>CM045911.1:3509327-4709327 GCA_025169955.1 Salix arbutifolia
AAAAAGAAAAAAAACAATTAGATATCATCTACCATGTACAATAGCAAGATGGTTAGCAATCATAATGCACGAGAAGAGAGAAGTATCGATTGCTTCAACTTATTTATCAGCAAAGATTGATTATGCTATTGTCCAAGAACATGTCCATTTCATTTTGGATATTGTAGTGGTAATAATTTTAACCTTGTTTGAGTAAAACTCCATATGCTTTGTTCCACCTTTAAAGAAATCAGACACTAAGGACCAAAGACAGTGAAGAAAGACCATAATAACTTCATTTGCATTGGATCCTTTGTCGATTCCTAGTGAGACATTAATTCAAAAGTGGGGCTTTAATTTTATCATGGCGTGGTGATTAAGAACTTTAAAGGGCTTTTCTTTATGTACATGTGGGCAACAACTTTGACAGTGGAAATACACAACAGGATTATGAGATACTCCCTTTTGGGTTTTGTTCTCCACATTCATCATATCTAGAACAATAATTTTGATATATAATTATGGAATCGATGTCAAACTCATGATGGAAAAAACTAGTACTATATCATTCTGCAAGAAAAAAGTACTGAATCAAAATTCAATAAACTTTGCTCAAGAATCTCCTTAAAAATTACCGCATTCAACTTGAAGATGCGTCAACGAATCGGATCACACCAGCGGGGCAGTATCATCAAAATAAATTAGCTCATCAAACACTCATTAACCAGATAAGAGATAAGCATTCCCACTCTCTAACACACGCAACAAGGGGAACAATCAAAGCAAAATAAATACGAGCGAGAAAAGAAATATAGAAAATTACTTAAGAACCCATCTTGAACAATTTGAAATTTACCCAAAAACCATGTAAAAACTACAGCATCAATTGTCACAAGCTAGATTTGCAATGGTGTATAATTAATTAGGTAAATTTCAAGATTATTCAAGATGGGGATTTTCACTAATTACTCGTTAATTTAAACCAAAAATCATTCAATCAGAAACAAAAAAAACCTTAAACCACCACCCTGCCGGGTGGCGCGATTGCTTACCGTTACCGTTTCCGTTTCCATTTCCGTCTTGGGAGTGGGACCCAGCTTTGGAAAACCGAACGTAGCACTTGGCCAAGTACAAGTCCCCCCAAGCAGCGGCTCCGCAGACTATTTTCAGCCGTCCGATCGCCTCAGACAGGCAATCCTGACACTCGCTCGCACTCAAATCTTGCACACACTGCGCCACAGAAGAAACACCCCCGACCCCACCAACTCTGAAAGGCTTGTAGGACCCATCACCAGTCCCCAAGTAATCCAGCATCGCATCACGCCTGTTCATTTCATCAGAATCATACCCGATCAGCGGCCCACATTTATGCAACACCTCCGTCTTGTCTTCCACTCCAAGAAACGTCGCGTTGTCGTATTTTACAAAACACCCCTCAAGCTGCAAGGCGCCGCCGCTCGAGTCAAGGCAAAGGGTGCCGAGTTGACTCACTGCGCGAGCTACACAGCGACCACAGTCACCATTGGAGAGGTCTCCCCGGCATTGGAAGAGACCGTACAGGGTGTCCTGTGACGTGGGGGACTTGACGGTGAAGTTGCTGTAGGTGGTGAACGTGGCTGAGTTAACAAGGGATGTGAGTAGCAAGTTGACGTTGGACTCGTAGGGAGAGCCCGGTGTGAATTTTAGCTGTGAACAGCCACCGAAAACAAAAGAGTCGGTAGAGGAAGTGGCTGGGGCTGCAAGGACCGTGATTGTGAGGAGGGAAATAAGAGTTTTAACCGTCAATATTTTAGACATGTTTTTGAGTTCTTCGCTCCTTGAAAGAAGAGAGAAGGAGAGGGCAGGCGGTGGTGATCTTTGAGGGCTGCGAGTATATGGAGGACTAATTGCTGGCAACTGTGGCCATGTTTCTGACGGAAAGAGAGGAGCGGAGTGGTTGTTGCTTGGAGAAGAATTCGCGTAAGAGAGGGACCTTCTTTCTTACTTCTCACATGCAGCATATCGGCATATATTGTTGCAGCTTTATTATTATTTTCATTTTATTATATGTTTTTTTCAATTTTGCCAAAGGCGTGCTGTACTCGTGTGTATACAACATACAGTATAGGGCGGGTACAGGAGAAAATATTAAATATAATTCAATCAGAGTTCGAGCCCTGCTCTTCCCCTCTCTTTTAGTATTTTTAGAGTGCTTAATTACATGCTCTGTCTGTGAGTATTTGGGATTGGATTACTCTCGAGCAAGGGACGACATCGTTTATCATATTATATAAACTCAGATCATTAAATTTGAAGTCCGGGCTTAGAATTTCATCATGGAAAAAATTAATTGCCAGTTTTAAAATATTATAGCACTTGGTAAATGAAATCGACAGTCTAAATTTAGCTAATTTGATGGATAATGTTATCCATGATCTAAGGAGAATCAATCCCGCTATGTATAGCAAGAGAGCTGGCGATGGTGACTGCATCGAACGGGGGGCAGACCTTGATTCCCGTCAAGGCTACAACTACGATTGTGTCTAATTTGTATGGAAAAATTTATGGGAATTAATAGCTCAATTCAATTTAGGATATAAGAAATTGAAGGATGATGAAATTAAAAAATAAATCACAAGATGTTTTAAATAAAAAAACAAATTTGATAGATAAAAAACTTGAAAGATCATAAAAAAAATACTCCAAATAAAAAAATAATTATCAAATCTAATAGATAAAAAAAAATGAATTAAGAAAATGATAAGAGAAAAGAAAATAACAATAAATTTTTTTGATATAATCAACAAAAAAACAAAATATTTTTTGTTTTTTTCATGATTTTTTAAAAGCGTTTTCTACCCAAAATAAAAGAAATACACTTTCTTGAGTAATAAGTTAGATTTTTATTTGACTATAAATATTTTTTGTTGATTAACTTCTCTAATAATAAATAAAAACATGAAAGTTTGAAAAATAATTTTTACACAATCACTTTTCATGAAACAAACAGTCTCAAGTATCTATTTTTTTATGTTATGTATTCCAGTGTTTATACTTTTATTAAAAGTCATGTTTGTTTAGAGAAGAAAAAAATAATTTTATTGATACTAAGTTTTTACTGAGCATATACACTCAAATAGAAAAATAAAAAAAATCATGAAAATGCTCTTAAATCTTTGAGAAATGACTAGAAATTAACAGTTCATAGAATTCAGGATTATATTTAATATAATATTAAGGTGAGTGCACCCTTTATTCAGTTAATTTCGATGAAAAAAAGATAAAATCGTTCAAATTTAAAATGCAAGGATAAATTAAAAACTCGTCTTAAAAAATAAACTTATCCAGCGCACGGGCACCTAAAACCTGGATTAAACACAAATAAACTGAACGGTTCAAAATAATTAAACCCAATCAAGAGCGTTGACGTTACATGTTGCCCATATAACTAAACCCAAGATAACCGACGCAGGGACGCGAGTGGGAATAATTGAACGGTTCAAAATTCAACTTAGTTGTCGCCTGAAATACATAGAAGATAAATTTCAGCCAAGCTTTAAATGGGTGGTTTTTTCCTGGTAATCAAGGGAATAATTAGAAGAGTAGTGGAAGCTTCTATTCACTAAGTTAATAATTAATATCAGAGACTAATAATATACTAACAGACTAGGAAAGGGAAGGGAACACCTCGCCGAGGACAAGAATCATGACAGGGGACCGGCCTCAAGAAAACGACAGTAGCTCTTCATCCCTCGTGTAGATAGCCACCATCATCTACCCAACGCACCTTTTTATTGCTTACAACTGTAAAATGAGAGCTTTTTGGAGTATTTGTGAATACGTTTGTAAAATAATAAAAAGAAATGAATTATTATTATTATTTTAAATTAAAAATTTTGATATTTTTAAATTATTTTGATCCGCTGATATCAAAAATAAAATTTTAATAAAATTTTAAATAAAAAATAATTTTAAAAACAATCTCCCAAACATTGACTTTAAGATCATGGCAGGCGAGAGGCTGAGTTGTTTTTTGTATTTGACATTCCATCTATATAAAGTGTGAAACCATGATGTGAAAAAAAATCTAATCAGTCCAATGTTCCGTTCACCTAACTCTGTTGACCACCGCGGTGAGTTGAGCCACCTGCAAGTTATAATAGGGGTCTGAAAAAATGTGCTCCCGTGAAAAACGGGCAAAGGGAGGCGACTTCGATGGATTGCTCTTCGAAGTAAGCATATTTTGCTTCTCAATTGGGTGGTCAATGATTTTTATACTTCATCTGAGCTGTAGTGAGAATTTAAATACCTTCGACGACTTCCTGATCAATAAATTAGTTTATTTATTTATTTATTTTTGTACTATCTTTGTGTATTTGAATCCTGATAAAGGTTTTGATTGTAAAAAATGTTTAGTTAACTCAATGGCATTCTTGTAGTTAAAATACACGAAAAGAGAAGGAAAACTTGAAATGAAATTCAAGAAAACTTTTCAAGAAAGCTGCAGCGCGAGATGGCACTTCGTGTAAAAAAGAGGGATTGAAAAGAAAAGAAATCAGACAAATGTACTCATCAGCTTCAACGGGCGTGTAGAGAAAGCTAGGGTTCTATTTCAATCTTCGTTTGGTCTGCAATATTTACACCCTGCGTATATATGACATGCGAAAGCTCGGGAGAGGTTTCCTCGCATGTGTGTTATCGGTTCGGGGTGATTTGTATAATTATTAATTTTAGAATTTACTAGTTAATTGCCCGCACTACGTTGCGGGCCGAGTAAATATTTTTTATGATTGTTGAGATTGAAATAATTAATAGATTTTGATATTTCAAAAATAAAATATAATATCTATACATGTAAGGTTTGATATAATGAAATACATCAACACACCATGTTATAACAACAACAATATCGAAGGCTTAATACCTAAAAATATCATTACTATTGTTTCTAAAAAAATAAAATTTATTAAATTATTCCAATGAGAAAAAACTCGAAAACATTAATAAAAGAGAAAGCAAGAAAAAAAACTAAAATTATTATTATTATTATTATTATGTGAATAATAGAAAAATCAATTCAATAAAAGAATAAAAAAAAACTAAAATTTTAACAAAAAAAAATTATTTCATGTGAAATTAAAAAAAAAACTAAAAAAAAAACAAAAGAAAAAATAAAGAAAAAAAAATATCAATTTTCAAATGATCATAAACACATACTAAAATTTAAAAACAAAGTTTTTGAAAAAAAAAATTATCTCAACAAAAGAGAAAATAATAAAAATTAAAAACCAAAACTAAAGACACACATATATAGACATAGACAAAAATATGGACTATTTAGAACTATAAAAAATTAAAGGAATTAAGATAAAAAATTAAAAGTATAAGGGCTGAAACAAATACAAAAATATATTATCAATTTCAATCAAATGAAAAAATTGAATAAAGTATAAAATCTATACATGTAAGGTTTGATATAATGAAACACATGAATACATCCTATTATAACAACAGGAACATTAAATCCTTATCAACTAAAAATATAATTACTATTACTGCTAAAACAATAAAAACTATTAAATTACCCGGATGAAAAAAAATGAAAACATTAGGAAAAGAGAAAGTAAGAAAAAAACTAAAATTATTATTTTTATTGTGTTAATAATGGTAAAAAAATCCATTGAAAGAAAAAAAATCAATAACTATAACAAAAAAATAAACAAAAAACTAAAACAATTATAAGAAAAAAAAATTATTTGATGTCGAAATAAATAAATAATAAAAAGAAAAAAATTATAAGTGAAACAAAATCAAAAAATAAAATTACACAGATGAAAAAAATCGAAAACATTAGGAAAAGAGAAAGTAAGAAAAAAAACTAAACTTATTATTTTTATTGTGTTAATAATGGTAAAAAAACATCCATATTGAAAGAAAAAAAAATCAATAACTATAACAAAAAAAATTATAATAAAAAAAAAAGAGGAAACGCGCCTGGGAGGGGTCGAACCCCTGCCCTCCTTAGGAAGTGAGGCGCCTGTCTTCCACTGGACTAAATGTCCTTCTTTGTATTTGCTTGTGCAAGAATATATAAATATAGTACAATAATCGAACCAACGAACCGAACCGAACCGAACCGAACCGAAAACTGAGCAACACTATTACAATCCACAGTGATTTCACTCACATGCTACAGTAACCGACTCTGACCTCTTTTAGTATATTAGACGAGCGGTATACCCGCGCGATGCGGTGGCTTTTTTTTATCTATGTAGAAAATTGATTGTTTTTATATGAATTGTATTTTATTATTTTAATATTTAGTTAGTATAATTATAATTGATAAAATCTATGTAATCAAAATGTAAAGTGACCCGTATATTTTTTAATTGTAGATAACCTAAGTAAATTTTTATTTTTTTTTTAGTTTAATTTTTTCCCTGGTAATATTATATTTAAAATATTAAAAATGAAAATATTGTAAATTTGTTTTTAAGAAATAAAGTTAAACAAAAATTTTTTTATAAGATTTATTAATGATATTATTACATTAAATGTATTTAAGAATATTGATATTAAGTTTTTTTTAAGGAAAAAATCCTAGGTCATTTTTTTCCTATGTCTATATATTTATAGGCGATAATATTCAATAAAATTTTTTTTATGTTATTCGATTAATTCATTATATTATTATATAAAATGTATTTAAGAATAATGATATTAATTTTTTTTATTCAAAAAATCCTAGGTCATGTTTTCTTCTCCCTATATATATTTCTATGCAATAATATTCAATAAATATTAGAACATATAATTAATGATAGACTAAAAATATTCAAGAACCTTTAACAAAAGATAAAAGAAAAAAAACATTATCATTTCTATTGCTATCAAAACAATAAAAATTATTAAATTATCTGGAGGGAAAAAATATTAAGAGAAGCGTAAGCAAGAAAAACAATTAAATTATTATTATTATTATTATTGTTGTTGTGTTAAGTACAAAATTAAAATCCGAAGAGACATGTTTTTTATGTTAAATATAATTTGAAGGACAAAATTGAAATAAATCCAAGCATGGATACTAATGAAATTAAATAATTTGAAAGAAAACCGGAAAATTAAAAGAATTAGGACCGAAATGAAACTTTAATTTATACTTAATTTGCATGGAAGGATAACATTGAAATAAATCAAAACTTTGAGACTTAAAAAAATATGGATTCCAGACCAATTTCCGAAATTCAAAGTCTGAGGACCGAAATAAAACTACAATATATACTTAATATCAATTGAAGGACGTAATTGAAAGAAATCAAAACCTATATAATAACAATAAGGACAAAAATAAGAAAATTAGAAGTGCAGGGACCGAAGTGAAAATTGAGAAAAAACAGCTGCGCTGACGTCAGCTTGCGCAGGAGGAGAGAGAAAAGGGGGGGAATTTTTCAAACGACCATTACACCGTCTACGGCCACCGTGGGATTACACGCGCCACACCGGCGGGAAGATAACATTTATGAAAATCATTCTAGACGCCGATTGGGTATTTTTGGACGCCGGAATAAGCCGCACGCGCCGGCTGAACAACGCGTGAACGTTGAAAATGGCCGGCGCGTCCGGCGACGCCCCTGGCGGACAAAAAAAACAAAAGGGTTAATTGACGGGGGAGCCCCTCAGCGGCAGAACGTGTTTTTGTCGTTTTGTGGGGCTAAAATGGTTATTTGCACTGTAAAAGAAATATAAAATATTCATGGAACCGGGCGGCTGGACCGGTCCGGTTCGGGCCGAAAACGGCTAATGACCGTCCAGCCCCTCCAAATGGCGGCGTTTTTTGTCTTTTTCAGGGGCTATTTTCGTTAATACACTGTTTCAAATCGAAAAAAAAAAAAAGAGGACCAACAACCGCGATGCACCGAGACTTATTGCCAATGAACAATGGCAATGAGTCTTGAGCAACAGTAATCTACAGGGAAATGCCGATCCCTTTTAGTTTTTTTAGTAATAGTAATAGTAATAATAAAATTAATTAAAATATACCCAAAGATAATCCGAATACTAACAATAATAAAAAAAATTAAAACTCAAGTGAGAATCACTCCTCTTTTATCGAGAAGGCTGCCAGGGAAGGCGTAGGCGATGGTTCCATTCAGGACAAGTACCCTATAAATCACGGGTCAACAATATGGAAGAGACCAGTACATGGGGATTATTAGAGGAGTTTTGAATTTTGATTATTTTATTGCTGATATGTTTAAGGACGTCTCTTTATTATATATCATATTGATATTCACGTCAATTAACTTGAAAAACAGTTTAAACTAATGATATATCACAAGTATAATACGTGTCTAGTATGAAAAACAAAAGCAGCGTAAATTAATAATAAAAAACAATTTTTATAATATTTTCTTTTTTTTATTTTTATAATAAAATTTTAAAAATAATTTAAAGAAATAAAAAAAGTTAGCAAAAAAAAAACAATACTTTTTCAATTTTATTTCTTCCTAAAAACAATTTGGACATGCGCCGTGCTCTTAATCAAGACTCCAAATCAAGACTCCAATATATACTAATATAATACAGAGTGAATGAACATCGTTAATCATATTAATAAGTAAGAGACTCAAATATTTATTAGATGATCAATGATATAAGCTTAAGATTTAAAGTTTTGTTTTTCTTATAATATCAAGTTCAAATCTTATAATTATTAATACAATAATTATTAAAGATTTATTTAATTTTTAGTTCTAGAATTTATAGAATTAATCAAAACACATACAAGTTTACCTGAATATTTTCATTAATAAAAAAAATAACGAAGAAACCCAACTAATCAAAAACTCAACTGCAAAGGTACATCGGGAATAATTGATCGTTAGCAGGTTCAATTTCATTATTTAAGGTGGTGTGGACGTTTTACTTTATCATAATGTGATCATTTATAGTTCTGGGGGGTCGATGAAACCCACATGCAGACACGGAAAATTACATTAGCTGCTGTCACAGTGAAGTGCCAATCATTTGGGCACCGGGCACGTATGAAGGGTAGAAAAATTAAAAAATTAATCACCAACGACCGTCATGAAAACCAGGGGCATGTTTTATACGATATGATCTATCGATACCCAGCATGTTGCTATTATTCATGGACCTCAAAAGGATAAAAATATTCATATCTTCCCCACCACTAGTCTAATTTTATATTACACTCACATAAACCGGTCTTTTGCCTAATTTTTTATATAAAACAGTAGAGTTTTTTAAAATACAACTTATCTGTAATATTTGACATAATCTGATATATTAAAGCTGATTACTATAGATATTATAAACAATAACGAGTTTAAAAAAACCAAATAAATTGATATTACAAATTTGGTGTGAGTTGATCTTTTTTTTTAAAAGCTCTGCCTGCATAATCCATTTAATGTCTATTTAAAAAATATAGTTGAGGTTGTTTTTAAAAATATTATTTATTTATAAATAAATCAAAATGATGTTATTTATTTATTTTAACATCAGCACATCAAAATGATCTAAAACATAAAAATATTTTAATTTAAAATAAAAATAAAATTATTTTTTTTCAAAACTATTTTTGAAATACAGTGTCAAACACCTCGTCCTTCTCTCTTTATTTTTATTTTTATCTAACATTGCAGTATATCATTTTTTTTTATGTTTAATGCTAACTGTACGTTTGAGATATTGTAAAACACATTGCAACATCAAGTATACTTAAAAGACAGATAATTATACGCTTTTTAAAAATGTATTTTTTCTTATATATATATATATATATATAAATGTAATATCCATAAAAAAATTAGCTCAGCCCAATATTTTCAACTCACTTAAATCCAAAAAAATAATTTAATAGATCAAGTCTATAATTTGTAAAAAATCATAAATTGAGTTAGATACAATTACAGGTATCAACCTAACCAGGCCCAAATATGTATAGTATTAACTTCATCGAATTAATTCCCGTGGCCCAAATACTATCAAGTTATATATTTTTCTCTATCAATTAATGATCTTGTAATTAACTTCGAAGTCACCGATCTCTATTGTCAAGCAGTTGACTTCTCTTGTTATGATTGACCAGGACCTGCGTAATTTTACTACAAAGTTTCAAATATTTATAGTTTATACTAGTTGGATTGCCCGCACTACGTTGTGGGCATAGTGCGGGCAGAACAAATAATCTTAATAATTGTTGAGATTAAAATATAATATTCCAGTATGTAAAATTTGATATAATAAAAAAGATCAACATCTTTTATTATAATCATAGTAAATCAAAGTCTTAACTTCTTAAATTATCATCACCATCACTGTCAAAACAATAAACATTATTTAACAAATCTCGGAGAAAAACCAAAAAAAATTAATAGAAAAGCACGTAAGAACAAAGACCTAAAATTATTATTATTATTCTTAATATTCATATTATTATTGTTTTAATAACGGGAAGAAAACAAAATTAAATCAAAAGCTTAAAAAAAAACCTAAAAACATTAACGAAAGAGCAAATGAAAAAATAAAATAAAAGAAAAAAACAATAAAAATTATTGACTCGAAAAAAATTATTTGACCTGAAAATTTATAAAAAAAAATATTACACTACTTTGCGGGCTGAGTAAAAAGTTTGTATAACTGTTAAAAGAATAAAAAATATCAAATTATCCCGAGAAAAAAAAAAACCTAAAAAACATTAACAAAAGAGTAAGTAAGAGAAAAATATTAAATTATTATTATTATTATGCTAATAATAATAAATAAAAAAAGACTAAAAAAATCATAAAAACTTTAACAAAAGATAAAACAAAAAAATAAAGTAAAAATTATCAGGTAAAAAAAGTCATATGACGTAAAAATAAAAAAGGAAAAAGGAAAAAAAACTAAAAGAAATAACAAAAAAATACAAATATCAATTTTCAAATGATCATAGATATAAAATAAAATTTAAGAACTATTTTTTTTGAAAAAAATATATTAGCCCAACAAATAAGAAAATAAAAAAAATTAAAAATCAAAATTAAGCACAGTTATATATATATATATATATATATATATATAGACAAAAATAAGGATTATTTTTGAAATTAAAAGAAATAAAGGGATTAAAATAAAAAATTAAAAGTAATAGGGCTGAAATGAACATTAAATATAAAGGGATTAAAATCCAAAATTAAAAGTATAAGTGCCGAAATGAAAACATCGAAGTCTTAAAATCTAAGAATATATTATTACTATTACAACTAAAACAATAAAAATTATTAAATTATTACGATGAAAAAAATAAAAAAACATAAAAAAAAAGGAAGCAAGAAAAAAAACTAATATTATTATTCTTATTGAGTTAATAATCTGAAAAAATTCAATAAAAAAATGTCAATAAATAAAAAAACAAAAACGAAATAAATAAAAAAACATTAACATAAAAAAATAAAAAAACAATGAAAATAAATAAAAATGAAAAAAAAACATAAGTGAGAAAAAAGAGAAATAAATTGTTTTTGAAAAAAAACATAAGTGAAAAAAACAGAAACGAAATAAATAAATAAAACATCAAAATCAATAAAAAATTAAAAAAACAATCAAAATAAATAAAAATGAAAAAAAAAACATAATTAAAAAAAAAGAAAAAAAAACGTCAAGAAAAAAAAAACAATCAAAATAAATAAAAATGAAAAAAAAAGCAAAGTGAAAAAAAAAATAAAACAATAAAAATTATTAAATTATTACGATGAAAAAAATAAAAAAACATAAAAAAAAGGAAGCAAGAAAAAAAACTAATATTATTATTCTTATTGAGTTAATAATCTGAAAAAATTCAATAAAAAAACAAAAACGAAATAAATAAAAAAACATTAACATAAAAAAAATAAAAAAACAATGAAAATAAATAAAAATGAAAAAAAAACATAAGTGAAAAAAACAAAAATGAAATAAATAAATAAAACATCAAAATCAATAAAAAATTAAAAAAACAATCAAAATAAATAAAAATGAAAAAAAACATAATTAAAAAAAAAGAAAAAAAAAAGCAAAGTGAAAAAAAAAAAAAAGGGAAAAAAAAATTGAAAACAAAAGGCGCTAGGCAGGGAACCCCTGCCCAGCGCCTCCCCTCCCCCCACCCCACCCCATGTCTTTGCCAATAAGCTAGATGTCTTTCTTTGTTTTTTTTTGTGAAAGAATATATACATAGTATGTTTACTGTTCATAACGAAAAAAAAAAAACACTATTGAAATCCACAGTGTTTTCACTCACATGCACAGTAAAACACTGAGCTCTTTTAGTTTATTGTATAATATAGGGAGTCCAAGTCGCACAAAAATGACTGAAGACTTTGGAGCTAAACACAACTCGTAATTAATTATATTATAGACGTCTGGTAAACATGGAGTGTCTAGGAAAATTAGCTATAGGTGGTGGGGAGAGAGAGAGAGAGAGAGAGAGAGAGAGGGTCATCTTCAATAATTAAGGTCATCTTCAATAATTAATGAATCTTCATGGATTATTATTTTAAAAAAGTTAAGGACATTTTTGCCAGCTTCGCAAAGGAAGGTCACTTTAGGTTATTGACCCGACCAATTCGATGTCATTTTTGTATTCGGATAAGATCTATTACTAGCACCTTTAAACAATAATATAAATTATATTCTCAAACATTATTTGACAGTTAATTTTTTAAATGAGATAATTTTTTAATATAATATTATAGTCTTGTTGATCTAGCGGTCACGGATTCGAATTTTACCACTTTCATTTTATTTAATAAAAATCAAGCACAATACAATATCAGTCTGTGTCAATTTCAAGTTTAAAATCTTTCACTTAAATAAATATATTAAAAAATAATATAAATCATATACTAAAATCTTATTTAACAATTTAAATTTTAAAATAAAATAATTCCTTATCAGGAGCTCCATGCTTTTCGAATTGCTTACAGCTTGCTTGATTTTGTGTTGCGTCGATCATGTAATGTCTGGTTCATGTATACTCGTTGTGGTTTCGTTACTTTTGCCGACCACATCTAAATATTAGATTTATGGAGACTTTCTATGCTGTGAAAAATATTCGATTTTGTTTCTGGAGAATCTTAAGCACGCTCAATGGAATTAAGCATTTTTTTATTGATTTTTTGTTTTATATATATATAATAGCCTGAGACAACCGGAGTTTGTACAAGAGATCTTGAGTTTGAGTCAGGATGTGTATTTTTTATAAGAGCCTAAAGAAACCGAGGGTTTACTCGTTCATCTGGATCATAAAATATGTTTTCTAGAGGATGGTTTCCTCGAATAAAAAAATAATAATTCATAATTTTTCCTCTGTCAATACTTTTATAAGGTAGTTTCGCACAGAAAAATAATAATAAATGTTGATCAGCTTTTTATTTCATGCCAGCAAGAGAACCATTGTCATGTAAGCATGAACCTTCACGTGAAACCGCTGGGATGGGAAATTCACTTCATATCGATACTCAGCTTGATTAATTTTGCCCAGGTCCCAGATATGAAAAAAAAATTAAAAAAAATGCATGCATGATGGGAAAGGGAGGGAGAAGAGTACTTGACAGCTAAGCATTGGTTGAAGTGACACGATGAGTTTTAATTGAAACTGATTTTGCCATGCTATCCAACTTTACGTTACAACCTCTATCAGTTCAAGACAACATGTTCGGAAGGTGACAATGTTCTTTTAAGTGGCTCGTGAACCAACTAAAGCTTTGCTTAAATTTAAAGCGAGTTAAATAATTGACAGTCATGATCAACCACCAATGGAACCCGATGCGACGTGTTAATTTACGATTTGACTGGTTAACTGACGAATCAAGTTACCCAAGATGTACACGTACGCAGCCTGGCATCAATAAACTTATCTTGTTGTGGCATTCCTTTTTCTTTTCTTTTTTTAAGCTGAAAGATCTTTATTTGCTTAATTTACAGTATCCTTGATCGTTTGCTCCATTTATGCTGTCATTTCTAGCTTTCTCCATGAACAAATTCGTGCCAGATTTGTCATATAAGTTCTAGAAATGTGTTAAAATAGTTTATATATGTGTGTGTGTGTGTTAATGCAGACTGCAAAAAAAATTTAGAATTTGGACTTTTTATTTATTTATTTATTGCGGAGCTTATAACTTACAATACTAGTAACTGTCGTTGTGAATTCGCAGTGCTTCGGCTCGAACAGGAGCACATCACTTGGAGAATCCCTCCTGGTTCTTAGGATCCTGAAGCACGTCTAGCGATGGGCTAGCTATGGAAAATGAAACTATGGACTAGCTCCCCGGGGGCTCAAGAATAATTGGCCATGACATTTTCTAATTCGGAAAGGAATATTTTTCGTAAATAGCCCATAGGACTCAAGGCCCAAATGAATGACATGGCAACTTTATACATTACAAAGTAGCAATAGATTAGAGCAGGGCAGTCAAACAGATGCTTCGTGAAAGATGGTGATTGAAGTAATGGAAAGTATTGACATTGATAAATGTTCAGGCTGCTGTGATTGATAACAACAGCATGTTCAAGTCCAGAAATACAAGAAGACTGCAAGGCAATCTTCAAATGCAAGGCAATCTTCAAGCAGCAACCCAGAATGCAAGGCAGTCTTCAAGCATATGTAAAGCATGTTGAAGACAGTTAGATAGTTTGTTATTATAGTTAGCTGGTTAGTTAAATCAGTTATTTAGTTGTTAAATACATAACAGAATTAGATTATGTATATATAAACAATGTAATCACAGTGATGAATTTAATCAGAAAATTGAACATTATTCATTTTCACAAATTCCTCTGTTTCTTCATTCTCTCGTGGATGAAATTCAACATGGTATCAGAGCATTTTTCTCTTTGAAGATTAATTCTTCATCTTCAAATTTCTTTCTTAATTGATTCAAGCTTCTTCGATTGTTCATCTATTAACAATGGCAGAAAGCATCAATTACACAACAGAAATGGATTCCTCTAATCCTTTCTTTTTACACCATGGTGACAGCCCTGGTGCTATGATTGTCTCAAAACAACTCAATGGTGATAATTACAACACATGGAAGAGGGCGATGATGATGGCTTTGTTGGCAAAGAACAAGCTGATTTTTGTGGATGGAACCTTGCCTAAACCATCAAATCTTTATGATTCCCAAGGACTGGCTTGGAATCGCTGCAACAACATGGTTCTCTCATGGTTGATCAATTCAGTTTCAACAGAAATTGCGAACAGTATCATCTACATTGATGATGCTTCTGAAATATGGAAGGATCTTCAGGATCGATTTTCTCAACACAATGGGCCACGAATTTTCCAATTGAAGAAATCTATAGCTTCTCTGTGTCAGGAAAATAATTCAGTCAGTTCATACTTCACTACATTGAAGGGATTATGGGATGAGTTGGCAAATCACCAGCCAATCCCTACATGCACTTGTGGAGCTTTGAAGACTATCTTGTCTTACCATCACCAGCACATGTATATCAATTCCTGATGGGATTGAATGAGAATTATTCACATGTTCGAGGACAAATTTTGTTGATGGATCCACTTCCTTCAATCAACAAAGTTTTCTCCCTTGTTATTCAAGAAGAAAGGCAACGCACGATTTCTTCAGCAAGCCCTTCCTTTAATCAGAATACAACTGCATTGTTTACAAAGGCAGTACCCTCAGCTCGTTTTGCAGGTAACAGACCTTCTTCTTTTCGAAAGGATAGACCTACATGTTCCCATTGTGGTATTTCTGGGCACACGATGGAGAAATGCTACAGAGTGCATGGTTTTCCCCCTGGCTACAAATTCAACAAAGGAAAGAATGCATTTCCTAGTGTTCATCAAGTATCAGGACCTCAGCTGCCTATTACTTATGAACAATGCCAGCAGCTTCTTAGCATGCTAAAACCTGACAATTTAGAGCACAATTCATCCTTAAATCAAGTCTCTATGTTTAACAGTAATGAAACAGAAGTTGTAGCACAAGGTGAGGGTTATACAAGTGCAGGTAATTTTTTTACTAAAACTCAATTCTGCAATTTTGATTCAAGGCATTCTGTCTTCGCATCTTCTTTGTCATTATCCCCACAGAATGCTTCAAACCCTTCTAAAACACCTTGGATAATCGATACTGGTGCCACAGATCACATGATCTATTCCATCTCCTTCTTTACCACTATTACCTCGGTTGTTTCCAAGTTTGTGAAACTTCCAAATGGCCAATTTGCTTCAGTCACTCATATTGGCACAATCAGGATTTCAGATGGCTTTGTTCTTATAAATGTTCTCTGTATTCCTTCCTTCTCATTCAATCTTATATCTGTTAGCAAATTGATCAACACCATGAATTGTTGTGTCATTTTCTTACCGAGATTTTGTTTTATTCAGAATCTCACAAGCTGGAAAACGATTGGTGTGGGTAAAGAGGATGGAGGTTTATACCATCTACTGCAACCATCAATGTCTGTTCTTACTGAATTTTCTGCTTCTTTCATTCCTGCAAATTTCTTGTCTAAGAATTCAATCAATGATCTAGCTTCTGCTAGCTTTTGTATTAGCTTTGAAAATTCCAGTTTATGGCACTACAGACTAGGTCATCCTTCAGACCTTCCTCTGAAATCACTCTCTCATGTAATTCCACAGCTTTTACATGAATCAAATAAGAGTTGCAATGTATGTCCATTAGCTAAACAACATCGATTGTCTTTTCCCCATAGTTCCTCTATTTCTGCACAGCCTTTTCAATTGATACACTGTGACATTTGGGGACCTTTCTCTACAAAATCCATTTCGGGTTCTTCTTATTTTTTGACAATTGTTGATGATCACACTAGATTTACATGGATTCATCTCTTAGAAAATAAGTCTCAAACTAGAAACCACATTCAAGCCTTCTTTACTCTAGTTGAGACACAATTTAATGCAAAAATCCAAACCTTAAGGTCTGATAATGGTGCTGAATTCAACATGGAATCTTTTTATGCTTCCAAAGGTGTTATTCATCAACTTAGTTGTGTTGAAACACCACAACAAAACTCTATTGTGGAACGTAAACATCAGCATATTCTCAATGTGGCTAGATCACTTCTTTTTCAAGCACATTTGCCTCTGAAATTTTGGGGAGACTGCATCCTTGCTGCAGTTCATTTAATGAACCGCATTCCTACTCCCATTTTACACAATAAATCTCCCTATGAAATTCTGTTTAAAACCTCTCCATTATACTCTCATTTACGAGTATTTGGTTGCCTTTGCTATGCAAACACTCTTCTTCGCAATAGACATAAATTTGACCCTAGAGCTAAACCTTGCATATTCATTGGTTATCAATATGGCATGAAGGGGTATAAACTTTATGATTTGCAACTTCATACTGTTTTTGTATCCAGAAATGTCATCTTCCATGAAAATGTGTTTCCTTTTGCTCTCAAACAACAATCAACCATCACTGATTCTGTCTTACCTTTACCTATTCCACTGCCAGAATCTTCCATTCTTTCACCTGCCTCATCATCATCACAACCTGCCTCAAACACTCACAACTTCAGTCCATCCAGTTCCAGTTCCCACATATCCATTCCATCATCTTGTTCTTCACTTCCACCATCTAGTTCTAGCCCCCATATTTCTATTTCAGAACCTTGTCATGAATCTGTTTTAGACCTTGAATCTGTTTCAGAAGCATTGCCTAGTAGATGATCTTCTAGAGTTACACATAAACCTGGTTATTTACATGATTATCATTGTCATGTTGCCACATCCACTTCAACCCCCACACCATCGACTACAGCTTCAGGTACTCCATATTCCCTTGATTCTGTGCTTTCCTATGATAAACTCTCTTCCACTCAAACATGTTTTAGTCTTTCTATTTCTGCACTTGTCGAGCCCACATCTTATGCTCAAGCTGTTAAACATAAAGACTGGCGTGAGGCTATGAATAATGAGATTAAAGCACTTGAGCTCAATGATACTTGGACTGTGGTTGATCTCCCTGCTTCAAAACATGTAATTGGGTGCAAATGGGTTTACAAGGTGAAGCTAAAATCTGATGGCACTTTAGAGAGGTATAAAGCTAGGTTAGTTACCAAGGGGTATATAATCAATGTGAGGGATTGGATTATTATGAGACATTCTCCCCTGTGGCTAAGCTTACTACCGTGCGCACACTCTTGGCAGTAGCAGCTGCAAAACACTGGCATCTTCACCAATTGGATGTAAATAATGCATTCCTCCATGGTCAATTAGATGAAGAGGTATATATGTCTTTACCCCCTGGTTTCACTAGCAAGGGGGAGTCCAAAGTGTGCAAACTCAATAAGTCACTCTACGGTCTCAAGCAGGCTTCGAGACAATGGTTTGCTAAGTTCTCTAATGCTCTCCTTGATTTTGGCTTTATACAGTCCAAGGCTGATTACACATTATTCACTCGCAGTTTGAAGGGATCCTTTATTGCTTTATTAGTGTATGTTGATGATATTGTGGTTGCTAGTGATAATGAAGCTGAAGTTTCCAAATTCATTCAACTACTTAATGATAAGTTTCAGTTAAAGGATCTTGGTGCCTTGAAATATTTTCTCGGTTTGGAGATAGCTCGCAATGCGCTTGGGATTTCAATCTGTCAGAGAAAATACGCATTAGAGGTTCTTGAAGACTCTGGTTTATTGGCTTCTAAACCAGTCAATTTTCCCATGGAACCAAATGTTAAATTTTCAAAGGAATCGGGCCAACTTTTGACAGACCCTACTGCATACAGGAGGCTTGTTGGTCGATTGCTCTATCTTACTATAACAAGACCTGACATTTGTTTTGCAGTTCAAGTATTAAGTCAGTTTATGGTCAGTCCAAGAGTGCCTCATTTACATGCAGCTCATCGTGTTCTGCGTTACATAAAATCCTCTCCTGCCCAAGGATTATTTTTCCCAGTCACCTCAAGCTTGCAGCTAAAGGCTTTTTGTGATTCTGACTGGGCCAACTGTGTGGACTCTAGGAGATCAGTAACGGGTTTTTGTGTCTTCCTTGATCAATCTTTGATTTCTTGGAAATCCAAGAAACAAACCACAGTCTCCAGATCTTCTGCTGAAGCAGAATATAGAGCCATGGCCTCTACTTGTTGTGAAATTGTTTGGCTTCGCAGTCTTCTTCAAGACCTTCTAGTTCCCCAGCAGATTGCTCTTCTCTACTGTGACAGTAAAACTGCTCTTCATATTGCGGCCAATCCTGTATACCATGAACGAACAAAGCACATAGACATTGATTGTCATGTTGTTCGTGAGAAGATTCAACTTGGGGTATTGAGAACTTTCCATGTTTCTTCTCAAAATCAGCTTGCAGATATTTTTACCAAGGCACTTGGTTTTTCTCTTTTCTTCCCTTTGGTGTCCAAGATGAGCCTTCATAACATCTACTCTCCTCTTGAAGTCCTCTGAAGTCTCCTCTTGAGGGGGAGTATTGACATTGATAAATGTTCAGGCTGCTGTGATTGATAACAGCAGCATGTTCAAGCCCAGAAATACAAGAAGACTGCAAGGCAATCTTCAAGTGAACCCAGAATGCTGCCCAGAATGCAAGGCAATCTTCAAGCAGCAACCCAGAATGCAAGGCAGTCTTCAAGCATATGTAAAGCATGTTGAAGACAGTTAGATAGTTTGTTATTATAGTTAGCTGGTTAGTTAAATCAGTTATTTAGTTGTTAAATACATAACAGAATTAGATTATATATATAAACAATGTAATCACAGTGATGAATTTAATCAGAAAAGTGAACATTATTCATTTTCACAAATTCCTCTATTTCTTCATTCTCTCGTGGATGAAATTCAACAGAAAGTGAATAAGCTCTGCGCTATCATCACATGGTGTTTATTTTTCTAGCTCTATGCATCTATGATTTCAGCGGTTCTTATTTTACTGGTCTGTGTATAAATTAAAAGAGATAGAATATGATCTAGGTATGAAAGCTGGTATGAGAATACTATATCTCATTAAAAAAAACAAAAAAAAGGATGGGAATTCGAATGTTTAATTCTTAAAATCCTAGGAATCAAAACGTACAGGATGTCCACGACAATTATGTTATTGTAAGAAAATGAAGTATAAAGACAGGTCAGACATGTATTTTCAATTAAAATAACGTGTTTTTTATATCAATACAAATCAGGAGGGATTCCCACCATACTTGAACCAAGATCAAAACTTAAAACAACTATGAATGTGTAGATATGCTCTACATTAAAAATAATAATAAATAAATTACAATGAGCTCACAAATTGTCGATATTCCTGGAGGGACGTCCCTTTAGGGTTCGTCTGTTGGTGAGAAGATTGAAAAATAAAAATAATTGAGAGAGCTCATTCCTATGGTAGCAGTAATAAATAATACTCGGGTATACATATAAGATGTTCATTTGCATGTAATCTAGAGCATCTGGTTTTTCCTACCTCGTTGCAAGAAAACTCAACAAATCTTCTTAGAATGACAGCAGTGCCGTTGATGCGACTCGAAAATTCAATCAGCCCAACGTATATCATAATGGTGCGAGATAATTAAGAATTGTATAGCTAATTATAATTCATTGAGTTGTGGATTTTATTGCTCAGCTCAATAAGAGCTTTTATTGCTCGGGGCAAACAAAATGCAGAAACCTATCCAGACTCTCAAAGAGGAAGAGCGGAGCTTAAGAATACACGAATAGAGGAAATGATTGTTTGAGAATGAAGTTGAGATTGTTTTTAAAAGTGTTTTTTATTTATAAATATATTAAAATAATGTTCTTTTTATTTTATTTTAAATTATTTTTGATATCATCACATTAAAATAAAATAATTTAAAAACATTATTTTTTTAATTTAAAGTAAAAATCATTTTTTAAAAAAAATACTTTCTAAATACATTCTCAAACACCTCGAAATCAACAATACGACAAACGTAGTTCCAACAAATAGCTTGTAGAATTTATTCAAACTCAGCCATGAATTCTTTGGTTTTTTTTCTTCAAAAAACAATTATCAAATGGTATGGTGGGATGGTCCATCTTGTTCGGTTCAAGTAGAAATAGGTTCATCTGTACCTGACGAAAAGAATTTTATTTCTCGTGGTCTACTCTGATGGTTGAATTTTAATGGCAAAAAAAATAAGAATGAAATAAATTATATTTCAGTATTTTATTTTACAGTTTAAATTTTTAGATAAAATAATTATTTGATATTCAAACTAGTGACTGTTGTGTCTACAAAATTTAATTTTTTTAAATGAGATTGACAAAATGTACATAAAAGATATCTAGTATAAGGACCTTTAAAATCCTCTCTATTAAGCAGTTTTAAATGATTAAAATATTTATATTTATTTTTCGAATTTAACAATTTATGATCGTAAAATTTATCTGATTGAAACATCAGATTTCCTCGAAACTAAGAAATGTGAGTTTTTCTTGAGAAAAAAAGAAAAACAAGGGAAATGTCACATTCTTTAGTTGTTGATGATGTTAGTTTTTCTCTCCCGTTATTGTCCCTGTTTTCTTTTAATAATAATTCGGATTTTATAGAGCAACGTGAACAACTAATATGTATTTTAACGACTGTTATTGCATTCAATTTGCTAGTAGTCTTGTAACTTTATTCCTTGTTTATTATAATTTAGTAAATAAAATTTATTTTTGAATCATGGATATTTAAAGGTAAAATAGTAAATGGCTTGAATTCTTAATTACACAAGTACTAAAAGAAAATAGCGTTTCACCTAATAGATATCGCGGACGATGGTTTTGTGGTTTTTTTTTTTTGTCATTTTGTCTACTTTTCAAATTCTTCATCTTTGGTCCCTTAAATTTTTCACATATATATTTTGATCAGGAACTTTTTTTTTTACTTTATAATTCTTGATTTGAGAGATGAGAGAGAAAATAATTGGGTTTTGGTTGTAGATAAAGAAATTCTTGGCTAACATCGATTTCATCCATAAAAAAAATAATTTTATCGTTGACGAGATACATTCAATGAAAGGAGATTAGCTTAATGTATTCTAACTTTAAACTAGCATGAGGTAATGAATATCAACTTGAAAATTATTCTAAAATTTTGAAAAACACGGGCATATAGCAGTATAAACCTATTATTTTAGAATTGAAAAAACTCTATTTTTTTTAAGTATTTTTTTATGGGTTCAGATATCTTAATTTTTCTATCACTACGTCACGTCCATTAGAAATGCAATAGAATATATACTTTAACTAAACATGATAAACATGTATTATTTAAAAAAATATATTTTCAATCAAATACAAATACCATGTATATCAAAAACCCGTTGAAGTTTTGTTGATATTAACATCAACGGAGTATAGTAAAGCTAGCGGTTTGCCAACTGCTTTATTTAAAATCCTCCGTACGCAGGATTAGAAAAATAGGTGCATGACTCGTGTGACATGCAACATGTTGGGTATATAATATAATTAATACATATAATATGTTTTCATATAATTATAACAGGCTAGTAAAAAAGATTAAAAAATATATATCATTTTAATATATTTTAAACAAAAAAATATTTTGAAAAACTAATGATAAGATTTGCTAAGCAAAAAAACTCAAAAAAATATTTTTTATTTTCATCATTGTTTTTATTGTTTTTTTTTTTAAAAAAACGAATATGTTGAAAAACTAAAACGGTGTTTTTATATTAGACATGAGCCGTATTAGTTAATCATAATTAATAAGTAATTTTAATAATAATAGATATAATTTTATATAATTGATTTTTTAAAATATTTGTTTTGCTGTTGAGATGTGTATATATATATATATATATATATATATATATATATATATATACTATTTTAAAAAATCTATTATTAATTTTAACTCTTCTAGATCGCATCTCGTTCGCTGGTAATGAATATGATGCCGAGGAGGAAAAAAAACAACGGGCTAACAACATTATATTCCACAAATGCGTTTCCAATGTCACACGTCCATGATCGAGCGACCAGTCAACTGTCTGTCCTACGATATATTGATGTATTTTCAAAAAAGTATATTCGTTTTTCAGCGGAGTGCACTGTAGACATTGACTTTCTCAGCGGAATCTAGAAATAATTTCATGGCAGGACTTTGTTTCGTCCACAAGACTCGTCAGCACATCGTCCACCTCGATAAAGTAATTATTAAAATATAAGCACGTGATATTCGATGATCGTTTTTTTTAATTTAAAAATATACTAAAATAATTTATTTATTATTTTATTTTTATACCAATTCATTAAAATTATCAAAAAGCACTAGAAAAAAATTAATTTATTTTTTGCTAAAGTAAATATATTTTTGAGATACAATAACAAACCTGCATTCAAAATGCTCAAGGGAAGAGAATATAAAAGTTCGTATAGCCGTGCATGGTTGCTTAAGGGAAGAGAATTCGTTCGTGGGTCATCACAAATATCATTTTTCGGTAATTCAGCCTTTTCAACGAGGCTAAACAGTGCCTGGTCGAACAAAATATTTTTAAAATCTATTTTTTTATATCAAAATATTAAGATAATCCAAAAATAGTAAAACAAAATAATTTAAAATTAAATAAAATCTATCATGCTTCCAGCAAGAAATAATTACTTATTTATTTAATGTCCTTCTTCGATAACGCGGCGCCCACACGTTGCCAAGCCAACACATCACTCAGGTGAGGAAGTGGATTCTTTTATAAATAAAGGTTCGATTTTGATACCTCGACAAAATAATCGTCGATCATTTGCACTGAAAAGAATTTAAATGAAATAAATACAATATAAATAAAACATAATATATCTAAAATGCTATGATAAAATTTTCAGCAGTATATATCTTTCGTCTGATTTAATTAAAAATAATTAATGAGAATCTTTTTTATTTAATTTATCTCTTCTATCATGCCAATGCAACTTTATGAATGTAACACGTGGACAAGAAAAACGGTGGACATCCATACTCTAGCGGGCCTACATAGGGACTAGGGGTGGCTGTGGCCACCCTGGACTTCTTTAAAGTGTCATAAATACCCCTGTCTTTGCCCCTCCAAATTTTAAACGTTTTTCACATGCACCCTTGTTGTTTTTACTCTCCTTGTGCTCATGATTCTTGGGCTCTGTTCACAGATTAGCAAGCACCACCACTACCAGGCTTAAGAGAGTAAAACTTAAGACCGTAACAAAAAATAACCTATAAGAAAAGAGCTCAATTTACTCTGATGAATTTCAAAGTAAAATAATTATTTTAACGATTTAATGTTAATTTTTTTTTAATTGTTTTTCTAAAGCTTTTCAAAGTTTTGATAATCCAGATAAAATATCAAGACAGTAGTGTATATTTTAGCTGTCAGGTACCTTATTTACACTATTTAATTAGAGTTTTGAATAGTCTATCTGGCAAATCCAAATGGTATCCTTTTTGAAGCTGCATTATGTGCCATGGAAAAGCTTCAAGCTTCCATTAGATTACCTTGATGATCTCATGTATCAAGCGCATCATGATTTACATGATTTCTGGGGGCCCACCAGAACCTGCTGTTTTACACGCAAGTTGCGAATGAAAGAGTGATGCTTTCAAAGGCAAAGAAAAATATACCTTGCAATGACGTGAAATTACTTTACTGTATATGTTTTGACAGATCACTAGTTGGAGCGGGGCTGGTGGAGTATTTTATATTATCTAAAGCCCGTTTTTTCTCAAAGCCATGTACAAATTAACGAAAGGTTCTTCTGCAACATGTTAAACATGTTGTTTTGATAATAAATGGGTTTTCAACACTGTGCAGCGTTTTTTTTATTTTTAAATATATTAAAATAATATTTTATAAATAAATAAAACGTCATTTGAAAACAAGGACTTTATACATGTATATATATGTATAAAGTCTGCAGAGACACGTGGGAAAGGTATTGGGAGAATTAACACGTAGCGATACGTATCTTTGACGTGGCACGTAACAATTGGCTGGAGAGCCGGTAGACAGCACGTGGGAAAGGTACTGCGAAGATTAACATGTAGCGAAATGGTATCTTTGACGTGGCACGTAGCAATTAGCTAAAGATTAGGCAGGCAACACGCGGGTATTGTTCTTAGCGAAGCAATAGTTTATGTGGCACGTTTTAGATCTTCTCCTCCTCTATCCTCGTCACAAACCATTGCTTTTACGAAATGACGGCACGGTGCATGATGCGAGAAATTGAATGAAGCCAAAAGTTTCTCGTTTTTAATTAAAAAAAAAGTAAAATTATTTCTTGTATAAAATTTATGAAGGTAATTCATAATTGCACTACTTTTCTTTTTCACGTTTGCTTTCCATTTTTTTATTTTCTCACCGGGATTAATATCTATTTATTATTGTGATAATGTTTATTTTTAAAAGAAAAACTTATTTATAAACATATTAGTTTTAGTTTTTTTTAATATAAACTTAAAATAAAATAATAAAAAAAATGGAAATGCAGTTTTATAGAGATTTCTCTTGTAACTTGAATATTTCTCTATCATCAAATTATATGATATGGTAACATGATATTCCTAAACACCTATAGAAATCATATATATAAAGCAGCTTTAAAAGTGGGCGAGTTATCGTTCAATGATCTTGAAATAATAATAAAATAAACATGGAGTATGTGTAAAGATTTGAAATTATATATAAAAGTTTTGAAAAGGAAGACAGGTATGTGTAAGAAAAAAATAAACAGGAAAAATTGGACTTCGATCGCAGGAATGGAGTCCAGAGCATACTTAGCTCGACATTCTACTTCTACATCCGCTAATAATGCACACCCAGTTTTATTTTACTAATACGAACCATCATGTATATTGGTCCGCAAAAGTTTGAACCAGCATGTTCTCATTGGATCAGCACCCTAACCTCCTGCCCTATGGCACCATGATGCTGTCTAGTCATAAAAAATAATGGCACTGTTTTTTTTAAATATTTTTTTAAAAAATATTTTTTTATTTTTTATTTTATTTTAAATTAAATATTTTTGGTGTTTTTAGATCATTTTCATGTGTTAATGTCAAAAATATATATATTTTTTTAAAAATATCATTTTGATATATTTATAAACAAAAAATATTTTCAAAAATAATTTCAACCACATTTTAATACTATTAAGAAATTATATCACCTAAAAACTTAAGTTTTTAAGTGAAACTTCAGAATATGATTTATATTATTTTATAACATATATCCTCGAGTAAAAACTCTTTGGGCTTGAAACTTGCACAAACTCATATTACATTGTGCTTGATTTTTATCAAATAGAATGGAGGTGGTGAAATTCAAACTCGTGACCGTCGGGTCAACAAAGCTCTGATACCATGTTAAGAAATCATTTCACCAAAAAGTTTAAGCTCTTGGTGAGACTACAAAATATAATTTATATTATTTTTTAAGAAAATATTTATTTTTCTAAAATACTCTTGCATCAAGTTTTTTTATAGAGTTTTATTTTATTTTTATTTTTACAAATTGGTCATGATCCTTGTGTTTTTAAAAATTTACTGTTTAGTTCTTATGGTAAAAAACTTTCTAATTGGATTCATGCCTGATTAATCTTAACCATAAAATGGTTTATTACATAGCCTTTTCTTTTTTAATGCAATGCTTGCGTGATCATTAATGGATGGACATTGAACCAAATTTGATTCAACTCCGAAGAAATTAAATGGATCTGATATATAATTTCATGACTTAAATCTGATTTTAATTTTGATATTTTTATTACCTGGATCAAATATAAATTTATTTCAATTTGGTTTGATAACAACTTGATAATTTTAAATATCATATTTTTTAGGTGTTTTAAAATATTTTTAATATGCTGATATATATATATATATATATTATTTTAATGTAATTTCTATATTATTATAATGAGTATGAAACAATCAAACCCCCCTTCAATCAATATGTGTCTCTTTAGAAGATGTTTGAGACAATTTTTGTAATTATGTTTCCAAAAAAAATATTTTTTTTTCATTTTAAATGAATATATTTTGGTGTTTTTAGATCATTTTGATGTGCTGATGTTAAAAATAATTTTTAAAAAATAAAAAAAAAAATCATTTTGATATATTTCAGCACGAAAAATACTTTAAAAAGCTATAGCAACAGTTGTTTCAAATATACCCTTAACCTCGCGTACAGATACAAAAATCTTTAGCACGAAAAACAAGGCAAATTTAACGGTGAAAATTTCCCTTCTCTTGACTCTATCCTTTTATTAGAGAATGAGTGTATCCTTCCCCTGGTTTAATTTTTCAATTTACCAGGTTCTGAGTTATATATGACTGCTACGGTGTATCACTAATGAGACAAAAAGGAATATCTAGAGAAAATACAAGGAAGTGTTTTGATGGTAAGAGCATATAAGGATTCATTTTATTTGGTTTTATATGTTTTAATTTTCATTTATACGTAAAATTAATATTAATATCTCATTTTTTCTTAATCATAATGGAATATATAAAATTAAAAAGGAAATATACCCAAAAAAACATGTATAATTAAAAGAAAATTTAGAAACTAGGTGATCAGAAGTTGTTGTTTTGAAAGGTGTGACATGTTGAATAAAAGACTTACAACCTATACAATAAATCTTCGAGTTCGAGTTAGAATATACACCTTTTTATAAGAAAAATACTGGGACAATCAAGATTTTATTTAACAACACAGGACCACAAGTATACTTTTTAGGAATGGAGTTTCTGATCCTAAAAATAAAATAAATAATGAAATTAAAATTTTTTTTTTTTTAGTAGCAAATAGCAGCCATGGAACGCTACACCGAGCAAGAAAAAAACCGGGAGGAAAAACTGAAAAAACGCAGAAAAAGGGAAGAGATTCTAGGCAAATTACAGTGATTTTTGGCATCAAAAACACGCCCAAGAAACCTGAAGAAAATATCATCTTCTTCGTCAGCATCACCCTCTCTCTCTCTGGTTTTCACGTCTCTCTCTCTAAGTTGCAGGGTTCGGTTTCTCTCTCTCTCCACCGTTGGCAGCCGTTCGGCCACCCCAAAAACCACTCGATCATCACCTTACACTTCCCCTCTACACCAGAAGCATAAACACACGTCCAGGCGAAGCTCCCGGCGACGTTCCCTACAGTTGCAACGTGAAGACAGCAACTTCGGAGGCTTTTTCCGGCCACCACAGGCCACCGTTGCCAACACCGTCACGACCAGAAGAATCACCTCGACATCCTCTACACAACAGTATTAACAGGTAAGTCATTCCTCAAACTCGAAAAATCACCTATACTGTTCATCTTCTTCGCGGGAGTGAAATAATTCACTCCCGCTGGTCGGGTCGGGTTTGGGGCCCGACCCGAGTATAAAGGCCTTTGGGCTTCCAGCCCGTGAGGGCTGGAAGCCCAGCCCACTAAGGCTGGGCTGTCAGCCCACTGTGGCTGACAGCCCAGTCACAGCCTTCTGGGCTTCCAGACCGTGAGGGCTGGAAGCCCAGTCCACTAAGGCTGGGTTGTCAGCCCACTATGGCTGACAGCCCAGCCCAGAAAAAAAAGAAGAAAAAAAAATACAAATTGAAAAAATATATTTTTTTTACTACTATTATTATTACAAAAAAAATTCAAAAATACAAAAAATGTATTTGTTTTTGTGCATACAGCCGAATTCCAAGATTTTTCAAGCATATTCTTCGTAAAAAAATATGTCGCATCTTTCTCATATTTTAAAACGAAAATTCGGATATTGTAACCAGTTTATGATTATCCGTTGGGATTTGGCCAAAATATCAAAAATAATTTAACAATTATTTTGTCTTAGCTTTCGCGGTGTAAATTTACATTGTAAAGTACACCCCCAAATAAAAAAAAGGATTTTAAATACGGTGTAAAATTACATTGTAAAGTACATTCGTAGATTAAAAAGAGGGTTTTTAACTGCGGTGTAAAATTATATTGTAAAGTACACCCGCAGACAATTTTTTTTTCATCTGAAAATGCAGTGTAAAATTCTTTTGGTTAGTCTTTCAACTCTTAGTGAGGTAGAAATTCTCTCACGGAGAGAAATCTACGTCGAACCTTAGAAAAAGACCAAAAAAATGATTTTAAAAAAACAATCAAACAACAATGCAGCTTACTTTAGGTAGGGTGCACTGGGGGTGATACGTCTTCCCCTTGCACAACAATTCCCCTTACCCAAGACTCTCGCAGACCACTAGGTTCCTAGTGACCTTAATACTAGGTGGCGACTCCTGACATTTATAGTCGTAAATTTTACGGCTATAAAACAAACCCCATTTTCACCGCGCGTCGTTGTCTCCCCAACCCGGGGAATGGCAGGGAGCGAAGCGTGAAAAAATCGTCGTCGCGACAGAAAGAACCACCTCATCCTCCTCTACCCATCGGCATCAGCATCGGCCGTTGAGCCTCTCATCACTGTTGGCTGGACGCTACTGTTCACGCGAATTAATTCACGTGAATAGTCTGCTGCACTGTTCATGTTTTAAGAAGACTGAAAAGTGCAGCGCACTATTTCACTCAACAAATATATATGTTGGACTTGGCCTGGACCTCCTCTCAACCAGTCCAAGTCCAACAGAGGTGGTCATTTTGGCCCAACTTGGCTAGGCCGACCCATTTAATTGGGTCAAGCCCAATCCGATTTTTTTAAAAAAAAATGTGTATATAGAGATCAGTTCTGATGAAAGAGAAAGGCGCGTGACTTCGTTTCACTCCACAACCCTGTTGTTTTTTGATTGATTATGAATCAAAAATTTGCAACTGGATTTGGCCTTAGAATTATATCTCTACAACTGGATCGCAAATGTTGTTACTAGTGATATTGTTACTAGATAATGTTCCTCGATCAAATAGCAAGGGATCACATAGGCATTCACGTATCAATTTAGTTCGTGATGAAATTGCAAGTAGTTTGATGGGAGAATAAAAACAAATATATGTTTTTTTCATGAATTATTAATTATATTTTATTGTTATGATAAGCCACGCAGATCAACCAGGGCCATTAGGCCAAACTCCAAGTATATATGATGAAGGAAAGTACTTGCATAAGCCATGCAGCAATAGGGAACGTGAACAATATTTACATGGATATGCAATTATACAGAAAGAAGAGGAGCAGTTTCAATACAAGACCGGGCCTGGCGATTTATCAGTTATTGCTTAGTTATTGCTTTTATTATTATAGTTATTGCGATTAATATTCAGTACGTTTAATTCCAGTTTGTACGTGGGTAAACTCACATAGAGCGTTACCAACTTGTCCTTAATTCTAGACGTTATCTGTAACGGCTTTGCTTACTTAAAACAGCCGGCTTTGCTTATTTAAGGCAGCCAAGAATTATGAAGAGGCAGTCAATTTGATATTATCACAATTTGTGGTTCTTTCTCACCCGAAGAGAAACAAACAGTTTCAACAATTATCTGTTTTTTTCATGAATTATTAATTATATTTTATTGTTATGATTATTAATCTACTTTAATCCCCTTATTTTATGGTTTTCAGATTTTCGTTTTTTTGTTGTGTTTTGAAGTACAACACCTTTTTATTTATTTTTTCCTCCTAATTTTAGTATTAAGTTAATATCTATTTTATTTTAAAACCAAAACACATAATACTGAAGAAAATTGTTATAAAATTATTAATTTGAAAACCCAATATAAACTAAAAAGAAACAATATCTAATTATTATTTAAAAAATATACGAGTTTAATTATTACATATATTGAAGGTAAAATAATTATTTTTTATTATTATATATCGCCACTATAACTAAACATGATAAGAAAAACAGTTATTTCTCTATCCATCAAATAGCCTACGTTTTATTTTAGGTTTATAAATGTTTATGTGAGAGATTATATCATGTTTGTGGATTTAAGAGGAGAAAAAGAAGAAAAACAAATGAAAAGGTGAGCTTTCTGTAATAGTTTAAGGGTGAAATTGAAACTTATTAGAAACTGCAGGGGTACTATTGGGAGAGTCTAAGCTGTGAGGATTGAAGTGAAGCATTGATAAATCTACGAGGGCAAAAATATCTTTTGTTTCTACCAGAATTTCATACTGCCGACATGCACATGCACATTCTTGACCATATTAGCTACCTCCCCACGTAAATATTTAAGCATTTGTATTTCCATTGGATGCAAAAAGAAACAAGATCATACATACCTGCAGTTACCACAATATAAAGCAGCTGGAAAGGTCAATCGTCAAAAACCACTAGATAGGCAGGGACACGACAGAGTTCAATATATATATACACAGGTATTTTCTTATGCTCAATTCCATAATATTCATCATGGATTTTATTTTACCTTGATGCACATGTCAAGTCGGTTTTATCCACCCTTCCAAACAGTCGCTGTCCACCAGCCAAAGCATGCTCAGCTGCTGGTATTTATATTTTGATGCTGAAGGTATAATCACCATAGATAGATTATTAATTTCTCAAGTCCATTTACAAAATCTTGTCTAGCTAGATAGATAGCTAGATATGGAGACATGGTAAATTAAAAATACTTAGCTGGCCGTCGAGCTACTACTAGCCTTCTTGAACTTGATCATAGTGAGGAGTAGAGGGATCCATCAAGTTGATGTGCAGATCATATAAACTCGAGGTTTAATTCTTTTGCGGTTTTGTAGCAGTAATGGCTGCTGCAGATTGTTCCTCTGGAGAGACTTGTATCCATCAAAAACAAATGGCACCTTCTCGGTTGGAAGCTTGGGCTCGTCTTTTTGTTACTAGATATCTTGGAAGCCATATCTCCACTGACCGTTTGATGTAAGTTCACAAGGGAAAATTACTTCCCCCCATATACAATTGTTTCGGACATGAATAAATATACTTGGCAAGAAAACATACTAGCGAATTAAGGTAAAACTCGTTAGTAATGAGGTTATCTTGAGAGAGAATGAACGTTCAAGCTTACCTTCTTGAGATACGTAATGACTCATTAAATAGATCTTAACCCTTCATTTATCTTGAAGGGCTAAGATCTAACTACCATGATGTATCAATTTGAAATGCCATTTTGATTTACTCAAATTTAATGCCATTTAATTTGGACTGTGCTGTCGCAGTTTAGAGGAAGAAGGGGGTGAAACTTTCACCTTCGAGGGAACTAGTAAAAAATGTAATCTAGAAGCTGTTCTCAAAGTTCACAATCCTCAGTTTTACTGGAAGGTATGTTCTGCTAGAGGGACTCCTTTTCTCTCAGCTTATAAGATTATGAGCAAAAATATTGTTGCTTTACAATGATTAAAAAACGCTGTCAGGTAATGACGCGGGCTGACATGGGCCTTGCAGATGCTTATATTGATGGAGATTTTTCTTTTGCTGACAAAGACCAAGGTCTTCTAGATCTTTTCATGGTGAGATAGACAATTTGTTGGTACATGTAGTGCTTTTCATTTCGGTTTTAATATCAATATTAAAGTTTAAATTTTAGGTTCTGGTTGCGAACAGAGATGCAAACAAATCTATCTCCGAAGTGAGTAAGAAAAGGTATGTATTGTGTATGACAAGTAGATTTGAGTGATTTACCTCAACAGGTATGCAAACAAATCTATTTCTTGTTATTCCTTTGATCCTATGTGATCATCTAATATCATCATCTGGTTGAGTTTAGGGGTTGGTGGACACCATCGTTATTTGTAGTAGGTATTGCTTCCGCAAAGTTTTTCCTTCAGCATGTTCTGAGGCAAAATACTCTTACACAAGCTCGTAGGCAAGAATTGATAAGAAGCATGAAATTCTTGACATTGGTTGTGGTTGGGGAACTTTTGCTATCGAAGCTGTCAAACAAACAGGATGCAAATACACGGGTCTCACTCTATCTGTGGAGCAACTGAAATATGCAGAGATGAAAGTCAAGGAAGCTGGCCTACAGGTATCTAATGGATGATTATGAAACCTAGGAGATTTCTTAATTGATATATAGCATCTACTTGTCTGAATTGTTGTTCAGGCTGATTTTCTGAAGACAAATATATTCATTTTGAGGCTTATACCTATTCTTTTACCAGGATAATATCAGACTTCTCCTGTGTGATTATCGTGAATTGCCTAAAGGCTATAAATACGATAGGATCGTATCTTGGTAAGATACATTTTTACTAAATATATATCTACCATATCCACTCAGACAGATGTCATAAATTTTGATGTATTTTTCTAGTGAAATGATAGAGCATGTGGGTCATGAATACATGGAGTACTATTTTAGTATTTGCGAATCAGCATTGGCGGAAGATGGACTTCTTGTTCTACAAGTATGACAAAAAAGGGAAGAAACTTGTCATTATCGAGTTTCAATGATGATAGGAATGTGTTTGATTCCTACATTTTCAACATTTAGCCTAGATAACTCCTTATCATCTTTACCATTCTACTTATTGCATACCATTGGTTGGTTTTTCCTCAGTTTATATCAATACCAGATGAGCGTTATGATGAGTATAGACGAAGTTCTGATTTTATCAAGGAATATATTTTTCCCGGTGGATGTTTGCCTTCATTAAGTAGGATAACATCAGCCATGAGTGTTGCATCAAGACTGAGGTGTGAATTGTTTTGCTAAACTATACTTTAAAGCTTTGTCTGAATATTCTGTCATATACTAACACAAGTTTTGTTTGTGCAGCGTGGAGCATGTGGAGAATTTAGGAAGTCATTACTATTTTACGTTAAGATGCTGGAGGAAAAATTTCTTGGAAAACAAGAGATAGAAATAATCATTTGGTTTTTCTGTTCTATGTAGATTTTGATGCAAGTATTAAACTTTTCTCTATCTTTTTCTCAGCAAAATTCTTTCCCTTGGATTTGATGAAAAGTTCATCAGGACATGGGAGTATTATTTTGACTATTGTGCTGCTGGTTTTAAGACTTACACCCTTGGGGATTATCAGGTAAGTGCAGAATTGCGTCCATCCCTTTCCTTTGAAAAGCTTATGAATAACTTTTCGGACTATTTTGTAGACACCATTAGAATCAATATTAAATATGAAATTTAAAGATGTTCTAGTCCCATATTAATATTTAATTTTATATGATAATGCAGGTTGTATTTTCACGTCCTGGCAATGTTGCGGCATTAGGCAATCCATACAAAGGTTTTCCATCGGCATATCAGCACCTTTCTCTTATATAAGGCACCTCAAATTGGTATCTACATTACTTATTTCTTCAATTTTCATGTTTGGTGTGTTGCAATAAAACTTTCTCGACCAGATACAATGCAATGGCTGCAAGACAGTTTGAGAACTTGGTTTGGATAATTTTTCTTAGCAAGACATTTCATAATGCTATAATGTATCTACTTGTTCTACGAGGATGTTCATATTTAGACATCCCTATGACCGTACTGTGTTTTCTTGAAAACCTATAATAATGATTGAGGTTTGTTCATTACTTCTCATGCTACATTTATTTTGGTGTAATGTCAACTCATTTTCTTGCAATCAGTTTGCTTTCAACGGTTAAGAATATGAGAACGCTCAGACCATACAAGGTGTGACGGGGTAAATTTTTGCTCCACAAATAAACTTATGTGACAGCCCAGCCCCCTGCGAGACTTGGCCTTTCCTCATCTTTCACTTGTGTTTGCCTACACAACTAAGTGTTTCTCCTACCTTAGAGGTTCCACACACTTTTACTTGTTGCAAGACAAGCGGAATACACAAGTATGAAAGGTAATCAAAGTGAACAACAAGCTTTACAAGAACTCTTTCCCAACCTTTATTAATCTTGTAAATAAAGGAAACTATACACAAATCCGTAAATGCGCTATGCACAAATATTATATGTTACATGAAGCTTAGATCTCTATCTCAAGATCTACATGTCCCATTTGCTCCATGAGCTGGCACAACTATTGATAGACAAGCATTTACAAGGCACAACTCTTATTCTTACTTTTAAAGAAGTAGTGGGACACTATCTCTCCCATGTTCACCCATGAACATAGTGACCCCATTATCTACCAAGTACTGGGTAGTTTTTCTTCCATGATCTCCAATGATCTTAGTGGGTTGAGAGCATCCCCAGCCATGCCCCCACGTTCTCTAGCACACTCTCATAATCTTGGATGCCCATAATTGCCACTTACCAACTTCTGCATGTCCACCTGGCATTCTTAACTGCCAGCTTCTATTGTGATTGTTGTCGCACCCTCCGCGAGAGCGCGGCATCGCGTCAACTTTCCCCGTGAACGGGGAGTTCATGGTAGGGTTTTATCTTTATTTTTGTGAAAAAAAGGGAGTCGCCATCTAGTATTATGGTTACTAGAAAACCTAAACTGGTCTTTCAAAGATTCTAAGCCAAGTGACTGGTTGCGTAAAAGGAAGTTTTAGCACCCCTAGTACGCTCTACCTAAGGTAAGTTGCTTGGTGCTTCGGTTTACTTATGATTTGTATAGTGTTGATCTTTCAAAAATATATTGGTTAAATGATGATGATGTATTATTCCTGTAAAAATATTTTGGATATTTACCGCTTTAAGGTTTCTTTATCCAAATATTCACGATGAATAACAACGAATTATCCCCGCTAATATTTTGGATAATAACTCCTTTAGGATTTCTTTACCCAAATATCAACAGTGAATAATAACGAATTATCTCAGCCAATATTTTGGATATTAACCCTTTAGGATTTCTGTACCCAAATATTAACATTGTATAATATGAATCCCCAAAAATAAGATTTTGATATTTTTGGAATATTGGCCAATACCCTTTGGATTTTACAAACATGTTTTAAAATCCAAAAATGCGAGAAAATGATTTTTCTTTGTTTACGAAATCTATGCTAAAATCATTTTTCTTTAAACTCTGAAATAATATTTTTTTTAAAAGGAATGCTCAAAATATGTTAGTGTATTGGTCCTATACACGGAAACAACACATTTTTTTGTCTTTTAGAAATATATATTTTTATGCAAATTTTGTATTTCTTTTATTTCTTTTTCGGGGGCTACCAACCCACTCATCTTGGGCTGGGCTTCCAGCCCAAACAGGATGGAAGCCTGCCTTCTTGAAGTGGTCAGGTCGGGCACAAAGCCCGGCCCACTGCCCACATGCAGTGGACAGTGGGCGGAGAGTGAATTAATTCACTCCCCTGCATGCAAAAACAAAGGCTACAGTAACATGGAGGATTTTCGAGTGTGATGAATGGAGTACCTGTTAATACTATTGGGTAGATGAGGTTGAGGTGGTTCTTCCTGACATGGTGGCGTTGTAAATGGTGGCCTGTGGTGGCCGGAATGGGCGTCGAAAAGTGACGGTTTACCTTGCTGTCGTTGGGGCTGCTCCTGTTGCATCGCCAGAGGCCACGGCTGGGATGCTGGTGTGGAGGTATGGCTGCTGGTGGAGAGAGAGAGGTTGGGCTTGCTGGAGTTGCTGCCAGAAGAGAGAGAGAGAGAGACACCGGCATGCTGGTTTTAGAGAGAGAGAGGTTGGGCTGGAAACGAAGAAGACGAGGGGTGAGCTGCTATTGTGTATTTTTTTTAAGCGAAGAGTGTTTGTGTTTCTGCTAAATTTCATTCGTCCCCTTAAATATTTTTGTCGTTTTTGCTCCTCTGTCACCTCCTTCTTCCCAGTATTTTGCAATTTTCCCTCTGTCAATTTCCTCCCCTATTTTTATCTCCCTTGTTCGCCCTCTTCAGCCTCCATGCATGCATGACTTTTATTGGTAGGAGGCAACCTTTCAGTTGCCCATTGTGTGCCTGCCACTGTTCAGTTGACTGAACAGTGCAGTCACGCCTGCAGGTTGCGTGTCTTGGGCATGGTAATCAAACTCGCGAGCCAACTCGCAAACTCGTACGAGTTTGCGAGTTGGCTCAGCAAACCTGGTTGAACCGGAAAGAAAAATCGAAACCGGTCAAACCCGGTCAAAATTGGGTTGACTCGTAAAATCGGACCGGATCGGTCCGATTTTACGATCCGGGTTTTTCATTATGCCCCAGTTCAAAGCTAATTCAATCCTACATCAATTTTGATGGCCAGTGAAGATTCTGTGGAAAATCAGCCTACCAAATCATCCGCAAATCCAACTTTACTTCAACAAGAACTGCACGCAATTCAAACGGAACCAAGAAAAAAAATGGAGAAGAGGATGAGAAGGAAGAGAGTAAAGGAGAAGAGGATGAGGAGGAAGAAAAGAAAATGGAGAAGAGGAGATGAGGAGATGAGGGTGGGCGGCGGCGTGGGAGAAGGAAATTTGGATTTAGGGTTATGTTAGGGGCTTTTATACTTAGTTATAATAATAATAATAATAATAATAATAATAATAATAATAATAATAATAAAAGAAAAGAAGAAGGTAGGTTTCTACGGGGGGTATATAAATTAATAATAATAAAAAAAAAAGTAGGTTTATACGGGGGAGGGGTAATAATAATAATAATAATAATAATAATGATATGGGGGTTTATAATAATAATAATAATAATAATAATAATAATAATAATTAGCATAAAAAATAGTTAGCATAAAAAATATTTTTCAAAAAATTCTATTAATTTAAGATAATAAATAACATTAATTAATTTATATTTCACATCAACAAAATATTTATTTTTAGTTTGTTAATTTTTACCTAATGAAATTCTATGGACATAATTGTTTTGTACTGTATTTTTCAATTATTTTGAATCATGCATGAACCTTAACTAATGAAGTTTTATGGCCATAATTATGTTATATTATATTCAGAAATATTTTACTTATGATTTTACGATTTTTCTACCTACACGATTTTAGCTGTGATTTTACGATTTTACGATCCGATCTTACGATCCGATTTTTCGGAGCCCTTTCCGATTCGTGTCAAAATCTCGATTTTGACAACCTTGGTCTTGGGGTAAGTGAAAATTTAATTTGGTCCCTCAATTTGTAATTGCTCTAATTGCATCCCTAATTAGTTTTAAACTTTTAATTTTGTGCAATTGTATCCCCATTAGAATTTCAAGAGCATCCTTAGCTTTACACGCCTTTTATATTTTGGTCCTTAGTTTTCGATTTGTGTGATTTAACCTTCAATTGACCATTAGACACTCAATTTGTTCAATTTGGCCCCTTACTTCGCATAATTGGCTTGGAAAAAATTCAATTCGGTCTCCAAAAATTCCAATGTCATCAATTGAACCCGAATTAAATTCAAGAACTTGATTTCTTATCAACTAAGCCCTTTTAAAATTAATTTAACCATTTAAAGTATAATTAAGTCCTTGCACTTAATTAAATCTTTCAGTTGGACCCTAAATTAATTCTCAAACATTATTACACTTTTAAATTGGCAAACGATTAAATCGAACTGGCCTATAAAAATATAATTATATCTTTCGACTTAAATTTTACACAGATTTATCCAATGATAAATTACTTTAGCATTGAATCTATATTTTCCTTCATTTCTGGGCACAGAAGAGGTACGATCGAGTTCTTGAAAGCATCAAAAATTTTCACCTTGATTTTCCTATCGACACCGGCCCCTTTTATTTTTAGTTTTGTTATTTTTGGGTAGATTTGGGGAACAACCCAAAATTGGGTTATGACAACTGTTGTTGGGTCTTTCACATGCCTTGGATAGTCTTTCATCCAAGATTCATCGTGCAAAGTCAAACCCTTGACTTGCACACGTTTGTTGTGCACTGTCGAATTCGCATCTGCATGCAGGTTGCCAATGTCTACGCTGCTGAATGTCTATGAAAATCCCTATTCTCGTCAGCTTATCACCTAACGGATTTTCTTGCCTAGCCTGGATAGTTCATCGTCCGGTCCATGTTAGTTAACAATATGCGCTGTCAATTTTCCTAACCGTTTGAATGGCTATCATTACCCTTAGACATTGTTTTGGACAGTCTACCGAAGTGTACACCTCGTTCACATTTGACACTATTACAAACCACCCCCCACCAAAAGAACTTGACGCCCTCGTCGGAAAGATTCGAAGTATCATTGCACCGCATTTGTTCCTCATCATAATTCATTTTTCTCACCATGAAACCTCTAGCTTTGTCCACATTCAACAATTCAGTCCACCAAATTTTTGTCAACCTGTTTTAAAGTCAAGTTGTGAAACAATTCTATTTTGGCTCGTTTGTTATCCACAAATGTCAAACACCTCATACTCATAAGCATGTTTTCATGAAGTTTAGACACTAATCCCAAGTATTTATAAGGTGTCCATCTCTCTTCACGAAATACACTTACAGAAAATTACTTTGAAGAACCACATGAGCTCTCATACAAACATCTAATTCTCCAACAATTCTGCATACCACAAGTATAAAATTTAAATATTGATTACTTGTTCATTGTATAGCAATCAACTCTTAGCAAATTTGTCTCAGCCTAGGCAACACTATCGCTATGCATTGTTGTCGAATTTTATACAACATGTTTTTATTGGCGTATCCTCACACCTAAAGTTCTAATAAATCATGATTTGTCTATCATCAAATGCAAACTCTATTGTATTGCATCCCTACCAAAGCAACATGTCAAACCAAGATTTAGTTTGACTACTCAACTCAAACTCTTCGCAACTTGACTGTTGTATTCTTGACACTACACAATTCATCGTCAATGTGTGTAGAATTCCTAAACGAGCTGCCAAATCTGTCACCCAAATTGTCCATCATCAAGTGCACACTCCACTGTATAGCCTCCCCACCAAGGCAACATGTCAAATCAAGTCCTTTTAGTTATTTAATGGAACGGGCCAAAATTAAGAGATATGATTGATATTTTAAAATTATTTATTATTAAAAAAAACACTATTTGGCAGAAACAGAATAGACAGGAATTTAAACCGAGGTAAAAACAACGCCATTTTGTCTCGTTTTTTAACTAGTACAAAACATTTCGGCCAAAACAGAACAAAATTGACAACTATATCTAAAACACTTAGGTCTTGTTTGATAGTGTGTTTCAAAAATGTTTTTGAAAAAAATTGAAATTTTTTATTTTTTACTTTAAATTAATTTTTTTAGCATTTTTGTTTTTAAATTATTTTCATGTTCTGAAAAAATAATATTTAAAAAAAAATTATATATATTTCTGAAAAAAATCTTTCAAAAAAATTATCCACCGTACTTTTACATGATTAATTCTTTTCACACGCCCCGCACGAAATCTACTTTAATCCCCTTCAAGTCAAATAAAAGCCCGACCTTACTGGATGGGATGATCTGGGTAATGTTAATAATGCTTCGAAACTATTTTTTTTCCGGTAAGATAATTATACAGATTTATTTATTACATTAGAGGATGCATTTCTCTCAAATTTCTCAATCAAGTATTATTATATATTAACGGTGTTTGAAAGTGTGGTTGTGATTATTTTTTCAAAGTAATTTTTATTTAAAAATATATTAAAATAAATTTTTTTTAATTATCATATCAAAATAATCTAAAAACAAAAAAAAAAAAAACAATTTTTTAAAAAATATTTTTCAAAGTATAGTGTGGATGCTTCCCCCTCTCCATTACTTAATTTTCTCTTTATATGGGATATTTTGATTATTTTAAAAATAATATAGGCTATCTCTGTTTGTTTTTTTTTTTTTTTGTCTTTGTTAGATTTAGTTTTTTAAAAGGTTAAGCCCGGATCAAGAAATTAACGATTTGTAAGTTTAAAAATTTTACTCGGATTTATAAGATTCATCCCGACTTTTTTTAAGGTTATTCTTCCTGATTCCATCCTCCAACACTCTTTCAATTCACTTTTTATGGGATTTTTTTGTTGTTTTAAAATGAAAAGGCTTGCCTCATGTTTTTTTTTTATTGTTTTTATTGTATTTAGCTTTTCTAAAATAAATTTTGTTTTTTAGTTAAGTTTGAATTATTGGTTTGCATTGCATTGAACGAGTTATAAAAGTCATCAATGTGAGTTATGGATTTGTTTATTGATAATAAATAAATAATTAATAAAATTATCTCGTTGATTTACTAATAATATATGCTTTGTGGCTGGCGAGGCAGCAAGAATTTATGCCACTCAAAGTGGTAGCGGGCAAGGAAAATATAGACCCAAGTTGCCCCCTTATTTTCTGGTTTTCACATTTCGTTTCTTGTTGTGCTTTTGAAGGACAACTCTTTTTTATTTATTTTTTCTTCCTAATTTTAGAATTAAGTTAATATCTATTTTATTTTAAAACCAAAACACATAATACTGAAGAAAGTTATTATAAAATAACTATTTTAAAACCCAATATAAACTAAAAAGAAATAATATCTAATTGATATTTAAAAAATATATGAGTTTAATTGTTACATATATTGAGGGTAAATAATTATATTTTTTCATTATATATTTTCACTATAATTAAATATGATAGCGACCAAGGAAAGAAAATGTAATCCATGTTCCTAACTACAAGAGCTGCACAGGGATGATGCAGTAGCAAATCGTTCTGGCATATTCATAATCTTTCAAAAGTTCTATCAACAACAATACATGAGAAAGACGGAAAATTAGAGGTGGAATATCCTATCATGATTCTACCTATCCCTAGCTAAGTTTTGTCATGCTGCAATATTTTTACGAGTAGTATCATCGCAGTAATAGCAAACCAAAAAGATCTCAGCCCCTGTACATCTCTCAATTATTTTAGAGACTGATTTTATAGTTTGGGCTGTAAATAAGTGTATGGGTATTATTCATGTTAATCACCTCAAAATCATGGGAAATCGTTACCAATTTTAATGTCTGTTTCAGAGTATAATAAAATTTATTTTTCAAAATATTTTTCTTTAATAAATATATCAAAATAATATTTATTTTTAAAAAAAATTAATATTAATACATTAAAATAATCTAAAAACACAAAAAATCATTGTTAGAAAACACACATAGAGCCGAACTTATTTTCTATTAAAATAATATTTTTATATTTTTTTAAATTTATTTTTATATCACATTAAAACAACTCAAAAATATTAAAAAAATAAAATAAAATTCTAATTAAAAACAACTTAAAATTCAATGTAAAACATTGAGTTCATGTTTGATACTGCATTTTTTAAATATTTTTAAAAAAAAATTGATTTTTTTTATTTTTTACTTTAAATTAATTTTTTTAATATTTTAAGATTATTTTTTTCTAAAAAAATAATATTTTGTTTATTTAAAAAACAAAACAAAACACTATTTTATATATATTTCTGAAGAACAAATTCAAAAAAATCTCCATCGTATTTCAAATCTCTGAGAAGTTAAGTTAAAGCCAAAAAAGAGTGGAGCCCACCATGGAAAAACTCTTACAAGATTTATTCTTTTCACACGCCACGCACGAAATCTACTCTAATCCCTTTCAAATCAAATAAATGCCCGACCTAACTGGATGGGATGATCTGTTACTGTTTGTGTAGCGTGTAGCATGTGGAGAATTTAGGAAGTCATTACTATTTTACTTTAAGATGCTGGAGGAAAAATTTCTTGGAAAACAAGAGGTGAAATAATCATTTGATTTTTCTGTTCTCTGCAGATTTTGAGATGCAAGTATTAAACTTTTCTATCTTTTTCTTAGCAAAATCCTTTCCCTAGGATTTGATGAAAAGTTCATCAGGACATGGGAGTATTTTTTTTTACTATAGTGCTGCTGGTTTTAAGACTTACACCACCAGGGATTATCAGGTAAGTGCAGAATTGCCTTTATCCCTTTCCTTTAAAAGCTTATGAATAACTTTTTAGACTATTTTGTAGACAGCATTAGAATCAATATTAAATATGAAATTTAAAGATGCTCTAGTCCCATATTAATATTTCATTTTATATGACAATGCAAGTTGTATTTTCACGTCCTGGCAATGTTATGGCATTAGGCAATCCATACAAAGGTTTTCCATCGGCAATCCATACAAAGGTTTTCCATCGGCATATCAACACATTTCTTTGATATAAAGCACCTCAAATTAGTATCTACTTATTTCTTCAATTTTCAAGTTTGGTGTGTTGCAATAAAACTTTCTCGACCAACTACAATGAATTGGCTGGAAGACAGTTTGAGAACTTGGTTTGGAGAATTTTTCTTAGCAAGACATTTCATAATGCTATTATGTATCTACTTGTTCTACCAGGATGTTCAATACTTAGACATCTCTATGACCGTACTGTGTTTTCTTGAAAACCTATAATAATTATTGAGGTTTGTTTGTTACTTCTCATGCTACATTTATTTTGGTGTAATGTAAACTCAGTCTCTTGCAATCGATTTGCTTTCAACAATTAAGAATATGTTCATGCTCATACCATACAAGGTGTCATGGAGTAAATTTTCGCTCCACAAATAAACTTGTGTGGCAACCCAACCCCCTGTTAGATTCAATCTTTCCTCATCTTTTACTCGTGTTTGCGTACACAACTAAGTGTTTCGCCTCACCCTAGAGGTTCCCCACACTTTCTCTTATTGCAAGACAAGCATATTACATAAGTTTGAAAGGTAATCACAGTGCATAACAAGCTTTACAGGAACTGTTTCGCAACCTTTATTAATATCAGATATAAAGGAAACTATACACAGATTTGTATGTGCACTAAGTATAAAAATTGCATGCTATATCAAGCTTAGATTTCTATCTCAAGCTCCATTTGCTCCATGAGCTGTCACAACTATTAATAGACAAGTATTTACAAGGTACATTCTCATTCCAACTTTTAAGGAAGTAGTGGGACATTATCTCACCTATATTCATAGATGAACATAGTCACCCCATCATCTACCAAGTAGTGGGTAGTTTCCCCCCATGATCTTAATGGGTTGAGAGCATCTCCAGCCATGCCCCCACATTCTTCAGCATACTCCAATGATCCCATGATCTTGGATGCCCATAACTGTCATTTACCCACTTCTGCATGTCCACCTGACAGTCCCAACTGTCAACTTCTATTGTGACCGTTGTTGGGTCTCTCACATGCCTTGTATAGTCCTTTGCCCAAGTTTCAGATCATGCCAAGTCCACCCCTGATTTACACATGTTTGTTGCGCGCTACCGAATTCGCATCTATATGTAGGATGTCAATGTCTACGCTGCCAAATTCATATTTGACACTGCCAAATGTCTGCGACAACCCCTATTCTCTTATCCCCTGTTGAATTTTCCTGCCTATCCAGGACAATTAATCTTCCAACCTATGTTCATCAACAATTTGCATTGTCAATTTTTTCCACAATTAGCATGGCTGCTAGTACCCTTAGGTATTGTTTTGGACAGTCTTTCCAAGTGTGCACCTCATGCACATTTGACACCATTACAAACCGCCCCCACCATAAGAACTTGACACCCTCGTCGAACAAATTCAAAGTATCCTTGCTCCATATCTAGCTTTGTCCACATTCAACAATTCAGTCCACCGAATTTTTGTCAACCTGTTTTAAAGTCAAGTTGTGATACAATTTTGGCTCGTTTGTTAGCCACAAATGTCAAACACTCCCAAGCATGTTTTCATGAAGTTTATATACTAATCCCAAGTGTCCATAAGGTGTTCATCCCTCTTCATGAAATACATTCACATAAAATCATTTTGAAGAACCACATGAGCTCACATACAAACATCTAATTCTTTAACCATTTTGCATGCTGCAAGTATAAATTTCAATATTGCTTACTTTTCCATTGTATAACAATCAACTCTTCCTACCGAATTCGTCTAGGCCTAGGCAAAGCTGTCACTATCCATTGCCATTGAATTTTAGACAATGTATTTTCGTTGGTGTATTCTTATGTCTAAAGTTTTAATAAACCATAATTTGTCTATCATCAAATGCAAACTCTATTGTATTGCATTCCCACCAGGGCAACATGTCAAATCAAACAAGTATGTTTAGTTCTACTCCTCAACCAAATCTCTCTGCAACTTGGCTGTCGAATTCTTGACACTACACACTCCATCACCAATGTGCGTAGAATTAACTAGCTACCAAATCTGGCACCCAAATTGCCAATCATCAAGTGCAGACTTCACTAGATTGCCTTCCCACCAAGGAAAAATGTCAAACCAAGTCTGTTTAGTTTGACTCCTCAACCAAATTTCTTATCACCTTGGCTGCTGAATTCTTCACCCCAAACAGTTTCATCGTGAAGGTGCATTGAATTCCTAATCTCTCTGTTGTCCCACCCAATACAACATTCAGCACAACCACCACTAAGATGGCTCTTCCACCAAATCTCATACGATTCAATCTCAGTCTTGCCTTCATTTCCCTACATTGTCCATCGCAGAGGTCTCATATAAAAGTCTTAACATTCTACCTCTCCCCGAAGCAGCAAAGCCACATCAAATCTTCATTGATTGGCCTGGCTATATGACTAAGTTTCCCTCGACTTCGTCACTGAATTTTGCTTCCACAATCCTGCATAGTCCTTCATTAAGATACATAAAATTCCTCGAGTTTTACAGCTAACAAGCAACAAGGCCATACCCTTTACCCCAAGGTTGGCATATGATTGAATTTCATCTCAACCGCCAAGCTTCCCTATCTTACTTCTATCGCCCTGATTTTCCATTACCAAAGCGCAAAAGACACCCTCAACTTTTGCCACCCAAAAGCAGCAAGGCCTATCAAAATCCTCACTTATTTGCCAGCCCACGAAGATTGAATTTTACCTCATTCATCAAGCACACGTATATGACTTGTGTATGTTGTATCCTCAACACCTTTATCCATCAAGGACACTATTGATTTTTGCCTTTTTTGGCACTCTCTTATGAAGTGATTCCCCTCGCAAACAAAACAACGTAAATTTAGTTTTAAACCCTTGTCTTTGGCCTTACCTTCTATTGCTAGCAACAAGTTTAGGCTTTCCCTTCATCGAATTGCTTCTTCTTTTTTGCCTCATCCTTCCCTTTAGCGCTTGGCAAAAATTTAGAAGCACCAACAGTCTTTTCGCTGGACTCTATTTCCATGTTTGCTAATCCATCAGCAGCTGGAATGCATTTGCTTTCAAGATTGTCCGTCATCATGAACACATAACAGGACAGTGTTGTCGTCGTACCAAGGATACATCCATGCTCTAATACCAATTGTCATGGGGTAAATTTTTGCTCCACAAATAAACCTGTGCGATAGCCCGGCCCCCTGCTAGACTCAGTCTTTCCTCTCCTTTCACTTGTGTACCTACACAACTAAGTGTTTCCCATCATCTTAGAGGTTCCCCACACTTTCCCTTGTTTCAAGACAAGCGAAATACACAAGTATGAAAGGTAATCAAAGTGCACAACAAGCTTTACAGGAACTCTTTCGTGACCTTTATTAATCTTGTAAACAAAAAAAACTGTACACAAATCCGTATGTTTTCTATGCACAAAGATTGCATGCTACACCAAGCTTAGATCCCTATCTCAACCTCTACATGCCCCACTTGCTCCATGAGCTGCCACAACTATTTATAGACAAACATTTATAAGGCACAATTCTCATTCCTACTCTTAAGAAAGTAGTGGGACATTATCTCACCCATGTTCACCCATGAACATAGTGACCCCATTATCTACTAAATAGTAGGTAGTCCCCCCATGATCTCTCATTATCTTAGTGGGTTGAAAGCATCTCCAGTCATGCCTCCATGTTCTCCAGTCCACTCCTATGATCCCATGATCTTGTATGTCCACTTGGCAGTTCCAACTGTCAGCTTCTGTTGTAACTGTTGTTGAGTCTCTCGCATGCCTTGGACAATCTTTTGTCCAAGTTTCATATCGTGCCAAGTTGAACCCCTGACTTGCACACCTTTGTTGCGCGCTGCTGAATTTGCATCTGCATGTAGGCTGCCAATCCAAATTCACATATGCATTATTGAATGTTTGCAACAACCCCAATTCTTGTCAGCCTATTCCTTGATGAATTTTTCTGCCTAATTTTTTTGACAAATTCTCCTTGGGATTCATTAATCAAATTCATTTGTAAAAGAAGATTGACAAAAAAAATGATAAAAAAAGAAAGGATTATGAAAATAATATTGTCCAGTTAAAGCTTATTTATGCCATTCTTTAAGAGTTGCAAACTCAATATTCAGTTGATTTTTCGTTCTGGATGTGCTATATATTAATCAATTTGGAACTAAAATTGAAATATTTATGATCATTCTGACTATCTTATTTTATTTTCTACAACGTTTTAAAACCACAAACGCCCCAAGAACGATCATTCCATTCTATTGATTTTCAAAGTTAAAATAAATGATTTATTCATCAATACATGGCTTGGATCTAGGTCTTCATTCTTTAATCAAACTTTTGTCTTTTACCTCGTTCATTACAATGCCTATTATAAAAAAAAAAAAAAGCTAAATAAGATTTGGCTTTTACTGTTCGCATTTACTGTAGCACGGCACAGATTACTGTGGATTGTAATAAAAAATAATATTTTACCCCTCAGTGCACAGTGAATTTAACCTTGGGTCTGGAGTATTTTTTATTTTTTACGTTTCTATGCACAGTAAAATAACCATAATACTCTCATATAAGACAAAAATCAACAGTTACCGCCGGGGGTATTAAGATATTGCACTTTTTTTTTACAATGTATAAATATATATATACCCCCATATAAGACAAAACATCACAGTTACCACTGGAGTATTATAGAAATTGCATATTTTTTCAAAAATGTTTAAATATGTTTGTCACCCCCAATAAGACAAAATCCAAGAGTTGACTGTGGGGTGTATTGATAAAATACCATTTTTTAATTATATTTTCTGTTGTGGTATTGTGGGTGCATCTTCGGACGCGCTGTAAATTTTTGAACTCATGCATGTTACGAACAGCGCGTGTAGCGTCGTATGATGTTGAAAATGTATATCCGATGTCTAAAATAATTCTTCGTCATGTTATCTTCCTCATGGTGCGGCGCGTGGAGTGCAACTTTGGCCGGAGATGTGACGATGGTTGGTTGAATTTTGTTTCCCCCTTTTCTCTCTCCTGCATGCTAAATTACACGTCAGACCCCTTTGTTTATTGTGTTTCATTATAGTCCCTAAGCTTTTGATTGTTTTGTGTGGTCCTTATTTTTGTTATAGAAGATTCATTTCAGTCCTCAATCTTTTAATTTCCCGGATGGTGTTAAATCCATTAATATTTTCGGTATCCAAGTTTGGTTTTGTTTCAATTTTGTCCTTTAAATGTAAGTTTGATTTTCGTCCTCGGACTTTGAATTTTTGGATTGTTTTAAATCCTTTAATATTTTTTGTATCCAGGTTTGGATTTGTTTCAATTTTGTCCTTTAAATATAGATTTCATTTCGGTCCTTAGATTTTTAATTTCTAAAATGGTTTTAAATCCTTTAATATTTTTGGTATCCAAGTTTGCATTTGTTTCAATTTTGTCCTTTAAATAAAATTTATTATATATTTGTTTTTTGTTTCGACCCTTATACTTTCAATCTTTGATTTTATTTTAATTCCTTTACTTTTTATATATATTTCTTAAATTGTTTCTATTTTTGTCCATGTTTGTATGTATATGATCTTAGTTTTTGTTTTTAATTTTTATTATTTCCTTTTTTGTTAAGGCTGTATTGTTTTTTAATTTTGTTCTAAAATTTTAATTTGTGTTCATGATCATTTGAAAATTGATATTTATTATTTTTCTCTTTTTTCTTTTTTTCTTTTTATTTTATTTATTCTTCAAGTCAAATAATATTTTTTTAGCTAATAATATTTCTTTTTGTTCTGTCATTTTTTTTTAATTTCTTTTTTGTTAATATTTTTAGGTGTTAAAATTTATAATTATTATAGATAGGACATTCAGAATAATAATAATAATGATTATTTGTAAGGTTTTTTTTCTTATAAATATGTGAAACTAATTATATATTTTGATATTTGTTTAATTTAACGCCTTAAAATGTATATAAATAAATGACCTATTTAAAAAAAAACTCAAATTAATCTAATTTTAGTGTTCTGAAATACTTTTAATATAATACATAAATCTTATAAAATTTAAAAATAATTTAATTTTTTCCCCTAACAATAATGATGGTGTCAGCGGTAGTATGGTCACTAATAATTAGAATATTAATTATTTATAATAATGATTATAATGACAACTATAATAATTGTGACAATTTAACAATCATGATGATAACAATAAGAATAATAATCGAAATAATTTATCAATTGCTGTTATTTTTCTTAACAAATGACTTTTGCGGCTTTTTTATGTATGATATTTCAGATCTAGTATCATATAAAAAACTATAGGAAGTCACACGTAAACAAAATGGGTGGAAAAATTGGACCAAGTTATCTACAATGAAAAAATATACGGGTCACTTGGGCTCCATTTTGCCATGGTGAAAAATAATTTTTTTAACATGCAAAAAAAGTTATTGGTCTTAGATTTTTTTTATGATGCTATATATCTGAGCGAAATAATCAGCCTACAAAACTTTCGATTATTACTCTAACAAAATTGTTTACACTAATAATAATAATTATTGGACACTAGTTTTTCATATATTCATTTTATTATGAATAAGGCGTTCAAAATAATGATAAAGATTTTTTTAAGATTTTTTTTCTTAAAAATATATATGGTTAATTATATATTTTGATATTTATTTAATATTAACGCCTAAAAATATATATAAAAAATAAACTATTTAAAAAAAAACAAATTAATTTTATTTCGGTGTTCTGAAATACTTTTAATATAATAATATGAAGAATAAATTTAAAAAATAAAAAAATAATTGAATTCCTTTTTACAAAAATAATAATGCTAGCAGCAATAATATTGTCAATACTAATTAGAATATTAATTATTTACATTAATGTTTTTAATGACAACTCTAATAATTGTGATAATTTAACAATCATAATGAGAAGAATGAGAAGAATAATCAAAATAATTCATAAGTCGATGTTGTTTTTGTTCAAAATCAATTTTAGCACTTTTTATGTATGATATTTCAGATTTAATATCATGTAAATAGAAAATATAGGAGGCCACACGCTGACAAAATGGGTGGAAAAATTGGGTCAAATTATCTACAATGTAAATATATACAATCCATTTACCCTGTGCTTTGTCACAGCCAGTACCAAATTTTTTAACATGTAAAAATAATATTAATGGTCCTAGATTTTTTTTATGATGCTATATATCTAAGCAAGATAATCAACATACAAACCTTTCAATTATTTAGTTTTTTTATATATATTCATTTTGTTTTTGATAAGGCATTTGAAATAATAATAATGATTATTTTTAAGGTTTTTTCTCTTAAAAATAATTGTATATTTTGATATTTGTTTAATATTAACGCCTTGAAATATATTTACATAAAAAAATAAACTATTTTTTTAAAAAAATCAAATTAATTAAATCTCATTGTTCTGAAATACTTTTAATCTAACAATATGAAGAATAAATCTTAAAACATAAAAATTTAATTTAATTTCTTTTTAAATAAAAATTATTTTAAACTAAAATTATATCAAGCTACACATAAACAAAACAAATGAAAAAACACAAAGATAACAAATCACTAAAAATAGAAGATTTACTATACATGAATAAAAGAGAGTTTCACTTTTATTTAATGTCACCAAAGCTAATGGTTATTTTAAATATATTTTGTCTGGAAAAATTGAGAATAGTTATATATTTTGATATTTGTTTAATATTAATACATTAACATATATATATATATATATGAGCTAAATGTTTTTGAATAAATATCAAATTAATTTAATGTTAGTGTTCTAACATAACATAAAATATAATAATATAAAGAATAAATCTTAAAAAATAAAAAAAAATACTTTCATTTCTTTTTATTGCAAAAATAATATTGGCAAGGATAGTATTGCTATCAATGGATTTTATCAATTGCAATTTTATGATCTGTCAAATAAATAATTTCTCGGACAATTATAACATGCATAAAAATTAATCAATATGCGGCAAAAAGAAAATAACTCATTTTTAACAGATTTTATCAACCAAAGTTTTTCTATCTACCGATTAAATAATTATCATAATAATTAAAATATGCCCAACAATAAATCAATTTGCTGAAAAAAGCAAATGAGTAATCTTCATTAGCAATTGTAGTTTTGCTCTCTGCCAATTAAATTAATCGACAACCAATTAAAACAAGTTCAACCATTAATCAGTAGGATAAAAATACAATTAACTCATCTTCAATAAAATTCTCGATTGCAATTTAGCGATTTGTCAATTAAATAATTATGCAGACAATTAAAACAATAGCAACAATCAACCAATTTGAAACAAAAACAAATAACTAATCTATAATAAATTTTAGCAGTTGCTTTTTTGCTACCTGTCCAATAAATTATTCGTCAAATAGTTAAAACATGCCAAACAAACAATTTGTATGTTGCAAACAACAAATAATTCATCTTTAGTTAATTTGATCAATTGCAGTTTTACTATCTACCAATTAATTATTACCCAAGTAGTTAAAACAAGACCATCAATCAAAATGTTTGTTGCGTAAAACAAATCACTTATATGTGCTAAACTTCATCGATTGCAATTTTACTATTTGCTAATGAAATAATTCATCAAACAAATAAAACATACACAACAACCAATCAGTGTATTACAAGAAGCACATAACTCATTTTCAATGAATTTTATCGATTACAATTTTACGATCTACCGATTAAATAATTATCAAAGCGGTTTGAACAATAGCAACATTCAATCACTTTGATGCAAAACAAAACTCATTTCTAACAAATTTTATTGATTACAATTCTATTAAATGAATATTAAGGTAACCAATTACAACACGCACAAAATCAATCAGTTTTTGTTATAAAGAAAGCTCAGCACAGCGCGCGGGCAAGTTATCTCGTTCCTAACTACAAAAGTTGTACAGGGATGATGCAGTAACAAATCGTACTGGAAAATTCAAAATTTGAGCGAAATAATTAGTGTATAAAACTTTTGATTATTACTGTAGCATAGTTATTTTCAATAATAATTATTTTTACTGTATTTTAGTTTTTTAATAATTATACATCTGAACTATTATTTTTAAGGTTTTTTCTCGTAAATATAATTATATATTTTGATATTTTTTAATATTAACACCTTAATATATTTATACAATGAACTAAGTGTTTTTTTAAATAATACACACACACTATTGTAAACAGTTGTCATTATAGTAACATTGTCCAATTTCTGTCGTTCTTTAAGCGCTGCAGATTCAATATTTAGTTGAATTTTCATTCTGGATTTAAATGTGCTATCTATTAATCCATTGGGAGCTGAAACTAAAAGATCTTTGATCATCCTGACTAACTTGTTGGTTTTATTTTCTACTATGTTTTTAAACCATAGACACCCTAAGATCGATCAATTCATTGTATTGATTTTCAAAGATAAAATAATTTGATTTATTCATCAATGCATGACCTATATCCAGGTCCCCAAGAGGTGATGACAGAGGGCTTAGGATCTGTACAGTAGGTCTTGAGTTCAAATTAGTATATGCATTCCTTGTAATAGTCTAGGATAACCAAGATTTTACTCGTTCACCTGAACCCATAAAATATGTTTTTCGGGAATGGAAGTATGCTGACATTTTACAATGCCTATTCCTAACTACAGGAGTTGTACAGGGATGATGCAGTAACAAATCATGCTGCAAATTCAGAATCTTTCAAGAGTTCCATCAACTATACATGAGAAAGACAACAATTGTGATTTTCTTATTTAGCTTTTCATAAGAAATTAGAGGTGGAATATCCTATCATGATTCTACCTATCCTTAGCTAAGTTTTGCAATGCTGCAATATTAGTGTTTGTTTCAGATTATGGTAAAAATTATCTTTCAAAATATTTTTTGTTTATAAATATATTAAAATAATATTTCTTTTTTTTAAAAAAAATATTTTTGATATCAGTACATTAAAATAATCTAAAAACACCAAACACAATTAATTCAAAGTAAAAAACAATTATTGTTAGCAAACACACATGTAGTCTAAATTTTTTTTCTATTAAAATAATATTTTTATATTTTTTACAATTTATTTTTAATATATTACATTAAAACCACTCAAAAATATTAAAATAAATAAAAACTTATATTCTAATTTAACACAACATAAAATTCAATGTAAAACACTTAGTTGCTGTTTGGTATTGCGATCCAAATGGAGGTTCAAGGAAAATCAATTTTTGTGACATGTGGTAATGATAAAACGCAGTTTAAATTGCTGTGGGACCTACCAAAAAATCGTTTAAAACCATGGTTTAGAAGAAGCTGAATTTTGAAGCTTTTGTCTGCCTATGCGTTTTATTTTTTGCCTGCATTTCATGGATTGTAGGTCTTGGTTCATTAATGTAGCGGCTTGAAGCAACATCACAGTGGGAAAAACACTAATCGCAGACACACCACCGGTGGTCTCTTTCTCTCCACAGTCGAGAGTAGCTCTCAGAGGGCACCACCATCATCCCCCTCAGCACCAAGAGCTTCTCATCCATGCCAGAAGATTTGTCGTGACCTCCAGCAAAAGCAGCAAGCCTCGGCATAGAAGCAGCAGCAGCGGTAGCAAGTTTCCAACACTCCTCCCGGCCGCCACAGGCCACCATTTCCGGCGCCGCCACCACAGGAAGAACTACCTGGTCCTCATCTACCCATCATCATCGGCCGTTGAGCCACTTATCATCGTCGACCGGACTCTACTATTCGCGTGAATTAATTCACGTGAACAGTCCGCTGCACTGTTCATGTTTTAAGAAGACGTGAAAAGTGTAGCGCACCGTTTCACTCAACATTATATATATGTTGGACTTGGGTTAGACCTCCTCTCAGACTAGCCCAAGTCAAGCAGAGTAGGGCCTTTTGGCCCAACTTGGCTAGGTTGGCTCATTTAGTTGGGTCAGGTCCAATCCGATTTTTTAAAAAAATATATTTAAAAAAAACATGTAGATAGAGATCAATCTTGATGAAAGGGAAAGGCGTGTGACTTTGTTTCACTTCACAACCCCGTTATTTTCTATTGATTATGAATAAAAAACTTGCAAATGGATTTGACCTTGGAATTATATCTTTACAACTGGATCGCAGATGTTGTTATTATTGATATTGTTACCAGATTTTGTTCCTCGATCAAATAGCAAGGGATCACAGAGACATTCACATATCGATTTAGTTTGTGATGAAATTACAAGTAGTTTGATCGGAGAATAAAAACAAATATATATTTTTTTTCATTAATTATTAATTACATTTTATTGTTATGATTATTATTCTACAAAATTTTAAAAACAATATATGTGTTTGTGTGTGTGTGTCCTTTTCACAAGTTGATAGCAATATAAAAAGCATGATATCCAAACATACAAAACTGCTTTTCATCAACCTCAAACTCAGCCATAATTTTAACCAAACACTTCAATTTTAGTTATGAACCGCATCTAAAAGTATTTTTCATGAAACTATTTTTTTTAAACCTCAACCACAAAAGAAAACGCAATATCAAACACACCCTTATGCCGTGTTTGACATTGTGTTTTTAAAGTGTTTTTGAATTAATATTTTTTTTACTTTAAATTTCATGCACTAAAAAAATAATATTTAAAAAATAAAATAAAACATTGTTTTAATATATTTTAAAAATAAAAATCGGAAAAAAAATCTCCACCGTACTTTCAAACAGTGTTGTTAAAATCGCGAGTTGACTCGCAAAATCGTACGATTTTGCGAGTCAACTTATCAAATCGTGTAAACTCGGGAAGAAAAATCGTTTTGGGTCAAACTCGGTCAAAATCATACGGAATCGTAAAATCGGACCGGATCGGTCCGATTTTACGATTCCAGTCTATTTTACATTTCCACACCTATCTTGCCACGTGGCCTTAGGCTTGCCGTCCATGCCCTCCCCCCTGAGCCCCCCATGCCTGCCCCCTGCCCTGCTGGGGCCCCCATGCCCTGCCAAGTGCCAATTGGGACTGGCTATCTCTCTCTCTCTCGCCACGTGGCATAGGCCATGCCCAGCCCCATGCCAGCCCCCATGCCCTGGCCCTCTCTCTCTCTCTCTCTCCCTCTCTCTCTCTAGTCTCTCCCTCTCTCTTGGTTTAAAAATTAAAAAATCTGTATTTTTTAAATTCTTCTGGTTTAAAAATAAAAAAAAAATAGTATTTATTAAATGCTCCTATATTGATTATTGTACATTTATATAATTATTTTGTAATATATTTTTAAATTATTTTAAATCATATATTAACCTTAAATAATAAATTTTTATGTCCATAATTATGATGAATTGTATTCATAAATATTTTACTTACGATTTTACGATTTTTCTGCTCACACGATTTTAGCTGTGATTTTACGATTTTTGTACGGACAAATTCAGGTAGGATCTTACGATTTTAAGATCTGATCTTACGATCCGATTTTTCGAAACCCCTTCCGATTCGTGTTAAAATCTCGATTTTGACAACCTTGCTTTCAAATAATCAGTAGTATCTAGTTGAGTTAAAGCCAAAAAAGAGTGGAGCCCACCATGGAAAAACTTTTACATGATTAATTCTTTCCACACGCCCCGCACGAACGAAATCTACTATAATCCCCTTCAAATCAAATAAAAGCTTACCTAACTGGATGGGATGATCTGGGTAATGTTAATAACGCTTCAAAGCTATAATTTTGAAAACCCAATATAAACTAAAAAGAAATAATATCTAATTATTATTTAAAATATATATGAGTTTAATTGTTACATATATTGAAGGTAAAATAATTATTTTTATTATTATATATCGCCACTATAATTAAACATGATAAGAAAAGCATTTATTTCTCTATCCATGAAATAGCTTACGTTTTATTTTGTTTCTTGGTTTTATTTTAGGTTTATAAATGTTTATGTGAGAGATTATATCATGTTTGTGGATTTAAGAGGAGAAAAAGAAGAAAAACAAATGAAAAAGTGAGTTTTCTGTAAATTACACAGCAATTATTATTATTATTCCATTATTTATTTTGGTCTCAAAGTTTTTATTTGTTTCAATTTTATCCTTTAGTTGGAATTAATTATATATTTTATTTTTCATTTCACTCCTTATTCTTTGAATTTTTTATTTGATATTAATTCTTTTTTTTTTTAGTTCTTGGACAATATTTATTTTTTATTAGTATTTATGCATTTATGTTTTAGTTTTTGTTTTTAATTTTTGTCTTTTTTTTATTTGGGTTTTATTTTTAATCGGTTAAATCCTGGAATTTTAATTTATGTTTTTAATCATTTTAAAATTAATATTGTACTCTTTTTTTATTTATTTGTGTTTTCTGTTATTTTTATTTGTTCTTTGGATTAGATGATTTGTATAATTTTATTATTTGCTCAATAATATTGATAATTTTTGTGATTATTTTTTTATTGTCTTTATAAAAATCTTTTGATTTTTTTTTAATGATTCTCCTGAAATTTTATTTTATGTCAGTGATCATTTTAAAATTAATGTTGCTCTATTTTTTCCTATATTCGTTTTTATTTGTGTTTTGTGTTTTTTAATTTGTTCTTTAGATTAGATGATTTTTATGATATCGTATTATTTGCGCAATAATAATGATAATTTGCGCAATAATAATGATAATTTTATTGATTATTTTTATTTTTTTTATAAAAATCTTTTGATGTTTTTTTAATGATTTTCCTGAAATGTTAGTGATTTTTCAGGGCAAGTTAATTATTTTGACAGTTATGTTGATAATAATTTTAGCAGTTATAGCAACGATAATGACAATAACGTAGGGATGGATTTTCAATTTATATTTTTGTCTTTTTGTTGATAGAAATTAACTACTTATTTTTGTTATTTGATTATTACAGGTATTTTCACAATTTATATTTTATTTTTGTTTGATTTAAATTGAATTTTAAAATAAACTAATCTTCATACAGTGAACTCAATAATTCAGATATCCGAGTTTTCTTGCTTTTTTAATGATGATGATAAATTTATGCTGGGTATTTCGTTGCAAACTACTAAACAGATAAATTTATATTGATTTAAAATTCAATTGTTTTATAGAAAACTTGCACTTGACAGAAATTCTACACAAATTTATTATTTTTGCAAATACACACAATTAATATTTTTTACATTGAAAAAAATATGGTGCCGCCCGTGACGATACGCGGGGCATTGGCTAGTACATTATATATAAAGTTCATTATATATAAAGTTGAGCTCAACATTTTACTGTGAATTTTGATCATTAAAATTATTGATTTTCTCTTTAAGCTAAATTGTATTAAGATAAGTTTTTGAGGTAGAAACTTCTTTTACATTTGGTTATTTCACAATTATTGGATGTTATTAGGGACGGTGAGGTAATTTGTTAAATACAAAATAAAAAATAAAGATGAATTAGCATTGATCGTCATCTTTAGACGACGAGTGTAACACTATTCAATTGACAAAACCTGGCTTTCAGGGCATTGATTGAAAGACCTCCATGTCTCCTCCACAAAAAGGTGACGCATGTTGCATAGTTATGACTTGTTTGACAAGTGTGAATGCTTTTTTCTCCTCCATTTATTTTTCTCTTTATATGAGATATTTTGATTGTTTGTTTGTTTGTTTGTTTGTCTTTATTAGATTTAGTTTTTTTTAAAAGGAATTTTGTAATTAAATTAAATTAATCAATTTCATTCTTTAACATTTAAATCTACAAGGGCTGCGCTTCTAGGCTGAGCCCGGGTTAAGAAGTTAACGATTTATAAGTTTAAAAGTTTAACTTGGATTTATAAGGTTCACCCGAGTTTTTGTTAAAGGTTATTTCTTCCCGATTTCATCATCCAACACTCTTTCTATTCAATTTTTTAGGGATTTCTTTGGTTGTTTCAAAATAAAAAGGGTTGCCTCATGTTTTTTTTTTTCCTTTATTTTATTTAGCTTCTCTATTTTTTTTTTTAGTTAAGTTAGAATTATTGGTTTGCATTGTTGCATTGAACGAGTTATAAAAGTCAATATGAGTTATGGGTTAGTTTATTAATAATATAAAATTTATTAATAAAATTATCTCGTTGATTTATAAATATTTATACTTTGTGGCTGGCGAGGCAGCAAGAATTTATGCCACCCAATGTGGTAGCGGGCAAGGAAAATATAGACCCAAGTTGCCCCCTTATTTTTCTGGTTTTCACATTCTTTGTTATTTTTTGTTGTGCTTTTGAATTACATATAATACTTTAAGACCAAAAACATATAATACTTAAAGAAAGTTATTATAAAATTATCAATTTGAAAACCCAATATAAACTAAAAAGAAATAATATATATATATATATATATATATATATATATATATATATATATATATATATATATACAAACACACTCAGGTCATAAGATTGAGACTACCCTCGTAATATTAGCTAACTCCCACGTAAATATTTAAGCATTTCTATTTCCATTGAATGCAAAATAGTTGCAGCGAAACTTGGGAATAAAAAAAATAGAAAGCAGCTGGAAAGGTCGATCATAAAAAATTACTAGATAGGTGGATAGACAAGGATTTTTGGTGCTAACAAGCTGAGGATAGAGAAGTAGAGGGATACGTCGACAGAGCTCAATATATATATATATATATATATATATATATATTGAGCTCTGTCGACGTATCCCTCTATATATATTGAGCTCTGTCGACGTATCCCTCTACTTCTCTATCCTCCAGCTTATATATATATATATATACACGCAGGTATTTTCTTTTGCTCAACTTCCATAATATTCATCATGGATTTTATTTCACCTTGATGCATTTGTCAAGTTGGTTTTATCCACCCTTCCAAACAGTCGCTGTCCACCAGCCAAAGTGTAGAAATCAACAAGAAGATGTCTGTTGTATTACAGAGTATGCAGGGTATATATAATAGAGGCTAGTCCTCTTGACAAGAAATGAATCATGTTTTAATATATTTTTAAAAAAAAACCGGAAAAAATCTCCACCGTACTTTCAAATAATCAGTAGTATCTAGTTAAGTTAAAGCCAAAAAAGAGTGGAGCCCACCATGGAAAAACTTTTACATGATTAATTCTTTCCACACGCCCCGCACGAACGAAATCTACTATAATCCCCTTCAAATCAAATAAAAGCTTACCTAACTGGATGGGATGATCTGGGTAATGTTAATAACGCTTCAAAGCTATTATTTTGAAAACCCAATATAAACTAAAAAGAAATAATATCTAATTATTATTTAAAAAATATACGAGTTTAATTATTACATATATTGAAGGTAAAATAATTATTTTTTATTATTATATATCGCCACTATAACTAAACATGATAAGAAAAACAGTTATTTCTCTATCCATCAAATAGCCTACGTTTTATTTTAGGTTTATAAATGTTTATGTGAGAGATTATATCATGTTTGTGGATTTAAGAGGAGAAAAAGAAGAAAAACAAATGAGAAAGGTGAGCTTTCTGTAATAGTTTAAGGGTGAAATTGAAACTTATTAGAAACTGCAGGGGTACTATTGGGAGAGTCTAAGCTGTGAGGATTGAAGTGAAGCATTGATAAATCTACGAGGGAAAAAATATCTTATGTTTCTACCAGAATTTCATACTGCCGACATGCACATGCACATTCTTGACCATAGTTTATCAGATCATTGAGATTATGAATTTCTATATATATATATAACCAGTCCATGACTCAGATCATACGCTCATATTAGCTACCTCCCAACGTAAATATTGAAGCATTTCTATTTCCATTGAATGCAAAAAGAAACAAGATCATACATACCTGCAGTTACCACAATAATTGCAGCAAAACTTGGGAGTAAGAAATAGAAAGAAGCTGGAAAGGTCGATCGTCAAAAACTACTCGATAGGCAGGGACACGACAGAGTTCAATATATATATATATACACAGGTATTTTCTTTTGCTCAACTTCCATAATATTCATCATGGATTTTATTTCACCTTGATGCATATGTCAAGTTGGTTTTATCCACCCTTCCAAACAGTCGCTGTCCACCAGCCAAAGCATGCTCAGCTGCTGGTATATAGATGATCACAATCAGATTATTAATTTCTCACGTCCATTTACAAAATCTTGTCTAGCTAGCTAGATAGCTAGATATGGAGACATGGTAAATTAAATATACTTAATTCATTGATTGAGAATATTGTTTAAACAAGTTCATGAGTCTTGTCAATATATAATCCTGGACTTGTTAGCTGGCCGTCGAGCTACTACTATATAGCAGCATCGATAGCTAGACTTCTTGAACTTGATCATAGTGAGGGATCCATCAAGTTGATGTGCAGATCATATAAACTCGAGGTTTAATTCTTTTGCGGTTTTGTAGCAGTAATGGCTGCTGTAGATTGTTCCTCTGGAGAGACTTGTATCCATCAAAAACAAATGGCACCTTCTCGGTTGGAAGCTTGGGCTCGTCTTTTTGTTACCGGATATCTTGGAAGCTATATCTCCACTGACCGTTTGATGTAAGTTCACAAGGGAAAATGACCATACTAGCAGAAAACTTAAATATACTTGGCAAGAAATTGGAGAAAACATACTAGCGAATTAAGCTATAACTCGTAAGTAATGAGGTTATCTTAAGAGAGAACGAACGTTCAAACTTACCTTCTTGAGATACGTAATAAATCCTTGAATAAATCTTATCCCTTCATTTATCTTGAAGAGCTAAGATTTAACGAACATGATGTATCATGTTAGGAGTAACTCGAGGGGAGTCTAGTCCCAATTTGGCTACCACCCAATTGTTTTTTTTTTTTTTTCTATTTAATGATACTTTTTACTTTCGAGGGAACCAACTCAAATTTAATTCCATTTTATTTGGATTCTACTGTCGCAGTTTAGAGGAAGAAGGGGGTGAAACTTTCACCTTCGAGGGTACTGGTAAAAAATTTAATCTAGAAGTTGTTCTCAAAGTTCACAATCCTCAGTTTTACTGGAAGGTACGTTCTGCTTGAGGGACTCCATTTCTCTCAGCTTATAAGATTATGAGCAACAGTATTGTTGCAATGCACGAAATTCTCAACATTGCATTACAATGATTAGAAAATGCTGTCAGGTAATGACGCGGGCTGACATAGGCCTTGCTGATGCTTATATTGATGGAGATTTTTCTTTTGCTGACAAAGACCAAGGTCTTCTAGATCTTGTCATGGTGAGAGAGACAATTTTTTGGCACATGTAGTGTTTTTCATTTCGGTTTTGATATCAATATTAAAATTTAAATTTTAGGTTCTGATTGCGAATAGAGATGCAAACAAATCTATCTCCGAAGTGAATAAGAAAAGGTATGTATTGTGTATGACAAGTAGACTTGAGTGATTTACCCTCAACAGGTATGCATACAAATCTATTTCTTGTTATTCCTTTGATCCTATGTGATCATCTAATATCATCATCTGTGGTTGAGTTTAGGGGTTGGTGGACACCAACGTTATTTACAGCAGGTATTGCTTCTGCAAAGTTTTTCCTTCAGCATGTTCTGAGGCAAAATACTCTTACACAAGCTCGCAGGAACGTCTCTCGTCATTATGACCTGGTAAGGGATCATAACCTGTTAATGCTTTTGTTTAATAATGTCCTTGCTGTAGGGCCAACAGAATATGTCAAAATCGTTATAGCAAAATATTAGCATGATGTTGTTCAAGAACAGGGTGTGATGACAAAAGGCTTGAGATTTGCATAGCAGATCTCGAGTTCGAGTCAAAACATGCATCTCTTGTAAGAGTCTGGGACAGTTGGGGTTTTACTCTCATCTGGACCCACAAAGTGCATTTTCCGAGGAGTGAGGTTTCCTTGAATTCAATATATGTGTGTGTGAGAGAGAGAGAATTCAAAATGCAATTAATTTCAGTATATTCAGTTGTGTTTGCTGTTTACAATAGGATTTTAAGTAGGAAAAATTTACAATATAATTCTAGCTAAAATACAATACAATTTTAGCTACTTACTAGAACAGTTTCTATTTCTAGTAAATTAATAAATAACAGCTATATTTAACACTCCTCTCAAGTTGGAGCATAGATATTTATCATGTCTAACTTGCTAATTGTGTCATAAAACACCTTTCCTAAGACTGTCTTTGTGAGAATATCGGCTAGCTGATCTTTAGACCGAACAAACGGAAATTGTATAATTTTTCGATCAAGATTTTCTGTAATGAAGTGTCAATCAACTTCCACGAGTTTGGTCCGATCATGTTGTACAAGATTGTGTGCAATTTCAATAGGTGCCTTATTATCACAATGTAGACTCATGGATGTTCCATAGTCAATTCTCAAGTTCTGTAACACCTGTTTAATCCATAGTAATTCACACACACCATGAGTCAGTATTCTGCCTGTGCATTTGATCTAGCGACTACTTTATGCTTCTTACTTCTCCATGTGACGAGGTTACCTTCTACAAAATTAAAGTGACCTGATGTTGATCTTCTATCAGTTTGATTTCTTGCCCAGTCTGAGTTTGTATACCCTTTAATCCCATGGACCTCTTTTTAAAAAAATAATAGTCCTTTTCCTGGTGCACTTTTCAAGTATCTCAAAATCTGATATACTGTTTCCATATGTTTTTCTCCTAGTGAGTGCATGAACTGACTCATCACACTCACTGCATAGGCTATGTCTGACCTTGTATGAGATAAATATATAAGTTCTCTAACTAACTGTTGATAACATCCTTTGTCCATTGGCGTATGATTTTCTGATTCTCCGAGCTTGTGATTTAGTTCCATAGGTTTGTCGACAAGTTTGCATGCCAGCATTCCCGTTTCTGTTAATAAGTCTAACACATATTTTTGTTGTGATAGACATATCCCACCTTTTGACCTCGAGACCTCGATTCCTAAGAGATACTTCAATTGTCCAAGATCTTTCATTTCAAATTTGGATGCCAAAAAACATTTTAGATACTTCAAGTCGTATAATGCTTTCTTTAATTTGCAAACTTCAATGTTATACGAGAATTTGCATTTAGCTCCAGGTGGCAACTCCATGTATACTTCTTCTTCAAGATCTCCATTGAGAAAAGCATTTTTCACATCAAATTGTTGTAAGACTCAGTCTCGATTCACTGTTAGAGATATGAGGATGCAGATAGTATAGATCTTAGCAACCAGAGCAAAGGTGTCTTGATAATCAACCTCATACTTTTGTATATACCCCTTCGCAACTAACCTTGCTTTGTACATGTCAATACAGCCATCCTCCTTGAGTTTTACTGTGAACACCCATCTACACGCAACTATCTTCTTCCCTTTTGGCAGTGTACACAGCTCCCAAGTGTTATTCCTTTGTAGTGCCTTTATCTCCTCATTCATCGTCTTAGTTCACTTTAGGTATGTTAATGCATCCTGTACATAACTAGGAATAGACACATTGGATAATTAATTAATAGTAAATGCATATGATTCCGATAATCTATGGAAAAAGATGTAATTATTGATGGGGTATTTAATTTTGTTTCTGGGATCAGGTTTATACTGTTTCTTTAGGACTCCCCGGTTTAGTCTTTATGGATATTTGTTAATCATATTTTTATCTAGGATAGGAGTTTCATTAATCTCATTAAAAATAGGGTTTAGAGATACCTGAGGAGATTGAGGAGAGATATTTTGGGTTAATTCTTTGGTTAATGGTGTAGATGTAGACACCTTTGTAGTCAAAGAAGGGTCGTTACTGAGAATACTCTGATCTGTGTAGTATTCCAAATCAGCATCCTGGTTTTGGATATTGGGAGCCATATAAATTTCCCCAATATTTCTTTCAATAAGTCCTCCATTTTCTTCCACCTCAAATACCCCTTCATTCTCGTCATTGTTACTCTCCCCCTAAAGAGAAGGTCCATAAGCTCCCCAGAATAATACGATTTCAATTCTCGAAACGACGCATCCAAGGTCACATGCATCTTTTGACGTTGGGGATCATAACACCTGTACCCTTTCTGAAATTATGAGTATCTTACAAAACACACCGGTTTGCACATGGATCAAGTTTACCTCGTAGGATTTTAGGTATGTGAGCATACACCGTACATCCAAATATCCATGGCTCTATATTTGGTAGATGAGGGATGGAAAGCAGGGATTCCATCTTCTGTTGGGGGATTTGGAATCTGATCACACTAGATGATGTTCGATTAATTAAATAAGCAATGGACTTTACTGTCTCACCCCAACAGAACTTTGGCATATTCATACCAAAAAAAGAAGCCTGAACGATTTCCATAATCCGCCTATTTTTCTATTCTACTAGTCCATTCTGTTGTGCAGTATATGTGCATGAGGTTTGGTGTCTAATTCCATGATGGATTAAGAAACCCCCTAAAAATTGATCCACAAATTCTTTACCATTGTCAAATTGAAGTGTACGAATCTGCCTTTGATACTAGGCCATCACCATTTTATGAAATTCCTGAAAGTTGTGCCTATATCACTTTTATTTTGGAGAAGAGATATTCAGGTCATGCAAGTACATTCATCAATAAATGTAATAAAATAACGAGCATTAGAAAAAGATAGAATTTTTGGCTGACTACCAAGAGATTATATTCAAGAGATGGAACAATGAGAACAATATCTAGATTTAGAGAATCAGTTAAGGTTATAGACTCTTCCCCTATAATAGGGGAGGTAATACCATTAGCTGTGCAAATAACTGACTGAGAGGAGGGTTTTAAGAATTTTAAATTACTAGAATCCCTAGTCATATGAGCGGATGCACTTGTATCAATAATCCAAGTTCTATTTTTAGTAATGACAAAGTTTGTATAAGTCTTACCAATTATGTCTGGATGAACAACATTCGTCGTAGGTTGTACCTATTCAATTTTCATAAAATTTACCATACCTTTTCTAATATTTTTCCGGGGTTTCTTCATAAAATCCCACCAGTCATGGTAGCCAATAATTTTATAGCATTTTTGTTTCGAATGACCCTCTTCACCACAATGAGAACAAACCAGCTCACCCGGTTTTTTACAACCCGAATTAAACATTTGCCTCACACTTTCATTTCTCTCATTTCAATGACCCATCTGTCTCTCACCTCTATTTCTCCCATTCCCCTTACCTCTGTCACATCGGTGGCTCCCCGTTGATCAGAGGTTCCCAACCACCATCATTGCGTTATGAAGGAACACCGGAGGGACTCCCATGATATGTGTTGTCGAAGTAGAGGTGAGTATGTTCGTTGTGTGTTGTTGTGAACTAGATTGGGAATTTCTAGGCCTGTTGGGTTGCATAGCAGTTGCTAGAGCTGGGTTTACGGGTTGACTTGGGTTGATTTCTGGGTTTATTGGTGATTTTTGGGTTATGGGTGGATGAACATGCACGGGTGAACAATGGTCGATTTCTGGGTTTGTTGGGGAAATTTCTGTATAATTTTTGTATGAATTCGATGCTACACCCCGATTCGCTTCTATACCAGTGGTTGTCATCTAGGTTAATGGGCAGAAAGTTGTTGATTTCTAGGTTTATGGGTGATTTCATGATGATGAACAGTAACTGGTGATGAACAAGTACTATAGCAATCAATTTTTGGGTTTGATGAACAGTAATCGGAAATGAACAAGCACTATAGAGATTAATTTTTGGGTTTTGAAACCAGAAAAAGAAGGGGGGAATTCAGCAATACGATTCAAAGGAAAAAAAATTCAAGATTTGCTTTGATAGCATATAAGAATTTGAAATGCGATTAATTTCAGTATATTCAGTTGTGTTTGTTGTTTACAATAGGATTTTAAGTAGGAAAAATTTACAATATAATTCTAGCTAAAATACAATACAATTTTAGCTACTTACTAGAACAGTTTCTATTTCTAGTAAATTACAAAATAACGATTATATATATATAGATATATATTAGCATGCATTTGCAGTGACATCTTTACATGTACTGGTGCCATGTTCAAAATTCTGATGTTAGTGCAGGATCTTTCAATGAAGCTTACACTTTCCTTGTCATTTCATTTTTCTAGGGTAATGAATTTTTCTCTCTATTCCTCGGAGAAACAATGCAATACTCGACTGCGATATTTAAGGTCAGAACCCCAACCTTCTGTTGATTTTATTTTAGGCAAAGCACGAATCTCATCCTCCATGTGTCATGGCCTAACTTTTGATTGTTTTATTTGCATGCCATGTTACATTAAAGACTGAAGATGAAGACTTAAACACAGCTCAGTTGAGGAAAATTAGTGCTCTGATTGAAAAGGTGAGTCTGTAATATACAATCTCTTAACTATTTCACCAAATTTTTAACAAAGTTTAATGGATATACATCCTATCATGTATTTATTTTTAACCAATATAGGCAAGAATCGAAAAGAAGCATGAAATTCTTGAGATTGGTTTTGGCTGGGGAACTTTTGCTATCGAAGCTGTCAAACAAACAGGATGCAAATACACGGGTCTCACTCTATCTGTGGAGCAACTGAAATATGCAGAGATGAAAGTCAAGGAAGTTGGCCTACAGGTCTCTAATGGATGATTATGAAACCTATGGGATTTCTTAATTGATATATAGCATTTACTTGTCTGAATTATTGTTCAGACTAATTTTTTGAAGACAAATATCTTCATTTTGAAGCTTATAACCTATTTTTTTACCAGGATAATATTAGACTTCTCTTGTGTGATTATCGTGAATTGCCTAAAGGCTATAAATACGATAGGATCGTATCTTGGTAAGATACATTTTTACTAAATATATATCTACCCTATCCACTCAGACAGATGTCATAAATTTTGATGTATTTTTCTAGTGAAATGATAGAGCAAGTGGGTCATGAATACATGGAGGTTTTTTTTAGTTGCTGCGAATCAGCATTGGCAGAAGATGGACTTCTTATTCTACAGGTATGACAAAAAAGGAAAGAAACCTGTCACTATCTGAGTTTCAGTGCTGATAGGAATGTGTTTGATTACTACATTTTCAACATTTAGCCTAGATAAATCCTTATCATCTTTACCATTCTACTTATTGCTAACCAGTGGTTGATTTTTCCTCAGTGCATATCAGTAGCAGATCAGCGTTACGATGAGCATAGGCGAAGTTCTGATTTTATGAAGGAATATATTTTTCCCGGTGGATGTTCTCCTTCATTAAGTAGGATAACATTAGCCATGAGTGTTGCATCAAGACTTAGGTGTGAATTGTTTTGTACATTGTACTTTAAAGTTTGTTCTTGCTTTTAGTTTGTCTAAATATTCTGTAATATACTAACACAAGTTTTGTTTGTGCAGCGTGGAGCATGTGGAGAATATAGGAAGTCATTACTATTTTACGTTAAGATGCTGGAGGAAAAATTTCTTGGAAAACAAGAGGTAGAAATAATCATTTGGTTTTTCTATTCTATGTTGATTTTGATGCAAGTATTAAACTTTTCTCTATCTTTTTCTCAGCAAAATTCTTTCCCTTGGATTTGATGAAAAGTTCATTAGGACATGGGAGTATTATTTTGACTATTGTGCTGCTGGTTTTAAGACTTACACCATTGGGGATTATCAGGTAAGTGCAGAATTGCGTACATCCCTTTCCTTTGAAAGCTTATGAATAACTTTTCGGACTATTTTGTAGACAACATTAGAATCAATATTAAATATGAAATTTAAAGATGCTCTAGTCCAATATTAATATTTAATTTTATATGATAATGCAGGTTGTATTTTCACGTCCTGGCAATTGTGTCGCATTAGGCAATCCATACAAAGGTTTTCCATCGGCATATCAGCACCTTTCTCTTATATAAGGCGCCTCAAAGTGGTATCTACTTTACTTATTTCTTCAATTTTCAAGTTTGGTGTGTTGCAATAGAACTTTCTCGACCAGCTACAATGAAATGGCTGCAAAACAGTTTGAGAACTTGGTTTGGAGATTTTTTCTTAGCAAGACATTTCATAATGCTATTATGTATCTACTTGTTCTACCAGGATGTTCATATTTAGACATCCCTATGACCGTACTGTGTTTTCTTGAATACCTATAATAATGATTGAGGTTTGTTCATTACTTCTCATGCTACATTTATTTTGGTGTAATGTCAACTCAGTTTCTTGCAATCAATTTGCTTTCAACTGTTAAGAATATGTTAAAGCTCATACCATATAAGGTGTCATGGGGTAAATTTTCACTCCACAAATAAACTTGTGTGGCAACCCAGCTCCCTGCGAGACTTGGCCTTTTCTTGTCTTTCACTCGTGTTTGCCTACACAATTAAATGTTTCTCCTCACCTTAGAAGTTCCACACACTTTCCCTTGTTGCAAGACAAGCGAAATATACAAGTATGAAAGGTAATCAAGGTGCACATTACAAGAACTTTTTCCCAACCTTCATTAATCTCGTAAACAAAGAAAACTATACACAAATCCGTATGTGTGTTATGCACAAAGATTACATGCTACACCAAGCTTAGATCTCTATCTCAATCTCGACATGCCCCATTTGCTCCATGAGCTTCCACAACTATTGATAGACAAGCATTTACAAGGCACAACTCTCATTCCTCTTTTGAAGGAAGTAGTGGGATACTATTTCACCCATGTTCACCCATGTTCACCCATGAATATTGTGACCTATTATCTACCAAGTAGCGGGCAGGTTCCCCATGATATCTCATGATCTTAGTGGGTTGAGAGCATCTCCAGTCATGCCCCCATGTTCTCCAACACACTCCTATGATCCCATGATCTTAGATGCCCACAATTGTCACTTACCCATTTTTGCATGTCCACTTGGCAGTTCCAATTACCAGCTTCTATTATGACTATTGTTGGGTCTCTCACATGCATTTGGCAGTTCTTCGTCCAAGTTTCATTGTGCGAAGTTGAACCCCTGACTTGCACACGTTTGTTGTGTGCTACTAAATTCTCGCTGCTGAATTCACATATGCACTGAAGAATATCTGCGACAACCCCTATTCTCATCAGCCTATTCATTAGCGAATTTTCCTTCTTGGCCTAGATAGTTCATCATGCAACCCATGTTCGTCAATAATCTGCGCTACCAATTTTTCTTAGTGTTGGCATGGCTGTCAGAACCCTTAGGCACTATTTTGGATAGTCTGCCGAAGTGTGCATCTCGTGCACATTTGACACTGTTACAAACCGCCCCAACCACAAGAACTTGACACCCTTGTCAAATAGATTCAAAGTATCCTTGCACCGCATTTGTTCCTGGTCATAGTCCATGTTTCTCTCCTCGAAACCTCTAGCTTTGACCACATTCAACAACAATTCAATCCACTGAATTTTTGTCAACCTATTTTAAAGCCAAGTTGTGACACAATTCTATTTTAGCTTGTTTTTTATCCATAAATGTCAAACATCTCATACTAGTAAGCATGTTTTCATGAAGTTTAGACATTAATCCCAAGTGTCCACAAGGTGTCCATCCCTCTTCACGAAATACGTTCACACAAAATCAATTTGAAGAACCACATGAGCTCTCATACAAACATCTAATTCTCCAACCATTATGTATGCCGCAAGTATAAAATTTTAATATTGCTTAGTTGTCCATTGTACAGTAATCAACTCTTCCTGCCAAATTTGTCTCTTCCTAGGCAAGGTTGTCACTATCCATCATTATCGATTTTAGATAGTGTGTTTTCGTTGGTGCATCCTCACGCCTAGAGTTCTAATAAACCATGATCTATCTATCATCAAATGCAGACTCCATTGTATTTCCTCCCCACCAAGGTGACATGTCAAACAAAGTTCGTTTAATATGACTCCTCATCCAAATCTCTTCGCGACTTGGCTGCCAAATTCTTGAGACTGCATAGTCCATCGTCAATATGTGTAGAATTCCAAAACCAGCTGCCAAATTTGGCACCCAAATTATTCATCATCAAGTGTAGATTCCACTATATTGCCTCCCCACCAAGGCAACATGTCAAACTAAGTCTGTTTAGTTTGACTCTCAACCAAATCTCTTCTCGACTTGAATGTTGAATTCTTCATCCCAAGCAGTCTCATCGTCAAGGTGCGTTGAATTCCTAATCTCTCTACTCAATGTCCCACCCAAGACAGCATGAAGCATAACCACCACTAGGATGGCTCTTCGACCAAATCTCACACGATACAATCCCATTCCTGCTTTTCTTTCCTTGCAATGTACATTATATCGAGTCCTATATAAAAGTTCCAACATTCTACCTCTCCTCGAAGCAGCAACGCCACGTCAAATCTTTATTGATTGGCCTGACTATACGACTAAGTTTCCCTCAACTTCATCGTTAAATTTTGCTTCCACCATCCTGCATAATCCTTCGTCAAGATACATAAAATTTTCTCAAGTTTTGTTGTCAACAAGCAACAAGGCTACTCCTTTTACCCCAAGACTAGCATACGATTGAATTTCATCACAACCGTCAAGCATCCCTATCTTGCTTCTGTCACCCTGATTTTCCTTCACCAAGGCGCACAAGACAACCTCAAATTTTACCACCCAAAAGCAACAAGGCCAATCAAAATCCCCACTGATTTGTCAGCCCACGAAGATTGAATTTTACATCAATCACAAACACACCCATAAGACTTGTGTATGATGTATCCTCAACACTTTTCTCCATCGATACACTATTGAATTGTGCCCTTTTTAGGCACTCTCTTGCGAAGTTATTTCCCTTACAAATGAAACGGTGTAAATTCAATTTTGAACCTTTGTCTTTAGCCTTACCTTGTGACCTTCTGTTGCCAATACTGAGTTTAGGCTCTCCCTCATCGAATTGCTTCTTCGTTTTTGCCCCATCTTTCTTTTTAGGGCTCGGTGAAAATTGAGAAGCACCAGCAGTCTTTTCGCTAGACTCTGCTCTCACGTTTGTTAATCCATTGGCGGCTGCAATGCATTTGATTTCAAGATTGTTTGTCATCCTAAACACATAATAGAATAGTCATGTCATCCTGCCAAGAACACAACCATGCTCTGATATCAATTGTCATGGGCTAAATTTTTGCTCCACAAATAAACTCGTGCGGCAGCCCAACCTCCTGCTAGACTCAGTCTTTCCTTGCCTTTCACTTGTGTTTGCCTACATAACTAAGTGTTTCCCCTCACCCTAGAGGTTCTCCACACTTTCCCTCGTTGCAAGACAAACAGAATACACAAGTATGAAAGGTAATTAAAGTGCACAACAAGCTTTACAGGAACTCTTTCCCGACTTTTATTCATCTTGTAAACAAAAGAAACTTTACACAAATCTGTATGTGTGCTATGCACAAAGATTGCATGTTACACCAAGCTTAAATCTCTATCTCAAGCTCTTCATGCCCTACTTACTCCATGAGTTGCCGTAACTATTTATAGACAAACATTTACAAGGCACAACTCTCATTCCTACTTTTAAGGAAGTAGTAGGACACTATCTCACTCATAAACATAGTGGCCCCATTATCTACCAAATAATAAGTAGTCCCCCCCATGATCTCTCATGATCTTAGGGGTTGAAAGCATCTCCATCCATGCCCCCACGTTCTCCAGCACACTCCTACGATCCCATGATCTTGGATGTCCACCTGGGAATCCCAATTGCTATCTTCTGTTGTGACTGTTGTCGGGTCTCTTGCATGCCTTGGATAGTACCTTGTCCAAGTTTCAGATAGTGCCAAGTCGAACCCCTGACTTGCACATGTTTGTTGCGCGTTGCTGAACGCATCTGCATGCAGGCTAGCAATGTCTGCACTGCCGAATTCACATATGCACTGCTGAATGTCTGCAACAACCCCAATTCTCATCAGCCTATCCCCTAATGAATTTTTCTGTTTGGCCTGGACAGTCCATCGTCCAACCCATGTTCGTCAATAATCTACGCTGCTGATTTTCCTTAGCAAACTTACAACTACACAAATTTGCGCTGCCAATTTTTTTCACTGTTGGCATGGCTATCAGTACCCTTAGGCACTGCTTTGGACAACCTATCGAAGTGTGCACCTCGTGCACATTTGACACTATTACACAAGACATATGCTTATAGCATTGTTTCCCCAAAAAATACGGTATGCCACACACACCGTTTTTCAACTTGCTTTTGTTTATATACTTCAAAACAAAAGCCATGGTTTTTAGCTTATTTGTCATATAAATGTGGGGGTAAGAAATATTTTGATGAGGTTTACGTCTTGGGACTGAGTTTCATGTATCCGAGACCATGTTCCAACAAACACTTCATATGTTGCTTTTAAAAAATAAAAATAAACAACTGTTCATGTCTCGAGACAATCATCTATAAATTTTTAAAATCAAATTTTATGTCCATGTGTCTTAGACAGCACTTGTAAAATAGTGCTTCTGGAACTGAAGCTGAACCCATCAATTGGAAGATTGGACGAGCTTTCAGGTTTAGGTCCCAAGTATTGGCCCCTGGGATGGGGATAGCAAGGCTATCTAGTTTTTATTTACTGTGTCATCCTGTGCTTTGGAATAGGAATAAACCTTTAATTCTTTTTAAGCTCAACCACCATGCACTGGCAAGAAGAGATCAAATTTGCGAAACGATGAACATCTCTTAAATAGGATTAAAACATCTACATATATTTTGACTTCGAATGAAAGATTGTGTCCCACGTCTCGCAATAAACATATCTTGGTGTAGATAGCTCTGTGATACCACAATCCTCCTGATGGATAGTTTCGCAGGACAAGCAACCACTTAAGGATGGGGAGATTAGAAAGATTTACAATGTTATGTAGCAGGCTGATGATATATTCTACCACGACTAAAAGATAAGAGCACTGGTTCTTCATTATTATAGGGGACTTGAAGAGAGTCAAGAGATGGGAGTAGAATAGTTGCAGATTTTAAGGCCCTGAAAATTCAGATTGTAAATGGAATAGGTGACGATTGATAAAAAGGGAAATGCCTTCTTTCAAAATACAAGACAGAAAAACACATACTTCTGCCAATCCTCATATCTCAAAATAATCATGCAATTTGAGCACTTGATCAATGTTTTTCAACTAACCAATAAATGGATGCAGTACAACTCAGAGCAAGTCTCCAAAAAATCAGAATCAAATGGGAATATCCAACCACAGAAAACGAAATTTGGAATCCAGCAGAGAATTTTCCACCGAGTTAACACGGACATCCACCCATCAAAGAAGAAAATCATGGGTGGTGGCAACTCTTAAATAAGATTAAAACATCACTACTCTTTATCAGCAATAGGAAAATGCATCAAATTAGACGAGCAAAACACCATTTGCACATTTATCTTGTTTCCTATAAAGATAGGTTGCTATAAAATGTAATTAAAGCCATCAATGGCATTCCAAGATCTACGAGCATTTAACATTGATAATGTTTCCGGTGCTCTAAACAACTGAAACAAGATCTAGTCTAGAGCAAACTATGTAGCCTAAGCAATTAGGTAGTAAGATCTTTGACATATAACACAGCTAACTGATTAAGCCGACATACTGCAAGTTGTTTTGTCTTACATATCCATCAGTCCAAAAGAAATCAGAATGATCGAGAAATTAACGACTTCCAATGCCAAGAATCTGCAAAAAAAGGGTGACAGTGGCATCACCTAGCTGGGAAAAGCCTTTATTGGGTTAATCACAAATCCAACTGGCAAGTCCTCTTCAAATTCACTTCCACACTGAACAAACCCCCACTGGGAAGCTCGGGTTCAGCCATGAGTGGACACTTTGACTCCACATTAGAACTTGGGCATCTCCTCCTGTACAACACAAGGGCAAATACAGGGGGGAAATGATTATGCATCTTCAAAGTGTCAACTACCACTACGATTAATGCTACCCATTTACGAAGTGATCACCCCAAGTGCTTATAGCTCCACTGCTATCAGTTAATAACTCTTAATTCAATCTCAGTAAGACTACTTGTCATATCAAATCAAGTTCTACAATTCGCCTCTAGCATCTTATTCCCAGTCAAAAACAGAGCAAAAGGTGTGCACTAGTGAAGATAACATAAAAAAATACATAGCTGAGAACAAACCAACACAGATTTTATATGCGCAGTAGATTAAACACTATGATAGAGAGCTGAAAAGTCCAAGAACAGCTAGCAGATAATCGTAAGCACGCCGAATTAAGAACTACACTCAATAAGCAAACATTAAATAAGAAGGGCATCTAGCTGCCTTGAGCTACTTATTATAGACTAGCAAAATAGATAGTGCAAACTACTGGGATTTAAGCAATCCAACCATTCCCAAAGTGCATCATCCAATTCAAGCCAACTCCCCTGGAGCTTGGGAGCGAGAAATCATCAGACCACCCCTCATGAGAACAGCCAAACATGCCCACAAACAAAGATGTAGACCTAGTAGGCAACCAAGGTCAAATCACTGTTGTTGGGCTTGTCGAGCCTGAGAACTACCATAACCATCACCATATCCACCATGAGGACCACTTGCTTGAGGAGCCCCATAATTTCCAGAAGCTTGTGATTGCTCAGATCTCCACGCTGCATTTCCATACCCAGAATTTCCATTTGCATCACCATATCCAACCCCCATGTAGCCGCCGCCACTCCCCTGTAGTTCTGCTCCACCAGCACCACCAATGTTACTGTTCGGAGTACCCCCAGAACGTCCTCCAACAGCACCATACCCAGCTGGATTCCCATACGATCCATCATTTCCACTATAACTACCGTACCCATAACCTTGATTCCCATACCCAGCGGCTCCACCAGGAGATTGACCAGCAGGTACTGAACCAGGGCCACCACTGCCAGCCCCAGCATTTTGAGCACCCCAAGAAGCAGCATTCCCATAACCCATAGCACCATAGCCAGATGAACCTTGACTGTTCCATGAACTTCTGGGTGCACCACTTACGAAGCCAGCATTTGGAACATTAGGATTCCCATAAGCTGCACCTGCAGGTCCCCCGTAACCAGCACCAGCTCCACTATAACCAGTATATCCGCTATAACCAACACCGTTATTGGCGGGAGCATATCCATATCCAGCTGCGCTATAGCCAGATGAGCCATAAGGAGGAAAACCACCTCCAGCACCTTGAGGCTGCATATACCTCTCCATTCGACCATCATATGAGCTTGTGTTGTCACCAGATGCACCATAGTTCTGGTAACTGCCACCCATAGAGCGGCCACCCCCACCAGGATTGGCCTCTTTAGGAAGAGCCCGTTTTACTTCAACTTGCTTACCATTCAAATCATGGAATGTTCTCTGTAACACCCGGTCAACTGCATCTTCAGTGTCGAAAGAAATAAAGCCAAATCCACGAGGTCGCTGGGTGCTCTGGTCATACATTATTACCACATCAGTAACAAAGCCAAAGGCTTCAAAATACTGACGAAATCCATCTTCGGTTAGAGTGGGAGGCAATCCTCCAACAAATATCTTCTTGGTCCGAATATTTCCACCACCGTTGGTGTTTCTAGCAGGATTCAGGTTTCCAGCCCTGGGATTGGTTTGCTGCTCCTCTCTTGATAAGGCCCTCTTTGCCTCAACCTGAAAAACCAAAGCAACTGTTTGGAAGGCAGGAGCACAAAATAAAGCAGGAAACTTGTTTCGTCGTTCCGAATTACCCAGATATCTTATCTTCTTACAATCTTCTAAAACTTGTATAAGTAGATTCTTCATGTATGACAAGCATAGCAATCGCTAAAAGAAATAAACACTCACAAAGTGATTATGCATAAACTAATACTATAAGACATGTTAATTTGTCAAGAAGTCAATCTATAAGAACACTTGAGATGGTGTCAGCTTAAACTCTGACACATAAATGCAACAAAAGATCACGACTCAACCTGAAATTGTTTGCAGAAGTTGGTATACCTGGCACACTAGCTTACCAAAACATGGGATAAGTAATGCAACAATAAAATTTGAACCCCACCAAATACAGATGAATAGCTTCTATGATAAACCTCTATACCTGATCAGCTAGAACCATGTAACTATAAGCACATGTAGAACTCTTCAAATAATTTTTACTCACTGAAAAGCTACCTAACAAGAAGAAACTGAGTATTTTTACTCACTGAAAAGCTACCTGACAAGAAGAAACTGAGTAAGTAATCTATTGATTTATTCAGTTAATCAACTAAATAAGTGCAATTTTGATTTGTGGGTCCTTTTCAACAGCATTAAAAGGCACAGACCCACCCCTTTGAAAAATAATCAAATATATTATATGGATTCACTACCAGTGCCTGAACTGCAGGCAAGACCAGAGGTTTACCTCACCTGAATAAAAAAAATAGTATGAACACGGATCCAAATACAGGTTCATATGTGGGATATGTTTATTACGGTTGACTAATATTTCTTCAAGTTATCAGAAGACATCAGGCTGTGCTGCATTTGCAAAATCCATAAAAGAAGTGCAAATATGATAAGTGAAACTCATTCAAAGAGGTCACAAATTGTTCAAAAACCAGTCAGGCCAGTATATTTAGCACATTAATAGTTTGCCCAAATCACAAATGAAAAAGGGATCACCCTCACTTATTTTAAAAATCAAAAACAGCATTCCGATCCTACAATTCACAAAAATCAATTTCTAAGTTTCATGCCACAGATTACAACCTTAGGTGAAGAACATTATAACATGCACTCCACAATTTTATATTTTTTCTATTTTTTCTATTTCCTTACTCAATAGCAGCATGTATATCATAAACCATTCAAAAAAATACAATTAATTTAATACAAAATCATTCATTCAAAAAAATAAAAGAATACCCGAAACCAACGGCCAGCAACACCACCACCAACACCCAATAATATTGTTATCATAAAACAAGAGCTCAAGAATCCTAATATCATTCAACAATAGCAATAACTACTAATTCCGAATAAAATGAAGCTGCCAACAAAAGTAAACCCAAAAAAAAAACATTACCGAAACTACACAAAAACCCTAAAAAGCATAAAGATAAAGGTTTTTAACTCACCAGTCTACCATCAATGGTGTGCTTATCTTGAAGAACCATATCAAGCACGGCAGGATCTGCAAATACGACAAAGCCAAAGCCCCTGGGTCTACCAGTGGTCTTGTCTTTCATAACGACAGTCTGCAAAACTTCTCCGTATTGCCCAAAGTAATCTCTGAGCTTCTCCTCTGATGTCTCCCATGAAATCCCTCCAATAAATAGCTTTCCCTGATCTGAATCCATTGTTTATAATAATATTGTCTAAATTTGTAGCTATAACTCTCTCTCTCTCTCTCTCTCTCTCTCTCTCTCTCTCTCTCTCTAAGTTAGGGATTCTGGATTTTGAAATTTGGGTATTTTTAATTTTGGAGGGGTTTGGAGATTTTCAGTGAAGAATAATAAAATGAGGGTTTCGTTTTTGAGGCGACCTTGTCGTCTCAATTAGAGAATTTTTTTGGTTAGAGAGAGAGAGAGAGCGGGGAGGGAATCTTGAGATAATAATGTGGAAGATTATGCAATTTGGAGGGTCCGGATTCGTTTTGATTTGTATGGACGGTTAGCTGTGGCTGCTTTTTATTGGTTGAGGGGACCTTGTCGTCTTTGCGGCCTGTTTTTGTCTCTCTAGTTGAATATTTTTAGAAGGTAGATACTGCATATTTTGAAAGAAAAAAATAATAATAATAATATTTATATATTATTTTTATGTGTTATATCAAAAATAATTTTTAAAAAATAAAAAAATATTATTTTAATATATTTTTAAATTAAAAATATTTTCAAAAACAATATTAACTATACCTTCAAACAGTATTTGAAAGTGTAATTGATTTTTGTTTTAAATGTTCTTTTTAAAATATATATTAAAATAATATTTAAAAAAAATGTTTTTTATATTAATATATGTAAAATAATTCAAAAACACAAAAAAATAATATTTATAGAGATTAACCTAGCTATAAAAATTTTAAGCCTAAGAGATATCATTTTTATAAGGTTCATAATTTGAATATCACTTATTACATTTCTATAGGTCATGCTTATTGGTGTAACGGTGTAAGAACTAGTGATGTACTTTGTTGTTGTGTGGATAATTTACGTGCTTTGGTCATGCTCCCTGAAGTAAAAACTAGTGACTTATGCTGTTTTTGTATGGGTAATTTATGTGAACACATGCATAAGATATCGAGGATTTTTGCGAGCAATTTGACCCGAACATCTAATTATAAAAAAAAATTAAAATAAAAAATAAAATTAGAACATAATGTCAACCATGCATAAACATCTGCTCATGATAGTGAATTTAAAGTTTTCTAGGGGGGAAATACAAAAGAAATAGGTATAAAGTTTAGAGGACTGAAAAGAATTGGATTTTGACATGAAATTGGTTTAGCAGATCGAACAATACATGTCAGGGGGGAAAAATGGATTCAAAGTTAGAAAAAGAATTTGATTTGATTTTGTAAATAACAGGTCATTGGTGTGCTTAGTTAAAAACCGGATTTTTAATATTTAAAAGGAATTTTTAAATACAGTTAAGTCTCTAAATATAATTGAATAAAGTCTATCAATAAAAATATTTTAATTAATCACTACTAATAGTTAGTTCTCAAAGTTAATTGTGTAAATCAACAATCACAACCTAATAAATATTGGGTTTTATTTTGAAATTTTTATATATTAATCTGGTTAAATTTAGATGATTTGATTTGATCAAAACCAGTAAGATATTTAAAAAAACAGTATTTTTTATAAGAATTATAAATTCAAGTTGACGTACATCCCAAAATTGGGTTAGATCTAAGGATCGGGTCTTACATGCTACAAATAAGCTTCCAACTATAAAAAAAAAAAACATTAAGTGTTTGATTTGCATTGCATACTAAGACATAGGTTATTATGAATTGCAATAATAAAATGACTATTTTTCTCATCTAATAAAAAAAATCATTCAAATTATTCTTGATGGTAAAATGGTTTTTTTAAATGGTCTATTAGCCATTTACAACTTCATGAGAGGCTAGAAAATAACTTAAATACCCTTTAAAAAAATAATTAACTAAAATCTAGGGGCTTTTTTATATTTTCACTCTTTAATAAAGTAAATGCCTCAATTATCCATAAAAAAAAATGGTGTCCATGGCATTTTTGGTATTTTTCATCTTACTTTTTTAGTTACAATTAGTTTGAATAAAAAGAATTTTAGTATTTTAATGAATATAAAATATTATTTAAAAAAGTAAAGTGTCTAATGCATGCAATGCACTTGTCAACACAAGACTTACCCTCGTGCTCTTTGGACAACGAGTGAGGGGTTATTCGTTGTCAAAAAGGTGGCTTTTGAGATAACATTCAAATTATCTCAATTGCCCCTTTATATCTAAACAATGTGTGTGGTCACTAAATCTCTTATATGTGTCAACAATTTTTTTATATTTTTCTCTTTTCTCATTCATGTTCATGTCTTTCTTTATAACTTTTCAAAGCAACCTCAATTTGTTTTTCCTTTAAGTTTAGTTTATTTATTATTACTATTTGTTATATTTAAGAAAAAATATAAATATTGATTCTTTTTAATTTATTCTCTTTCAAAGAAATTTATCTCTTAGATTTGGTCTTAGTATGTTGATTACTATTTATTTTATTTGAGATAGTTCTTAAAATTGAATTCTTCTTATGATTTCATCCTATTTTAGTTTTTTTTCTATTAGATTTGATCATCATTTTTTATTATTATTTCTTAAAGCTTTGATAAAAAAAAATCGATTTCATCTTTCAATATTAAACTGACTAAGAATTGAGTTTCTTGATTATGAGTTTGGGTTTATAATTTCACAGGTTGCAAATTTGAAAGATTAATCTAGGTTTAAAAAAATCATCCGAGTTTGGAGGCAAGATTTTTTAAATTAATTTTTTTATTTTATCCTTCAATATTAAATTGATTGGTAAATTAGATTCTAAAGTGAGATCAAGTTTAAGATTTCATTTAAGAAATTAGCTCAAGTTAAAAGATTCACTTAGTTTGTTTTTGGTATTTTAAAATCGTGCTTTTTAAGTTTCATCCATCAACATTTATTTATCTAGAGACTAACTTCTTCTTCTTTTCTCATAGGATTTTTCACTATTTTTAAAAGTAACTGAGCTTAGATTTGGTCCTTTTATTTTTTCTTCATTGTTAAATTTAGTATTTTCAAAAATAATTTTTATTTTTTGATTATATTAAATTAAATTAATTAATTAAATGTAAGTATGTGATGCTCACTTCATAATATTTTGTTTAATTTCATTTTTGAGTCATTTCTCCAATGTCACATGTGGCCTCTCTCAATGTTGTTGTGCACTATTTATCAATGTATTTTTTAGTCATCTCAATAAATATTTTCTAGTGGTAGGGCAATGTTCATAGTGGAATGATGATAAGTTTCTAATGAGTTTTTCTTTCTTCCCCTCCCAAAATAATATTAACAGCTCATTTTTTATATTTGATTATTGCTATTTTTTCCACTATATTTATTGTTAATGCCTTTTAGAAAAAGAATAATCAATTAAACCTAACCTGTTAAATCCAGTCAAATACATAACCCATGTCTTAGGTTTTTTTTCTTTAAAAACACCAGCATCTCTTGAATAATTTTTTTAACACTAATTATTTTTTGGATCCTATAACCATAACAAGAAAAAAGAATCAAATAAAAACCAAAAGTTTTACAAGAAATATTTATTTTTTTCCTTCTATAATTTAATATCTTTAATTTTGTCCTAACTTTATAATTGTATTTATTATATCTTTTCTCTCTCATTTTTTTAGTTAATTTATAGAACTAGCCTCCTTACATACAAAATAAACTCCATCAATCATAGGTATGGTGTCCAATGAATAATTAATGATATCCTATTTGTTACTCTATATATGTTTATTTTTTAAATATATATATATATATACACACACACAAGTGGAGGAGAGAAATTACAAGTAAAGATTTTTATTTTTATTTTTTATGGGTTATGAGTTTTATTTTCTCTTTAATATTTATAAATGTCTTTATTTTAAGTTTATCCCATGCCATAAAAAAATTTCCATCAACAATATGTATCTTTATATTCTTTTGTAAACCTAAATTCTAAAAAACCAAGACAATTGATTTGCTCCCTTTTTTCTCCCATCAAAATCCTATTTAAATGCAATTTGATTACTACTCTAATATTTTGGCATGCTTCTTTTTTCCCTTTATTTATTTTTTATTAGATGTTAGATTGTGAGTATGCTAGAATTTATTTTTAATGTATGTAACTAGACATATATAAGGCCAAATTAAAAGTAAAATCTACTAATTTTTTAAGTTAAAATCTTATTGAATATTATTCATCAATAAAAATACTTTAATATTAAATATGAATATAATTAAAGTAAATTATGGGTGAATAAAAATGATATTTCTGAAAAAAATAGTTAGCATATATTGTAAAATCCAAAATATTTTATCTTGCATTCAAATAATATATGATGTTTTTTAGTTGCCAATTTTAGTTGCTCTTTATATAAAACAATTATGCATTAAAAATATTCTTACAGCAAGATGTTAAAAATGTTAGATAAATATTTTGTGATGACCTCAACTCCATTACAATACATTTCACTTGATTAATTAGCAAAATAGAAACTTGTTAATTGACCAAAAATTAAAGTCAAAACCACCTAACATTACTTAGGGTTTAGTTTTTTAAATGTTAGTTTTTATAGGTCTTAGACATGACCCTTAAAGTTTTTCCTACCTTGATTTGTATTCTCGTAACATTGCTTTATTATTGTTAATTTTGGTTGCTCTTTACATAGTGTAGTTTTAATTGAGGGATAATTTTTTCGGATGTTTAGAGGTTCATATTATATATACTCTTTTTTTTCCTTCTAAGAATAGAGTAACTCCTTGGCATGAACTTTGTTATCTTTTGTAGCTTTATTCTTTAGTCTTTTTTCCTGCTACAATTAGGTTATTAGATTTATTTATTATTATTATTGGTTCTTATAGGGTGGTTTGTTTTGTCTTTTTCAATTATATAGCTAATTTGCATGTATTATACATGTTTATCGTTTTTCTAATATGTAATGAGCATTAGATTCAATAAGAATCATAAAATGATCAAAGAAATCTTATGCATAGGCCTATTTAAGTATAAGGTTGTTGATTTTTTTTTTATAACATTTGAGTTGTTGATTTAGGTTTAAGGTCAATTGTATTCTTACCGATAAGAAAAATGGTATATACTTCCTTTTATATAACAAGCTAACTCTTTATTTTTATTTTTCAATGCCTTGGCTCATCACTTTATGTATAATAAGACATTTAGTGACCTTTTTGTTATTCCACCACTAATAACTGAAGAACTTAATAAAAAAAAGATTTTATAGTTGTGATTCAAAGCATATAAATTTTCTCTGAATAGATATGAGCTCTATACTGGTAACATCTTTGATGACACCTCAATTGATATTTCCATCAATCTACCTTATCAATTTGATGTTGGCATATCAAGTGCTCAAATAAACATCACAATTTTTCAATCATCATCTGTCACTGCTAAAACATTTATTCCAATAACTATAATAAATATAGAGTACATTAAGATTCATTCCCCCTTTCATCGTAGCAACAACCCATGTATTCTAACTAGGTAGTTAGAATATCATATCCATCATAAATAAGAAGGATGTTGGTCTTCGTCATCTAACTTCCCAAATTATATATGTCTAAATTCCTTTCTTAAAATTTATTTTTATATTGTCCAAATATTTTACCAATGTTTTTAGCTTTTTTAGGACTACACAAAATATTTAACACAACCCATGTATCCCCCCACTTTGCATTTATCTAATCAACTCAAAATAAAAAGGCACAACATAAAAAAAAATCATTTACAATAATTAGTGTTTCCATGATCACATGAGAATAAATACTTAACTCTTTTTTTTTTTACTGCAAAGATGAATGTTTAACATGCTAATTTAAATCTTAACTTCAATTACTTGATAATAAAATCTCTCAAAGCTTTTGTTAATTGTCATTCATTTTGATTAATTGTAATATCAAGTTGTGCAACTCTCTTATGTTTGGTTTAAATTTCATGTACATTCTTTCATGTTTACAAACTAAAGTACCATTTTTTCTTGAATGAGCAACATTATTCCATAAACTAATGCAATGATAAAACAAGATATTGGGTTAGAAAGACAAGCTTCGCCATAAGTATTCATTGCAGCATAATCATGTGCCAATAAACAACACTTTTTAATTTCTTTCTCTTTAGAGTAACACCTTCGAATTGCAACATTTCATCACTATTGTTATTAATGTTATTTTATTTACATAACCAAGTTGAAATCCACTGTCTTTCTCCTTTGAAAAGGCTTATAGGTCATCTTAGATAAACCACACTTTCTTTCACTTCTTATACCTTTCACAATCATAAATTTACTATTGTTTTATTTGTATTAGTTGCATGTTTTAATTGGGATGATTAATCACATAATTTTCCTTCATCTAAACAAATAGTCACTCATTATTTTTTTTCTTTATATCACTGAACAATATATTTTTATTTCTACATTACATCTGACAAATTGCTTCCACTGTTGTTTTATCAGTGTTGATTCAATTCCTCATTCTTATAGGTTTATATCATTTATATCTCTTTTATTGTAATTCTTTCAACCATTCAATATATACCATATAATAGTTTTAACATTTTCTTATTTATTGTCCACCTTCTTGGACAAAAAACCTTTGCATTTAAATAACCTTTATACCCTAAACTCTTTATTTATTTATAACAACTTCCTACTACTTCTTTACTCTTTTTTATATTATATAATTAGGAATGACAACTTATTTATTATATCTTTATTTTCTTTTATGTTCTTACTCGTTAACATATTTTTTCCCTTCCAATAAAGTCATTCTCCAGATTACTTATAATCAACGTTTATGATTCCTTTTAATGCAAGGTAGCTTTTATTGGGTTATTATGCACTCTTGCTTTGTCAAAGGTTAATAGTTATGCTCCTCGATGATTCTTAATTTTTTGTTGTAGCTCAATAATTTTATGTTAGTGACAACTTTGTCTCGTTTTCTATTAGCCATGTTTTTATTTGCACCATGTAGCACTATTGTTTTTGTTAATACTTGGACGAGTATGATTACTTTCTGCATCTTCATCACAAGTTCTGTTAATTGATGCAATTATCCTCAACCATTAATCTTTACTATTTACACTTTTATCAACAAAAAACTATTTTTATCAACTTTTAAAACCATATGTTTGGAAAATTACTCGTTGCATCGTACGAGCAACAAAGCTAGTCAAAGCTATTTGAAGATAACTCACGAGCAACACCAACCTTGTATAATGACTTATCTAGGACAAATCTAATATTACCAAAACATCACCCAAAACATTTAACAACAAAACTCAAGCCATGTACTTGTTATATATAAATAAAAAAGAATCACATTTCTAATTTACAATCTCTAGCATCATCAACTCCCTTATTTGTTAAACCATTAAGGTATTTGAATTCCAAAAAAAAATGATAACTCATAAGAATATATGTGTCACTAAATTCATATAACAATGAAGGAAATAAAAAAAAAATCCAAACTAGTATGTAAAAACTCCAACCAATTAGAGATTTAAGTTTAGTTAGGTTGGATTTCGATAACCAAAATATAGGCACCACCATTACTAGTTTATAGTCCACCTCCAACTCATTTGAACAAGACAAAGATTAAAGAGAGAAAAAACATAGGGGAAAGCAGAGGAAAACTTTCTCATATAACTAACTCTAAAGATAAAATCATTTCAACTCATAAAGATCAATATAATATATCAAATGATAAATCATCTCGCATCATAAGATCTTTTTTAGAAAAACCTAAGCTATTTCCACTAACGAATCATTTAGCACAAAAGTAACTACAATTTCTTCAAAATGACAATAATTCTTATTGAAACAAAAACAACTATATGGGACAATAAAACTAACCTAAAAATAAAATCAACATCAAACACATGATGGAATAAAAATAATAGTATTAATAGCAAAACCAAACTAGAAAAGTAAATTAATAGCTTAAAAATAAATAACTATCAAGGAGAAAAAATCATGGCTAAGAGAAAACTTTTAAACAATAAATCATTAGAAAGAGATGGCTAGTCATGTTGTCTGGCTAGATTTCAAGTAAAGAACTAGAGATGCAGAGAAAATGAGATAGAAGTGAGAGAGAGAGAAAAGACAATTGTGATCCGGGAGAAAAGAAGCGGTTTGTAAGGACTAAGAAAAAAGGTTAATTTTAGTTTTTTTATACATGTTAGTATTTTATAATAAAATTTAATGTTGATTGAACTGGTATGACTCAATTCAATTAATTATATATTTTTAAAATAAAAACCAAACCAGATTAGAACTAATTTAGGTTTTCTAATTAGTTAATTCACTTTTTTTCTTGATTTGGATATTTTTGAATAGTTTTTTTCCGTTTAATTAGTTTTCTGTTTTTCTCACTCCTAATATAATCCAAAATGTTGATTGAAAATTAAGACAAATCGACAAAAATAATAATAATAATAAAAGATGAAATAAAACAAAGAGCCGCAAAGTTATCGGAACAAGGTTTTATAAATTGTTTTATCCGTCCCTTTTTTCTGGCTCTTTGAATATTTAATAATAAACTGGTGGCAAGCACACACATTGACATAGTCCCTGTCCTGGTCCCGACCCACCACCACTCACACAATCATTAAAGCCTAACGTTCCTATTTTCAAAACCCGTTGGAGCCAGAAATGGTTTTCAAATCCACGTCACTTCACTCAACCCTCCTCCTCCTCTCTCTCTCTCTATTTTTAGCCGGTCTCAACATCCTCTGATCCTTGAGGACGATCGGTCTCTGCCTCTGATGGGTTGCTTTCTTGGCTGTTTCGGGTTGTCTTCAAAGAGAAAGCGTAGAAAACCGGGTGACAGAGATCATGTAAGCTCACCTGTATGTTTCCAGCATTCATTTGATTTAATTACCAATCTTCTGTTTTTTTTTTTTTTACTATTTGTTTTGATGCAGCAGAAACTTGGTAGTTATGAGCCTTTAGATTCTGTTTCTACAAATCTTGCCATAACAGGGAAGCCCATAACCTCTGAAGCTGAACTCAGGTCCCTCCCTGGCTATTTTTCATTCATTTAATTTGCTGTTGTATGCTTCATTGTTTTGGGTTTCTCTCTCTCTTTGTAACTAATCTGTGCTCAAGTTTTTCTTTTTTTATTTATTTATTGACAGAAAAAGACCCAAGGATTCCTTGAACTGTAAAGTTAGAAAGAAGGTGAGCTTCAATTTGAATGTTCAGACTTATGAGCCAATTCCGAAAGAGGAATGCACGAGTGATTACTCGGAAAGTGACGGGGAGGAGACTGGCAAAGATGCTGCAAAAGAAAGGCAATCTTCTTCTCTCTCTGAAGGGGATTCAATCGCGTCCAAAATGGCGTCTTATCCATCAAATTATAGATATGGAAACTGCATTGACAGCTATGATGAAGAGGATGGTATAGCATATGAAGAAAGTGATTTGGATGATGATGAAGATGAATTCGATGACAAAGAAGAAGAAGATGATGATGATGATGATGATGATGATGATGATAACAATGGCTGTAATATAGATGAGTTGAGAGTAAATCAAAAGGATTTTTCTGGGCAATTCAGCTCCTTACCTGCGAGTTCACAGAATAAAAATTCTTTGCCAAGGCTGGGAAAGGATACAGCTGAAAATATGAAGTCCCTTGGCGACTCAAATGAGGGAGGGTTGAGATCGCGTCAATATGTTCATTCCGTGCTGAAACCAGTGGAGAATCTCAATCAATGGAAAGCAGTGAAGGCAAGAGGAACGCAACCACCAAAGCATCAGAGGAAAGAAAATGTAGCCCTCGAGCAACACCCACCGAAACCCCTTAGTTCAATCTCGAATCACTCTACACCTCTCATGCAAGAAATTGCAGTCGATGCCAGCCTCTCAAACTGGGTGGTTTCTCCGGATTCTTACAAGAAGAAAACTGCATCCAATGATGTTGAGGCCAAGCCATCAAAGAAAGCTTGTTTGACACACAGTACATATTCATGGAGAGAGAGAGAAGATATGCCCATTTTAGACATTACCAACTTGGAGGCCTGATGAGAAAAATCCATTGTCACCGTTGTCTTCTTCAAGATAGTGACAATTCGATTAAAAAAAATCACAGATAAGGATTCAAACTAAAGACCAATTTCATGGAAATCTACCACAGGCTAGAAAAGTGGTTCTCATATGAGGTTGGGAGGAATCTGTGGATAGAATTGCAGCAGAGGTTGCTCTTGTTATCTTCTGTAGCGCATTCTGGGCAAGTGTGAAACGATTTGGGTGAGCATTTGTGTCTTTTTCTGATTTTCTGATCCACTTCTTGACGTTGTTTTGGTATAGAGAGTGGGCTTTTCAAGTATTTTTTCTCACCATCATCACTTCATTATTTAAATTTCCCTCCCTTTGAGGTTTGCTGTTTGTCTCAGAATCAGTACTAGCTGAACATTTCAGATATCATCATTCTCAATTATTAAACATTTCAGAGCCAAGATTAATTTCTGGAGAATCACTTTCCACGTTAATCTGAAGACAAAAACATTGGTAAATGAAGCACAACATGCAGAATAGCTTTCTAGTTTCATTTATGGTAGAAGACAAGCAGTGTTCAATAATGTCTTCCACTGAAATATGTCCTCCTTCCAACAACACTGGCTCTACATGGAGAAGTATGTTCAAACCAAAAGACTATAACTTTCAAAAACAGTTTAAATTGAGGAGATTCCTGTATTAGCCTGCATGGCCGCAAAGTTTCGATAATTAATTAAGACTATTTTTCCCTTTTTAACTTTCCAATAAAAATTGGAAAGCATATTTATTTATTTCAAGTCTTTACACCCAAATTACAACCATTTTTCTTAGAAAGATCAAAACCATAATTTATAACAATTATCTTTATATTTTATACTCATAATAATCTAATTATAGAATATTAATATTATTTCATTCAGATTAAATATTATTATGAAAAAACTATATTGTAACTTAAAAGGGATCTCTATATTAAATTTCTAAAAATAAATTAGATTTGTAACACTAATGTAATTCTTTTAATCTTTTACACTACTAAAAAAAATAATTATATATATATTGAGAATATTTTGTTCATGTCTTTACTTCATTGGAAAAAAAATGAAAAACATGCCCAAAAAAACCCTGAAAACTCCTAAAATATCTTTTCCAAACCTGGCACAAATTTAAAAAAAAAAATGAAGAAATATTGTATCTAAACATGAAATTGTTGTTTTTAATTCTTTTTTCTTGACTCTAATTTTCTAAAAAATTAATGTATTATTCTATCTCTAAATAGTTCTTTAATATCCCCGTCATAACGTGGCATAAACAAAGCCTGAGAAGGGAAAGGAGCACAATAAGGGCCCACTCACCCCCACCCATCAGTGCACACACCAGGCATAATGCGCCTGGTAAATCAAGATCACTGTGTTCATTATTCGAGACTCGATCTGTATACATCCAGCAGCCTGCAAAACCAAATGTGGCATGATAGGAATAGTGGGGTGCTCATAATGGCGAAGTAGATGAAACTTCATGAAATCGTCATTGAAAATAATCTTGGAGCTTTGTTCATCTTTTCATATATAATCATATGTGGAAAAGCAAAATATGTTCAGTTTTACTTGATACCCTATGCCACATGGTGTAAGCTTTATCATCGTTATTCCAGTCTGCTTCATTTCCCAGGATTAGATCCGCCAATATAAAGCTGCTTGTTTGAAAACTCACCATAGAAACCACCTCCTAGGAGCTCTAATTATATTTCCCTTTTGGCAAGCAGCGCCAAAATGTTGACAGGGTATGCGGTGCCTCACTTACAACAAGTTGTTGAAACCAGCCCTTCACACAATTACCATAGCGTGGCTGGAGAGAATGCCCTTCTAGCCTATCCAGCAGATATCTACAAATTGATGTGCTGATGATATCTACATTATCGTACATAAGCAGGAATCTTTATCCTCTTCATCAGAATCACTATCGTCGCTGCAGCCACAAATGGAGAACTGGAGTCAGGGATACAATAATAGTCAATTAACATGAAATCTATGAACAGAAGTGATTCAATGCTCAGACAAATGACATCACACGCTCAAGAGTTTCTTGTGGACACATGTAGACTTTTACGTTTTCAATTAATTATGACAGCGACGAAATAGATTTGACGAGCTCAAAATGTCACCTAATGCTTTGCACTGACCACAGATTGAATCAGTTGAGTGTTTCACTAGTTCATCTAAATGAGTGCGGTTGTTTTGAACAGATCTTCCACACATTGATATCACAGTTGAGAGCAGGTCAATTTTTGAAGCTCCAAATGACATAACAATGAGAAACATTACTAGTATAACAGGGTCTTCCTACTAATAGAAGCAACAGGGTCTTGTTCTGGAGGGAATCAATGACATCAGTTTTTTCTTTCTTTAGATTATTTTCTTATCTTGACTTTCAATTTACTCACATCCTTCTTACAGCCCTAAATCTCGGGGAAACATATAGCAACAACAGCTTCATTCCTTTTTGAAGGCCATTTTAATGTTGGGTGAGGCTATCATAATACAAGTCAGCAGACTTGCACTAGGTAAAGATATAAGGGATAAGTTGAATCATCCACAAAATCAGCGTGGTTGACAAAGACCAAAATGTAGATTTCAACATCCACACTTGAACAAGGGATCTTATCAAAAACCACCAGATTACTACTACAAGCCATTTTTGTTATTTTCATGAAGCAATGGAGAGAAACTTGGTACTGAGAAAGAGGAAAGAGGAGTAATGAATCATCCTAGAAGAAAATTTTGTTTCCTGATGGAACCTTGTGAGGATGCTAGAAAGCAAGAACGAGAAATATGACACTAGATTACTATCAAGATCCACAAAATAATAATAATCTGATGGAATATATGGGTACACTAAATATAAACAAAAGCCAATGGAAAAGCAACTGTTCTTTAAAACTTCCGTGTAATCTCTATTTCTCCCTTTGTTTATCATTACGTTATATTGTCATAACCTGTGGTTCCAAATAATGAGCAAACCTCTCCTTTCATCAGAAACAGAGGTCACTTAATGTCCAAATTTCAATAAAACTAAAAGGACAGTAACTGAACCTGGAAATTGAAAGTTCTTAAACACTGGAATGCAAAGAGATCAATAGATAAAAATAAAGTACTTACACAACCAACTTAAAAAGGCAACCCCAGCAAAAGTTACATCATTTTTCAGGAAGTTTCCAGACTCATGGGTAGTAGAGTTTCATGAATTAGTAGCATTACTTTTGCTCTAAGAGGTTTATATGATTAAGTCCCACAATTATTGTTAGATGATGTTGAATGGGCTTCTCCTTTTGATTCTAGATGAATAAGTGTTTGGCAAGAATGTTGGCAATGTATCCATGGCAAAAGACAACAATGGTAGTTGTTCAAAGACTAGAAGAAAATAGGCTTCGTAAGTGGTAACTTATGCCACAAGGCTTCCAAACTAAATAGAAATAGGACTAGGATTTAGACTAGCAAATGAATACAACGTAATTTGTTATGTACTAACCATCAATGGAACAAGCCCTTTCAATTCTAGCTCTTATAGCCAGATATTTCGGGAAACGGGACTGATCAAGAATCTAAAAAAAGGAATGAGAACTCAAGAGGGTAAAGCTCCGCTTATACCACAAACACTTCGACTCACTTCAGCCTGATCCATGATTAAAGTTCATTCCAGAAACAATTGCATGAAATGCATGCAACTTGCATAATATACATACTTCATACAGATACACTTCTGCTCAAATTGAGTGAAAGTATAAAAATTCAAAGCCAAAACAAGTCATCAAAATGCTTACAATAACTTAAAAACCAGCAGGATAACCCCACCCAGATCTATCAATTAATCTGAAGCTAAACGGCTCATAGATGATCAAGCACGGCCAGATTATATGCCCACAAATGTACTTGCACACCAGCTTTTATTTTATATAATTAAGTCATAACTAGTTTTCAAAACTAAAAACTCACGGCTCAAATTGTGAACCAAATATCAGATAACAACAAAACCATAACCAGAAAAGCAAAAAAACAAAATTCTGCCACAAACTATAAATTACCTGGGTTCGAATTCTAAAACCTCCACAAGCTTATTCCCGTTATTATCATTCCACTGAACTTTTCTGCTGACTTTGTCCGAAGTTCTTGACATCCCACCTTTCCTAGGGGGCAACAAAGCCTTGAACTCACTATATTCTTCTCCATTCTCTTCAACATCCTCCATAGCTTTTGGAGAGTCTAAAGTCATAATGAAAGGCTCGTTTTTTAATCCATTAACATCCTTGTCCATTGACTACTAAGTACACACCCACAATCCTTAAAAAAAAATGCTAAAAAAACCCAATTCTACCAATCAAAATAACATATTTAACTAAAATAACACCAACCCAGATTTCTAAACGTCAAGAATCAACAAGCCCTAACCCCAAAACCCAAACTTTTTGTGTGATTAGGGCTGTTTTGATAGGGTCCTGACGATCAAAATACAGGGTCAACGCTTTTTTTTCACATGACCAAACTCTGAACTGGATCAATAAAATACAAAATCAAGAAATCTAAGAGAACAGGGATTAAAAAGAGAAGACATTGAGAGGAGGAGGGAATAGCATTACTTTCCAAAGAAAGAGACAGAAAAAACAAGAGCTCGGAAAAGAAAGAAAAAGAAGAGAGTTTTGTTTTAGCTAATTGATAGATGAATGAAAAAGGAAATGAACGTTATGGCGGATAGAATAAGATTAATCGTACAGAAAAGTAGATCAAACCAGTGACAAAATGAAACCATTTAATCTTAATTTAATAAAAACGAAAAACCGAAAATTGATTTTTTGAGGAACCAGAGAGGTTAATAGTAACAGAAAGGAAACATAACAAAGAGTTGTCTTGTAGTAATTTTTGTTTCCCCCACCTCCAACTCCCATCTACATAAATTCGACAAGAGCCTTTGTTTTTTTCTTAATTAATTTTTTATTATTATTATTTGTAAGCGGTGGAGAGGAGAGGGGCGAAGATCCAACGGCTGGCAGTGATTAAAGCGTGGGACCATGAAGTGGTAGTGGTTGATGGTGAACGGTCGTTTTTTTGTTCGTGCCCGAGCAGTTTTTCTTTTTTGGTATAATTACTGTTTTTTAAATTTTAATTAGTTCTTTTAAAATTTAATACGTTAATATTAAAGATAAATTTTAAAAAATATATTTTTAAATAAAAATACCTAGAAAGAATTAATTTTGACGACCATCTCAAAAAATTTGTTACTAGAAGGTGGTGGTACATAGCTGTCAACGGGAGTGGAGACAATTTCAATGGCGTTCTTTACTTTGCCTTTGTTGATGATCATTCTGATTCACGTGGCCTTGGCTTTGGTGAGACCAATTCCGATTTACTTTTCTTTTCTTTTTATACAAGCTTGAAGATATTTTTTTATTGATATGGTGTTCGATTTAATTTACGTGTACCTCGATTAATTTTATGAGTTATAAAATTAACGATTATGTAAGTTTTCAGTAATCATCATATTAACAAGCACATGACTTGAACTTGAAACCACAAAAAAAAACTTTTAGTCTCAAACTCGTATTACTGGATCATTTACTAGATGATTGATTGAAGATCAATTTTTGTTTGTATAGTGTGTTAATTAATTATAATTCATCCATTAGTAGTCTTTTGTGTAAAAATTAAAGCTCCTTTTTTTTTTCTAATTAGATTTTAGATCGGTTTGTTTTCATAATTGTTAGTAATTTCTGGTTTTATGAGTTTTTTCTTATTCTAGAAAACTTCATCCTCTTTATACACTCTTTATGAATCTGAGTTAAGCTAGAAAAATCTCGTTTGTCCTAGACTCTTATAAAATGAGCACACCCTAACTCGAATTCAAAATTTATAAGGCAGATCTCAAGCTTTTTGTCACTGCATCACACCTCTTAGAAACAAGTTTTTTATTTATTTATTTTAGAATGCATATATGTTTATTTGAGTCAAAGTGCACATTTGTTTCATCTTTCCCTCTCTGTTGATTTTGTTTTTAATAGTTTATATATATATATATATATATACATGAAATGTTTTGAAAAAATAAAATTGAGAAATGAAAAATCAGTTTGAACATCATATAATTTTACAATTATTTTTTTCCAAGTGCAAGAATGCGGGTATAATTATGAGTATCAATATATTATCGCTTATCATTTGATATTATAATAAGTTATTTTAAAAAAATATAACAAATAATAAATTTTTATTTTTTAAAATTTATTTTTAATATTAGTATATCAAAACAATATAAAAAAAAACCTTTTGAAAGATAAAAACAAATAAGATTCTTTTGTTTTTTTAACAAATACAACTAAACCATGAAAGTTTTGGGGGCACTCTAGTTGATAGATTAAACAGTGCCATAGATGATCATCAAGCTGATGCAAAGCTTCCCCAGTTCAAAAGCAAAGGAGTAAATAGTAATTCAGTCCTTAAATTAATATAATGACAACCAAGAAAAGAATCTCCGGGTGAGATATTATATTTAATGATGCAGCTAGGAAAACTCGGTGTGGAATATCAAGTGGTTACGTGAGAAGAATTTTCTAATCTGAAAATGTGCGACTCACAAACAACATACGCCAACTGAGTATATGTTTTTTTTTTTATTATTATTAATATGTATATTAGTTTAGCAGTTTACGCGTATCTCAACTAATTTTATAAACTCTAAAATTAATAACCATATAAACTTTTAATCAAGGTTGTCAATTCCATTTCGGTTGGTGTTTCGTCTTTTCAATTAAAACAGAATGTTTTGGTTTCGGAGCATTTCGATGCGTCATTTCAGAATTGTATTGTTTATGTATATGTATATATATTTAAATATATTAATTCAAAAAAAATTAGTTCAAATCCAAAAATAAAATTATTTAGAATTGTGCAATTTAATCTAAAATAAGACATAATAAAATGATTTTTCTAAACAAACTTATGAACATGTATAATATTATGAGAATGTCATTATCAATCTTGCAAGATCATTATTATCTGATTGCTATGAAATTTTAACATAATATATATAAATATATCAAGAGACTCTTGGTAAAAAGATATGATTGATATTATAAAATTATTCATTATTTAAAAAAATATTATTTGGCCAAAACAGAATGGGAGGAACGAGCCCAGAATATTTCAGCCATTATTTGGCCGAAAAATCTGTAATAGACTAGAATTTAAACTAAGATAAAAATAACGTCGTTTTATCTTATTTTTTAACTAGTACGAAATATTTCCACTATTTCAACCGAAGTAAAAGGAAACTAATAATTCTACTTTGAATAGCTATTATATTAACAACCATGATAACTCCAACCTAAATAAGTAGCAAACCCATTAATGTCAAGGCGCCCATGATGTCATGCAGATATTAGACTTATAAATGATATAAAATCCTTAGAGAAAAGCTTACTGTAGGAGGGTGTGGACAGGCGATCCATTATGCGTACTTCGCAAACAACCAAGTGGCAAGGCAGAGAGATGGAGAAATGAGAGGGAAGTACTTGCTTCAAGGTTTGCTAAACAATGATAGCCAGACTTCAACTTGCTTTCTACTCAAACTTCATGGATATGGGACATAACCATTTGGATTTAAAGCTGAGCATCTCAGTTCATCTCCACCACCATGTGAGGCAGAACTTGAGGGAGGTTTCTTCAACATGGCATGCTTTGATAGGGTGTCGCCTGCGCTCAGGGAGATCCTGTTCAAGTTATACCGGTAAGCCCCTTTGATCCTTCAAAATCTCAAGGTAGAATTTTACTTGCCGTTAATCCTCATCTATGATATCTGGTATACTATTATTCACTAAAAACATCAGCAGAGAGGACTGAATTAATACAAACTATCAGCAGATGAAAACATTAAAAGATCCAGAGTAACGAGATTTCATTGGATCCAACACCATAGAGTTGCCAGAGCTATGCGTTCTGGGATGAATGGCACCTCTTCTAGCTTTTTTTCATCAAATGTTGGTTTTCAAGGATTCATTACCATCACACTCATGAACCTGATTAACTTCAACATTAAATTTCTAGATATATGAAATATTGAATCTAGACATAAGAATGTATATTAGTCCTCAAGGTGCATGGTGTGATGGCAAAGGACTTGCTATCTGCATAGCAGATCTCGAGTTTGAGTTAGGACGTGCACTTCTTGTAAGAGTCTGGGACAGCCGAGGTTTTACTCGCTCACCTAAGCCTATAAAGTGCGCTTTCCAGGGGTGGAGTTTACTCGCATTCAAAAAAAAAATGTATATTACGAAAATATTATGGTGAAAACATAAGATTTTTGTGGCTAAACAGGGAGGGTGAAGGTAGCTTTCCTCTTGAATGATGACTCTATAATTGTTGGGTGGATAGAATGTGTTTTCCAGGTAGATAGGCAATGAAATGCAATAGTTGGTGGGTGGGGCAAAGCTGAACAGCTCTCTCAAATGAAATACTTCTCCCTGCTTCATGGCTGTGATTAAACCATGATCTATGGATGATGACATCATATCACTGAAGAAAGCAAAACAATTGAAATATCAACATAACCATTCATAAGAAAAAAGCCATGCACTGAGCTATTTATCTAAATTCCACAAATCGCATGTCTCAATTGATTAAATTTCTTCGTTTTAAGTTAACTTCTCCGTACAAGATGGTTTATCATTGGCTCACCCGAAATAAAAGGCAGGAAATTAGAAAATAAATGTATGATAAGATCTATTAAGGTTGTTAAAGAATAATATAAATTATATTCTGGAATCTCACCTAACAGCTTAAGTTTTTAGATGAGATGGTTCCTTAACAAAGATATCTCATGGAATTCTAATGTAAAAAGTCTCCAAAGTCTATGGAACCATTTCAGAATATTTATACAAAATAGAAAATGGAAGCAATTCTAGATATCCATTCTCTAGTAGTAGAGGAAAGGAAAAGGAAACTGGGAAAATGCTAGCCTTGAAAGTAGCAAGGCTTTCATTGCTCTGGACGAATTTGAAGTTTCTTTTTTCTCCTTCACATCCCAAGTAGAAAATGCTGTATCTCATGTTGCAAGGATGATTAACAAGAACGGTGATGAAAATTGATGTGCTTCCTTTCATGATAGCGCTGAGAAGCCTTCGGAGATTGACCATCACTTGTATGAATTTGGGTCTGTGGAATACCATGTTCAGGTTAGTCATTTGCATTCTTAGCATGATAAAATTTAATTTATTACAGATAACTTATGTCAACATTAATTTTCTACTTGATGCAACCACTTTTAGTTCACACCACCTTAGAGTGTCCAGGTAATTGACTAGACAGATACTTGGAATGACTCAGCATTCAGAATTATGCAAGAATTCTGGAAAGGAATATGATTCTGGAAAGGCACATGCCCACTACCTGTCAACTTTTTCATAGGCTGTCAACAAAATGTTGAGAATTATTCTGATAATCATCCTGTAATATTCAGTCTTCAGCAGCTGATCCGCAGCATAACTACTTGTCAATATCAACTCCACTACTGTCCCAAGGAGCCCTGCTATCATACGGGTTGTCATCATACACAATGAAGATGGTAAAACAAGTTTGCTCGGATGCTGTGGAGATTGTTGAACCTGCAAAAGAAGGATATCAGCTAACCCTAAAGCTAAATTTTGCTAAGGTTCCACGAGGAAAAGGTTTGCTACTTCTCCAAGCCAACACCAAAATTAAAAATTAAAAAGAGCTGCTTAGTGCTTTGTGACACATAATAGTACTATCTTGCATTTAAGCATATTATTTCTTTTATTAACCATAAAAAATAATAATAGCTTTCAGTATACTATAGTTTTGATCAACTAAAAAACTGCAGCACTGAAATAGCTTTCCTCTTAGATAAAATGATTTCCTGCTTCAGCCAACCACCATTATTCACAATCTCAGGATTTGAAGACATCCATGTGAAGTTTTCTGTGATACTTGAATGTAGGAAATGAAGATTACCTGGTAACACTTCTGAAAAGAAGTCAACAACTCAGAAAATAGTATCATCATATGTTTAGGTGGGAGTTGAAATGATAATAGAGTTGAGCGAAAGGATTTGAACATATGGATTGTACTAATAATATACATAACATTCAAGTCAAGATCATAAAACTAACTAGAATTAGTGATATAGAAACTTTATGCTAAATGACTTGTCATTATAGCCAGTGCAATCTTCAAGATTTTGAAGCATGAAATTAACATCTTGATCTTTGCTTTGAAACAAGGGCCGCTTCTGGTTCTATTGGTGCTTGAAAAACTATCTAGGCATTTTGTAAGGAATGAAAGGGGAAAGAAAAAAATCCTAATAGGAGGTGTTTATTTTGTCTATTTTCATACCAGGCTATCAAATTTCCACACTTCATAAACATGCTGATACATATTTTCCTTTTCCAGACTCTGAAAAAGTGATTACACAAATTTCTTCAGTGCAAGCAGTTATACTAAGTTCCCAGCTGAAAGAAATGTTGAGAAATGTCAATTCCCAGGATACATCCCAAGGAATGAATAAGCCAATTAAACTTGTCTATCATCCAAGAGAGCCCTTCTATATCATCAGACAGGTATTGACACTTACGCAATCACCATCTTCTTCTAATTAAGGTCTCGATCCCCAAGGGACAATATTTGACTTGATGAATTATTATTATCAAGGTGGAAGACTGATTTTGATATCAATTTTGTCAATCTACAAATAACTTCCAATGACTGTGCCAGATAATGATTTCAAGATTTCTGAGTTGTGTAAAATCTTTCTAGAAATGCTATAATACAGTATAGCCAGAAACCTACAAGGTAAAAAACTCATTATCAATTTGGCAGTCTAGCCTTGCTCAAAATCTTGCCAAGTTTTACACTTGAAATGGTTCTGGCATTACAGTCACATTTCAAACTATTTTAAATGATCAAACAACTTAGATTTCAGCTAAACCCAACCTTTTATATCCTTCATGAAATCTCCACAATGCAGCAAAGTAATAACGGTATCAAAACATAATATGCTAAGAGACATGTTTGATTAAGATTCATATCCACTAAAAGCCACCCTCTCCACTTATTTGATATCATAAAAACTGCAGTAGATCACTATTTAGAATTGGAAACAGCACCACTACCAAATTTTGAACGAATAAAAACTACCACACATATTTGACTCTAGGTGGCTAAATTAAAGTTTTTTTTTTTTTTGTTTGACAGCCACAAAAAATCACAGCAGTATTCCCAATTCGTTTTAGAGAGCACTCAGATGTGATTATTGCGACAGCCTTCTTTCAGGTTTGCATAACTCTTAACATCAGAGACATTTAACTGATTTTTGGTCCTGGAATTCTCTTGTTCGTATTTAGAAATGATGGTATCTTTATTACCTTTTCTCCTTTTCCTTTTGGAACTAGGAACTCATGGATGTGGGTAGCTCAGAAAAATGGGCTAAAGCTCCACCTTGCACCTGGTCACCCATTCCCCCACCAGAACTGAGAGGAGAACCTTTAGAAGACTTAAGCACCAATGGAGGGTTTGTCTCTTTTGGTATCCCCTTGCTCATAACTGAACACAAAACCATGCATAAAGTGGCTTAAACAACATTTCCATCATTTTGCAATAATTATCATTGAAAATACAAAATTGCTTGACAACTAGTTAAATTTTGATACACAAAATATAGAAACTGAATTCATTGATTATGAAATTTTTCATTTGGATATCAATAAGCATTTTTTTTCCTTGAGCATGATTAAGCTAACATGTTTGCTTCCATATTTCCAGATATCTCTTCAAGCCATGTTGAAGGTAAAAAACTAGACAAAACTGTATGGAGTCTATTAAACTTCTATGCCTACGTGAAAAAACATGTAAAGGTAAACTTTCTATCAAGGTTTTTTCTTTTATTTATTTTTGTTGAGGTTCTTTGGGCATGAGGGGTGTTAAGCACAGGAGTTATTTGTGCATATGTCCTTTGCTGACAAGATCTTTTCTTATAGTGCACCAGAGGTTTCATACAACGAAGGATGCAAAAGCGTTTGGAAAGTTTGGTTGAGGTGCTGAACAAAACCTGACAGAAGTAGCATCATATTCTTAGTAAACTTTATTCAGATAACCAAAAAGAAATACAGTTTTCCTTTCTTGTTACTGAACAATTAACTGTTGCATTTCGATTTTTGTTTATTATCCCCTGTTTTCCAAAAGGTACTTTAGGATCTAACCAAGCAACCCTACACTGCAAGAAAAACAATCGTGATTCAATAATACATCAGCCCTCAACAAGAGGACAGCAAGACTAATTTTCTTGCTGCGTCTTGCAGGTCCTGCACGAGGAAAAATTGGAAGAAAATGGAAATGTTCAAAAGGTCAAAGGTAAAGTGTTCAGGTCATTATTGTTATTAGAGAGAGAATTAAAGAAAAGAACAAGAGAAAGTTCTCTTTTGCTTCACATAGAGGCACCAGATGGTCTCTATATTTTGATGGATGCAGAGCTGAGAAACACTTAACTAATCCACAAGACATCACATCATGTATATGATACTTAGAGGAATTAAAGCAGAATGATGACAAGAGAGCAGGTTGAGAAAGAAGTGGCAAATAGGTTTCCTTCTTTTTAGCTAACATTCATGTTTTGTTTGTTTTCCAGTACATGCAGAAAGCAGGTATGGTGGAAAACTGATAAGATTATCAAAACCAAAAAACTTCAAAAGAAGATGTCGTGATTTTACCAGGAAGATCATGCAAATTCGTTTCCGGATTAAAATCCATGGATTTCGGCATTTTCGTAGACGATGGTTGACAATCCCCAAGTTCTCTTCTCCACTGGGATATACTAAACTAGAATAATCTAAACTCCATGCTATAATTTCTTATTTTCAGTTATGAGATGTACTTCTGTTCCATGTGTAAACTTCTATCTTAACTTGCGTTTGTCTTGTAGAAGTACATCAAAGCTGTTTGTTACTCTAATATACTAAGGTTATGACAATATCAATAAAGCAATTTTAAGAGCCATCAGGCCTATCATTAAATGTATCTAATCATATTGACAATGACACTTTAATGAGAAGTTAAGTTATCAGTTTATAAACAAACAGGAAAAAGAAAGCAAGATTAGTTAAACTCATGAAACTTCCTGTAATGTGACAAGCATATTAATATGTGTATAACTAGAATTCAAAATCTGATTTACATATTAAACTTTATCAAGAGGTCAGAGAAACTTACTAGAGATTTCCAGCCACTGTCATTGCTTTTCTGAAATCTTGAACCAAGACCTTTATAAATTTCCTTCTTTTGCTGAACCGTGTAACACAGCAAAAATTAACAGTTGAAGCATTATTTCTGTGGATAATAAACTGGAATCTATCATAGCCGGCAGACATATACTATGCTTTGCATGAAATTCTAGTTTTTACTACTTCCTAAATTTTTGGTGGTTATCTCCTTCCTCGTAGGCAAACCCTTGTCATCAAACCTTCTATGAAGACACATGTAAGAAGGTAATTATCATTAGATAGCATGCCAAACCTGCTTTTCAGGGCAGCATAACCATGAATTTCAGATGAACCTGTAGTTGAATTTCTCTTCAGCTTACAACTGCGTGCCCCAACTAGAACATTAGAACAGTTACTTTGTGAATGGCTCCAATACCGCACACTACCTAGATCACCAAAAGAACTGAAGCTATTGATTTATGATTCCACTATACCCACTTAAAAGATAATAGTTAGGATTTCTCATATGTGGGGCCACTTAAAGAATAATAAATCCTTCTCTTCATTCCAGCCTGTTTAGCTACAGTATATCTAAGAAAGATTCTTGTTTTTATTCTTTTTTTGCATCTTCGACTCAAGTCATTTTCGGTTTATTTGTTATTGTCTTGACTCAATAACCCTCAATCTTAAACTATTTAGGTTCATTCCATGAATTTCCATCCAAATATATTCTAGGTAAGGTTCTTCATAAACTGTCACGATGCTAAACCATTCTTTATCACTACTCTGTCCGAATACCTCAACGTGATCACATTCCTTGTCAGTTCATTCAGATTTTGATGTTGGATGTGAGCAGATCATCTTAATTTCTCCTTTAACTTCCCTTCAACAGGACTCACCCCCACCATCCCGATTATGTACACGTTTCTTATACAGACTTGACTTGTGTATTTACACATCATAACATCCATAGTTATACCCTCATACCTTCACAGTACAATCACTCTTCCTCATCAACACACGCATATATACATGCTACACAGGACCTCTGCAACAACCTTCCCTAAATCTTTTTCTCAATCAGCTATACCTCCACCTTGGTGAAAAAGGAAAAACTAGGTTGTCTAAATTTCTTCAAGCAATCTTAGTTGTGCAAGCTCAGCTTAAATATCACTATAAGGCCTGAGACTTTTCTACTTGTTTGACCTTCTGAAGAGGAACATGCAAGGTAAACAAAACAAACTGATAAGCAGAATGATAATTGAGGTAAGGGTATATAAATATACATGAAAATCACAATGTCAAATTTTTTAAGGGAAGTCAATTACGAAAAAAAATAGTAATATTTTTGAAAAAAGAAAAACCTTCTATGTTCCTTTAATATAGGATGCAGTGGCAACAGTTCCAGTCTGGTAAATGAGAGGAAGAAACCTCCAAGGTAGATCATTAATTGAAGACTTAACAGAACATTAAAATACTAAACCAGTAGACAAGCATCTGGTAACTTGGAGGTCAAAAGCCAACATCATTTGCTGCTGAGAATTCTCCAAAGTGATAATATACATGCCAATTTCACTTGCGTGTTTACTGATATATGTGGATGAAAACTAAATTAGAAAAGGTAAAAAGAGCGTGCACAAGCCTGCATGGGTATGCTTGAGTGCATGTGTATGTGGGTGGGTGGGTGGGGGGGGCAACAAAAGTATAACATGTAGAAATTACACATTGGTTAGCACAAAACGGACATCAGAACCTGAGAAAAAACTCATCATCTAAAGCTGTATTTTTAGAAGAGTTGTGCAATTTTGCTTACAGGACACTAGAAACATCTTGATTTGAATCACATCTATTCTCTGACTCATTTCTTCTTTTATCCAGGGGCACATTCAGACAAGTCTTCCTTCAGTAGCATGCTATAGTAGCAACCAAATATAAAATACGACTCAGATGTTGCTCCTGCATCACTTCTTCCTCTTCTGAATGCTGGATCCATCTCATGCTCCAACAGCTTGTTTTTTCAATAAAGCATCTTGCAAGCAGATCACTGGAAGGACAGTCACATTCCATTCTTTAAAGTTTAATGGAAAAACTGGGAGGGGGGCATAAATTTCAGCTTCCTACAACAAATATATAAAATAAAGGTTCCATGATACCCAAAGACTATGGTTTTGTGAGGAGTGGAATATGAGAATGAGAAAGAGAGAAGCTCTCCAGCAAAGCATTAGCACCTGAGTTCAACAGTTATGGGTACATGAATTGGTAAGGCCATGGTCCATCTGTGAAATCAAGTCACCATAAAAGTCCTACGTTTTACCATGTTCAAAATCTGAAGTCAAGTTCTCAAGACCTTCTAATTGGCTCCAAAAACATCATTGAAGAAATAAAAATCATGAAGTAACGGCTCCACTTCATGTGTTTTATCCATAAAAATAACAATTTCTTCAACTTGAAAGATAATGATACAAAGGAATATAAAAAATCCAACCATCATTATCAAAAATCCCATGATATTTCTGCCTAGAATCTAAATTTCATTGAAGCATACTCTGTTGCTACTTTACATGCTGGTATGAGATGAAATCTTAGTCACTGCAGAACTGATTTTTTTTAAAGCTTGTGGGTATTTACTGCCATATGAAAGAAAATCATAACCCACTTGTCTAAAGTGTTGAACTTTAACCCTTGATCACTTCAGAGGTCTAAAGAATCTGTAGTCATTATCATCCAGTTGAATTACTGGAGCTGATCAAATGTGATCATTTATAACAAGAACATGAACCAATGCATTTGGGAGGAACACAAAGCGGTAACAAGGCATCTATTCCCTGCAATTTCGAGGCCCTTACTTTGCTACAAATGTTACTGATGCATATAAGTGACTCCAACAACCGTTTCCAAAAACTATTTACTGGTTACGTACAGCATAACAAAGTAACAGCTTTTACCCACAAGCAGGAACAGATCCAGAAGCCCTTCCCAAATACACACATTCTTTTTGGCCTTTCAATCCCTAAATCCTTTCCTGCCTCTGCCCATCGAAGTAGGCAGAAAATGATACTCATGTCAGGGTAATCTACGCAAGCACATGTAAGTAAGGCATTATAAGGATCAAGGCATTTTTTCTATACCACTTACATTTCATATATATATATATATATATGATTCTGAGACTGTTTCCAATACATCATATCAGCAAATGGTAATATGTTTGAAATTCATTCTGCATGCAAGTGATCTAAACTTCAGATACAGAATATAACAAAACATGAGCTCAAATTGCTTCAATGTTTGGCAGTCTATCCATGTCTGTACTCTTTATTAGATTACAAAATGTTTTTCTTACTGTACCTAAATGCAAGAATAGAGGAACTTAACTTTAGAAGCATGTCCGGTAAAACAGAAAGGAATGAAAAAAATTCCCACCGGCTCTGCACATGATAACATATAACATTTCGTGTGAGCACTGCTTTCATTTTCCTACAGAATTGCAGCTGTATTTGGCTATTTGCATGATTACTACGTTGTGGCCTCTCATCAAATACATAAGTATGAAAGCAAGTCTATCCACCTTAATTAGTCTTATAAGTTCTGATTGTGTTGCCATCACTATTAAATAAATGAAAACAATAAATTAAAAACAAATATATCCATTCACTGATAAAAGATAATTCGACATTAAAAAGACAATCCAGTATCCAATTTCTGTGTGTAAACAGCAAAACATTGTCAGGAAAAGAACACCATTGCTTTGTATGTATAAACAAACAATCGATTAAATTCCATTAAATACCAAAATTGTGTATTATCAACACAGGGAAAAAGGCAAGAAAATAAATAAAGAAGGAGAATACACTTCATTCCACTTCAAATTCAGGAAGCGCCCGCATCAAAGCAGAATCAAGCCCTGCCAGCAAAGGACCACTTGCTTCACCATGCCTCAAATTCCTATTACTTGACAATAATCCAAACAAACCCAAACTCACAAGAAAGACCAAGCTTGCATGCCCAACAAACATCAAATTCACCAATGCCACACCCCTCAACCCATCCTCCTCAAGATCACACTTCAACTCAACATTTCCACTTCCAGGCAAAATCGTAATCGGATGACACCCTTTAAAACCAAAAACATCAGTATACAAACACAACCCAGCTTGCAAAAACCAAGTCCCTTTTAAAACCAACCCACAACACAAACAAAACTCAGCAAAAAAAGCACCAGGCCTAATAGCCAAATACAAACAACAAAACCCACAAACAAGACTCAAATCACCACACAAACCATAAACAACCTCTCCAACAAGACCAGATGTGCCCTCACCAATAAAAGAATACTCTACAAAAAACAAAATCCCCCCAAAAACAAACAAGAAATTATCAAGAACGACAACAGGGTCAACGGCATCACGTACAACGAACAAAATTGCCAAAACCCAGTAAAGAAATAAAAGCAATGACTGATGCAAGAAGGAGAAACGGTAAGTTGTGTGACCAGTAGTAATGGAGAAGAAAAGAAAGATCAAAGAAAAAGAAGCAATAGGGAGGGCCACGGTGAGGACGTACAAATCAAGATTTTTCCATTTGGGATCAGAGAGGTACCAAATTTTGGATCTAAAATGAGATGGGTTCTTGAGGTAAAGAGAGGAGGAGCAAATGAGACGGCGGATGCCTACAGGGAGAAGGAGAAGAGTGGCACACAGATGGGTTACAAGCGACGCCATTTTTTTCTTCCGTGTTTTTCTTCTTGGTTTTTTTGTAAGTTTCAGTTGTCTTTTTGAAGATTTTGAATAAATGTTACCCACGTTCCAACTTGTCCTTCTGTTAAGGCCGGTTTCAGTTTTTTTTCTGTTGCAAATGGCTTACTTTGTTTTAAGATAGAAGACACAAGTTGTTTGACCAGAAGGATGAGGACATATCCATAAAACAAATCCATTTTTACCTGCTCTTTCTCCTACGCTGCAACTAAATGCTACTAGAATTGGGTTCGCTATCATATCTAAAATTCTAATTCTCATCTCATATTATTATGTTATCAGAAGCAAAACTTCCATGGATTTAATTATTTAGGTCAGTTGGGGATATTTATTTTTTAATGGATCGAAGCTGTGAATCTTGATAAACGAAAGTCAGTGCAGGATTAGAGAAGGTCAATGGAACAACCATGCCTGAGCAAGTTGTTGTGGTAGAAGATGAGGTTAGAGACTGGGTCATAGATTTCAAGCTGTCCTCTAATGAGCAAAAGCTGATCACACCCCCATATTGGTCAACGTAACTTCCAGGTTCAGATCCTCAAAGAAGATCCACTGAGTTCTTCAAGAAAATTGAGCAATTAACCATGACCAGTTAAAATCTTGGGATTTTAAGGTTTGTTTTTACGTGGTTTTCGAGTTTAACATGAATATTAAAAATTTATATAATAGTTAATTTTAGTGTTTATAAAATTAATTAAAATATATGTAAATTAACATGTTAATAATAATAAAAAATGAATATTTAGCAATCCATAGACCTCCATTTATGATGTTATAAATTATTAATTTTTGAAGAAACAAATAGCATGTAATTTTAAACAGCCTAATCATTATTTATTTTATAATCTTTTTCAGTATCTTGTGTAATAATTTTTCTTCTTCCCTCGTTTCGTTGAATCCCGTGTCCATCTTAATGTGAAAGCCGTAGTTACAAGGATGTTATTTTCTAGCAACCTGGAAAAACACAACACAAGCAGCCTGCGAGGCGTAGCATCCAAGAACTGAGGAATGGAAAATAGAATGTGAGTTTCGTGCCCAATTTCATTAGTCTTTCGGTAAGAAACCACAGCTTCTCCGGACACATTTTCCATCTTAAAAGGAAAAATTAACGTCCAGAATGATCCCATGAGAGCTCTGACGTGTGAACAAATGGTAGAATGAGGGCCCATCCACGAACAAAGAGCAACTAGAATTCTGGATCGAGATTTTTCTCCTCCAAAAATCTGGACCGTGAGTAACAACAGGACTAGTACAAGTGATATACGTGTTCGGTCTGAAATCTAAACAAAAATCCAAGCCACCAAGCATGTGTGGCTCTGAATGCCCCGTCAAGATCTCTCTCGCACCACCCTTTAATAAAAAAAACCAGAGGCTCTCCTATTTTACACCAAAAAATATCCTTCAGGGGCAGAAAAACCTAGAAAACTCACACATCACAAAATTTCTTGAAAAGCAGAGGAAACACTATCTAGATTTCGAAGAGAAAAGCAAGAGGTAGAAAGAACTCGAACTGTTTGGTAGCAGTGTTTTGGGGCTGTTTAATTCTGAATGGCCACTTCAATCTCTGCAACTGGGTTTAAGGGAGGTTTTGGGACTTCATTTAAGGGAAGCTGGGGCACCTCGATTGTTGGTGAAGACCATGCCATGCTGGTTAGGTCAGTGCCGAGCCATGTCAGTGTTGCGAAGCCAGTGAAATTGCCTCCCATGATGAAGAACGTCAATGAAGGAAAGGGTCTTTTTGCACCAATTGTTGTTATCACTCGTCAAGTAGTTGGCAAGAAAAGGTTCAATCAGCTTAGAGGCAAAGCAATTGCCTTACACTCACAGGTGGAGTTCTCGTCTCTGCTGCTAGATTTAGTTTCTTATTTTCGGACAATTATTGGCCTTTTATTTGCAAGTTCTGGACACTCTGAATGATGGTGTTTTTCCTTAACTAGTTTCTTGATTAATTGCCATGTCACTTTACAGGTGATTACTGAGTTCTGCAAATCGATAGGAGCAGATGCGAAACAAAGGCAAGGGCTGATTAGGTTGGCGAAGAAGAATGGAGAAAGACTGGGGTTCCTTGCTTGATAAAGGATTAGGGTTTCTGCTCTTGTCATCTTCATCATTTTCTAGTCCACAGTTCATTTGAGGACTTTCAGGTGTAAATAGCTCTCTTCATCTGGGTCCCTTGAAATCACCATGTTAACGACACTCTATGCCTACTTCACTCTTCAATTTACCTGTAGCACTTTGTCTTGAGATTATTAAAGTAAAGCTTCTTTAAAAGCTCGTTATTTACCTGGCTCACGGCAAGTGTGGCTTGGGGGCAAACAAGCCAGCTGTTCCTTGAGTGGCTCAAATGGCCGCCAAGGAATCCGTGCGGCGCTGAACCAACACTCCGTCAAGCTTAAAATTAAAAACAAAAAAGTAGGCTAGAAGATGAAACATTAAAAACTAAGACTAAGTTGAGCTTTATTCTGCAACCGGATTGTGTTTTAAATTCTGATTGGATGTTGGCAACCGGCTTCCATGCAGGTATTTCTTTCTTCTTTTTCTTTCTAATCTGTGCATCCATTATGCTGCTACCATTATAGCTAATTATAGTGATAAACACGACCATCACGTTTTCAAACACTGAATCAATCTCATTTGAGGAATATTAAAATCCAAGTACAAAAAATGAGTAGAACTGTAGAAGTGACGTTTTTTCTGCCAAGTGTATTGGGAACACCTATCTCTCAGCAGTACAGATCGCTGGTGGCAGATACTACAATACTTTCACAAGCTCAATCTGATCTAACACAAAAGTTAAACGAGGATTCTCATGATACATCCATTAAGGATATATCAGATCAAAAATATATTTCACTTCTTGGTGTGGAACCAAACTAAAAAAGCCACCTTCATGGAGTGCTTACACATTGTATCGGCTTTTGGCATTTCTTTCCCTCTTGGAATCATCCTGCAGTTACAAAAAATAGTAAGATTTGAGATGTATATTTTCTTAAGATCAGATAGGACCACAAAAGAAAGATTACATGGAAGCTGTAGGTGATCCTATCAGTTACGGAAATGATCTCCTTCCACTTTCTGCCAATGCTCATCTACATAACAAAATTCAAATGCCATAACATCGTTAGACTTGAGGCAATCAAAGGGAATAGTAACTAATAAACATGAAGCATTTAGGGAGACAGCAAACTTAAACAACCAAGTCAAGGAAGAACAGCATGTCAGTGGAAGCTAGTTGCCACTAGAGCTTAATAAACCACTGTATTAAAACCCGACTAGAAGTTTCCCTTCAAATGTAGTATTGTGTTCCACCTAAAAAAAAGGTCAACATGGAAACCCTTTTTCTTTTTTTTACAATGAAAACAGCCAAGAATCCCATATATTGTTGTTTGAACTACGCTGTAACTGATCTGTAGTTATTCCATCAAGCAAATCCCATATATTGTTGCTTGAGCTAAACAGTAGCAGATCCGTTGTTATTTCATGTTGAGGATAAAGTTGAATTCACATGAAAATCATTGAATCAATATGTTAGATAAGGTGTATAGCAAAGGCATGTCAGCATGCAAGAACATGAACTGCATGTACAATGACACAGCATCGCAAGGAAGGCTCTGAACATTGGTGTTTAAAATTTTTGACATTTTGAAAAAGGCTACAGAAATCGAGTGAGGAACGGGTTCCAAGAACTGAAATGCATCAAATAAAACAAAATGGAGCTAAGTTTATTGTTGATGACGTAACTGCCATCCGACCACTGCCTAACTAAATAGCTTTACTTAATCAGCTTGCTGTATAAACCTAAATTATGAATCTGCCGGATAACACATATATGCTATTTATTTAAGCAAAAGAAGCATCAGATTATAATAGAAGTCGGCAATCCAAGCACTTTTTTTTCCTGTTTTTTTTGTTGGGGGAGAAAAAACCAGAGTATGGGCATGTTATACTGGATCAACCAAGCATCCCTGTGCTCTCAGTGACAGTATTTATTTCCTCATAAGTACTCAGAATTCCTCTAATGAGTATGCACAGTCAAATGACAGCACTTAGAAATAGTAAACAATCAACTTACATGAACTACAAACCATACTGTGAAGAAGAAACAACCCTAAATGACCACTATTCACCCATTGGCTAATTATACGGTCAGCAATCATAAAATCAGCCATTGCCACCACCAATAGAGCCCTTGCAAAGTGAGCATTCATCAAAAAAAATTGACACAAGAATATCATATACCCTTTGCCACCAGGATACACAAGATTCCCATTCACATGCAAACTCTATCAATTACAAATATCAAATTGAAGAGAGAGTGGTATGGGAACCTAAGATTGCAGAAAAAATCCCACTTCACTGTAGGCAAAGGAAGTCAAGCACACCTTGAAATGCATATGATGTCTAAGGGCAGATTCTGTGGATGGAATTGATGCTTAAGGGACACAATAAAAAATAAAATACTGAAAAATGTTATGTAAATTCACAGGTGCCAATTATATGCTTTGTTTGAAAGAAAGAATGACAACCTGCACAGCCTCATTTGCGGCAGTTTTAGTCCACAAAGCAAGTTTATCCTGCCTCTGGCGGCGCACACTTGCAACCACACCACAAATCTCATCAGCTTCATCGAATTGCTCCCCGATCAAAGCCATCAACTGTCCAAATATTTATTCATTGGCACTTGAATCAAAGATTATGCTACTACACCAACAAAGGCATCCAGAGCATGAAAAAATAAATAGAGTGTAAGATGGTTACAGTTTCAAGCCACATGGTATCCAAGTTGGCATTTTTGATGGAGGTAAAAGACCATTTGCCTCCAGTAGCACAGACTGGATCTTCCCATTTGGGTTCAATCCCAGCTCTAAATAAATGGAAATCAGCATTTCCAGGCAGCTTGCTTGGCTTGAATATCTGCTCATACAAGCTGCGCACCCAAAATAAATATATAAATAGCTCCAATTTTCCATTCATAATTATATAACTAATCACTAAGCAAAACCCCTGTCTGTCTAGAAACAAAAAAACCTAGGAGAGTCTGAAAAATGAAGAAATAAAAGGCAGATCTGGAAGCAAGCAGATTATACGAAAGTATTAAAATAAAAAAATACATACCACCAGAATTCTTCGACGGTATCAAAAGAGTAAACCTTGCGGAGGGAAGTGCCCCATGCGACGCCTTGATTAGGTTTGGATTGGTTATCGAACCAAAAGGCCCATTTTCTCTCAAGCTTATGCGGCAGCGGCTTCTCTATTGTTTCTGTAGCGCTTCCTTCCATAGTTGCTGTTGCTTCATTTGCAATTGCCGCCATAACTAGTCTAATGATCTTTCAGACGAGATTACCACCCCACCAAACACCACTCTCTCTTTCTGCTTTGTAACACTAATGGTGGCGGTTTTATTGGGCCTTTTGCTTTACTGGACTAGTGGGCTTTGTAACACTAATGATGGCGGTTTTATTGGGCTTTTTGCTTTACTGGAATAGTGGGCTTTGTATGTGGCTGGTCCGATTTTTATACTGTCCAATTATCTGTAAAACTTTTTTTCTTAATTTAAAACTTTTTAGGGGTGCCATTGAACCCTGAGCAAACGACATGTAGCTTCGCTTCCGCCCTTGCTAAACAAGGAGCCTCAGCCCCCGTACGCTACAGCCAAGTGTTCGATTGGATTTTTTTGGAAAGAGAATAAAAAATTATAAGCATACTTTTGTGCAGTTTAACGAGAGCTTGCCACGGCATGAGAGATCGGAGAAGCAAAGCATAGCAAGCTGTCTCTGCATGGCTGCCACGCAGCCTAGCAAGCTCAATTTATATTGACCCAACCGTAAGGCTGAATTACGAAAGAGAGGAACAGTAGAAAACGAGCCCTACAAAACGAAACAGAAAAAATTAAAGGGACAAACACGGCTGAAACAAGAAATTAATGGCTACGGAGATTGAGAAGGATTCACTGGCTGGAGAAGCACCCAATGCCCCTGTTACTTATGAGAGATCCGTTCGTGATGATTTGGATGATAAAATCCCAAAGCCCTGTAAGTTGTGTGTGTGTGTGTGTGTTTAGCAAGTTATTTTTTAGAGAAAGAACCACCAGTTAAGAAAGCCACTGTAGCGGCTTGTTCTCACGATTGTATTATGAGATTCCTCCAGTCATGAAGGGAATTACTTGTAGTAAATCCAAATTGTTTGATGAAAAAAAGAAAAAAAAAAGGAGATATTTTTCTTGTCCTGGAAACAGGTATGTTTGATCTGGAATATCTTGGACTGATTGTTTTCCGTCGAGAAATTACCATAGTGATTATTTTGAATGATCAAGGGACTTGCTTTATATCACAAACTCTGGGTTTAGAAAAATTGGATAGACAGTAACATGAGAGCCATGCCATGGTAGAATCAAGAGGAAGGGTTAACAAAATAACTTACAGAATTGATGTCTGAATTGAGGCCAGTTTTGGGCAATGGACAATGTTCAAAATGGGGGAAAGTAAATGAAGTTAGTAGCTGAATTCACTGGTAGAAGAAATAAGGGGAAAATGTTATGCATCTTCCAGTGAGTAAATCCACAAACTATTCTTGGTTTCTGGGTGAAATTTTTGATCTTTTCTTTGGTGTGAAAACAGATATGGCAAGAGGTTTGCAAGCTCCTGATACAGAATATCCTCATGGAACACCAGGACATAAGCATCACGGATGGAGTGTCCTTCAGCAACATGTAGCCTTTTTTGACCAAGATGAAAATGGAATAGTTTACCCTTGGGAGACTTACACTGGTAAAACAATAAATGATTTTTTTCATCATCCCAGATTATATTTTCACTCTACATCTGTTGTTTCCTAAAAGAGAGAATGAAAGAAAGAAAACGAAAATTTTTCTATGTTGTGCCGTTTTCCGAATCATGAAATACACCTTTGTTGTTTATGATTCTTCACATTTAACTTGCATTTGCCTTCTCTTTTGATGATCTTCACCCTATCCCCAACAAAACACAGGATTGCGTGCAATTGGTTTCAATGTAATTGTCTCTCTTATTGTCGCTGTTTTCATCAACGGAGCTATGAGCTATGTTACTCTTCCTGTAAGTAAACTCAGCTTTGTTTCTGCTATCTAAAGACACTTACAATGAAGGATCAGATTCATGTTGTAGATTCGAAAAAAAGATTGTATACTCCGTACATTGTGGCTCTCATTATCTGTTTAAGTTTGTAATCTGTTTCAAGATCTATGCGGATTTTTATCTTCTAGTGTGGAGTTAGGAAACTGCATATAATATAGCATAAAATTTGTTTCAGGGATGGCTCCCATCTCCCTTTTTTCCGATACACATACACAACATACACAAAGCCAAGCATGGAAGTGCCTCTGGAACCTATGACACAGAAGGAAGGTAGAGATTTTAACACATGAACTGTACCCAGATCATGCTTAAAGATTAAAATTCTACTGCCATGATTATCCAGTACCTTTGCAGATACATGCCAGTGAATTTCGAGAGCATTTTCAGCAAGTATGCCAATACAATGCCAGACAAGTTATCACTTCGAGAACTCTGGACATTGACCGAGGGACAACGGAATGCCTTTGATATTTTTGGATGGTTATTTCCAGCCTCCTGTCTGTTTTCGAACTCTATATGCTTAAATTTTTTGAAACTACGCTGATGTGATTGAGCAATGGCTTGCAGGTGTGCAGCTAAGTTAGAATGGGGCCTTCTCTATGTTCTCGCAAAGGATGAAGAAGGATTCCTGTCTAAAGAAGCTATAAGAAGATGTTTTGATGGTAGTTTATTCGAGTATTGCGCCAAAATGAACACGGGAGCTAAAGCTAAGATGCACTAAGGAGATGTTGGTGATCTGTACTACTAGTACGCAAATATCAGGAACCTACCAGTTTTTAGTTTGACTGATAATACTGGTGTAATAAATTGAGACTTGGCCTTTTCTTTCTGCAGAAAATGAACACGGGTGCTTGTCTAGAACTGCTAATCTATCAACTACCAAAGCTTTGTGTATGTTTTTGAATAAAAGCTCATGTAGTCACTTCATTCGTGTCGTGTTTGAATATATCATCATGGTGCTGGTGAAGTTCTCAAGTTCCTAGAGTGAGTATTTGCTGCTTCAATGCATCCTGTTTGGCCTATACCACTACCAGGTTTGAGTCCTAACATTTCCCACATTGAGAATTATGTGAAAATCTAATGACAGACTCAAGATTAGCTTGGTAGAATCATTTGAATACCGAAGGGCAGGATTTGCCAATAAACAAGCAAGCTTCAGATACAGATTTATTGGAGCCACAAAAACACAATGGACATTGAAAGAAAATAAGGTAGTAGCCTAGGCGATGCTTCATGAAACGTAGTAAAACGGGTTTGGAAGTTTGAATGACCTTCGAACACTTGGGAGTCCCTCAAAGCTGCTGTATTGGTCTCCAACTATTCCCCAAATGCGGTACCCATTGCTGATCAATTGTTTTCTCACGTTGGCCTTGTATTGTTGCACCTCATTCAATTCATCATGTGGGCCCCTGCGTCGAGCCACAAGTATTCTCGTAAACCATGAGAAAGGAGAGAACATAATTGGTCAGCATGAGAGTTTACCTTAATATAAGACGAGTCCAACCATGATAACCAACATCAACAAGGTTGTCAGTTGTGGCTGATCTAAGATGTTCTCTTCTTGAAGAAACCAAGAAAATTTGAACTCCCGAGGATTTCAATTCGTCAAAGAACTTGAGTGAGTGCTCCAAGGCTGGTGCCTTGCCCCGACTCATCCATCCCTCTAGCGATGTCATGTTCAATTTTTCTCCCCTGCTCAAAACAAGAAAGTTGAATCACTATTACTGGCTGCCGAGATCATGGGGGATGACTGCCCACTAGGTTCATGGAGAATTCATTACAAATGTTGTAAGCAACAAACAGAGGGAAGAAATGGATTACCGATGTTTCTTGAAGAAAGGCACAGTGGATAGCAGAGTATCATCAATATCAAATAGCCAAGCGTCTTTGCCATCTTTCCTCAAGGGGCAGCTGGTGCTGAGATATAATCTGCATTCTTCAATTGTCCTCTCGGAGTCTACCTTGTACTGGATTGACGTAACATATTTGCCGATGTATGACACACATTCTTCTGGCACAACTGCGAAGCCTTGGATGTTATGCAGCTCCACATTTATTCTCCAGCTTTCACAATAGCTTTTCAGGCTAATCTTTAGCCCACTCTTTGTTCTTTGATTCAGGATATTCCAGTCGGCAAACGTTGCACTGATGAAAAAACTCAAGAAAAACAACAAGAAGCCGAGAAGCCTCCCCATTCTTTTCTTCGCAGGAGGACTCGAGTGTAATGATATGAATAAAGATATGGCTTATAAATTAACATATTTAAAGGGAGATGGATCAAGAAACAGTGACCTGGTCACATGATTTTTAGCAGGTGGTCGCTAGCCACTAACTTGATCCCAGCTTTCACATGCTGGCCGAGGTGGCTAGAACCCTAAATTAAGGAAAACGGATAGGTCAATTGATAGAAAAATCAAAGGTTTCCGACACCGTGAGGTTTGACAATTCCATGTGACAGCACGACACGCTTACATCCAGTTGCAAACACCAAATCGACCAGAGAAATCATCATTCAGAACCCTTTTATTTATTAGAAGAAACAAAGCTGCGCGGCCCATAAAGCCACACAATAGCTGATCATTGACAAGATGATCACATGGGGGATTCTGATTGTTGATTTGCTTCCTAGGCAATATAGCGAGTTGAGTGAGTACATGGTTTCTTTCAAAGCTGATGGCGTACGTATCATGAAACTGGTTTGCAAAATCTCATTCTTCTATTTTCAAGGCTACATAATCTCTCTTTTATCATCGTGCAGCAGACCTGGTTCATCACAAGTCTGATGCAGTAACAGCAAAGACATTTGTAGGGTTATCTATCCCGACGGAACCGGCCACGTCACACCTGCCTGGTAAAATGGATAGGAAATAATATAATCGGTGATGAGAATCGTTGAGCGAGGAATTTTTCCTAGTAAAACTAGAAACATCCAGGAGGCAACGTGAAGGAGATCAAGGAAATAGGACTTATAGAGCTGGAACTGTAGATGAAGGGTTCCCATAAAATTTGAAATCAACACGAAAATTATACCATCTTTCTTGCACAAACTTCATGCAGTTCATTACTGCATGAAAAGTAAAGCTCACAGTCAAAATTTAGTCAAACTTTCTTGAAAACAACTAAAATTATCACTACAAAACAAATAGGACTAACAGACAGTATGTTCCAAATGAAATGAAAGGGCAAATTAAAGCTCTTAAACGATGGCATTGGCTGCACTTGCAATCCTTGGCCAAAGATCAGCACACTCCTTTCCAATTGGACCAGTAATTGCAGAGCCTGGAAGAAAGAGCACAAGAAATAAGAACGGGAAAGAAATCAGGAAAGTTAAATTCTACATCTCAAAACCCTGAAAAAATGGTGGCAGCATCGGGGATCCAGAGGTTGCACAGAACAAAGGGTTTCAAGTATTAGCTGTACCTTTCATTTCTCCTTTAGGGTTCACTATGACACCAGCATTATCTGCAGAAACATTAAAAGATTTGTTGTTTATTGAGCAAACAGCCATCAAAATTAACTTGTTATCAAATCATAGAAACGTGGAAATGAATTTCACTGACATGTAATACAAAATACCACCATATCACAACATAGCTACATCACCAAACATAATGAAGACACAAATGTTGGGTCCAAATGGAGCAGATATACAAATTGAAAGTCGCTATATCTGTAACGATGAACTCTGTCCATTTACCAGACATGTAACTGTATCAACCACAATTTTTAAGAGGATACTTGACTTATGTCTGGTTGTATGATAGCATGTCATGTTAGCCTACCAAAAGACTGAATGTATTATGCCATGTTATTCAAAGATCTGCTAAAATCATACATCAATGATAAAAGGATATAAAATCATACATCAATGCAATAGAGGATACACCTTGATGAGGACAATAAACAGAAATTACCATCCAAATTGGGGTACCGTGAGGAAATATAATCTTGCTGGGTATGGGAAGTGCAAAAAAATGTAATAAAAAAATTCTCACCACATCAATGCATTCTCTTGGAAAAAATCTAAGGCGATAGCACTAAAACGGAAGAGAATGATTAGATCTAGGGTCTCTAGTATGAGAGTTGATTATATAACAGCATAAATCAAGATATGATAGACTTACGATAAACAACCTATTATTAATAAAAGATAAACATATAATGCAGTGAATAAACACCTGAGAGTAAGAAAATAAAAGTAGAAATAGCGAGAGTAAAACAGAATAACAGAGGGAAGAGAATGACCTTCGAAGTACATGAAAACACCGTCCTTTCGGCGCCAAGGCTTGCGCTGCCTAACAATGACAGCAGGCATGACCTTCTTCCTGAGATCAGGCTTCCCCTTCTTAACTGTGGCCATAACCATATCACCAACGCAAGCAGAAGGTAAACGGTTCAAACGACCCTTGATTCCCTTAACGGAGATGATGTAAAGGTTCTTAGCACCAGTGTTATCAGCACAGTTCACTGTTGCTGCCACTGGCAGACCCAGTGACATCCTGAACTTGTTACCAGCTGATCCTCCCCGACCTGTATTTTTATTCAAGCCAACAACAACAGAAGCAGTGTTAGGGATCTAACTGTAAGCAGGCACAAAACAAGAGATTTGTGATGATTATACTGTGTTTCTTTATAGATCAGAGAGGAAAATATGAAGAAGAAGAAGAAGAAAGTTGGAGGGTGAAGAGAGAGAGCTAACCTCGCTTCGACATTTTCGACTGCTTCAGGAACACGAAGAGTGGTGCTAGGGTTTGGGGGCTTTATATAGACGGACCTCTAAGAGTAGGGTTTTTGTTATGGTGTTTTTATATGTCCGGTTATATCCTTGTCTATTTTGTTTAATACCGAGATTGTACAAGGGGCCTCGTGAAATCGTATATACCCGATTTCAGAATCATGGGCCTGATATAATGGGCCTGGGTTCCTTTTTCTAACTCTACTCCTCGCGAAACACCGAGACATACCCAAACTTGTAATTTGCAACCTAAGCCCTGTCCAAATAAAGCCCATTAAGATTTGGATGGCATTGTTTAACCTGAGGCGGCGTGTTCTTGGAAGACACCAGTACAATTTATCAGGCGCAGGGGTAATCCATAGCTTATGCAATGGAAAGAATGATCTAGCTTTTAATGATTGTGTTTTCACTAGTCATGAGACGCAAGTGGTGGAATGGATGATCTAGCAAGCTGCGCAGGATCTCGGACTTGAACTCCACTGTATGAGACATGAGATATTACTTCAAACTACACAAGTATATGAACAAATATGACATAGAACGACCAATTTCTCATATTTGGGTTGGGAGACTATGTTCATTTGGACTCGTTTCATTATTATTTTATTTATTTAAAATTATTTATGTTAAATATTTTGATTTGATGGGCCGAGTCTAATAACAAGATATTTTAGAGTTTACTATTTATATATACATCTATCATTTTATAAGAAAACTTTTGATGAATATTGAAAATATTACAGACTTTAGCAAATCTTCAATCCCCTTTTCTCTCTTCTTTACTTCTTTCTTTTATTGCTTTAATTCGAATTATTTATTGTCCCGCATCATCCATGCTGTGGCCTAGCAATGCTAGCTAGGAGCAATTTCGAATACTTGAACCTAAATTGTAGATAACAATTTCTGGGGCCATTTTACCACGACCGAGAAAAGACATTGCAGATATAATATGTAGCAGTTCTCTGCCTTTGGATATGATCGTTTTATTACATCTCCGACAAAAATTCTTGCAAGAGGGCAGAACCAATCATTAATCCAACATTGAGCTTATATAAGAATAATTATGTGTTTGTGAATTGTCAAATAAAATAAAGACTAATTAAAATAATTTGCTAAGTATTTTTTAGGCAATTGTATTTTTAATATATCTAATAGGGTGCGGACCTTTAATGTATAAAGATTAAAGGGTTATACCTATTTTAGTGATGGGCTAAAATAGAAATACCAAAGGATGGGAATCCCAAAAGACATGAATACCAAAAGACACTTGGTTGCCTATATATATGATCATGATCCCCAGATTACACGTGCTATATTCTCATACTGACATCCTATTATCAGAGAGAAAATAAAGCTAAGATAGAGAGAAACAAAGAACTCTCTAAGATGAACGTGTTAATCTAGAAAGCTATCCGTATGACTCTAGATAGCTATTTCCGGATATGGATTCAGGTACGCTTCTGTTTTATAGTTTATGCAGTTTATACATTCTTGATAATTCGACATGAACATCATTTCTTTATCCTATGAAATACTAGATCTAACACCATGTGAGATCTGATTGTACATTACTGCCTGATCACTATAAGTTTGTTTTCCCTGTTTCAAAGCCAACTTACAAGACGGAGCCTTGATTGTGATGATTTGACGTGTAATTCCCCCCTGCATCAAAATAAAATCGTTCAAGTGGACAAGAGTTACAGACAAACTTGAGAATAGCCTGGCAGAACATCCATGCTAGCTACTAAATCTTCATGTTTGGCTTAATACAATGCACCTATAAGGAATAAAGGATTCAAAAACCATATATTCCACTGTTCCAGTAACCAATGTGCGTCTGCTTGTACACAGATCACTCAAGATCAACTCAACTTCATGAACCTTGAGGAGTTGGCAAAATGGATGCCGTTTGAGGTCTTGGGGTTTGCTCCCTTCCAGATCTCAGGTTGAGTCTTCATTACACCCTATTATTGAAAGCCTTGTTTGGGGTGCAGGGATTTAGTCCTGTGCGCGCAAGCTGGTCCAGGAAACCTACATACCAAAAAAAAAAAATCAACTTCATGGAACAATTCCAAGTTATATATCATATAATGTTGTGCAGTTTATCTATAATAGTGTCTGAAACAAATGACAAAAGAAAAGAGTCAAATCCTGTTTAGGGATAACAGTTAAAGTGGTTAATTAATGGATAAGGGGCTCCAAAATCTCCTACCTACTACTTTCTTTCCTGATTCTAAGCGCCACCTTCTTTTCCAGAAGCTACCAAGGGGAGATGAAAAGGTCAGGGGAGCTGCTTTCAATGCTAAAAGACACAGCATGTCACTGTCGTCCATTATAGGGTGTCTGTGCAATGGAAAGATTGTTGCTAGAAACAACTCTCCATAAATTATAACATAGCAGGATGTATCATATTTTAAAAGTGCGCACCCACATGCTTGTGATGGTCAACAAAAGCAAGAACTTGTCCAGCTCTTTAGTGGACTACTGATAAACTCAACTTGAGGCACTGAAGGACCATGGAATGTGTCAAAAAATCACCTGCCACATTATATAAGCAGAAGTCTCACTTGCATCCACAGAGAATCGACAAAATATGTACACTGCCTAGATCTTTCAGAAAAAAGAGCACGATGCATAAATATAATAATTGAAGATCATTAAACGAGTGAAACAGAATCTTTAAGCTCTAACCATGTACCACTTCTCACCAGCTTTTGAGATCAGCCAAGCCTACTCCTCAAGTTTGCCCTGGAAACATCTGAGGCAAAGGATACTATATTTCGCATTTTTCATTATACATGATGAAACATACTTCCTGGTATCCTTTGATTACATGGACTAGACTTGATAATACTGAAAAAAAACTGTGAAAGCAAAAGCAGGGAAGAGTTTAAGCTTACCTTGAGGTATCGAACTTCAAAGCAGAACTGACCAAGTCAACCAACCCAAGGCTACATAAAAACGAAGCCTAGTTGAAGATGAACCAACTGCATAAACACATACACCACACATATAAGAAAAGTTGAAACTGAACTTTCCCATTTCTCTCAAAGCAACATGGGTTTTAGAATGAGCTGATCATACTTAACAGTGAGAAGAATATCTTAAAAAAAACACGAGGATAGGCTTGTGAGAATTCAATATCATGATCTTACCAGGAAATGCCAAAATTGATCCTTACAATCTATATCTGAAACTTTTACAGAAAAAATGACTCCTGAATGTGAACGCATGCCTGATGGGTGATACTACATGCTAAACATGATATTGTTAGAATTTTAAAAAAAAAGTGTCCCCAAAGGACACAGTTTAAAAAGCCGCTGCTGTATGTTAGCACAGCAAGGCAATATAAATAAACCCAAAGTAACTATAAAAAAGCTCAATGGAAACTGCGGTATCTACCATTTTGGCAGTATAAGTGGTAGTTATTCATATACCAAGAAAAATTGCACTTAGCCCCTTAGGACGTACATTTAATGTGTGTATATGATTAAGCAGAGAAATGCTCTTAATAAAATAACCGGTGCAAAATAGCAACAACTGGAGTTCACATTACCTCCAAAGTTGAAATGAAAGAGACCTGCAATCCGCATATTGACAGGTTTAGATTCATGATTCGGAACCATGCAGTAATATGAAGCATCATGAGCCACAAAAGGATCTCATATATTTCCACTTGAAAATCAGTAACTCCGACTGCTTAACTTGCGCTCTTGAGGAGCAATGTGACTTAAGCCATTTAAGAAGCACATGCCCTCCATCCACCCTTGAGATGTGCATGTGATAGACAAATGCACCAAAATCCTTTCAGATTATCAATACAATATATTATTGAACTACAGTGAAACCAACATTTAGTGTTCCATACCCAATCATCAATTAAATGCTGGACGCCCAATAGCATGTTCACTTTCTATTATCTTAAAGGTACCATGATGTGTAGAGAACTAAATTAGAAAGAAAAGGAAAATAATCACAACCCTATCCTCTCCAAACTACAAATGTAAGATCTGTCACAGAAAATAAATTTCATATTAATTCTTCTTATGCTTGAATTCCAGTTCCCACTGATTTGCAGTGCATTACATAAATTTGTGATCCATAAGCTGATGGGCATGTAGTTATAATTCTTCTTACAAAAAAATCATACATCTTTTCATAAAAACAATTGTACAATCAACCATAGCATAGAGGTTACATGATAATCTTGTCTGAAAATAGAAGGATAACCAATCCCAAACGCTAGCAAGAACAAACTTACTTTTGTAAAAAGTCCAACGCTAAAATACTAGCAAAATGAAAACAAAAACTTACAAAATTAACAATCTACTTCATGTATAATTACTGTAAATTTTGACTTACGAAGCACTGTGGTACAGTAAGAGAGTTACAACTACATCAAGCTTGAACCATGATTCTTCCTACTTTAACTCCTGTACATATTTTGGTTGGAGCACGGGACTTTTTGGCTATGGATAAATGCCACTGCTATTGAGAAAGACTGCAGAGCTGACAATGTTGAATTAAAATGCACAGAATACAAACCATCATGGACATTCACCATCCTCAAGGGGGGAGCACCATTCTCTGAACCCTGCAAAATAGGAGTTGAGTCATGCTTACATTAATACACATATAACAGAGAAGAAACGGAGAAACTACAAGTTTTGAAAGGGAAAAAAAAAAAAGGAAAATTATATCCGTTGCTGCTCTTTTTGTACATTGAGACACCACTAGCGATGGCCACCTTAAGAATTAATGGATAAAGCTTACATAGAGAGTGGCTCACCTGTATGAACAAATTAATTAACTTGCACTCCCCCTGCATATCTGCTGAGGATGAAAACTCTTTGTTGGCTGGTCTGCTTTTGATTACTGTTAATGGACACCCTAGGTCCCAGCCACCACAATCACAGTAACCACCTGATCTCCATCTATCAATAAGACTGGAAGGACCACCATTTCTGGTCCTTGGACCTCCATGAAGACCAGCTGGAATGAGAATATCGATGCTTGTTGAGCAATCACTGGTATCTTGGGCACAACAGGCGGAAAGTACTGAGGATTTCATTGTGTCTTTTGCTTGCGTTACAGCCTCGTTCTTGAGAAAATTCAAACCCCAACCACCAGCCTTCTCTGGACGCTTTTCAGGAAGATGATCTCTCACTAAAATGGCCGCCAATTCAAGATTTGGTGGAAGATGATTTTCTAAAAGATTGGCCCCACCAAGTGCGTCCATGTTGTTGTCTCTCTGTTGAAAAGGCTCCCAAGAAGAATTCTCCAGTATTGCACCAACAGATCCATCAAATCTGGAGTTAGTTCTCTTCTTGATTGAGTTGTTGGTCCTGAACACTTCCACCACCCTGCTTGACAATCCCTTGTTCTTCCTGGGGTCATGGCTTGAACTTTGCAACTCTCCCACTGAATTTTCATAATAACCGAACAAAACAAATTCTCTCTCCATTATTCTACAATTGTTTGGGCAAAGCACAAAAGAAGTTGACACTTTCATCTGACCTACAAGGCGAGACTCTTTATCATGATTCATATGTTCCTCTTGACCACCTTTTCTAGAATGGAATAAATATATGTACTCTAGAGCCTTATCATCTGGTGAATCAACATTATAAAAGTTGGCCACGTAGACCGCCTTCTGATCATCTAAAGAGAAGATGAAATGTGGGTTCCCCCCCTTCCAAGTGTATTGGAGAGTCCCCCGAGTAACAGCAGCAGAGGGAGAGGAAGAGGACTGATCAGAAGAGGTGGAGTTTGTACTCGCCATAGAAACAAACCTTTTGTGCAAACTCTCTGATTCATATTTATGGCTTCCTGGAATTTGTGCTCTGTTATCGAGCTTGTGTGATGAATAACTACTTAATCCACCAGGAGAGTCCATAAAATCATAACATATTGATCCTTCAACATCACTGGAAATCACTTTCTCAAAATTGCCATCACCATCATATGCACCATATCTACGCAATAAAGGACTCTTCAGTATATTCACCATGCTCTTGCTACCCATAATTGAACCAGCAATCCACTGTTCTGCAGGGCTAATGACTACACTCCCGGTCCCGGCCAATGGACAGTCAAAATCAAACCCACCCAAACTACATGTATTTTGATTCCCAATTTTAGCTATATCCAGGCCATCAGAGAAAAAACCCCTGTTTCCCCAATCCAAGTACATAGAAGCATTGCATGGAACCGCTTGAGAAGTACCAGCATGTATGAATTCTAGGCAACGACGAAGATATTTCTCATCTATTGTTATTATATGCTTTGGAATCCAATTATCTAAGACATGAATGCTTCGGAGGAACGAATCTTTGATGCAACTTTTACTGCGTTGCAGTTGCTTAACTTTTAAAAGCAGATACTGGTGTGAATTTACCCTTCTTATCAACCTCCTAGATTTTGATTGGGAATAATCCAGCTCTTGGTCACCAGATAATTCTCTATCATGGCTTAAGATATGCAATGAATCCTCTTTACCCTGGCCATCTTTTTGAGCATTGGCAAATGTATCATCCATCTTGTGCCTCGAATCTAACAAAGCACAGTAATGGCAAACAACTTTGTTTTCAATCTTCTGTCTCCAGCTAATTGATATAAATTGGAAAGCTCCAGCATATCAAATAAGCCTCTTATTGCCAAAGTCATATCCCAAAGGAATCTGAAAAGCAATTTGAACGGCTACCATCAGCACATCGCAAAAAGAAGCATGCATGAGAAGAAAGCTATTATTCAGATATTTCACATCAGAATCTCCGAAAAAATTACAATTATTAGGAAAAAACAAATAAAAAGTAAGAAAACAAAATCAATAGTGGCTGTCAAAAACTTGATGGGGAGAGCACAATGAAAAAGGCAAGCCATGGGCATCCATGCTGGCTCGAATATATTGCATTTAATTGAGTAAATCTCGAAGCTTTCACTTTTCTGCCACTATCAAAGTACTTTCCTTTCTTGATGTCACTTTACTTTTTCTTACCTCAAACAGGAAATTAAGGCAAAACAAGATATCTTGTGACAATAAACCATGTCAAGGTAACAATCAATACAAGAGTTATAACAGTAAACAATTAGTTTTCTGTAAGACTCCATAATTATGATATTGATTCTTGAGGAAGTAGAAAACCAAGCTGCAATTTGCAAATGGGAATTACATCGAAAAATAAAGAAATGAAGAGAGAGTGATATATACAAGGAGGAAAAACACAAACTGCATCTTCCGCAATGTTACATGAAATTAATTGAACATGGATCCAACAGGGTGATGAAGAGAGGAAGAACAAGTTATCATATACAGGCGTTCAAGAAAATTTACGGGGTTGCAAAAATTCAAAAAAGGTTTAATTGCACACAAGGCCCGCTCTATCAAGCAAGCTAACTTCATTTCAACTCTACTCTCCTCAACCCAACTCTTTTTTTTCCTTTTAATTTAACTTCACTCCAAATTTTAATATGGAAAGAAAACCTTAAAATGGTTGAAAGGAAATCACTAGAACCAGGAAGAAAAAGAAAACTAATATTTCTCTTCATTTACCACCTTTCCAAGAATAAATCCACAACCCCATAAGCAATCAAATCACAAATCCAGCCAACAAAATAGTAACTTCAAAGAAATGCATAAGCAAACACCAAGAATGTAGCAAACTTTAACTAGAGGTGCATATATAGTGGGGAAAGAAAATATATATCAAGCAAGTGACCAACTTTTGTTGCTTACCAAAAGAAACGGATCCAGGAACCAATCACACTCTGATTCCCAAGAAAGCCAAGAACTTGGATTTTTTAGCTTATCTTCAAAAATGAACAAGCAACCAATGAAACATGTAAGGAACACACAAAAGAAAGGGAAGAAACCACTGGCACTAACACAAGGTTCTAAACAACAATATAAACCCCTTTAACTAAAAAGAAACAAAAAATGTGTTGTGCCCTCAACTGTTTTTAGAAGGAGAAAAAAAAAATGAGAAACTCAACTAAACCAAAGTAGTGGAAGAGCTAAACACTGAAATGTGGATGGAAACCACGTTTCTTATTGAGTTTTCAGGCAGTCCCCCAAAATCCATGGTTACGTGTAGGACCCATCATTGTGTGTAGGACCCAATTTCTTTCTCTCTTCTTTTGCAATATTTTTTGGGCCATTATATTAAATTGAGTATATCAGACACTGTCCAGGACAGGGACCTCTTGTTCTGTTCATGGAAGAAAGAAAAGGGAAAATGAGCTGGTACCCATTATAGCTACAGTACTTCCACACTATCTCCCCTCCCACTCCTGATTGATGGGGTCCACAACAAACCATAGCGCATAGATATACAGAGAGACGAGCAACAGGAGAGAAGAGATGGGCCCTTTTTTTGTTTATGTTTCTCTATTATAATAATAATTTCCTTTCCTTTGCAGGCAAAAATTTTCAAGTCACGTGAGAGAGAGAGAGAGAGAGGTGGGTGTAGCAAAAGTAGATACTCCATGCTGTAGGGCTAACATGCGCCATGGCTCTGTTTGACTGTTTATGTTGCAGCTGTTAGTTTAGTTTAGTTTAGTTTATTTATTATTGCTGTTGAGGATGTTGGTTTTTTAGCGCGCTCATGTTCTTCTTGCAAACTTATTTATTGCATTGGCGGCGTAAATTTTATATTTTAAAATATTTTTATTAAATTAATTATTAATTTTTCTAATTAATTTTTTTTATTTCATATTATTTTAATACGATAATATCAAAAATAGTTTTAAAAAATAATACTTTAATATATTTCTAAAAAAACAAAACTTTAAAAAATAATCATAATTAACTTTCATATTTTTTGCATCAATGTTATTAAATTTGCTTTACGTTTGGCTAGAGTCTGTTTGGCTGTGCGATCCAACCTGTTTTTGGCCGAAATTTGAAGAAAAAAAATTGCATTTTAAATGAATATGTTTTGGTTTTTTTAGATCATTTTGATATGCTAATGTCAAAAATGATTTTAAAAAAAATAAAAAAAATATCATTTTGATACATTTTGGCACGAAAAGCACTTTCAAAAGCTACCGCAATCCCACTCTCAAACAGGCACTAGATCAAGATACCTAACCTAACAAGTCAATATTATGAATAATTTAAAATTTGATTTGAGTTTTTTGAAAAGAAATAACTACTTTTTAATTTTAAATTGATAATTTAAAATTCAATTTGTGGAAATTGGATTTTTTCATGGTCTTAAAGAAAATATAAAATATGTTTGGATCATTGTTTGGAAGCGTGGTTGAGATTGTTTTTTAAAGTATTTTTCGTTCAAAAAAATATCATAATGATATTTTTTATTTTCTTAAAATCATTGACATCAGTACATCAAAATAATCTAAAAACATCAAAAATAATTTAATTTAAAATAAAAAAAAATCAATTTTAAAACACAGGATCAATCCGTCACTAAACAGGAGATTATAATAATTAGGGATGCGATTATCTCCACTGCATGGTGCGTAAATCATCAAAAGAGGAAACTATGTGATGTGATAAAAGGGAAATCCCCCATAGATACAAGTGGTGGATGGTCTTCAGGCTATAACTCGGTGGGTCTAATTATGTGCTGTGAAGCAGATTGGCACCACCACCACCACTTAGGCCTGGAAAAAGATCGTCGATGGCCTGCCCTTCTGCAAATTAAATATTTCAATGTATAATTATTTATTTTATTAAGATAGATTAGGGATTTGACACCTTAGGCATCCAATAAAGTAGGGTGAGAAAAATCCAAAAAAACGATTACATTGAAAAAGAACCAAAAATAATTAATGAGAAAAACTAAATCATTAAAAAAAAATTAGAATATCTGTAAAAAAAATTGGTCCAGTTTGGTTTAGATTTTTAAGCCTAAAAACAATAAGCCAAAACCAAACCGGTTCAAATTAAAAAAATATACAGTAAAAAAAAATGTATTCTTCCGGCTCGGTTCAGATTTTTTGGTCAGGTTCCATTTTGGTCAAATGGAAAAAGAGAAAGACTTGGTTAAAGTCCAAAAAAACCTAAAAAAACAATGTATTATTTTTTGGTTTTTATATAAAAAAATTGAACCAAAATCGTCCAGTTTAAACCGGTTTAGTTTCGGTTTTGGTTTTTTCTTTTTAATCATAAATTTAATTTGATTATTTTTAAAAATAAAAATTAAATCGAACCGAAAATAATCACTCTACAATAAAGCATGTGCTAGTCAATATATACTCCATGACAGGGCCTATAGAGGCTCTATTTGTCAATGCATTTTAAAAATATTTTAAAAAAAATAATATTTTGGATCATTTTCATATGTTAATATATAAAAAATAATTTAAAAAAAATAATAGCAATCACACTTGCGAACCGGCAATAACCCTTCGGTTTTGGCTTATGCTATTTTCTATCCTTCACATGGAAGAGTTTGTACATTTTAACACTCTATTATTGATATTTAAAAAAGACCAGTCAGTCAAAAGGAAGTGTAAATTTTTTACATATTTTAATATTTACCTCACGTATGATCAAAGTGAACTTTTTAAAGTAAAAGTAAAGTGATTGATAAATAAAATAAGTGTAATTATAATATTATCATGTTAAAATAAAATAATTATTTTTTCTTCTCGTCATATGTGTTGTATATAAATCTTATTTCTTTAATCAATTCACAAATATAACAATATAATAGTAATTTTAAAAAGAGAAAATAGTTTGAAGTTATTTTTTTAAATGTTTTTTATTCAGAAAAATATCAGAATAATATTTTTTTTAAAAAAAATTAATTTTGACATCAACACATCAATTTTTTTAAAATTTCAAGTAAAAAAGAAAAAGAAAAAAAATCTTTTTTTTTCAAAAAATACTTTTAAAACAATGACAAATATAACTAATTAAATCCAAACAATCTCAAATCATGATTACCATATATTTGTTTTCATCATAAAAAACAAATTAACTACCTTTTAAAATAAAAAAAAGGACGATATAGTTTTTTTCTTAATTGAAATAACTATCTATGTGCTTCCTAACGGAATACAAAGCTCCCTTTCTCTTTGTTTTCTTTTTAAAAAAATGATATGAGATTTTATTATAACAACATGAAGAATATAGTTTTAATTTTTAACAAATTTTTTTTTTTGAATTCGTGAAAACTTCACCTATTTTTCCAGGTTAAGAAAGAAACTAACTGTTTTAAACTCTTACAAAATGAACACGTTCTGATTCAAATCCGAGACCTGCAATACAAATCTCAAATTATTTGTTCTCACACCACGTACCTTGGAGACTTAATTAACTTTTAACATGCTTGTAAGAAAATCATATAAAAAAAACTATTTTCTAGCAATTCTAATGATTAATATACATGGATTCTTGTACTTTTTTAGCTATCAACTATTAAATCAATTAATAAAAAAATATCAGAATATTAAGTACATGTAGGTGAATAATATACATGCAAAGCATGGGGTAAGAAAACTAGTTTAAAAAATAATAATATAATCCATGCGTACTACTTTATAAAAATCTAACATAAAGTTTATAGTACATAAAAATATATTAATGATACATATATAATAACATTGTTGAAAAAACTTTTTTTTTTTTATTAATGCGATGCATACCTTGACTAATCGTACATGTCTTGAAGTTAACGATCATGTAAGTTTACAGTGGTCATCATATTAGCAACTACAGAAATCGAACCTGAAAATACAAGAAAAACAAATCATTTAGAGGGTGTTTGGGAGAGCTGTTGCTGTAGCTTTTCAAAGTGCTTTTCGTGTCGAAATATATCAAAATGATATTTTTTTTATTTTTTAAAAATCATTTTTGACATCAGCACATCAAAATGATCTAAAAACACCAAACCACATTCATTTAAAATGAAAAAAAAAAACTACAAACCGGCATTTGAAACGTCAGCCAAACAGGCACTTAGTCTTAATTTCTTACCACTGGACACCTACTATATGGTTGAACTTTTTTTCTTTCTTTCTATAGAACAATTTTGTCTAGTTCTTAATCCTTATATATTGCAATTTATATAAGTGAGAAAACTACAAATATTTTATTTTTTTACAGAAAATAAACAAGGCCATTAACGTTCCTTTTCTTTTTCTGAAAAAATCACTCGCTGATGACTAGGACTTCAATGTATAAATCTCTCAATCACTTATCGTATCCATCACCATACAAGAAAAACAAGAACAGAAATCTGCGGCATCGATCGTGCCAGGGACAATTGCTCCTGCAAATCCCAGAGAACAATTAAAAGTTTGGTGCATAATCATCTGCCAAACCACTTCGAAGGAAAAGCAACAGCTTTATAGCTAAGGAAACGCAAGCATCCCTGCCCCAGATAAATCTTGCTCGATGAAAGGTCATAAATTAATGCAGCAACTACTCATCTTCTCCACTGTTTGCACTGTACGTAGCCAAGTTGGTTTGCTTTAAAAAGCTCCTTTTTTTTCTTCATTTTTGTGGCATTTCTAGCAGATTTTCTTCTCTCATCATTCAAGTTATCAATGCCAAAAGCACAGCAACTCTTGTTATTTAGCTAAAAGTGTGTGAGAAGTATAAAGGGAACTACGTACAATAGTGGCTATCGCATCAGTTTTTCTCTCTTGTTTCGAAGTCACATACATTCGTGACGAACGGTTAAATTAAATCCTGTCCAATCCAAGCACACCAGTCCAAGTTCTTGAGATAAAACTTCTGAATCGAAAGATATTATCCCTCGATGGGACAGCTTGAAATCCAGACTTTGCGAGGAAAACCATGCGTACGCACCACCCCATGCACCCCCACCCAACCAAGCTCCAACCAGTTGGTACGTGTTTTCTTTGATTGTTCACATGAAAAGCAGGATTTGCATCTACTTACTCACCATGCAAGACAGTAGTTTTTCAAGCTGCATTCGTCACGGATCAGATAAATGAATCTGAATATTATTGTCTGCGACTTAGGGTTGGCAACTTGACATCTTCACCATGTGCACTCTTGCTAGGGTTAATAAAGCGGTTTAAAAGGGTGTAAAGTGCTGTTCTATTTAGGCCATCGAAAAATCACAGAAATCAAACAAGTTGTCATGAAAGCAGGGAACATGATCGCAGGTCCCAACAGTTAGCTGACTGTGGAGAGCTTTTGTACTTCATTTTATCGTGTTGTCTGTTAAATTTGCTGGATATTTATAGCAAAATTATTTCTCACAGCGATACGCAACTTTTTAGTTGAAGAATACAGACAATAAAAGGAAATACAGTGTTCTACTTGCACTTTTTAGTCAAATGAAAGACCTTATAGTCTCTGCAAAACTCCAATCTAAACACAGATGAATGAATACACACACACTTACTTTTAAAAGACTACGGTATACCTTCAATTGTTTAAACCTAATACATGTGTGTGTATTGATATATCAATGTGTATTATACATATTATTTAACTTAAAATACATTTTCAAAATTATCAAAGGAAAGGTGATAATTTAGATACACACTGAACTCAAATATATGTATATATAGGTCTAGCAACAATATCTTCGAGCTAAGTTACGTGTTGAACCCAGATACATGTAGAACTAACAATGTTGTTAAACCAAACACCTATAAATTAAGTTCATGTTGAACCAAAGTAATCTGAGTTTAACAAGCTACTAAACTCAACACTTCATGACCCAGTTATACACACAATCCATGCACATGTGGGTTTGATAAAGTTGTTGGACATAATTTCTAGAGCTCATTTATGTGTTGAACTCATGTAAATATAGGTTTGATAAGACAAACTACCAAACCTAATACCTCATGGCTCAGCTATAAGTTGAGGTCAAATACATGTGAGTCTGACAAACTGTAACACCTAATTTAAGACCTATATTCTTGTAAACTTAACAAACAGTGGTTAGTTTTTATGCACATCGTATCATGTAAACTAATTGATGAGAGAGGCATCAACATGTAACAGTTGATCCTTTAATTGTGGTCACCTTTAGGTGTCATATGGTCTATCTTATATTCATATGCTTAATATGTATGTATTTATATCTGTTTTAGTTCCCCTACTTCTATATTATCTCAATTGATGACTTGTGCTTGTAAATAGATAAAATGTATATTGAATGTTATTCTCTCATGGGGTTGGTTGAACTCACCTCTTTGTTTTGATATATTACTTTCGGGTTCTTAGCTCATGCTAACAGATTGATTTTTATTTAAGTGTTTTTATTTCTTCATTTTTAGTCAACATGTCTTGCTTTCTTTTGTGAGGCTTTTCCTTTTAATTCTGGTTTAATGTCTTAAATGCTCTACTACTATATCATTTTATTTAAAGCTTGAATTTGATAACGTGATAAGCATTATGTATTGTTGTCTTGCTTCATTTGATAATAATAAGTTTTGATGTATTATTTGATTTTATTGTTTGAATAATATAATATTATGGAAGATTACGAACACATTGAATTTTTATATAATTTATTTTGTGATATGTATGTTTTGAGGCATATAGCAAATAGAGTGTCTCTACGACATCATTTTTTTATTGTCGGTTACATACCCAAGTTTTAGATCATGACACCGAACATCCTAGAGCTCAACCTCTTATTGAGGCCAAATAGGTTTTCTAAGATGGTAATATTTTTAAGCTCTATGTTGAACCACAAGACTCCATTTGTTTTTCTCATAATCTTAAGTATAAAATATTAAGGTAAATGACACTCATCTCCGTACACTTTTAGGTGTATAAAAGTGTTAAAAAAGACACACCATTATCCCTCATTAATGACAAGTAAGAGATATTTATATTTTATTAATGATGTGTAATAGATATTTATCTCTAGTTAATAATGTGTTAGCGATGTTTTTTTCTATTTAATGAATATATCAAAGATATTTTCCCTTTATAATATTATCAAGACAGGACTCAAGAGTTGTTAAGTTCTCACAAGTCCTTCAATTAAAGGAGACTCACGATATTTATTTGAACAACATGTTTATTTTTAGAGTTTCTTTTTAATATATCATTATATTTTATATAAACACTTATTTAAACATTGTAAAGTCCCCAAATCAATTAAAAATGTTTGTTTACGTGTATTAGTCACCAACCATCTTCACTTACTAGACACTAGTCATTAACAACCAGACACTCTAGCAAGGCAAAATGAGTCAAATTGTTGGAACCAAAAGATTAATTGATTATCTAAGACATAAGCTTTGCTCATAAGCTATTTTCACATGCACACGCGCATTTCCTAATTACATTATGTATTATATATTCTTTTCTCTTTCTCTATTCAATATCAAATATCATGTTTCCTATATAACATATTCAATATATTGTTTTTGAATAGACAACAAGAACTTTTCTTTCTATAACATCAAAAATATTTTCTTCCCAAACATCATCATGAAAGAACCTTTGATTTTTAATGCAAATCAAAACACAATAAAACTTGTTTTTCTCTTGATTTATTCTTGAAAAAAACACCCTTTTGTTCTTTATTTGCTAGATTTATGGATCATATCTTCCAATACCTATAGTTGATTCAATAAACAACAAAAACAAAAATGTAACTAGACAATCTTCTTATAACTTGGAAAAAAGGTTTATATTATTCATAGTATTTTTTGGTATTAAAAAAAGTTACTTCGCTTTTTAAATATTTTAAGTCATATATATTATTTTTTAAATATTTCAAATAATTTATAGAATTACAATTTTTTTTAGACTTCATCCTTCTTCAACTGTTTTTTATCTATTAAACTTGGTTCCTATTCTTTTTTTTTTTATCCTTTTATTGATTTATTTTAGTTTTCAATTTAATCTTTCATTCTTTTAATTCATTTAATATTAATACTACATTTGATTCATATTTTTTTATTTCTATTTTACTCTTGATTTATTTTATTTTTTAACTCGATCCCTAATGTTCTATTTCATTTAATTTTTGCATCTGATTTTATCATCATACTTTTGATTATTGTTTATTTTGTTTCTAGTTCTCATATGGTTAGGAATTTTGCTTCATTATTTTTTGGATTTGGATTTTACAACTCAATCATATGATCCAGTACAAGTTGAGATTAGTCTGGTATGATTTGAATTATTTTTTTTTTAATTTTATTATTCAAAATTATATTATCGAGCCTTTAGTTTCTAGAGTTTTCAAAAATTTATATGGTGGGCCCGACTGGATCCTTGAATTATGGTACTGGTGGGCTTCATTAATGGAACTTGCTATTCCACAATTTTGATCCAAGGAAAAACTGGCACTCCACGGGGGCATACTTGGGGAACCGTCTAGGCAACTACCTCTAGAAAAACGGAAGCCCTTTTTATCGTTTTTGCTGATCAAAAGTCTACCCTCCAATGGTCAACAGTTACCTAACCTCTTGTAGGTCCCTTCATTTTGTCAAACGTCTAGTCGAATATTCATGCTTCTTTGAGTTTTTTTATTTTAAATACAATTATTTTAATATTAAAATTATTTTTAAAATAATAAAAAATATTTTAAAAAATAATTACCACTGCGTTCATTCATATGAGAAGTGACATATAAGTGTCCGTTTGACTGTGCGTTTCAATTAGCGTTTTGTCGAAATTTGATTTTTATTTTATTTTAAATGAATATGGTTTGGTGTTTTTAGATCATTTTGATGTGCTGATGTCAAAAATGATTTTTAAAAAATAAAAAAACATTATTTTGATGTATTTCAGCACGAAAAACATTTTGAAAACTACCACAATCACACTCCCAAACAGGCCTTAAATTATCTGTGCAGCTATTATTTCTCTGTTATTGGTATGTGGTATATTCGGTGAACACATGGTAGGACCAAGACACAAGTGTGATAGGTTTCCGTAATTTAACAGCGTGAAGTTTATTTCAATTAAGAAAATATTAAAATAACTTTTTATATCATTGTATTAAAAAATATTAATTTAATATTTTTCTTTATCTAGAAAGCTACCGCAATTAATGACAGAACCAATAGCAGAAATTAATGACTACGACGATATTAGGTTTGAAAAAAAAAAAATTTATATTTTAAATTAAATTAAATTATTTTTTAATGTTTTTAGTAGTGTTGATAATTTCATTTCATTTTGTTTTGGTCTAAACAACTAAAATGTTTCGTACCAATTGAAAAATGAGATAAAAACATAGCAGTTTTTACCTCGTTTAAAATTTCGGTTCGTCCTAGAAATTTCTCCCTGATTTCGGTCGGAATGTTCTGGTTTTGTTCTGTCCGTTCCGTTTCGGCCAAAATTGTATTTTTTTTTTAAATAACGAATAATTTTACAATATCAATCATATATTTTAATCCGACCATTAGATTAAAATGAAATTTCACGAGAAGTCTCTTGATATATTTATATATATTATGTTATAATTTTAGAGCAATCAAAGAATGTAATGAACTTACGAGGTTGATGATGTCATTCTCATAATATTATATATTTTTATAATTTTATTCAGAAAAATCATTTATTGTGTCTTATTTAGATTAAATTGCACAATTCTAAATAATTTATTTTTGGATTTGAACTATTATTTTTGAATATATAAACAGTACAACCCTGAAACGGCGTGCCGAAACGCTTTGAAACTGAAACATTCTGTTCCAATTGAAAAAACAAAACAACAATCAAAATAAAATTGACAAACTTGGTTTTTAAATATTTTAATATGCTGATATTAAAAATATTTTTTAAAAAAGAAATATTTTTTTTTAAAAAAAATATTTTTTTAATATATTTTTAAATTAAAAATAATATTAACCGCTACTTTCACTGAACATTTTTTTTTTTTACAATTCCCCGTGAGGATTCCTTTCCATAGGAACCACCACCAAAGACTGTTGGCAGTGTTTTAGTCATGGCTCGAAAACTATGGGGCTTGCAAGTCAGGAACAGACGGTTAATGAGCCTAGCGAAATACAAATACTCCCAACAGGCCAGGCTTTTTAATGTACGAAGCCTGAAGTGTTAGAAAATTTATTTTTCACCATTTCTTGCAATCTTTATGATTAACATTCAAGCTGTAATCGAACTGACAAAAGAGAAGCTCGAACACAGAGAATCTGTCTCTGCAGAACATGTAGTCTAGTAGCCATTAAATTCCTGCAGAGGATGAAATCAAGCCATCCGAGGGCTCCAGATTTCTTGAACAGAAGACTATACAATAAACAGAAACAACTTCATTGACGAACTTGTCAAACCACTGCCCACAATATGTTGCCACAGCATTGAACAGATCTGCTGGATCTTGGAGATGGTAGTTGGAAAAAGAAAAAGGAAAGATAAATGTATCTACAAAAACTACCTTGTTATTCAACTGTCTACACAATCCTCACTGGGTTCATGCATATGGGAAGTCAATCAGCATCTTGGCTGAACCAGGATCCTTCAAAATTGTAGAGATGGGCAAAGCTAGTTCTTAAATCCAGGACTGGATTGAATAGTTGCATTTGAAGGAGTTCACGCCACTGATGTGAGCAAAAATATTCGAATCCATCACATCTTCTTCTTTCATTACTGGCTGCAGGAAAAGAAAAAAAAGAGGAGATGAAAAATGCTAACAAAATGTTTTACGTTGGAGATGAAAAAATAGAATCAAGAATCTCACTTCTTCATATTCATCATCTTCATGATGGCCACAAACAGTCCTGTGAATGTCACCAAAATCATCATTCTTTGCAAACCTTCCTCTGACTCGAGGCCGGCTGTCTGCCAGTGTTTTGCGGCAGGCATACTGCAGATTTGCTCAAATCATCAGTGACAAAAAAGGAAAAAAAAAACATGTTCCATACTTTCAGGCATTCCCTGCAGACAGATATGCATATGAGATATCTGCTAACACTTTTGATCATGATATCTCATGTATAGTGTTCTGTTTTTGGGAGAAGAGAGTACCTTAATTTTCTTGCTGAAATTCCTCTCATTTCTTTTCTTCATGTACCTGTGGATCTTCTCCTTCCTCTGCTCAACAGAAAGTTTTCCCACCTTGAAAGTTGAATCTTCCAAACTTGAAATCTCTGATGTTAAAGGAGCAGAACTCACAGGCCCACCCACCAATTTTGGAGTTTCATTGCCAAGTGCCTTCCAAAGACAAATTTAAACGAGAAGAGAGAATAAACACAACATGAGTTCCTCTAAGAAAAAACATATTCAAAGTATACATGCTCTGCTATTTATTTCTCACTTGGAATTTGCTTTCTGTAGAATAGTAAAGGTTTTTCAAATTGCTAACAAATAATATATAATTCTGCATGTAATCGATGTATTGCTAGTACCTGCAGATCACCAGGGTTAAAAACATGCTGGAGAGAATCAGGACAGTAAATTCCACCATTATCACCCTGGTAATCCATTTCAGAAGCCGTAAGAATACGACCATCAAAAATCCCAGAACCGTCAGCAGATAACGCGGCATTCATGGCCCCGGCAAGCATGTAAGTACTCATGGAAGGACCAAGAAATGAGCAAGTAGGTGATGAAGGATTCAGAGGTACATAAGAAGGAACTGAGGACAAGCAATCTTCTTCAAAAACGGATGGTAATGGATGCCCCATGATCGGGGCAGCAGGGTCAGTAGTGTACTGTGAGAGACCATCAGCAGATGCAAGATCTGTTAATGTGAGTTGGGGTTGCACTGAAGAGAAATCAAAATGGTCATTTTGGGTGGAGAAGAATTGAGGGACAGAAAAAGTAGGAGATGGAGAAAAGTCTATGGAAGCAGAAAGTTCATTGACAAGCTCATCTTGGGAGTCATATATTATGGACAGATTGCTAGTGTTGCTGTTATTGATGGTGTTAGTATTGGCAGTTGTAGCGGCGGTGCTAGTGGTGGTTGTGGTTGCAGGGGTTGTGCTGTTATTATTTCCTTTGTTGTCTTGGTAGCAATTTGACTTGTCTATATCTGGTGGCAATGTAAGATTGTTAGTGTAGGAAGAGTTCTCATAGGAATAGTATGAGCTAGAAGTGACTTCTGAGTTTTGCAGGGTTTCTTGGAAGAACTCAGGGTCACAGAATTCCAAAATCTGGTCACTTATTGGGCTTGAAACATCTTCCTGTAAAATAGTAGAGCAACAATGTTAAGATAATAATTAATACAAGTCACGATCACGTTACTACTTAGCTACATTTTTATTTTTATTTGAATTCGAGAAAATTCTATTTCTTGAAAAGTGTATTTTGTGGGTCCAAGTAAAGGAGTAAAACCCCTGTTATTCTAGGTTCATACAAGAACTACACGTCCTGATTCGAACCCGAAATCTATTATACAAATCACAAGCTTTTTGTCATCACGCCACGCTGCTCTGAGATCTACTTAGCTACATCACATACACGCAAACCTTATAATTTGATGTTTTCCAGCTACGATTCAGATTAACCTTTCCTTCAAGCATAAGCCAACAATGATTCTTCATCATTTGCAACATGGCTCGGATCTAATTCTTAATCTTAGTCAAATGTGATTGTCTATTCTCTCAGGCCATGATATGATAAAGACATGCAACATAAAAGGCTAAAATTCCCTAATCAAGCTGAATTTATGCATTCTAATCATCAAGGATAGAATGAGAGTCCACAATAATTCACCTTATCAAGTATGCGAGAAGTACAACGTAACGAAGTGGGGGTAAGACATCTGGCATATTGGGGTTCCAATTCTCTGTCCTTACAGAGAATGGAGCAGGGGGGAGGCGTGCTGAGGGGAAGGAATTCATGTGGGCAACCGCCTAGTCTAGTCCATGGAAGTGGGCGGTTACCAGTTACCAATTCAGCTTCCATATTTGATCAAGAATAAAAATTTCCGGAAGGAGAATAATATCATAGTAAATATTTGAGTATAAAGTTGGAAAAAAATGTTTTTGTGCATGCACTATGTGATATGAGGGGAACAAGGGCACCTAGTGGTAAAAATTTGGGACTAAAAAGTTTATTTCCTTATAGTCTCAAGTTTGAATCCAGTGATTCCTAATTGAAAATCACCGAAAGTTTTTTTTACATGGTTATTAATTTCATGACTCGTGAGATTAGTCGAGGTGCGCATAAGCTAGCCCGGACACCTACGATAATAATAAAAAAAAACAAGGGAACCCAAGATTAGCAAAAATACTACATGGCATTGGCTAGATGGGTATCTATGGTATGTTTCCTCCACTCGTTAATATAGCAATAGCCGAGTTCAAGCAAACATTCGGAATTGAAAGGCAATTAGCTAGGTACGGAGACCCAGTATGCTTTCCATGTGAGGTCCTGTCATTCGGACCTTACATCAATCCTAACTGGAAAAAAATTCATAAATCAGAGATATTCCTTGTACAAATATATTCTCTGAAGATCAAATTAGTTGAAAATATTATGGTCAGCAAAGCAACGATTTTGATGTTTACTTTTGCTGATGGTGCCCTCGAGACAATGACAATTATTAGCTAATTCGATCGCATGTTTGCGTCATATGGTGGCCGGCGGCCAGATGCTTATATATCATTGAAGCAGGTATTGCCATGGAAATCGAAAATATATAAGCTAATTAATAGACGTATCTAGCTTTCTGCTGCAAAATCTCACTCAGTTTTGGATCTAGCTCTCTTCTGATCTTTATCCAGAAAGAGGCCTTGTGTGAAAGAACAGCTTGGTCAAGAACATAATTAAAAACTTATAAACATTTAACTAACCGCGAAGAGAAACCAGAAAACATGAAATCGTGCTCGAGAACATTGCAGAAAAATGAAAAGAAATTAATGATCTGCAAATGGCGTTCGCACAGATTGAACTACCATGTACTGTTCATGCATGCATGCATGAAACAGTAAACAGAAAAGAAGGAAACTTACAATAAGAAGCTGCTCCGATGGATGAATCGTCGTGTCCTCCAACATTGTATCTGTATATTTCTCGATTGGGGTGAGCTCCACGTACGTATTCCACAAAATCAAACCTGGAAATCAAGCCTTAATTAACTTCTTTCACACGCCCTCAAAATAGCACCAACTGATAACATTAAAGAAGAACTCTTTCTAGATGATGATGATTATAGTAATTTTCATGAGTTGTATGCCTGGAAATTAACGCAACCCAATACTCCATTAAAACCCAGAAAAAGAAAGATAAATTAACAGAGGTGAGGGAAGAGATCTAGAGAGAAGGTGAGGTAGTGGTACTTCTATGTTGTGAATCAAGGAGAGGATTGTTCCAAGTTTTTTTTTCTTCTGATCAGCGGAGAACAGGTGGGTTGTCCTAAAAGTTCGTCACTCGCAATTCTACAATTTATAGGAGGAGGTTTCGCACACTGAACTTTGTCTGTGTCAACCCGACAAAAAAGGAGGACCTCCAGTTCTTTACTTCTTTGGCCTTGCCGGGGTTATATATGGCCCTGTGAGGTGGTGAAACGTGGCCGGTCCAGTGACGTGGCATAACGGTGACATGGCATGGCGGTGACGTGGATGCGTGCAGCTCGGCTGGGGAGGGGTCAGATTCATTGCACGTCGCTTGATTCGGTCAAGGTTGAGCAAGTTTTTCTTTTCTTTTCTTTTCTTATCGTATCTTTTTGTCTTCCCTGTCCATTCCCTCCTCCCAGCCTAGTATGCGTGTAATCGATCCTCCTCTTCAATTCAACTGAGATTCCTCTGCGTGTAGTCATACGTAGCTCCTGTATTTTAGGATTTACTTGATCATTAATAAAAAAGAATTAAAAACATAAAGGAAAAATATATAGCGTTGTGGACATATCTTCTAGTGAAATAAAAATTAAAATATATAAAAATTAATCCGTGGACGAAAATAATCAATGAAAATATAGTTTATGTAAGCAAATTTCAAGATAATATTTTTTTAATATTAAAATAATAACATATTAGATCAAACAGAATTAACTTGTTAAATTTATGATGAGATTATGATAATCACGTATCAAATAAATTATGAAACTCAATTTTCATAAATGATAAAATAAATAAAAAAAACTCGAATTAACATGTTAAATGCAAATTGAAATAAATTATAAATTTTATTTTCTAATTAATTCAATATTTAATGATAAAATTTAAAAAATAAACTAAAAATCCTACTTGAATTACCTTGATTAACCGGTCAAACTCACAAGACACCTCATAAGATTGGAATAAACTTATAAAAAACAAATAATAAATCTGAATTATGTTGAGTTATAGGATCTGTTTGGGAGGGCGATTGCAGTTGTTTTTGAAAGTGTTTTTCATTTAGAAATACATCAAAATAATATTTTTTTAAAAAAAATTATTTTTAACATTAGCATATCAAAATAATTTAAAAACATCAAAAAAAATCATTTAAAAAAAAAGAGGAAACAACGTTTGAAACACACTCCCAAACAGCTTCATAATATCATAAAAAACCGCCCTTTTCTTACGTGGAAAATGGGTTTACGTACTTGTTGAATAGGTTTTCAATATTTTTTAAAAAACATAATGAGAAAGAAAATGAAAAATAATATGCAAACACTTAACAACTTAATTTGCAGAAAAGAGAAATGAGCAAAATATCCTTTACCATGCAAGCTTGAATATTACCTGTCCGTCAGTGTGGCACCGATGGCCACGTGTCAAATTCGTGTCTGTTTAGATTATTGTCTGTTGTTTTTAAAAGTGTTTTTTATTTATAAATATATTAAAATGATATTTTTTTATTTTTTTTAAATCAGTTTTGATATCAGCACATGAAACCAATAGAAAAATACTATTTTTTAAATTTAAAGTGTAAAATAAAAATAAAAAATTTCAATCCTTTTCAAAAAAGTCCTTGAAAAGCAATACCAAACACTCCTGGAAAGATAACTGAGAAACGCAGGTGAAGATAAGCTCTGAAGGTATTTTTTGAAGAATCTAGTGCAACTTTTGATGCTCAGCATGCTTTGAAATTATTCGAGATGCCCTGTTCTGCTCGGGATAAATTCGCTTGGAAACACAGTTACCAGCTTGGAACTATGAGCTGCAGGCGATGATTAAGAGAAGTGGTCATCCATTTTTGTACACTCTTCACTGATTTATGGCCAAAATGAAGAAAGAAAAACAGTCAAAGATGCCATTTCTAGAAACCAAATCACTTTCTAGTTCATCAAACACTAGAGATTGAGCTGCCGGAATCAAATTCCAGAAACAAAATTACTATCTGCCAGGATTACCTCCATGTTTTATGCCCAGAAGAGTTCAGATAGGCCGTACAAGTATGATATTCTGCAGGAAGCCGCTGCTAGCTCAAAGCTCGCTGAAAAACTGTTAAATCTTTGTTTGACAGGTTATTCTTTTGTACAGATTTCTTTTTCAAGCATAATTCTATCTTGTTGCGGTCAAAAGGGGTTTCTTTTTTTTTTGAAGAAAATAAAATTATGATTTTAATTTATTTTACATGAAAAATACTTTAAAAAACAATAATTTTATTTATTTTACATTTTTTATTTATTAGTGTTTGTTGACGAGTGTTATTGAAGTTGATTTTGAAAGTATTTGTCACACCCTTTTGACGTTGCGTTTTAAAAATATTTTTTAAAAAAATATATTATTTTAGTGTTTTTAAATAATTTTATATATTAATATCAAAAATAATTTTTAAATAAAAAATAATTTTATCGAAAGTGAAACATTCCCTTACCAGATAGAGGATCGTAGGGGCTTCCAAGTTTCAAGTGGACTAGATGTGTCACAGAATGAACCAATAGTAGGGCTGGAAAGAGACCTCCAATTCAATGGAGGTTTCTTTAAAACTTTCACATCATGGCATCAAAAAAAACTTAGAAAGCCGACATGCTCCCATAATTATTGCTCCCACGTGTGCTGTCATTCTCAACACTGCTCCACTTGTTGATGGTGCTAATGATTAGACGGTCACTTACCAAACGCTTTGAATTTCGTTACAATTGGTGATTTGTTTTTTCATTTGAAATGAAATGATTTGGTTTTGTAATGTTTTGTTCGTGTTATTAGATTGTATTATTTATATAATTAAATATATTAGTTTATTTTTTTTTAATTGAAATCAAAAAATAAAATTATTTATAATAGAGTAATTTAATTAAAAAATACAATAAAATATTTTTTTTTAACAAAATTATAAACATGTATAATATTATCAAAATATCATCATCAATCTCGTAATATCATTATAATCTCTGATTGTTCTGAACTTTTAACATAATATATAAATATGTCAAGAGATTCCTCGTAAAATTTCATCTCAATCTAACGGTTAAATTAAGAGATATGATTGATAGTGTAAAATTATTCATTATTTAAAAAAACTATTTGGCCAAAATATCCGAAATAGACCGAAATTTAAATCGAGGTAAAAACGACATTGTTTTATCTTGTTTTTTTAACTGGAATGAAATATTTTGGACAAAACAAAACGAAACTGACAAACTTGCTTTGTAATAATTAGCACTATATTTTTTAAAATATGAAAAACAAATGCTAGTAGTGTGAGAATTTTTTCATAATACTATATAATTTGACAAAATAATCAGTATGAACAAAATTTTATAATATAGATATTCTTTGCATAAAAAAATATTATTTGATATGAAGAACAAATGAAAATAATTAAAAGACACAAGGTATAATATTATTATCATTATAAATATAATTATTATAATCATTTGGATTATAATAAAATTTGTTATTATTGATATTCTTAATATTATTTTATGATTTATTGTTAATATTATCCCCATAACCACAGTTCTTAATACTATCAGCATTACAATCATTAAGATTATTATTATTATTTTGCAAACAATGAAAGTTATAAAATTATCTTGAAAAATAAATAAATAAACCCAAAAGATTTCACAAAAAAAGCAAGTAAAAATAACCAAAATAAACAAAAAAATCAAAACAAATTTTATTAGATTAAAAAAAATAATTTGACTTGAAAACAAATAAAAATAATAATTAAACAAAAAAAGGAAGAGATATAAATTTAAAATAATTATCAACATAAAATAAAATTTCAGGATTAAATTGAATTAAATAATATTACAATAAAAAAATACAACACAAGTACACAACAAATAAGATGCAACAACAAAAGTAACTGTAAAACTAGCAAAGGTAGACCTAATGATGCAACAGCAAATGAACAAAATTTTCAAGCAGCAAAAAAAAATTAAAACAAAACATAACATTGTCTTGGAACTATAAAAAACACATCACATAACATTAGGTGTGTCATTCAGGCATCTTTCTTGATTAAGCTTGTTTCTAATAAAATATATAAATTTTAAATTGATATAAATTTATTTGTTTGATAGGTCCAAACAAAAATTGAATGAATTTTTTTGGAAAAAAACTAAAAATTGAATGAATATTTTTGAAAAAAAAATAATGTCAATCAATATAATTTTTTAAAAATAAGACAAAAATAAAGATAGCATTGAGCAACAACAATTTTCTATATTATTAATCAGGGATAGTAGATATGAAATATCATACATATAGAAGTTGCAAAACTATAACATCGAATAATGAATTATTTTAATTATTATTTTCATTGTTATTATTATGATTATTAAATTATCAAAAGCATTTTAGCTACCACTATTATTATTATTGTAAAGAATTAATATATTAATAATTATTGACACTATTATCGTTGTTACCACCATTATTGTTATTATCGCCGCAGCCATTATCAAATAATTTATTATGATAACTATCACTGTTATTGCTATTAATATCATTAAAATTATCATTATTAATATTATTATTATATTATTTATTATTGATATTTTTTATATTATTTTATAAGTTATTGTTATCATCATAGTCATAATTATTAATACCATAAGCACTACAACTATTGAAATAAATTATTATTGCTATCATCATTATCATTACTAACATCACTATTATTATCATTATTATAACATCTAAAATTATTACCACTTTTACTGTATAAACAATAAAAATTATTAAATTATCTCAAATAAAAAAAAAACAAAAAAATCTAAAAACTTTAACAAAAGAGCAAGCAAGCAAGAAAAAACTTAACTAAAATTATTATTATTGCATAAACAATGAAAATCATAAAATTATCCTAAAGAATAAAATAAAAAATCCAAAAACTTTAACAAAAGAACAAACAATTTTTTTTTAAAAAAATAACAAAACCAAAATAAATATTATTAGTATAAAACAAATCTATCTTTTTTGGTAAAGTGCGAGTTTCTAATAGAATATATAAATTTTAAATTGATTTGAATTTATTTGTTTGATAAATTTAAAATAAAAGTGAATGATAAATAATTAATATTTTAATAATTATTTGCACTACTATCGCTACCACTATCATCGTTATTATCACAATAATTATTAGAAAATCATAAAATTATCCTGAAGATTAAAATAAAAAAACACTTAAAACTTTAACAAAAAAAAGTAAAAAAAAACCAAAAAAAAACCAAAATAGATATTACTAGCATAGAAAAACAATTTGATTTGAAGAACAAAAAACAAAAAAAAAAGAACAAAGGGGAAAATATAGAAATATCATTTTTCAAATAATTATCTACACAAATTAAAATTTAAGGATTAAATTGAATAAAAACACAACCTCAACAAAAGAGAAAATAATTACTATTAAAAACCAAAACTAAGAGTATAAACAAATAAATATGAACAAAAAATGGGACTACTTGAGAAGGACCGAAAAAAATTAAAGGAATTAAGACCAAATGAAACATAAAAGAATAAGAGGTAAAATGAAAAACAAAATATATGATCAATTTCAATCAAAGGATAAAATTGAAACAAATTAAAATTTCTATAGAAAAATGAGGATGAAAAAACAATCAAAAGTATAGGGATTGAAATGCTAAAGCCATGAACAAAGAGGATTGGCATGCATGTTACGTTGTAGGAGAGAGAAAAATTAAAAAAAAATCAACTGAACACCATGAGATGACACGCGCACCACCCTGTGAAAGAAGTCAAGATGGCTCACACGGTGCGATGAAGAACATATATTTTTAACCACCATTAGACGTTGCACGCGTCATTTGTAAGGAGTGTACGGAAAATAATTGTTAGCGCATTAGGAAAATGCGTTAGCATTTTCACTTAGTCTTTTCCAAGGATAAATTAGTATTTTCATCACTCATCAAAAATAGATAAACCAACAATACACTTGTTGGCAACTCTCATTTTTAATGAGTAGTTAAAAATCAAAATGTCCATAACACCCTTGACCAGTTAATGTTTTTTTTCACTGCACCTAGGGGAGAAACGGTAATTCATCGTGTAAAGAAAAACAAAAAGACATAAACACCCCAAACCAAGCAATGAAATTTTATATACTGAAATGCATAATAGTAATCATAATGTTCTAATCCATGATGAAATGTGTTTATAGCTACAATGAAAATCTGACAAAATTTAGCATTTTCTTTAATAAAGCAGGAATCACTCACATGAATACGATGGACCTCAAGAATATAACACGTGGTGTAATTATTGAAATAAATAATAATAACAATGGCAATAGAAACACTATTATATTTTCCACTCTTTTTATGTCAATAAAACCTTTACTAGCATTCATTCATTTCTCTCATCAATTTTTAAATTTACATTATGACTCAGTTCATAATTTATCATTCAAAGATATAAACAATGTAATTAATCATCTGAATTATCATCCATCACTTAAGGATAGCTCTTGAATAAATATCAATATCTGGATATCTTTAGTTTTATCTCTTTCTCTTGAAAAAACTAATCAAGAACTCCTTTCTCTTCTTACTATCTAAACTAAACTGGGTGATACTAATAGATACTAATTAGTGATGTTGTTATCCTAATAGATTCATTGGTCTTTTTTATTGTGATTAACTAATCAATTTTATTTAAATTGTTAATATCATTGCATAATTCCTAACCTGGAATAACTAATCAAATCCATTGTAACATCTAAATTATCCTTGTCAAGACATGAATGATTAACCTTCATAAAAGGAACCAATGATCAAATTGATATGTCGATATCATTAATTACTCTCAACTTGAAATATCATTAGTTAATCATGATATTTAAGGGGTCGATGCAACTGCTGTAATCTTTGATCGACCATCGGGGCAGATTGCTTCTGCACTTAATGGTCACTCAAAGAGGATTGTTATTTTACTTCATTCATTATACCTTTGCTGTTTAGTGAAACTTGTGACTGATAACATTATTTTTATTGCAGGTGACCAATGTGAAATTTGTGGCAGATAGTAGATTTTTCTTAATTGGATCAACCGATAAAGTAAACACTATTCAATTTCTTGATAACTTGATTATATAAAGCTTAAAACACCTTACAAATCAACAATATGCACTCCACAAGTTAGGTAGTCACAAATCCTTGAAGTTGTTTTTTCTTATTCCTTCACCACTTTCATCTTTCTTGATTTTTCGATAGATTTCTCTCTCTCTCCACATCTTCACATCTTCTCTTTTCACTTCTAGATATCACTTTCTAACCATTCAAAGTGAAAGGAAGGAAAAAAGGAATGAAAAACACTCCCCTTCTCTTTTCAAAACTGACACCCCGTCAATTTGTGGGGGTATCCATGCAAGCCCCACCCACCATCCATTCAATGAATTATCACTTTAGCTTTGAACCTTCTAAATATGTACCTAGAGTGTGAAAAAGATACCAGTCCATCACTATCCCGTATCAATACTTACATATATTTTCTTTATTCCCTTTTCATTTTAGATTTAAACAAGCAAAATATCTGAAATTAATACAGGATGGTTAAGAGATGAGACCACCATATGATGGAGCCTGACAGCTTAATTAGAGTTCATTTTAGCAGAAGAAACTCCACTTTCGTTCATTTGATTCCTAAATGAGTATAAAAGGCAGACCAACTACATAAATACCCGTCAGTAGATCGTCTATCTACTAGGTTTCTTTGCACAACCTCCATTTAGTCAAATCTTTCGAGCATAGAACAGGATTCCCTGCCTTTCCTTGCTGCCAGACGCGAATGCCTTCGCAGATATTAAAAAACATTTCAGCATTCCTGATGCTTGTGTTTCCCCATGCCTAGCTCATTTCGACACCAATGCTTTTTATGCTAGCTTTCCCCCCGCCTGGAAATGAAAAATCATTTTCCAGACAGAGCTTGTATTAATCTTATTTCCGCAAAATTCTAAAGAATTCGGGAGAGTGAAACCCCACCTCTCGGAAAACACATTTTGTGGATCTAGGTGAGCGAGTAAAATCCCGGTTGTTCCAGATTTTAACAAGGATTTCATGTCCTGACTCGAACTCACGAGCAGATTGCAAACTCTTTGCTATCTCATGCCTCTTGGAAACCTCTAATTAATACACGTTACTTCTCGAAAGAGGAAACATGGTATTTCTGATGTAGCTGGGGTTTGAAGGGGTACGTACGGAGATCTATTGATGAACAAACATTATCTCGGCTACATTTATTCGATATTCCAAAGAGAACATTAACAAGTGCTATAGTGTCTGGATGAGGAATTTTGTCGTTGAAATGAGATGAAAGGACCATGTTTGCCGAGATGCCTGGGATCACACTCGTTTCTTCCATCCAAATTGCTGGTTGAAGTAACTGGTTCTGTCCCCGATGGAATGCTATCCTTATTAATTGAAATCTGACTACAAGTTTCATGAAGATACAATCACGGACATGAAAAAATAAATAGTTAAGGTAAAATAGAGAAACTGGTTTTTTTCCCCATGTTCAGGCTATCAATTTAACCAGCTTGTCTTAAAATAACTAGACGGAGATAAGATCTGTCTGTGTGTATTTTCTGTTCTAAGAACATAGACAACCACTCTAAAACTATTCGAGAGCGAAGTTTAGGACTGTCAATCTGCTACCAACAGCTACCACGTATTGCATGCAGTTTAGCTCATTACACCTGACCATGATCATCTTATAACTTAAGGTTGATCAGCATATCTGTCACTTTCCTAAACTTTCAGCAATCCTCCTTCTATTGTGTGACTGATTATGACCGTTTTGCATAAAATTTACAGAAATTCGATTTGGTGTGGCTGAAGTTCGAAAATGCAGATTCTGCATTATATATCAAACTTTGCAGGCAACGGAAAGCGATTGCTGATTAGCATCTAATTCACTGTTTCCATATCTGTTTGGCTGATTCTTTTCCAAGATATGTGCCTTTAAGTTCTGATCGTAATTAAAGCAATGCGTTGTCTCTAAGGAGTCCTCTGATATCCAAATTACAAGAAGAAGATTGTTGGGGAATCCACCATTAATGAACCGATCGAAAACTGAATAACTTTGAATGTCTCAGTTTAAATTGCAGAAACTCAAAAGTAATTCGACACGAGCACCTCACAAGTTCATGCCTATATATATACGTTTCCCAAAGATGTTCACCCTAGAGTAGGTAAATCCCTGTACATTTATAAGATTAGGCAGGCGTATAAGGATGTGTCTCCTCTATCTACAGGGATAGAAGAACAGGGCCAAGCTATCGAATTTCCTTGCCATGTGCATGTCTCGTCCTCCACAGCTACATCTTATCGACTTCAAGCAGAACATTTTCATGGCAACCAGCACTTTTGGCCGATGAAGTGTAAGGGGTATTGAATGCTAGATCTACACGCACAAATGTTTTACCAAAGTAAATAGTTTTTTTTTTTTTTTTTAAATCGTCTGTGCAAAGGTTACCAAGCAGATGAGATCACAGGATAATCCTATGGTGAGTATTTTCAGTTTTATCGGTTTAATTGGTTGATCGGTTTTTTTGCTCAACCCTAGATAATTCTATATAAAAGTTATTGCAGCAAAAATTAATTGTAAAAAAGACTTGGAAAAAAAAACAAAGTTAACCCGGCAAAATCTTTCTAACCCACGACCCGAGAGGTTAGTGAAATCCTGATCAATAAAATACCAAAAGATGAAATAAAAAAAAATCCAATAAAAAAGAATTAAAAACAGAATGAAAGGCAATCAAAAGAAATACATCAAGTTTGACATTAAATAAAATGAATAATAATGAGATGCAATTGAAAAAATAATTCAATTAAAAAAATGATGTAAACTATGAGAGAATCAATTAAAAATATAATTCAATTAAGAGAATAACTAAAAAATCAAAATCAAAAGGTAAGAAGAAAAAACAAAGGATGGTTAAATCGAAAGAAAAATTCAATTTCATGGATCATATAAATATAAAAAGGAATCAAATCTGAAAGAAACTAAATTGAAGAATTGCTTGAAAATATGATTTTTTACTCGTTCACCTGAGCGTTTATAGTTTTTGAGGGGTGAAGTTTTCTCGTAAAGAAAAGATAACTATACCTATGATTCCACTATCATTGTAATTTGTCAATAAAAATAAAGTTATTATTTTATTGTTTTAATTCACAATAATAATGAATTTAGATATGCAATGATAAACATGATTCCTTTATATAGATTCCTTTCTCAGTAGACAGGCAGTAAATTAGTGTTGCATGAAAATAAAAAATAAAAATAAAAATAAAATATATTTGGTTAAATATATAAGAATTTTATATGTCTACAAAACAATTTTAAGATTAATATTTATAACATTAATTTAAAAAATATCTCCCTCCCCTCCCCTCTCTCTTTTCAATGTCTGAAACGTACATAATAATTATCAAATCACCCAATCAGGACAACATGTAAGAAGCAATAATTAAAATTCAGCCCATCAAAAGGTAAATGGGTTAAAAAAATTATTTCAGCCCATTAGAATACTCATTTTAAGGCCCATGAAGCCCAATACCTTACTTGGATGATGGATCGGCCGGTCTTCTCTTCCATCGCTAATACATGAATGAAAAGAATAGATACATTATATTACATTACAGTTCCCTGCCAACTCAAGACCTCTGCCTCTTGCTCGGCTGCTTCTTGAAATTTTACACTCGATAGTCATTAATTTAGCTAGCTACTTAGCAGCTAGTCCCCAGATAAACCCTAACTTCTCTTTCTAGAATGCATTGCTCAGGTATCTCTCTCTCTCTCTCTATTACTTTGCTTTTCTTTATCTTTTGTAGTTTCTTGTCGATCTCTGTTTTATTTGTTTTTCCTGACAGTTTCCGGCGAGGTGCCGGAAGAGCCCGTCGTCTCGAAGAAGTCCGGGCTTCTATACGAGAAGCGTTTAATCGAGAGACACATATCGGTATATTTTTCCTTACTCATTTAGATTTTTTTAATCATTTTTAGGATTTTAGTTAGTATCTCGTTAGGGTTTTACTTTAGAGAACAATAATTTTTTATAATTGTCATATGTTTTGTATAGCTTGAATGAACGAACTAGATGTTATGGTTAAAAAGTTTACGTGCTGGTTATTTTGTGTGTTTTCCGAGGAAGTAGTAAAAATCGCGAAGGTTAGGGTTATTTTCTCGTGTCTTTCTAACTCTTTTTGATGTGCAAGAACAAGTTCCTTGTTTGACAGAAGTGAGGGAGGAATATCTTTTGCTGCCTATTGTTTACTTTTGCTTTCAAAATCTATAAAATCAAGATTTACTTCGAACTGCATTGATCTTCAGAGTTTCTTTTCAGTTAATTTGGCAGTATGTTTGATAAACCTTGTCTGTCTTGTTTCTGTTTATTTTCTAATCAGGAATATGGAAAATGTCCCATCACTGGGGAACCGCTTACCATGGATGATGTTGTTCCAGTAGAAACAGGAAAAGTATGCTTTGCTATGGTCTCATTTGTCATCAAAGTCTTTTGTATCCCACTGCAGCAGTGTCAGCTGATTCTATACTTGACTAGTTTGGTTGTTTCTATACTTGATTAGTTTTTTTAACTTTTGTTGTAGATTGTGAAGCCAAGAACTGTTCAGACCGCAAGCATCCCTGGGATGCTTGGAATGTTCCAGAATGTATGTGTATCATCCCATATGCTACCTTCATTGTTGAATTTCTAACTTCCAGCTTTACTTTATAGTATGGTGCGGTGTTAATATTCATGTTGCCGTGAAGTTGTAAGCTCTTGTATTAGCATTACTTCACTTTTTTAAAAGATAATAACGTTGCAACTAAATAACTTTTTTCCTCAGTCACATATATGAGAGGGATGCTTGCCTCCATCAAGTTCTCCTTGAATTATTACTACAACGCTGTTAAGCCTCTACACCTGATTCTATCAAAATATGCTTTTTATCCTTTATAGTATAGATAGTTTGCTTTCCAAATCTCTGGTAGTAATCATTATACTCCCTCCCTGTAAAGCTTCCCTGGAGTTCATCCATGGGTGACTTCAATATTTTTTCTATTTGAATAGTTTTAACGAAGATAATGGTAAATTGTTGGATAACTTTCATTGCAGCTGAGACCATAAATCTTGATTTGGAAATAAATATGTACCTGTCAAAAGTTTTAAAATAAATTTGAACACTTGGATTTGCTAATCTACTTTATATTTAGATGACTAAATATTTTCACTAGATAATCATTTAGTTCATTTGACCTGTTCATTAACCTGTTCTAATTATTATGATGGCTTATGCAGCCCACCCTTTGATGGGCTTATTCTGCTAGTATTTTTGCTTTTGATTTTGCTTGTAAAGTCATTATTGATCTAATTGCAGGAATGGGATGGCCTTATGTTATCCAACTTTGCATTGGAGCAGCAATTACATACAGCTAGGCAAGAGCTAAGTCATGCATTGTATCAGGTAATTGCCTCATCATTAGATGCTTGCTAGCATGCTCCTCATTTGGCAGGGAACATATGGTATATCATCCTGTTGTTTATGCTAACTATGAATGTTATGATGCATTTCTGCAACAATTATTTTATTTTCTTTATTTAAACATTGTTTTAACTTAACTTCTGCTTACTTTTCTGCTCACCGTCATTCAAGTCTAGTTTAGTTACTAAGTTTGTTTATTTGGAATTCACCGTGTCATCTTCACAATGAACATGAACCCTTAATCAGTGGTTTGTGTTTTATCAACAGTGTATCAGTGTTCTTACTGATGTAGTGGATAGAATATTTACTTCGATGGAATTTTCCTTTCCCTTCACTAACCTAGAAAGTTATAACATTGTTTGTTAACATGAAGCAATAATTCAGTGAGACATCTATCGCTGTGATAGAGTGGTCCAGTTATTCTTCCAAATTTGGAACTGCTGTCTTTCTGTAATGGATTTTGAACTATAGAAATTGCTGCCCATCAGCATCAGCATTTTTATTCTTCCAAATTCTAGCTTTTGTAGAAGGCCATCCCTAACTTCCATGCTCTAGATTTTGTAATGGTCCAATCCTAAAGTTTGTGTCATCTCTAGTTTCGCCTTCATGTCAGACCTACTCTCTTTTTTTGGTGTAAAAAACATTGTAGGTTGGATTATTGAAATTATCACTTGCATACTGTACTGATCCAGCACATGGACTTTGGTTATGTTTAAAACAAAATAAAAATCTGGCAGCATGATGCTGCTTGCCGTGTAATTGCAAGACTTAAAAAGGAAAGAGATGAAGCAAGGTCATTGCTTACGCAAGCAGAGAGGCAGATACCCATGTTTGCATCAGAAGCTGTTATAGCAAATTCTTCAGTTCTTAGCAATGGAAAACGAGGTTTTTCTCTTCTATCCTTCTTGGTTTTCTAAAGGTGCCTATCAACACATCATTTTAAGCTTTGTTGATATCGTAATAGCTGCCGAGGATGATGATATGGCCCAACCTGGGAAGAGAGTACGACCTGGAATTTCTGCTAGCATCATTACTGAGCTTACAGACTGTAATGCAGCTCTTTCGCAACAGCGGAAAAAGCGGCAGGTACTGATGCGTGTCAATGTAGTACTTAATTTTTGTTGGAAGATTGTGGATTTAGTTACATTACTTGGGTGTGACTAAGTTTTCAAAGTGTATCTCTTTGCGTGATTTATTTAAGAGGATAATAAATGAACAACGTTAAAACCTCTTATTTAGAATGAGTTGCTTGATTGATCTGATGTTCATTGTTCTTTTCCCCTTTTAATGGTTAGATTCCTCCAACATTGGCTCCTATTGATGCTTTAGAGAGGTACACCCAACTTTCTAGCCATCCACTTCACAGAACTAGCAAGCCGGGCATCTTATCTATTGATATCCAATATTCGAAGGTATGAAAATCTGTACAATTTGATCTGGTTGATGAATTTTATAAATTCAGTAGGTTTATCTGTTTAGAATTTTTTTTGTAAACAAATAGTTTCCCAGCTGCATTTAGGTTTGTGCTTTTCTGTATTCTGAATGGTGTGGGAAATATCCAGACATTGTTACTATTCACTTATACATCAAATTTAGGCCACTAGCCATATAGTTGCTGTATTTGTGCTGTTCTTCTTCTGCACATGAATATAATGCTTGAAAAAATCCTGTGCGAAGCATATTTGATTATGATGTGGCAACATTTCCCCATAACTGCAGTTTATAGAGAAATGACTGGTAAAAGCTATAAGTTAAACCGTATATAATTATGAAACATCGGCGGGGTTCTATGGAGGTGGCTTATACATGTTTTCAGGAAAGCTTCTCCTGTCTGATTTTCCATGTTACTGTTCATGTTTTACTATGCCAAGGGTTTGTCTCATTAAAATATTAAACTTAGGGATTTGCTTTGTTTTTGCTCTTCTAATAACACAAACTCCATGTCATATGTTGGGAATGGGCAATAGGGGCTTGTTTTGAGTTTATATCATATCATTGTTGTCTAATGTTAAATTTGTTTTAGGTGTTTAGCAGTGGCATAACTAAAATTAATGAGATAAATAAATTGCCTTGCTCACATGCTGATTTGTGGTGGTTAATGCACCTTTTCTCTCTGGTCTTCAGGATATCATTGCTACTGGAGGGGTTGATGCAACTGCTGTAATCTTTGATCGGCCATCAGGGCAGATTGTTTCTGCACTCAGTGGTCACTCAAAGAGGGTTGTTATTTTACTTTGTTTATTGCTGTACCTCTGCTGTTTAGTGAAACTTGTGACTGATAACATCATTTTTATTGTAGGTAACCAGTGTGAAATTTGTGGCCGAGGGTGAATTTTTCTTAACTGGATCAGCAGATAAGGTAAGCACTGTTCAATTGGTGGGTGTAAAACTTATTGTTTACTGTTTTTATAGTCTTCCCCCCCTCCTTTTTCGCTGATTGTGTTTGTTTCCTGATCATAGTCTGAACTGGCTTTACTCTATATGGTTCGAGGAAGCTTGGCAAACCCACATAGAATATCACTCCCATCATCTCATCTTTATGTCCCAACGTTCCTTTTTAGTGCCCCAAAATATTAGTTGATCTGTCGGTTGTAGTCCATGAATTACTCAACCTGAAAAAATCATGCTTTTTTTATGAGAAACAAAAGCATTCAACTGAAAGGATTTGAAACTTGATTACAGTTACAAGAAAGGAAGATAAGGCATTGCCAATCTAGGACTGGAGTTAAGGTTCCATTTGCTGGAACTTCTAAAAGTATTGTAATATACTCTTTGTTATGTAGGATTTACTCATCAACATTCAATCAGTCTGTAGTTATGGGAAGACACTGAGGATTCTTTTAAAATAAAAGGTCAGAGTGGACCATGAGAATGTAAATGCAATATGCCCTTGTTGAAGGAAACAGTGATTTAGTATCATTTAGTGGTTGTGGATGTGGAAGCAATTGTTCGTGTGGAATCGAATCTCCCACAAAGGAATTCACTGGCATCATGGCCATGAATTTTATTTTTTAAAGGATTACATCATGAAACAATGTCCACTGTGATCTTCAAACTAGTTCTATGTGTAGCTGTAATGAATCTTAAAAGTTTACTTATGATGAAACTGGACTCTGTGATTAGCCTTTCCTCTGTCTCCTTTCCACTTCTTTTTCAGCCATTAAAGAACTGAATTTCTGATATCTGGATCTTCTCATCCACAAGTATCCGTGCTTAAATTAGTGTTCCTAAGCATCCATCCAGGATTTAATTTGTTTTAAAATGCTGCAGACAGTTCGAGTGTGGCAAGGATCTGAAGATGGGAACTATGATTGCAGACACATCCTGAAGGATCATACCGCTGAGGTAACCTACATTGGTCTTGTTTCATAACCAATGACTGATCATTAGCATGATATTGGGATACAGATTCCATGCATTGCTTCTGTTTTGATAAATCCAGACATATTCTAGAGTGGGGTCTTGCTTTAATGAAGTGCAATGCTTAGTTTTATGTTAAATAGGATTGAAGATACCCTCTGCAAATGGGGCCTTTCTAGGTTACTTTAAATAGCTTTTGAAGCCTGTGCTCTGTGGCTGAATTTGGGTAAGCCTCTCGAGGGGAGCTCAAAGGAAATTCCATAATGTGTGAGCTTGAAGCCTGGGACCCAAGCAAAATTCTGAGTCATGCACTACATTTTACGCATGCCGTGTACACTGAATGAAGTTTGCAAAGCTTGTTTAAATTAAATGACTGCAACTAGCTTAAAACCATTGACCTAGAATTGAGTCATTCTGAGATCAATCAAATCGAGTTTATGGAAAACAACTGCTTTCATTATAAGGCAGTGCTGTTCCTTAACCAGATTGTGTGGACTAAAAGTGTTCATGTATTTGCATACTTCTTGGTATCTTAATATTTGCTCAACTTGGTTGTGATGTTGTACTTATTTTGTGCCATTTTATTACATAATATTGATACGCTTGCAAATTCTGTCAGGTGCAAGCTGTCACTGTTCATGCCACAAATAACTTCTTTGTGACTGCTTCTCTTGACAATACGTGGTGCTTCTATGATCTCTCCTCTGGTTTATGCTTGACTCAGGTCTGCTCGCTCCTGTGTGTGCTTATCTGTGCCTTGTGCATGTTCACAAAAGTAGTTATTATCAAAAAACGAATCGTACTATGTGTAATATGAAGGGAAATTGATAGCAGAAAAGTCAAATGCCAAATTATAAAATTCTATCACCTGTCATGACATTTGCACGTTACATTGTACTTCAATTCAGAGAATTGAGTCCTTCTATCACATATTTGTGGTCTATTTCAATTATTTTGGTTTGCCTACAATAAGTTGAAAAGTTGACAGGGAATTAATGTTGAATTTACAATGCCTTTTCTCATGCTAGAAAGCTCAAAGGATGCATATTTAAAAAGACATTAAGATCAGACAGAAAGTGAATGGTGAATTGTGTTTTTTTTGTATTGTGCAACTCTGGATTATTTTTCCTGTATTATGGTATTTTTTTCTTCAAGCTGTTGTCATCAAATACTTCTGTTAAAATATCCTCTTCCAGACAAGGTTTCTAAATGTTTCTGTCGATGTTAATTTTCTAAACTTGCATATAGCTTTCATTTCAATTTTCATGTTAAAATTTCCTTGTGCCCGTTGGATCTGGCTCTAAGCAATGCTATATATGGATGTTTAATTTTGCAGGTTGCTGACACCTCTAAAACTGATGGCTATACATCAGCTGCCTTTCATCCTGATGGTCTCATCCTTGGAACAGGCACTTCAGAAGCAGTTGTCAAAATTTGGGATGTAAAAAGTCAGGTGCACATCACAATCAAAATCAGTGCTTGTTGCTTTTTCATAGTGCAGCATGTAGAGGCCAGACTTGCACAAAATAGAACCTGCCTGTTGGTTTAACTACAACTATTTGAAGTTTTACTTATGTATTCCTTGTTTATATGCAGGCTAATGTTGCAAAATTTGAAGGTCATGTTGGACCAGTAACAGCAATATCTTTCTCGGAAAATGGATACTTTCTGGCCGTAAGTATCTTTTTATTTTTCTGAGCAACACATGCTATGATGGATGATCGGATTTAATGTTTTTACTGGACAGACTGCTGCCCATGACAGTGTTAAGCTGTGGGATCTGAGGAAATTGAAAAACTTCCGGACGCTCAATCTCTATGATTCTGACACACCTACAAACTCTGGTGTGTGTTACTGTGGTGATACTTTTCCTTGTGTATATGTGTATATGGCTATTTCATGGCTAGTGGCAACATCTTGTCGGCTATAGTTATTATTGTGATTTTCAAGCTCTTATGGTACCCCCTGGTCAACCTGCTTCCCACTCTGCCTGACAGGTCATACTAGCTACGATGAATTCTGTGTATTAAGTGGTTTTAAAATCTTCAAGCTTGGCTATATATATTTTGTTTTTTAATTTTTAAGACTTTTATCGCACTCTTAAATTCTTGGGTGGGCAATCTTGTTCTACTGCAATATGCTTGTTTTTTTATTCTTCTGTGGGAAGATGTGATGTTCTTTTTTATTATTGCAGTGGAATTCGACCACAGTGGATCCTACATTGGAATTTCAGGATCGGATATAAGGTTCAGTCCCCAAATATCTAGTCATTTTCAATAGATTTTAAGAATTTGTGTACGAAGTTGGATTGCAGCTCTGCTTTTTTGCCTTATTCACAAACATGTCTGGGCTGTGCAAAAGTTCTTTTGACAACAATAACAAATTGGTTTCTTCGTGGCAAGAATATTCTTAGTCCTTTTCAGAAAAGCTATTACCATATCCCTTTCTTTTTATGGCAAAATTCTGTAAATTATTAAAAACATTTTTCCCATCTGATTTTGCGTCTTGTATTTGTGCAGAGTTTACCAAGTTGGCAGTGTTAAAGCTGAATGGAACTGTATCAAAACTCTTCCTGATTTGTCTGGCACAGGTTTCCTTTTTTTCTTGTCTGATATTATTTGTTGCTTCCAACCTTCGTTGGAGGAATTGACAGATGCTCTACTGTTCTTCTCGGTTGCTGCAGGAAGAGCAACTTGTGTAAAATTTGGTCCCGAATCAAATTACATAGCTGTGGGATCGATGGATCACAACCTCCGGATATTTGGCCTCCCTGGGGAAGAAGCTCCATTGGAATCATAATGCACCTTTAAGCTCTTCCAATTTGGAAAGCTGAGCTCCTGGATTTCTGCAGTTGCTGCCGTAGCTTTTACTGGCCTGGTGCAGCAAAACGATATAACAAGGAGTTTAATCATGCGGTGCCAACACTTGATGCCATTCTCAGACATGGATTATGCATTGGCGCAGGGTGGTTGTCCTGGGACTGGAGAACTTAAAATTTGACCGGCTACTACCAGTCATTTTGTATTTGTGTTATCATTGGAACTTCCAGAAAGAGATGTTAATCTACACGGTGAGGTGTTGTGTAATGGGGTGGGGTGGGGTGGGGTGGGGTGGGGGCACTTGATAATTGTCAGTGCTCTTCTTAAAGGGATAACCAGTTGAGATCTGTATTTCATTACTGTGGCGAAATATTGCTTGATGCGATTGCGATTGCAATTGCCATGCTTTTTGTTATCAACATATCTGTTTTAATTTATATGTATCTTGACTAATTCAATGATTTCTAAAGTTAATGATCATATCTAAAGTTTTAATTTACATGTATCTTGACTAATTCAATGATTTCTAAAGTTAACGATCATGTCTAAAGTTAACTTCTAAAGTTAATAATCAATTTCTAAAGTTAATAATCATGTAAACTTTCGGTAGCCACCAAAAGAAATGTTTTTTAATCCCAAGCTTTTACGCAATCTATTATTGCAATTGTCATGCTTAGTGATGGTTTTTGTGGCCGTGGATATGTTGACAAACATAACTTAGATTGGTTTTATAGAAACCTTTGTTGTGGTATCTGGCTTTGGCTATTGATTCATATGTTAAAAGTAGCTTACCTCACTGGTTACAGCTCCTCCGTAGCCATTGACATAAAACCAATCACCGAGAGATTACAGCTCCTTTTTAGCCATTGACATAAATCTAAACGCCGAGAGATTATAACTCGGCGGTGCAAAGGGCGTGTTCAAACAAGTATCCATGCCATTCTTAACTGGGAGCGTTGAGAACAATAAAGTAAGGACTGGGATATAATTTCTCACACTGTTTTGTTTTAAAATCTGATACATTCTTAAATAAAAAACAACAGCATCAAACACTCTATCACCTTAGTGACCTCATCGCTGGATGTTATTTCAGCAGTTGCTTCTTCGACCATGCAAGTTACTTGAACCTGCTAAATCCTGTTATGCCCGAATTCTGTGTTTACTCAGAATTGAGACTAGACTACAGCTAATTTCCAAAATCCCTCCGTTTACATCTCAACAGATAAAAGACTAGGATGTCCAAGTTGGAAGCTGCTGAGATATATATTAACCATCGTAGTTACTCTGATGAGTGTAAATAAATATTAGCTAGCTTTCAAAGCTGTTGAGATATATATGTACAGATTACAGTGTGTATTTGAGGAAATGGTCTCTGGTCTGAAGACCGGATTACCATGATGGCTTTATTGGCAGAAATCAGAATTCAAATCTAAAATTTTACGAGGGTCAATTCTCTGCATAAATGGAGCACTCCATGATCCAAAGAATAAAGAATGCAATCACAAGCTAATTAAAGGCGACAAAATAAGAAGCTTCCATAGCTTGCCTAGCATCAGGTAAGGTATTTTGATGCGTGTGTGAAACCCCAAACCTGCAACAAGAATATATCGTCATTACAAAGAGAAGAAAGATCTCAGAAGTTGAAATGGTAGTTATTCCTATGATGCTTCAAAGATGCTTCCATTAACATAAATCATATATCCAACTTTGATTTCACCTGCTCAAGCCTCCAGGCTCAACCGATCTGAAAAAGACAGTTAAATTCTTATCCTAGGATATCTAACATCAGTGCTCTCAAATCTACTTAGATCATACTTGCTGTCAACTACACCAGCACCCATGCCATCCATGGAGCTAAGGTAGGCCCAAATATGGTAATAGTGCACAAAAATACAATCCAGTACCCAAACTTTCTAGGATTTTTTAGTGAATATAGAGAAACAAAGGAGTAACAAGCATAACATGATGAATTAAGAGAGTAACGAGAAACAAAAAGGGTAACAAGCATAAAAATGATGAGTAAAACAAGATGAGAAAATAGATGGGATTCACAAAAGCAGAAGCCTGATATTTTAATCATTCACAATCAAACCATGACATGCTGGAACCTGTGCAGACAAACATTCAAATGATGAATAAAACATGGTGAGAAACAAGTGGCTCAGGGCGAGTTCAATGAAGTTGCAAGGACAAGCCCATATTTACTTTTTCACTTGTAAGCCACGAATCTGTTCGGAATTCAGATAGTAACTCAAAAAAAATAACAAAATGGAATAAAAATTGCCAAAGCTGGCAAGGACAGTTAAAAACAGTTAGATTACCTCGACATTCTTCAACTCGAACTCTGGGTTATGGGCCAAGCACAAGTTACCAAATGTTTGACAAGGTCCACTAGTTCCATTCAACCTTTTTCCAAGATATATATAGAGAGAGAGGGAGGGAGGGAGAGGGAGAGGGAGAAGAAGAAGAAAAGGTTACATTAAGAAACAAACACTAAAAATCTTGCAACAAATGGAGAGTTTCAAAGAGGAATTACTAGAAAAGGAACTCACAGATCTCCATCCAAGCACAAAGCAAAGTTGCCACCACCTCCAAGTGCTAGTATGTCATTCAAGCACAAGAAGTAATATCTGTTGGCACCTATTTACATAAATGAGTCACGGGATCAGCTCAAATTTTATGGCTTTTCAATCTTTAGTTAATGGCATCTCTCTGAAACAAAGGATTCCAAACTCTAACGTCAGCAAAAATAAAAATAGTAAAATTATACATCAAATTCCCAAAAGGCAGCTTTCTGTCAATCAAGAAAGCAACCATCAAATATAATTTCCATTAGATTTATGATTAATTAACTTGTTGATTTATTATGTTTGCATAAGCAGAAAAAAGGGCTGCAGACAGCAGACCTCGAAATGCTCTCTTTGAAATTGATACAGTGAATTGAGCAGGGGCTCATCACTGTCATTGTTTTAATTTGATCCCAAGTCCTGGTTGATTACAATACAAGCTACTTAGGAAGCTTGAATATTTCTCACTTGTAATTCCTAATGTCACCTAAATACTCAAACATCCCACAAATTCAGCAGACAGACTCTTTCTTAATATTTACAAATTGGATACAAGGATACTCAAAGTACCAAAGTTTCATTCAAAAAACATTGATGTCTAAAAAGCATTTTTTTATTTTTTATTTATTTTACATAAGAATACCCCTCCCAGACCATGTATACATTTCCCAGCACGCACTGACTTCAAAGAATGGCAATTATTGACATCTCAGCACCATACAGCAAAGTTTCTTCATTTCGCTTTGTAAGAAACTGATCAAATCATCATATGATCTACGAATAACCTGATATGAATGTTGATGATAGCCAAAACATGATAGCAGTCTCATTTATCAAGTTGCTAGATGTGTGTTTAATGAAGTTATACTTGCATTGATCTGGAAAGAAATGAAGTACATAAAAGTGCTCACCAGTTGGTCTAAATATCCTTGGTTCACCATAAATGGTTGTAAATACAAATGATTGGTTTGTCCCCTGTCAAAGTTATTGGAAAATGGTAAGAGTGTTCAAGTAACTGTTTGAAATTTGAAATTAGAAAAAGAGGGAGCACAACACTGACATGTAAATTGTATTTCAATACAGTAAAGACAAAGGTTACCTGATATTTTCTCTTGGCAGTAGGTTTCAATGGACATTCTAGTAGCCCACCGAACACAGCACCTTGTCTATCGCCAGTAATCTATAAGTAGCAGAAAACAAGTTTAAACTAGTTGAAAAACGACTAAAATGATGAGCCCGTACCATATGGATTTTTTCAGAACACGGCAATAACATACCAGCAAACAAGGACCAGAAACAGCAGCACTCTTGCGAATAAGTGTGTGAAGTGATATGCCATGCTTCAACGTACTGCCCTTCATTTGAAATCACCAACATAAAAATCAAGGTCCAAATTGAAGAACAGGAGTGCAGCAGCACAAAAGGATACAGGTTTACTAGCAAAAAACTTACCTATACAGCAAGGTCCACTGGCATCCCTTCACAATATTAGGAAGGGAAGAGAGCAAGAACTCATAGAGCTCTGAGGAAATAAAAGTGGATTCATCCATGAGACAGGAAAAAGGCTTTCGCGGAGTCTGATCATTTGCTTCTTCAAATAAATCACTATCACTACTGGTCCTTGTAGGGGCAGCATCGTCATTGCCGTCATGACTTTTAACAGTTTGATTGCTTTCGCAAACTGCACTGTATCCTTTATCGTCTTTACAAGAATTTTGGAACTCCTCAGTCTCGCATATTGTGCTGCATTCATGATACCTATTTGAGTGTTCTTCTCGCTGTTCAAGATCTTTACCGTTCCATCTAACAGGAAGAGATTGAATTGGTTTTAACTCATCCTGGTGCTTGTTTGATCTAGACCCAAAAAAGCTTAGCGAAGGGATGGCGAAGGGAAAATATGAAGATGAGTTTTCCCCTTTAGAGAACGGCCTGGCCTACACATTCAAATGCCTCGCGTCACAAACAGTACCGATAAAAATTAACAGGTATAAAGTACCCAAAAACAAAGCAATTACCTTCTCCTTACAAATTATAAGATCCGTAACAATTTAAAGTTACAGGAGCTGGTTTCAATAAAGTTTTGATTTTTTTCTGGTCCAAACAGTGAAAGTATAAGAACCCTGTTTCTTTTTGCCTTCTTTTCTCGTATTCTCATAGCTACCAAAAAGAGTTTTCAGTGTTTTGTTATGTTTTTTCAGCTACCAAACAATGGATCCAGCCAGCACCAAAAACAGAATTCATAAAAATCTAAAACCAAATCCGAATTCTTTTTGTTGTCCAGGATGTTGAAGTTTTCTATATCCAAACTGAAACAATCAAAACCAACAAAAGCAATGCAAGTGCACAGCTACATTGTATGAAAGCAACCAGATCTAGCAATCTACTAAAGAGAAAAAAAGGAAGGGGAGGAAGTAGAAAACCCATCAAAACAACAGAAATAAAGCAAAAAATCATGAAAGGAAGGTTAGATTACCTGAGAATTATCAGGAGAAGAGGAATCTGGTGAGCCGGAAAAGAGACGAGATAGTTGATTTGAGACTTTTTCCTTAAAAGCACTCATTCTCTTTATACCAATTGATTTCTTCAGTTTTGCAGTGAAGGAAACTTAACAACCGCAGGTGCAAGAACAGTATCTTCTCTGAAAACAAATTACAATTAACGTTTTGTGTTTGCAGCTTTTTAAAGTTTGTGTTTTTTCCTTTGTCTTTCAGTAGCGTATGGAGAGGACAGGTCGTCGGTGGAAAGGGAGGACTGGACAATTTTTAATTTCGTTTGCCTTCTCGACCCACACCTCGCAAAAGTTAGGCCCCTCTCTCTCTCTCTCTCTCTCTCCTCCTTCCCTTTTTAACGTAAGAGAATCAAATTCTCGTAATAATCTTCCTAAAATAGTCAAGATAACCATCAATATTAAATTCAACGAGTTGAATATATACATATATATATATATATATGTATATATAAATTATCACACGTTTCTTCATAGCCAAAATTATATTTTTTAAAATATAAAAAATATTAAGAGTATGAAAGTTTCTAATCAAATATATAAATCTTAATTTGATATGAATTTATTTATTTAACATGTTTCAATGAAATTATCAGCATAAAATTATCATTATTATCACTGTTTAAACAATAAAAATTATTAACTTGTACCGAAAAATAAAATAAAAACACACAAAAAAGCAAGCAAGAAAATAATTAAAAAAACAATTACTAAAATTATCATTATTATTGCGTAAACAATGAAAACCATAAGATTATCTTGAAAAATATAACAAAAAACCCAAAAACAACAACAAAAAATGACAAAACCAAAATGAATATCATTAGCATAAAAAAATCATTTGATTCAAAGAATAATAAAATAACACAAAACTAAACAAAAAAAATCAAAGGGAAAAACGAAGAAATATCAATTTTAAAATGATCATCAACATAAATTAAAATTTCAAAACTAATTTGAATAAAAACAAAACTCCAATAAAAGAGAAAATAATAAAAATTAAAAGTCAAAACTAAAAGTATAAACACATAAATATAGGCAAAAAATAAGAATTGTCCAAGAAAGACCGAAAAATCAAGGGGAGCAAAGTCAAATAAAAAATTAAAAGAATAAAGGTCAAATGAAAAACAAAATAATGATCAATTATAATTGGAGGACAAAATTGAAACAAATCAAAATCTTGAGATCGAAAAAGTAAAGGAATTAAAAACAAATAAAAAATCAAAAGAATAAGATATGAAATGAAAAATAGTATTTATGATCAATTTCAACCAAATGACAAAATTAAAAAAAAAATCTATTGTAGAAAATAGAACAAAAAAAAAATCAAAGACCAAGGATTAAAATGAAGAACACATAAACAAGAGGACTTGTATGCATTTTTTACTGAAAAAGAGAGAAAAAGGACAAAAAAAGAACAAATAATCATCGGCAAGTCTTCGACCACCAAAAGATAATAGACGCACTACCATGTGAAAAAAGACATGGCTTCTAAGGCGGATAGATGACAATTGGATATTTTCCACCATAGGACAAAAGTGCACGCACTACCTAAATGATATGGGGAAAAAAATTGTTGGTGCATCGGGCAAACACGCGTCTATTCTCTAATTCAATAAATAATAAATAATATAAACTAAAAACAAATGACCTTGTAAAAAAAAACTCGAACAAATCTCCTAAATATAATTTTATTTTTCAAAAAATAAATCTTGAAATGTTCATTTAACCATATTTTCAGACTCTTTCTTCTTTAAAATTTCTCAATCTACTATTCAGAATGAACCATGCATAACTCTCTGATTGAATCTTTAGTAAGATCTACAATATTTTTTCTTGACTCGACAATAATTAAGAGAAATAATTTAATGATATTATTCATGTTATTTCATGGCTTTTTAATTGTTAATTGAATGTCAAATTATTGGCGTAGGTTTGGACCACCATATGGATATTGAGATTTATTATTTATTGTCTGTTTTACATTTTAGTTTAAAAGTGTTTAGAAAAAAATAAAATAAATATTTTTTATGTTTTAAATTATTGTTTTTTTTGGGTATTTTTATATCATTTTCAACGCATTGATGTCAAAATTAATTTATAGATAAATAAATAAATAAATAAAATATTGTTTTAATGTATTTCTGAATGAATTAAAAAACAATCTCAATCACACTATAAACCTTGTTTGATATTATGTTTCAAAAGTGTTTATAAAAAATTAAAAAAATATATTTTTATTTTTTACTTTAAATTAAAAAATTAATGTTTTCTTATTATTTTCATGTGATTGTACTGATATCAAAAATATTTAAAAAAAAATAAAATAAAATATTATTTTAAAATATTTATGAATACAAAAATACTTTAAAAAATAACCTCAAAACTATTTTTTTCTTTCCAGACCGTCTTAAAAAGACATAGAAGCTGTTTGGGACAACTTTTGAAACTGCGTTTCCAAAAAAATCATTTTTTTTTCATTTTAAATGAATATGTTTTGGTGTTTTTAGATCATTTTGATGTACTAGATGTCAAAAATGATTTTTAAAAAATAAAAAAATATCATTTTGATATATTTTGGCACGAAAAGCACTTTGAAAAGCTACAGCAACAACTGTTCCAAACAAGCCAATAAATATGGCGTAATCAGAGGAATAAATTTCGAAAAAACAGTGAAAAAAGGAAGCCAAGTTTCCTGGAGACATGAAAGTTTCTGTAAATATCTAAATGCAACTGGGACTTGGCAATTCAATCTTGTTGCCCAGATTAGTGTAGAATTGCGGTGAATTTGTGGTTGTTTTTTAAAATATTTTTTATTTAAAAATATGTAAAAATAATCTAAAAAGACTAAAAAATTTAATTTAAAATAAAAAATAAAAAATTTACTTCTTTAAAATATAGTATCAAACACTTCCAAAATCGCTTTATAATGGCATCAAGCATTAGTTATAGAGCTTCGCCGGTTCTTTTTGCTCCCCGGGAGGCTTTATGACTTCATTCGTCTCTCCCTCCAGGGTTCATATGCATGAGAGTATCTTTTAATAACTAACTTGAAGATCTAAAAAATTAATTATTTTAATGTATTTTTTAGCTGTTTATCTTTCTTTCTTTTTTTCATTGCAAGTAGGATAGACAACGCGTTGTCTTCCCCGAGTTTCTTTAAAAAATAGAATCAGCTGACGCGTCATCTAGTTTCCCCGGATTCCAAGTGTAGGGGTGGCTGAAGAATTAGTTTGTGTTTTCTTTGTCTATAATCCTGTATTTCAACCCAATTTTTACTCTAAATATTTACCAAACATCTTAGAAATTATGATAAAATTATTTATAGCCTCAATAAATCATCCAAAACACCAAAATCAATAATCAAATCGAGCTAATTCTTTTTTTTTTCATGGATTTTAAAGGTAAAAAAACACTTGACATGAACTTTTCTTATCAAATGGAGCCATTTAACACAAATATTGATCGTAAAATTGATATTAACTATTACAATCCATGGTAATCGTTTTAGTATTTTCTTTAATGTGCTTTACATTTTAAAGCTCAACTTCTTGAATGTTGAGGATGCTTGATGGAAAAAAAATATTATGTACCTACTGAATTGGATTATTACTTTGTAATTTCACATAGTATTTTGCAGGAGTCGAAAAACAATAAGGATACATATGTATAAGGATATTTTATACACAATTCATTTGCTTAATAAGCCTATGGTTAAATATGTGAAACTCAACACCTCTAATTCTAGTTACGTATTGAACCTAAATACATGAATATAACAAGATGTTATACCTAAAACCCTTATATTTGGAATCATTTTAAAACCAAATATATGTAACCCTGTATCAGGTCACAATCAGGTCACAGAGCTATTTTTATGGTTATAATATTCCATGATAGTCATTTCTCTACACCTCCAAGTATATAAAGGTCTTATAATTGCTTGACATGCAACATTAATTTTGATGCAAGAGTTATTTTTGTCAACATCAATGCTGTGTATGAGATATTTATTATCATCAAAGTTTTCAAGAGGAAATAATTCCCAATCCCCCAACCAAAACAACAAAGTTTAAAAGATATAAATATACTCTATACCATCCATGTAAGAAGTTAAAGTTTTCTATTTCCTTACCATATATTCTTAAGTTAATTATCACATACAAAAGTAAAAACAAATATTTTAGTTTTACAATTTATTGTTTATTTTATTATTTATTGTAATATTTAATTTAAAAATCACTGAATTAATCACTCGAGAATTCCTAAACCCCATAAAAAAAATTGTTTTGCAGGAAGTCTAACTCATAACACTAAGAGAACAGAAAAGGCAAAACATAAATGTTGAGACACTAATTAAAACACAAAGAAAACATAAATGTTGCTTCAATTGGAAACCAAAGCCGAACAAGAAAACTTTTTTTATTTGATAATAATTTATCGTACTGTAAAATTGATACCAATTCCCAAACTTCAACAATTGAATTGACAAAAACTCTAAATCAATAGTTATCAATTGATATCTCACTAGTTTAACTATTACTGTATTTTGTTTTAACTGTTACTGTATTTTATTTCAACTGTTACTGTATTTTGGAGTAATATATTGTTTAAAATCAATGTATGAGTTGATATCTCACAAGTTTAATTGTTAATGTATTGTATTTCAATTGTTCAATTGTTACTATATATGTGACTCTTTCAAATAACTTTTACCATTAGAATACACATAAATAAAAAAATTATATTTATATTATTCAAAAAACTATTTTATCAATTTAGCTTTTTATAATGATATTTTACGTTGAAGTTGCTCTAACTATTTGCTCCATATTTTTAAAAGATGAACACGTGACTACCTATCATTCAAATATTTTATTTTTTCCCCCTAAACATATTAGATTATGAAACATTATTAGAAGCGATGTATACACTGATTATTCTTTAAGCTCAATACTAATTTTTATTTTTATTATTTAAATTATTTTTTTCTTATCATAAGCAAAAATGAACTAATCACATACATATATTGTTTCATCCACGAGAATAAATAAAAGAAAATAGAGATCAAGAAGATCATAAATGACTCGGGATATGGTCACGTGTATTTCATTCAAAGCTAGTGAACTCCCACTAGGATTTCAACTCAATCCTCGTGTTCATGAAAATTTAATGAGTGTTTTTAAAAAAAGGAGCACTCAAAATTCAAACCCTAGCTCAAGTATTGTGCTCTACAGTCAAACTTCATGCCCTTTCCTCCCGCTGACCCACATTCCTTCACATTCATACCCTTCACACCTTTCATGGAGATAATATTTTCTTCATTTATTTTCAACCATTTCTGCTCTCATTCTCTTCAAATACTAAAAAATTACACTGAGTATTCGTACTCACTGTTCACCATTCGTAGAGTAAGTACAGTGGCAGTGCTTTTTTTAACTTCTCAATTGTGTACTGGTCAGTGGTCACTGGTGGGGAGGGGGAGAGAGAGAGAGCGAGCGAGCGAGCGAGACCTCTCCAGCTCTCAGACCAATCCACATTTACAGAGAAAAAGTAGAGTAAACAATACCAAACACCAGAAATCCAAAACCCAAAAGACAAAACACTTTTTGAGCGATTCAAAGCACCCCCCCAAAACCCAACCTCTCCTTCATTTTCTAGCTTCTCTTCTTGTTTAACCATAACCCACTTCTCAAATCCTTCCAAAGCCTGTAATGATTTGATCCATTTCTGCCATTTCCCAAATGGTTTTTCCATCTAAACCCTTTTTTTGTTTCCTCTTACTCTCCTCCTTTCTCTTTGTTAGTCCTTCCCAGTCTGCCCCTGATTACAGCATCTTGGTCTACAAGGGCTGTGCAAAGCAAGCTTTTCAAGATCCAAATGGTGTGTATTCACAAGCCATCTCTGCTCTTTTTGGTTCTTTAGTCTCCCAGTCTACCAAAACTAAGTTCTTTAAAACCACCGCCGGGACCAGCCAAACCACAATAACTGGTCTCTTTCAATGTAGAGGAGACCTTAGCAATACTGACTGCTACAACTGTGTCAGTAAACTCCCCATTTTAACAGACAAACTTTGTGGCAAAACAATAGCGGCAAGAATCCAGCTTTATGGATGCTACATTTCGTATGAAGTTGCTGGCTTTGCACAAATTTCGGGTATGGAAATGCTGTACAAGACTTGTGGGGCTAAGAATTTGGCAGGAAGCGGGTTTGAAGAGAGAAGAGATACTGCCTTATCAGTGATGCAAAACGGTGTGGTCAGTGGCCATGGCTACTTTGCTACCAACTATCAATCTGTGTATGTTCTGGCGCAGTGTGAAGGTGATGTTGGAGATTCAGATTGTGGCGAGTGTGTGAAAACTGCTGTCCAGAGAGCTCAGGTCGAGTGTGGGAACGCCATCTCAGGCCAAATCTACCTGCATAAATGCTTTATTAGCTACAGTTATTACGCAAATGGGGTGCCCAGGAGATCGTCATCTTCTTCTTCGTCTTCCAATTCAATTTCATCAGGTAATGTATACTGGAAGGGAATTCTTAGGAAATCTAAATCTGGTATTGAGAGGAAAAGTTTTGGTCTTTTTATTCATCAGTTTTTGTAACACTCGTTCTGGTCGAGGCTTGCTTTGCTGGGTTATTGATTTTTTTCCCTCCTTCCTAATTATTTCCATTTCTCTGTAAAAAAGGGTTCTTCTTAATAGATTAGCGAGTCTCTTTATATATTGAATTAGTGTATATGGTTTGGGTTTTGGATTTCCCCCTCATGGTTTCTATTTTTCCCTTTGAAAGAAGAGTTTTTCCTTTTCTTTTTAGATGACAATAAAAGGTGGTTCTTTGAAAAAATAGATTGGTTGGTCTCTCTGTGTATTGAAATTAGTATATGGTCATGTATGTTGATTATTTTCCTATTTATTTCTGATCCCTGTCAAAAAAAACTCATTTTTTTATATAGATTACTGGGTCTCTTATCTTTTGGAATTAGTATATAATTATCCTGCGCGAAGAATGTCCAGTATCTTTTCAACGTGTTTGAACTTTGAAGGTGTTTTAATTTTAACTGGCCTGAGAAATATATGCATATAATAAAGATGGTATGGGATTTGATGGGTGCAGGGACAGGGCAAAATACAGGGAAGACGGTGGCCATTATAGTAGGAGGGGCAGCTGGTGTGGGGTTCCTGGTCATTTGCTTGCTGTTTGCAAGAGGTTTGATAAAGAAACGTGATGGTATGCTTTTTTGCACTTTGAAGAGCTCTATGAGATTGGATAGCTATACTCTACATTTCACTGGTTATCATCTCTTTTGATCTTTTAATGCTGATATGGTTGGAGCATGTTATTTTGTGCAGATTATTAAGTGAAAGAGATGGGTCCTAAAGAGGAGGCAGCCACCTTGTTTAGAGGTGGATTCTTTCTACAGACAAATGTGTTTTTGCGGTGGACAAATTTTGATGAAGAAAAAGAAAGGATAGAACTGGCAAATGGGGGTCTGTTCTGCTGTTACAGTTTGGCAAGGAGAGTGTATCTGGGGATGGGAGTGGAGTCGCTAGGGCTTGAATGTGTTTCACAAAGGTGGAAACAGAGGCAGAATGACTGTTTTGTCACTTTGAATGGATGACAGAGGAGAGTTCAATTATTGAGTAATGCCCTTTATTTTTTCTATATAGCCACATGGAATGTTTTTCACTTTTTCCATCTTCTCCAGATTAATGCATCCCCATTTTCTTCTGCTTCATGCTTTTTAGAAAGTGGTAACATATACTCTCTTTTCCACTCGAAAATTATATTTTTTATTTTTAATTTTTTTTTGATATCAACACATTAAAATATCTAAAAACACTTAATTTTGCTAATTTAAACTTAAAAATTTCAAATTTTTCAAAAATATTTTTGAAAATTACTCCCAAACACCTCCTCTTCATCTCTTTTCATCCTCGTCTTGTTTTTTCTTGGGATGGATTAGCTAGGATGGGGACCTGCTATATTTTAAGTGGAAATTTGATGCTGAGTCTGGGGTTCTTTGCTAAAAATAGAAAGTCTGATTCACATCATTTCATTGCATGATGGAGAACAGTTTGTTGCGGCTGTAAAGTATTTTTTGGCACTGCAAATTATGAACTTCCAAGTCTCACTGGGATCAGGAAACTATGATCCTTGTCGCAGTTATTTCTCTGTTTTTGGAGATTATGGCGATGTGATAAATGTAGGAGAAGGGCATATGGGCAGTAATTTCTTGACCTTTTGATTCAAATGAAAGGTTATCCTTTGAGAGAGATCTCAAACCTGAGAAAAGCTCACACTCGTATCCTCCTCCTTGAAGTAAAACCCCCGATGAACGTTGAGCCACAGATGACGCCAAGCTTACAAAATAAAAACTAAGAAATTTTGAAGATACTCATTAAATTATTATGAACGTTTTTGTTTTTCATATCGATATTACTTTTATACACCTTATGCTAGAATGATGGCGATCAATGATTGGTCAATTTGTTAGGCAAAGCACCGATAAATAACCAGTTGAAACTCTAACAGCTGGGGTCCTGATCAGATCATGGTTTGTCGACAGCTCAGAGGTGGGCGACACTCTATTATTTAACCTGTCTTTTTCTTCGGTGTCATTATTGATCTCTTAACAGCAGTTGTTATCATCCCTGTGCTATCAATCAATGAATTTGCGTGACAGCAACAACAACAGACTTGAGAATCTTACGAACATCATTGATGGATTTGGATTCAGTTTCAGTGACACAAGACCCACGAATCAATCAAAATCCAGCACTTGAGAATCTTACTTTCTGTCTTACCCTCATTGCATCTTCTCTCAAATCCCACCTTCCAACATTGTTTTATGGACGGCCCCCATTTCTGCTAACTCAAATCCCTGCATTTACTTCTCTACCTTTCTTTCCATGTTGCGCCACCCTACTCTCGCTTCCCCTTTCAAAACCTGCGCTACTATTCTCCATGCTCTCTCCTTTGGTGTCGCTCTATCTACCAGGCTCTCTCTCAATACCCACCTCTTCCCCGCTTCTGCTTTGACTTGTATTTGCTTGAAGACTTGCTTTTCTGTTTAAGCATGCAAAGTGTTTGATTAAATGCCTGATAGAGTGAGGTTTGCTGTGCGGCTATGATTGTGGGCTTGCCCAGAATTCTGGAGCTGTCGATGCGTTGTCGGGAGTGCTGTGATATGGGGTCTACTGTGAGATGTGTTTTGGATGCGTCGGGCGCTGCAGCTGAGACGGGGGCATTGGAGCAATGTAGAGTGACTCATGGGCATGCTGTTTCAGTGGATTCGATAGGAATGAGGTTGCAAGGAGAGCTTTGATTGATGGGTATGGTAGAACAGGGCTTCTAATGTATGCAAGGAAGGTTTTTTATAAGTTTTTCCTTTGTTGAATATCGTGGGATGGATTGCAATGATGAGTACTTACGCACATCAAAGGGATCATGCTTTTTGGTGATTGGCTAACTGGATCTTTTAAGTAATCTTTGGTCCTATTCCAAACTTCGTTCTAAAATGACGACAAACTGATTGACTCGAAAAATACAGTCTGCTTACAGGCACCGTCAAGGATGGCACAACTGTATATTCTCGTGTTAAAAGACTGTCACTGGTCATTTGCCTGTGACTCGAAAAGTGGGTTTCTGGCCTGAATTAATTTGTTTTGGAATTTCTTTGTTGAAAGTTTTGGTTGTAGCAGGGAAGTGATAAGTTTATAAAAACAGCCAGTTTTGACTATTAAAATCTTATAAAAACAGCCAGAAAAAACATACCTCTTAATCATCAACTCGTCACTAACTCAACTCTTCACTAACTCAGTTATTATCAAGAACTTTCATCAATTACAAAACCAAAACCAGTAAAATCTAATAGCTTGTTTGGAACTAATAATTTCTTCATTAGAATTGATTTGATTTCTCAATTGAATTATTTTGTGTGGAATAAATCTTAATATTATTTAATTTATTTGTCTTCTAAAAAAAACTTACTTTAAGCTTAATTATGTGAAAAGGAGAGAAGGCCATAGAAGGATGGTAGCATGAAAAAATTTAAATTTCGGTCAAAAGCTACATTTATTTTAATGGGATTTATAAATCTATAAAAATCTTTGAGTTGCGTAATTTATTTAAATTGTTTAAAGATTTTCAAATACTAAAATTAAGTAAATGACGTTAAAATGATTTTATTTTTAATTGAATCTCAATTGTAAGCTTCTGGACATGTGCAAGGAGGAGAAATCTTCAACATAGAAATTCTGGCGAATCCGATTCGCTTCAAAACATTGCCAAAAAGAAATGGTTAGTAGGGCCAACCTATTGCCAAATGCCGAACATATGCATCAATTGAGTCTTTGACCAGACCAGACCAGTGCTCTTCCTTTCCGATTTTCTTTCTTCTACTCAGCAGACGCACGACGCAATTCAATCTCTTACAGACCTTTTCAGTTTCAGAACTCTATTCCATACCCATCCATCAACACACTCTTCTCACCTTGGATCACCCACTTCACAAAAGGCCCTGTTTTTACTGTTTCTGCTGTGGTTTTGCTTCACAGCATAGCAATAAAACCACTCCACTTGTCATCATACTTTATGATAGTTTCATCCATAACAGGATAGCAAGTGCTTTGACTACAAGAAAACACAAAGTGGGTTTTTGATCTTTGAAATTTCTTTCCTGAAAGTTATCAACTTTCTTTGTATTCTGACTTTTTTTGTTTGTTTTGGGAATTTGTTTCAAGTGTATCCAAAGGTGAAGGTGAGAACAGATGGGCGAGATGATCGACATTCACACAACTGGAGTTCTTTGCTTTCCTTGAAAGATATCCAGTTTCTTTGTTTGCAGGATTCTTGCTTTGCAGGTACTTCCTGCTCTCTCTCTCCCATGCCAGACCTTTTTTCTTTCTTTATTTTGAATCTTGTGGAAAAAGTTTTTTTTTTTTCCGATTAGTTTGAATTATCTTATCAGCAGTCTGATCTTGTTGAGCTACCTCTGTTACTGCTAGCTGGGGGATAGATAGTTGGATATCTGCGTTTTGATAATATCTGTTACACTTATTTTCTGTCTGACAAATATTTGGAAAATGTTATTCTGGGTTGTTGCTGTTTGGCCAAGAATTCAACTGTTTGCTCTGTTGTTAGTATGGTTAAGCTTTGATAGTTGATAAAAAAGTTATGGTTTATTTTTCTCTCTTCCAAGTTCATGTATGTCCTATCTTTGAAGTTGGATGGTGGTGTGAAAGAAATTTCTGTCTTCAGTAAAGCTGTTTTTTGTTTCTAACCGGCTGGATGAGCTTTCACGGCTGTTGAGTTTTGCCTAAGCCCTTAGGTTGTTTCAGGATGTTGGGTGATAGATCAGCAGTAGCAGTACTCCGGGGTATAAACCAGGGCCACAAATGTCGAGCTTACGGCATGCCTAATTCCAATTTTACTCTTAGTACTGGAAGAGGGGTGTGTTTAGAACTTTCAGCACCTTGCTAGTAATTTTGATGTTGCGACTCAAGGGGGTGATATTATTATTTGATAAGGAGTATTATATTCCGAGAAATAAGATGGTGCAGAATCAAGTGCAGGATGTGAAATAAACATTAGACAGGAAGCTAGGAAATGAGCCTACATCTGAGAAGCCGCTCTCCTTTGTTTCAAATTAGATAAGCACTGACAAATTAAATAATGAAATTTGTAGCTAATTTTCCCTTTTCAAACCAGTTTGTTCTTTGGTATTTGGTCCATATGTTCCCTGCTGACCTTCATTATTTGCAGTGAAGGGGCACCAAGATGTTTCTCCACCAATCACAGCAGGAATTCCAAAGTCTCATGTATCAAATGTAGTCATGCCAAGAGTTTCTGTTTCTGAAGGTTAAAGTTAAACTCATTGCATCCATGACACAAAATTCACCTTATACTCCGTGCAGAGATATTTGTCAGTTCTTACAAATTAACTCTATTGATTCACAGATGCAGAGAAGAAAAACAATTCGACCGAGGAGGAGAGACTGAATATTAGAGCCAGTTCGATCCCACGTCCACGTGCTGTCTTATCTAGTCCTGGTAATTTTCTTTTCCCGTTACCCATTCAATCCAAATTTATCTCTTGAAGCACTATTTACTGTCTACTATTACTATGGTGTTGCGCTTTATCATGCCTTAATAGGTGCATCAAAGAGCTTAGTAGAAATAAACTAAACCGAAGCTAGCTTCAACGTGGTTTAGGGTTGGGGAATGAAAGTAAGCTTTCATTACTCTTATTTTTGTATCACAAAGGATGGCTATATTAGTGTAGGAACTATAACTGTATTAATGAAACATGCTTTTGGTTTTTGGCTTTTCAGGCAACAGTGCAAATCATCCAAAGTCTAATTCCTTTCTTACAATGCATAGGCTTTAATTTTCATCCTATTATATTCTTGTTGATTTTTTATGTTCAAAATTTCGAGCTTTTAAAATTATTGAATAAGACTATGGAAGATGCAGCTGGCACTAATGAACTCAGTGTGGCAAGGAAACCATGCCAGTGGGAAGTCTCTGAATACATAAAGCCTGAAATAACTTGAAGTCTGTCTGGCTTGGAAGCATTGGGTTAAAAAAGTAATGTGGAACAAGATGCTGTGGTTGTATAGGAACATAATGATGTAATTTTCGTAGGAACAGGATTTGGCAAATTAATCGTAGTATTTATCTGGACATCAAAAAGCTCAGATACCCTGATAACCATTGTAGTATCACCTTTGTTCATATGCACTTCTTTTTTCTGTTTACGCACTGGCCAGCTATCTGCATTCCTTTCCAGTTATGTGTTTGTATGCCCACAATCTATCAAGTAAAGATCTCTAACTTGTGGGTTTTCGAATTTGTATCTAGACAATGATGCAGTGATTGGAAATAACAGCAGGACTAAAGTGGCACGACCTACAGCTTCGAAGAATAATAAGCTGGTGGAAAGTAGACATGAACCATGTAAAGTTGTCCCCGGTCAAATCATTGATGTAAGTCCAACAAATACAAGAAAGTCCAAGAACACTTCTGATAACAACAGTGAGCTTAAAGTAAAGAAATGGTCACCAACTGAAGTGTCCAGCCAGAGAAGAAAGATTGCAACTGATAAACCGAGTTTCATGCAAATCTAATTGTTTGGTTGTACAAACTGGATCTACAATTGAGATGATGATAGCTGGGACATTTTTGTTTCCTAATGGAAGCGCGTTGCGATTTTGTTATACTGTAATAGAAACCATATGAAGAGCAGTGTTCACATAACAGAGTCCTTACAGTATGAGTTTGTAGCCCAGAAGAGGAAATCCTCACATTGTGAGCTTATAGTTCAGGGGAATCCTGAGAAAGGGAGATCAGAAAGATCAGCCCGCATCAATCATTGATGGAAATGTTCATCAATTCATGGGGCAGTTGCAGGCATGACTCTCCAGCCAAAGTCTATGGTGATTCGTGGAGCTAACTAACTCAGACTATATGTCCAGCATCATCATTTGAAGTGTACTTGAGAGTGACAAAACTATACATGGATGAAAGGATGTCACAGGATAAGTAATAACCAAAATATCTCAAAGCAGCCAGAATGTTCCCAACATCTTGAAATTGTTGATCCAGACTACCCAGGAACACAAATCACTTATGATTTAGTAACAGTAGATCTCCTTATAACTCGATTCTGAATTAAAAGCACAGAAGTAGTTCTTGAGAACCAAACTTTCAACTTCGTTGAGAAGTTATGCCAAAAAACCCCTATGTGTCTTGGTTGCTGCCATTGTTTTTCTTCTTCTAAATTCCATATCTTCTTTTCAGACCCTTTTATTTTTTAATAGGAAATGTTCATATGTATACATGCAAATGTGGATCTTAAACAATTTCCCTTTCATGTATTAACTTTTAAGCAATTGCCAATCTAAAGATCTAACACTCCACTGTTCACTCAACAAAATCTTTTGAACTTATAATGATACTGTTGAGTGAAATGCTATTATCAAGTGTGGAGCGACAACAACAGTTGCCTCTATTCAAACTTTCAGTTACTCCAGAAGACATGCTTCTCATTTATAGATCCTGGAAGGCGTGTCGTTCATTGTTTTACCTTGAGGAATCTAGAAAGACATGTCAAACAATGGATAGACCAAGCACCAGTTTTGACAGTGAAAAGGCTAGAGAGACCAATAATTCCCAGCACTGAAGTCTGGGTCTGATCCATACTAAACTCACCTTATCCCCCCATATATATCTGCCCACATCAGATTGCACAGCTTAACTGAAAAAACCACCTCCATCACCAGCACTTTTCCAGCCAATTTCTTGCACCATGGCTGCCTCTGCTGCTGCTGCTGCAGGCTCATCTTTCTCCCCATCATCAATTCACACTTTCAAACACATGCATATCAAGCACTTTCCATTTGATCATTCTCTCCTCAAAGTCTCGCCAGATCGCATCATGCTAGACTCATTATCTCGCTCTAATTATGTTACAGAACCACTTTCACAAGTTGCAGTCTCAATGAGGGTGCCGAGAGTATCCGCTGCTGTTGCTCAAGATGAGGCACCTGCAACTGCTGCTGCGGTAGAAGAAGAGGATCTGTCTTCGGAAGAAGCAGAAGGAGAGACTGATGGGGTCCCTGTTAACACTAAGATTTACTTCGGGAATTTACCATATAACGTTGACAGCGCACAGCTTGCCGGAATCATTCAAGAGTATGGTAGTCCAGAGATGGTCGAGGTATGTTAAACATTAATGCATATGATGAGATAATTGAGAGGGTGATTTATTTCTTTCTAAATATTTTAGCTATTTTGTACTGTACTTAAGTAGGATATGCAGTTATGAGAAAATTCACCCTCAAAGTTCACCAGAGATACTTGGATTGACAGATGGCATGTGCTTTAAATCTAATTTTTTTGATGGACTATGAAAACCTGAGCTTGCTTTGGTAGCGTGAGCTAGGTGCATATGTTTGCATTAATATGCCATGAGTGAAAGTTCTGATAACTTTAAAATGTAGGATAATTGGACAATTCAATCTAAGTAGTGAAACTCCTGTGTTGGTGATCAGTTGGCAATAGAGTGGTAAATGGTAATAGATTGAACATAACTATATGAGCTTCATTGAACTTGGATGAATGGAACAAGCCTGATAATTCAGTTTTATAATCTCAAGAAAAAGTTGTAGGTTGCCTCTTTGACGAGATTGGATCGGCAAATTGGAGATGGGGTGTTTGGCGCTATGTTTCAAAAACGTTTTTGAAAAAAAATGATTTTTTATTTTTCACTTTAAATTAATTTTTTTAGTGTTTTTAGATCATTTTCATGTGCTGATGTCAAAAATAATTTTTTTAAAAATAAAAAAATATCATTTTGATGCATTTCTGAACAAAAAACACTTTTAGAAGCAACCGTAACAAGAGTATGCTGTTATTCCCCCTTTTATTATCATCACGGTCTCTCCAACAGTCAGGAATGTGGTCCACTGTCCTAGAGAAAACTATGGCACAAGGAGTGAGGGAGGAGCCACATGTTATCATTGTGGGAACAGGTTCCGTGTTATCTGCTTCATTCACATGGATTCAAGGATGGGTAGTAACCAAGTAGGTTGTTCGATGTGAACCGATGTACGAGGAGGTGCATAATTGTTGCCTATGAAAAAAGGGAGGTGAATGATTGCTTAATTGATGTTCTCACATTTTCTGCTAGAGAATTTTTATGGGAAGTGAAAGAGTGAAATCCATTTCAATATGCAATAAAACACTGCATTGATTTTCCTTTTGTTTTCAAGACTCCTGAACATCCAAATTTAGACAGTCCCTTCTCTTGTTATTAATGATTTCATACTTTTTTCAGGACATTGATGCTCAAGTACTATACCATGATGGAAACTAGACTAGTGGTAATGAAATGCTTTGAAGATTTTAGAACTTGTCCTCAAATATTGATTACTCTCTAGCTTACAATTTGCCCGAATCCCACTATTAATGCTGTCATGGGATTCATAGTTCTGTTTATTTCCTTTCCTTGCTGAAAAATGAGCATGGCTGCAGGTTCTCTATCACAGAGAAACTGGAAGAAGCAGAGGTTTTGCATTCGTGACAATGAGCAGCATTGAAGATTGTAATGCTGTCATTGAAAATCTTGATGGAAGCGTAAGAACTCATCTTCCTCGTCTATAATCTTGAATATGTACAAGTAATTTCAAGGTTTTCTCCTTTTCAGCAGTACATGGGTCGCATCTTGAGGGTGAACTTTTCAAACAATCTCAAACCTAAAGAACCATTATATCCAGAAACAGAATACAAACTTTTTGTTGGGATTCTCTTCTCTTACAAGGTTCCTTGTGAAATTTGTTGCTGTTTTATTTGGTGAGGCTATGAATATGCTCAGAAAAGAAGGAAGAAAAAAAATCCTGTAGCAAGCGAGATGCTGCCATGCTGCTTGTATCGTTGCATTTTATACCTAGCTAATATTTTCACTCGACAATGCTGACAGACAAGAGACCTGTAAATCACTTTCATCTACAATTGCTAGTTTTTTCCAGAATAAGCTGTAGTGGATGGACACCTGATGGTCATGATTTGCTATGATGATGTTTTAGAGACATGGTCTTGCATTTTTTCTTTAGATTAGAGGAAACTTCACTATTGTAAAGTAAAATGTATTTTGTGAGTTTAGATGAGCGAGTAAAACTCGGTTGTCCTAAATTTTTATAAAAGATGTATATCCTGACATGAATTCAATACCTGCATTTTATCATCATTTTGTAAGCAGAAAAAGGGCATCTTTTCCATTTTAGCATGGAATAAACAAGAAACAACAGCAGCACTGTATTCTTAAGGAATCAATCACAGTACTTGACAGTGCTCAGAAGCCTGGATTTGACGTTGTTATGATTGAATCAGACAACAAATGACCTTCATGCAGTGATATAGAAGATCTAATCAGATGGACTGAGTTCAAAGCACCAACTAAACTGAGTTTGAACTCAATTCGTTAAGGAAATTGAAAAGTAAAAAAAATATTTTTTTTATCCTTTCGGGAGTCCTGGAAAGTAAATGAAAAGTTACCCTGAAGGAAAGCGGGCCATGTTCCACGAGCGCAAGATAGCACCAAGTAGTAGGGTTATCAAGTAAATTAAAAGCCCCTTTATTTATTTATTATAGTTATTTTGACGGCTAGCACTAACAGACATCATAGGAAAGAGGGCCAAAGACGTTGTCTGGTCTCTCAGGTTATGAAATTGGTTAAATCAGTCCCTGGCCATGTAAAAATGAGATATAATAATAATAATAATAATAATAATAATAATAATAATAATGAGATATAATAATAATAATAATAATAATAATAATTAAGAGGTTAATATAGATTTGGATGATAAGTCTTATAAGTTTTTACTAATATCCAATATACTTTTAAAAAAATCACTCAATATATTAAAAGTTGTATTTCTCTCTATTCTTTGATAAATCCCATATTTATAAAAATAAAAAGAGGAATGATAAATTTCAATTTCTAGGTTAACCTTAAATTATTTTAATTTATGGTTATTTTCCCATCTAAACATACAAGTATAGTTAACATTATATGAAATTGTTTAATAATGTAATAACGATTGCTTTTTAAAATGTATTTACTTGAAAATACATTAAATTGATATCTTTTAAAATTTATTTTTGATATTAGCATATCAAAATAATTTAAAACAAAAAAATAATAATTGTTTTTTCAAAAATATTTTTAAAACTATAAAACAGGCAGGCTCATAGTGTACATTCAGTAATTTTAATAAAAATGTAGGGATTGTTATGGTAAAATAAAAATATAAGGGACTAGTTTAACCGGTTTCCAAAACCTGAGGGACAAGATGATGCATTTGTCCCGAAAAGGCAATGAAAGAACATAATATAAAACAAACAACAAAATGCAAAACACATGATCAAAACTAAAAGAAAAAAGAAAAAAGAAAAAAGAGGGGGAGAAAATCTTCTCTCACTTAAATCTTGTAGGGTATTAATATCATTATCCTCGCTCCCTCCCCCCTTCCCTCCCTCCAGTGAGCGAGCGAGCGAGCGAGCGAGTCACTTCTCTCCAGGTATCTCTCTTTCTTTCTCTAGCAAATACAACAGAGTCACTACTCAGATCCTGCTTTCTCTCTGTGATTATTATTATTATCTTCTATTTTTAGGCAATGTGTTGATACTGCAGATCTTGAGAGACTGAGAGAGAGGGACATTTATAGATCTAGTTTTTTCTTTTGGAAATGTCGTCATCGGTGCCCTATCACATTCCAGTCAGTGCTGCCCAGGTTCGTTCTTCCGTTGGCTCGTTAAAAATATATATATATTTCTAGACTCCTTACGTTATCATTTGTAACTGAAAAGAAAGAAATGTTTGGTTGTTGTAGGTAGCGACTTACTTTGTGGCACAGTACTATCAAGTATTACAGCAACAACCGGAGTTTGTCCACCAGTTCTACAGCGATGCCAGTGCTATGCTTCGTATTGATGGCTCCATCAGAGAATCCGCAGCTACAATGCTCGTCAGTACTCTTTCCCTGCCTTTCTTTCTCTTTTTAAATTGATTTCCATGATATGTGATTGGCAATTTGCAGTCCTGTAACGAGAAACTCCCAGTTTTTAATACACGATAAAATTTTGAGTACCCTTAAATGTATGCATGTTTTGAATTAAATTAGCTACTAGAAAAAAAAATGGAAGCAAGGTAATGTCTTTGCTAACACTAACGAACTAAAGAAAAGAAGGGAAATTATGCAAACGATGATGTCCTGTGTATTCTTGTTTAAAATGGTCAGGGATTTACGATTTGATTTTACTTTCCATCATTAGAGACATAGCTTTAAGTGGGGTGTGCGTGTTTTCTTTTTTTCTCTATCAGAAAAAATGTTTCACTACACATGTACGATAGTGACAGCATTTTATACTTCTCTTATGCTGTGCTATGCATTTTGTTTATTGCAACCTTGAAGCAAAATTTTACTGTTTATCAGGGATAAAGTTTTGATAACCATCTCCAAGGAGACATAATAAGGTCACAGAGAGCGTTAAATTAAACCAACTTGTAAACTGAACATTTGCATTTGTGTCAATATGTGCCAGTGTTTGTGAGTACGTGTTGAATTGATTGTGGCTAAAAGTGCAAGGCGCAGAGCATATATGCATGTATGGAGTCAAACGAGGCACACACGTTTGCTATACAAAAATTTTTGCATTTAAAATACATGTAACTCATAGTAAAATTAAAGGATAAAAACCATTGCTTATTTAGCCACAAACTCAAATTAAGGATCTTTTTGTAGTTTATTATCAACATTTGGTAACATTCAAAAAGAAAAAAGAAAAGAAAAATGTTAAATTATTTATGACCTAACTTACAAATGTATTCTTGAAATATTTTCTCAATGTTAGTTATAAATTTCATTCTTCTTAAAGCGAGGTTAGTTCATTTATTATGGAAAATGATTGTCCATATTTTTTCTTATAGTGATGAATTTTCACAATTTAATTTTAGCTTTTCATAGAAGACAACCTCAGTTCTTGTTTGGTGGGTTGTTAAGCTGATTTCAAGTTGCTTCCTAGTTGCTGCATAAAGTTTAGCAAGGGTTAGGTTCACATTAAAAGTAATTTTTAAGTCAAGAGGTAAAGAGGCTCAGAGCTCACCAATGGTGATTTCACAAGGACAGGATGCACAAATAGGTTATAATCTCAATGAACTTTTCTGTATGAGGAAAGGTTACTCTTATACCTTTTATCTACCAAAGCATAAGAAAACACATTATTCTTTGTTGTACAAGTGTTTTTTGAAATCATGCCAGCTAAAACATCAGAAACTCCTTACACCAACCTCGTATAAGTGCAGAGCTTCTAATTATAGTACCTTTATATAAGCCACTGAACTAGCATATGGGCCCTTGGAATTTTGGAATTTATATAAATATTATTCCAATCAAACATTTAGGCTCTATTAATTGAATAGATTTTGGAAACTATAGTTCCTTTATTTGCCTTCATGGCGGAATGTGATTTCCCTTGCAAGCACACATGTACACACACAAACATTCTTTTAAGCTTTTATGTCACCCGAAACAAGCATGCTTTATTAACATCATGTCATTTTCTCTTCTCCCCCCACCTGTGCTACTTGTATTTTGATAAAAGACCGTTACCAATTACAGTTCTTCTGATGTGGGGTCCTGGAAAAAGAATATGGAGATACATAGTCTTTAACATTAATGCATAATGATGTTTGGTTGCAAACCTGAGAAGTTTATAGTTTTCCAGGCAAAGACCCCTATTCTTGTTCTGTACATCTCTTATATCATGCATGAATGTGTATTAATCAGGACCCTGATAACAATTTCCCCTTCCTTTTCTATTTCGGCAGCAAATCCATGCTCTCACTATGTCACTCAATTATACTGGAATTGAGATCAGGACAGCGCATTCCCTAGAGTCTTGGAATGGAGGTGTTCTTGTGATGGTTTCTGGTTATGTGCAAGTAAAAGGTTTTGATAATAAGAGGAAATTTGTAGAGACGTTTTTTCTTGCCCCTCAAGAGAAAGGCTATTTTGTTCTTAATGATGTTTTTCACTTCACTGACGAAGAACCAACTCAACATCATCCAGCAGTTTTATTAGCCCAGAGCCATCTTGATTCCAAACTCATTTCTCCTAGTGCTATTCCTGAGCCAGGTATTATGGATTAGCCTGAACTGTCTATATGATGAATACTGGATTTTGTTCGCATATTGCTTTGTTATTCAACTTAGATGGGGAGGAAGTAAGTTACTGATGTTGTCATTGTTCTTTGATGGAATCCTTGTGATTGACATTCGAGTTCTAAGCAATAGAGTAATTGCAAGTGTACAGCTACTGGATGTATATTTACTTTCAAGGTCAGGAGTTGTGAAGCTATGACTGGAATCTAATTATGCTACCAAATATCTCTAGTTAAAATCGAGTGTGGCCATAAATCAATTTCACCAGATACAGAAAAATAATTTTTTTATCTACAATTTTACAGTTCCTACCTATTTGGTGGGGGGAGAAATCCAGGCTAGGGAATTTGTGGCCCCTGCTGACATCAAAGAAAATGATCCTATTGACAGCTATACTTTCTCAGAGAAAAGGTTGCAGCAAGCATCTGAGTCTGAAAACATGCTGGAGGAAAACTCTGTGGAAAAGCCAAATGGCTCACTTAAAAATACAACAAGCAATGCACCAGACCACCAGCCTGCCACTGTTGAGGAACCTGCTGGAGAGCCCCAAAAACACACATATGCTTCAATTGTATGTACCATATATGGTTGTTATGTTGATTCCATATATAGCTCGTATATGCATAAAATATGTATTTGTAGTATTTGAGATTCATCTATATATAGGATACTGAATTTTCTTTTTACTTTTTCCTAAATTGTATTGAAAGTTACGTGTTGCTAAGGGGCAATCGGCCACATCAGTGACTCCCCAGCCTTCTGTCAATAAGAATGTACCTCCTGCTTCAGAATGGAATCATGCCTCACAGGTCCCAGTTCAACAATCAACTGTCATGTCAAATTCATTTGAAAGGTCAGAGGTAGAGACAGCTGAGGAGATTTATGAAGGTTATGTTTTAGCTCTGCCTTTACATTTTATCACTATGACACAGTGATTGATGTTTCCAATAAATCATGCCACTTTAAACATCTATAACAATTTGATTGAATTGATTATGACTTTGATCCCTGCACTATTATTTTAATTTTAATTTTGGAACTTGAAAGCGACTTTTTCAAAATTTCTGGAGCATTCAAACTGATCCTTTTTTTGGTTGGGGGTTGGTGGGTGGGTGAATCATTTTCAGATGAAATAAGGTCTGTGTATGTGAGAAACTTACTGCCTACCTTATCAGAAGCTGAGATTGAAGAGGAATTCAAGAATTTTGGTGAAATTGTGCCTGATGGAGTAGTCATCCGAAGTCGCAAGGTTAAATCCATGCATTTGTTTTGTCAGTATATTCTTGCTTTTCATATTTATATCTATTGTGCTGAAAAGTTGATTCTTGTTTACATGCAGGATGTTGGTGTGTGTTATGCATTTGTTGAATTTGAAGATATGGCTGGTGTTCATAATGCAGTCAAGGTCTAAATAAGTTTAAATAACTTTAAAATCAGTATTTATCACACCTTGCCTTTTTATCGTGTGTTACTCTTTCTCACCATTCTGTTTGTAATTAAGAGCATTCACTGATTAACTGTGTTCCTTCCAAATGTGAAGAATGTGTAACATCCACAGTTTCTCTTAAAAAGAAAATCTCACTACGTTTTGGACTCTCGGTTTAAATTTGAACAATTTTGAGGCATTTGGTGCTTTTTTTCTCCCAAGCCTTACTGGAACTTCAAATTCTGAACTTTTTCTCATGTCTTTCTACTTTGTAATTCCACATCATAAATAAGTTTTCTGCTGGTCATTTTCTTGGTGGTGGGGAGGCTGATTTTTTGTGAACTGATTGCCAATTCATTTGTGTTTCCTTTTCTCCCTACCTAGTAGATTCTTGGGTGCTTGCTTTTGTTTGAAAAGATTTGATGCTGCTTCCCAACATAGCTGGTCTGCATTACTCAAATCACTTTGTTTCCCTTTGTAATGTCTTTGTAATTCTGGTTATCACATTGATGTGAAAAAAAGGAACTTAAAGGCGAGTATTCTTTTTTTATGGGTTAATGTAGCTATGCATCCTTATATATTATTGCATATCTATAGGCGGGCAGTGCAATTGTTGGTGGGCGGCAAGTATACATTGAAGAACGAAGACCAAACAGCAACATCCCATTTCGATCAGGAAGTATGTGTTTTTCCCCATGCCACTATCATTAATATTAGGTCCCTTATTAGCTTGCTATTGGTTAATTGCTGCATAGAATTAGATTTGCATGATTTGGTTAGTATATAATTTTAATAATCACCTTGGAGCTTTTCAATGACATTGTTTATGGCATGTCCCCAATTTGACCTGTCACTTTTTGTTTCTTGCCATCATTGACTATCACTGTTTGGCTTTCTATTTATCATAACGATAACAAAAACTTGACATTGATATTTACTATAAAACGTTATTCCTTGTTTCTCCCTCCGACTTTTCTTTTGGAAGCATTGTGACAGAAATGTCTTGATGGCAATAAATATCAAATCTGTCCAGTACACCTGCAGAGTGAATGATAATATCTTCCATTGGATTAAGCAATATATGAGCAGTTTTTGTTGTAGGGAATTCCCTCTCTTTCTATGATTTTTGGATAAGCATTGTTGGACTGTTGAAGCAGTACAAAGCTTCTGGTTCTCTATTGAGCAGGTATCTTGTATGGTATATTGCTTCTTTGTTGTAATTTTGTGGCGATCGAATTGTCCCAAACAGGAGGAAGGGGTAGAGGCAGGGTTGGCTACCCAACAGATTCTCCAAGGGGTCGTTTTAGCTCTCGGGGTTTCGGTAGAGGAGGTAACTACGATGGAGTTGACAGGGACTACAACAGACCAAGAGGAAATGGTTATCACAAGCCTGGTCCGCGCCAAGATAGAGGATTCTCAGGTCACCAAGTATCAAGAAATGGACTAAATGAAACAGATTAGATGGTTTAGGTTTCCTGACAAGGGGAGAGCATAAGTTTTTGGTTTAGCAGCTGCCAACATTCACCTTTATTAGTTTTAAGAGGGATATATTGATATTTTCAGGTCAGATTGATTTAGATGTTGCCCACATGAATCACACTCCTCTGGGGTTTCTTGATACTTGTTTCTAGTGGAACATTCATTATTATAGGCAACATGTTTGCAATTTTGAGATTATTTGTTTGATGTGAAATTGAGCACCTCTGGTTGTTGAAGCTCCTCGAGTTGGATCTATTTGCTTATTCAATTTATTTCAATGTTTCTACGGTTCTTGAGCGCTTGCTACGGCCATTCTATTTCCTGCGTATTAGAAATATTGATGTTAGCAATGCAGATCACACGTCCAAAAGTATTGATGTCTTGGAAAGAATATTGATGTTCGCTCAAAAATAATATTTATAACATCAGTTCATGACAAAAAAAAAAAAGAGTACAAAAATAAAAATAATTTTTTTTAATTTTTTATAAAAGTATTTTTATCGTGTTTAAATTTTAATAACGTTTTGATTTATTCAGTTGGAGCTTCCATCCTAGCACATAAATGAAGTATTGACAGCTATACTCCTGGTCTAGTTTTTATGATGGATTTATTAAGCATTGGCAGCTGCTGCAGCACCTTCATAGGGATTGGGGATCTGAAACTGACTTGTGTTATCTTCTTCAATTCCTTCTGTTTCCCACAGGAAACTAGCATACGCTGCGAGAACATTGCTGGAAAGAAAGAAAAAAAACGAGGCCAAGAACTAGTCAGTCTTGGAAGGTGTAATTTAGCTGCTACTCCTACAAACAGTCCAAGCATCTTCCATCATGCAAATCATCCGACCAGTAAAATACACTTGCCGAACAGAGTTTTTCTTGATTTTTTTCAATCCATCTCCCTTTTCATCGAGAGAGTCTCTTCCTTGTGGTGAATGTTCATTTATAAAGAAACTTGCAGAGTAGTAAGGAAAAGAAACAGGATGTCCAGCATCAACAATTACATTTTCCGATTGAAGATTGTAAACTAGACTAGAGCACTATAGGACCATCTTATGAACGTTAAAGAATATAAAAAACCCTGCATTCCGAGAATTCTAAATTATGAGGAATGTACCTGTCCGAAGGAGTTGCTTGAACTGCTTGCTCGAAGAAACTCGAAGCTTTATCATGATCTTGATGAAGTTCCCACATCAATTTTGCGTACTGCGACAGGATTTCACCATCGCTAGGATCGGCCAGTATGGCTCGGCCATAGTATTCCTCAGCCCCTTTAAGGTCTCTCTTGGACTGTCAGTTGAAAACAACTGTTATATTCAAGAATGCCAGTGGACTGACGACAACTCCAGACTCCATTATAGAAGCTCACATGATAGAGGTAAACAACATTGTAAACCAAGCATAAAACGCAGTACACCCGTAGTTTTTTTCCCAGGAGCACCTAATAAAAAATCTGCACTGTGATCTCCTCCCCATGCTGCATGCTTTCTTTCAATTTTACATGGGATGTTACTCTATTTATGTTTCTGCATTAGAGATTCCATGGATACTGCTTGATTTTGTTTACAAAAGCCTAAAATAGAAGACTTGTATATCACTGAACATGTTTCTCAGATTTGGTTAACATGTTTATTTACCTTTCTCACCGTTCGCAGCTTTTTTCAGATTTTGATTTCCACTGCCAAACCCTTGCATCCTTTTACAGAATGATTATATTTACCACAGTTTAAGATCTGCCAAGTCCTAAGCCATGTCTTAGCTGCAACTCACGTATTTGTTGGCCTAAATAATGGGATTCAATGAATTTCGCTAGTATTGCCTAAATATTGTCAAATTGCTGAATACGCCCTAGTAAAAAATGGATGCATTGAATGACTTTCTTTCCCTTACTCCCATGTTAGGGCTACATCCATAGTAATATCACCACCCTCAAACCAGAATATTGTCTCGGGAAAAATAAATGGTGACTAACACCTACTTATGGAATGTGTTCCAGATGGCATATTGAATTATGCGTTTCGTCGCTCACCCCCATTGGAAAGATCTTTTTCCTTGGATCATAAGATAGACCTTTTCCTCTTTGATGTTCAACTTGTAGTTGAATGCCATGGCCATGGAAAAGTGTCCTTTACCTAGGTTAGGCATGTCCTTATCAAGCCACTGGTCCTCTATTATATCTCTTCAGATCTTCCTAGCTTTATTGAAACAGATTTGCGGCTAGCAAAATATCCCTCCACGTATTCAAAATGTTAAAAAGAATTAAGTAGTCTAGATGCATCGGTACAAATCATTCCATACAATAGTTTTGAAAATGAGCCATAAATCTCATCTTCCACCATGCTTCACCTCTAGAGAATTAAATCAGGTGAAAATATTCAGTTATGAAAACAAAGCTCAAGCACGAATTGTAGATCTTACTTGTAGAATACTAACTGAATGGGCTTATGATGCAGTAAAGGGATAAAAGTGGGCACAGATCTCACCTGATACAGAAATTCAGCATAATTTCTTAGAACCAAAGAGTTGCAGGGATTCTCCTCAATCATCCTCTCATAATACTCCTCGTCATTGCCACCCTTGTTGGCATCAGATTCAGCATGGTCTTCCACGTCAATATTAAGCTCAGATGGAAGCTGCAAGAGTTTAAAATCTTAGTTAGTGGCTAGGTTGTCAGGCTTAGATGGAATCCCCTCCTCTCTAACCTTCAACAAGTTCAAAACGACATTAGAACCATATGATAACACATTCACAAATTTATGATCCGGAGGAGAAAGTGACACCTGGATAGATTCTGGTTTAGATGTATCCCCTTCCCCGTCATCTTCTATTTCCCAGAGAAAACTGGCATAAGCAGCAAGAACATGGCTGAAAAAATGGAAAGGAAAGTTAGGATTATTCATCTCAGTTAAAATACGGTTGCAATCATTTTCAAAGTCCATGCAGGATAATCATCTTGAGGCACTGCAGCTGAAAGAGGTTTTGCACTTAAAATCATCAAATTGATGTCTGGGGTGCTTTTCATGCTTTTCACAACACTATCAAAAGCACGCAAAATGCATCAATCTGGTGCATTTTCAGCACAAAAGCACTTCGTAAAAGTACCTCCACCACAATAATAGACAGGCTGCTACTAAGGGTACTTAGATTTGCAACACTTATGAAAGCAAATTCTTAGTCACCTGTTCTGAGGGGCTGCCTGAACTGCACGTTCAAAGTTAAGTAATGCTCTGCCTTGATCATGGTTCAGCTCCCATTCCAGTTTCGCATACTGCATCAGAATTTTACTATCTGTAGGATCTGCCAGTGTGGCAAGATGATAATATTCCTCAGCTTTATGAAGCTCTCCCTTGGACTGTTAGAAAAAAGAGAAGCTTTACAGTGAAAAACTGACCATCTTCTTACAATTTACTCCAAAACTGACACAGAAGCACCAACAAGAAGACATTTACTTTAGACACTCTAACCTATGAACATGACCGGACTTTATCATTAAATAATCGGACATTGACAAAGATCTCAACATAGAAATACCAACCATTTTTAGGACCTGATTATTCAAAGTTTAGATCACATGTTCTACAATAAGGAGTCAAAAAATAACTTAGCAGCTATTCTGGTAATTAGCACAATGACAATTGGTGATGAATCAATCCAGGTAAGATTGATAGAACATGATGCTGGTATGAGTTTTTGTTTTTGGATGCAGGAAACTCATCTCCTGAAAATGTATTTTCTGGACCTAACTGAGTGATGAAAACTGTAACTATTTCAGAGTTTTAAAGATGCACACTAACTCGAGACCTGCTGATTGCAAGTTCTTTGTCATCAAACCACTTAGGACACAGGTATGATTTATATTCAATAGGGACGATGAAATGACAATTATCCAAGAGTAAAGTCAGAAAAGAAGAAACAACCAATCTTACCTGCAAGAACCCAGCATAGCTTGATAGAAGCAAAGGGTGGCAGGGATACTCATCAATCATCCTCTTATAGTACTCTTCCACATCACATCTCTCTTCGAAGTTTGGAAAACTTGAATGATAACCGCCGCCGCCACTATCACCACTGAAATCTATATCATCAATCCCAAGCCCTGAAGCAAGATACATGAGAGGACTACCCGGATCCTTGACTTCTTCAATATCAAAATTCTCAATCCCATCTGAACCTTGTTCCCTATCCTCTCCTTCCTCTTCTATTAACCCCATGCTCTTCTCTCCAAAAGTGAAATCCCCACAACCAGTAGATTCTATGTTTTCTCCAATAGTAATGGTTCTCGTCAACTCTTCTTCTCTTGCCATATCTACTTCATTGCGTTCTTCATCCTCTGGCCCTTCATTTTTGTTAAATATCGATAAAGAAAGTGAAGAAATCAACATGCTCTTGTGATATCTATATTTAAACTTGTTTGGTGTAGTAGTCGAGTTACGAAACTCTTCTTGATCACAAGATGTATAGACTGAATTTTCCAAGTTGATATCCGACCAAGCTCTTCGAAAGCTGTCAAGTCGCAAACTACCTTTTTCTTGATTGAGTTCGGACGGGGGAGATGAGATGCTGCCTGATAACGTTGTCAAGCTGAGGTGGGGCCAACCGTGAGGGAATGATAGCTTGTGATCGTGAAAGAACGGGTGGTGTTTGCTGTGGTTGGCGTGGACGTTGTTGGGCTTTCTGAGAAGGGTGATGACAAGTGTCCAGTTTCTGAAGTTGAAGCGATGACCTCCTCAGAAGCACTTTTATCGGATCTTGTCTTTTGATGGCTTGAGATTCCTTTGACCCTGCACAAATTAACCAGTGGTGAAAATTGTAATAGACGTCAAGAGCTTCCTTTTCTTCTTTTTTTTTACTTTTTAGATCAAGAAAAGACTACCATGAATATTTTCACGACCGAGTAATATTTCTATTTATGCTGATCCTCTCTTATCTTGAGCTGTAGAATAGCAAGGTAGTTGACTAGCAAGATGCACGTGCGTGGGTGTTTTCTAGATCCGTAGATTAGGCCATGGATCTTCGCACCTTTTCCTTCCCAAAAACCAGTACTTGAAAAGAGGTTTTCGCTAACACTTTCAAAGCCTCTGCTAGTCTTTTTCATATCTGATTCGGAATAACTTCAATGATCTCCTTTTCACACATGCTAGAGTGTGTTTATCATTTAATTTTAAAAGTATTTTTGAATTTTTTTAAATATATATATTTAAATTAATTTATTTTAATGTTTTTAAATTATTTTGATGTGCTGATATTAAAAATATTTTTTAATGTATTTCTGGACAAAAAATATTTTATAAAACAATCTTAATCACACTCTCAAATAGTTATTAAGTCCTGGATTAGAGCCGATACAATTCTTGTTTTCACATTTTAAAAGATTTATTTATTTTTATTTTAAATTAATTTTGTTTGATATTTTAGGTTGTCTTGATGTTTTAGATTTTAACTACATTCTCAAATAAATATTAGTGTGATGATAGAGAGCTTGCAATCTGTACAGTAGATCTCGAGTTCGAGTTAGGATATATATTTCTTGTAAGAGGTTGGAACAACCGAGTTTTTACTCGCTCACCTGAACCTATAAAATATATTTTTCGAGAGGATGGGATTTCTAGCATCTAATTTATTTTTAATTAATTTTAATGTGAAAGGAATTCGAAGATTTCTGTGCTTAAAACACTGCCTGAACTAATATAAGGAGGGACAATTAACAACTCCAAAGTCCAAATGAATTGGTGTGATGCGAATTATGTTCGGAGAGGTAGCACAGCACAATCCTCATCACTCCTATATATTTCGTAGCCCAAGCGGGTGTAGAGAGAGAGCGGCGGAGCTATGGGAATGGAATGGACATTTCTTCATGATAGGGCGGCGGAGCACGGGGATGGAATGGACCCAGCATTTAATTTAATTCCTTGTTCCCATGTGTACTTTATTTGAAAGGTGTCAGTCACTGGCTGCGTGTCCCCTCGAGACTCGAGAGAGGAAGGATGGGGATCGGAGGCCACCAATTACCTGTAAGCTAAATGAGGTCGTTATATCCCTGTTTCAAAATTACTATAATGATAGATAGAGATTACTATAGGTTATAATAGTAAAATTATTATTTTATTTTCCTATATACAGTAATTTTAGCCATGATTTTAGGGTTAGTTTTGCTTTTCTGCATTTTTGTAGACACTAAAATAACCATAATACACTTAAATAAGACAAAAATCAAGAGTTGTTACCGAGAATGTTACCGGAATTTCACATTTTCAGTACATAGTTAAATAACCATAATATCTCTAATAAGACAAAAATCAAGAGTTGCCGGTGAGGGTGTTAAGAGAATTTCATATGTTTTGAAAATATATAAATACGAATATACCCTCATATAAGACAAAATTCAAGAGCTTGATGTAGGGGTATTGGGGTAATTAGCTATATTTTTTTGTCGGGTACTGTAGGCGCCTCTCCAGACACGTCGTTGGTTTCTGAGCTCACACACATTTTAGTCGGTGCGTGCAGCGTTGTTTGATGGTTAAAAATGTTCCTCTGTCTCATTGTGTGATGTGTGACATCCCGAGATTGTCAGATACATGACGATGGTCAGTTGTTTTTTTATCATTTTCTCTCCCCTGCATGTTAAATTACACGGCAGACCGTTTTATTTATCAAGATAATTCATCAGTTGTTGTTTTTGTTAAATATTGACTTTTGTGGGTTTTTTATGTACGATATTTTAGATCTAAAATACATTTAATATAATAATATGAAAAATAAATCTTTAAAAAAAATTATTTTTTTAAAATAAAAATCATTTTAAACTAAAAATTTATCAAGCCACACATGGACAAAACAAAAGCAAAGAAACACAAAGATAACAAATCACTAATAACATAAGATTCATTATATATGCATAAGAGAGAGTTTCATTTTTATTTCACGTCACTGAAACTGAACTTATTATATTTTTAACTCAGGTTGCATTTAATACAAGGATAAATTATGATAAAAATTAAAAGTCAAAACTAAAAGTATAGATACATAATATAAATAAATAATTAAGAACTATCCAAGAGAAATTAAAAAAATAAAAAGATCAAAACTAAATTAAAAAATAATCAAAATAAAATATAAAAAAATACATGTGTTGAAATATAAAAAAATTCTCGTTGCGGGGAGCTAAGTACATATGTCCTGATATAGCTCAGCAGTTTTCCCTCTTTGTTTCCAATTAAAATCATTTTAATTTAATCGAAAGTAAATATTCGCAAACTCGGATGTTGCGGCAGCAATGCAGAGGATTGACTGATGGGAGAAGCCGCCATTATTAGAAAGAACAATATGAAGATAAGTAATGACAAAGTGTGTATATGTATATATATAATTTTTTATTTCAGGATATTTTCTCGACATAAAAAAATAATAAAAATGTTGAACACAAATCCACACGTCTTCTTTTACAAGTAATGACAACAAGTATTACAAATAACCTAAAGTAACTCGGTCAGCCACTATTCACGTACACTCATGTGTATTGTGGACTGGTCATTTGTTCTTTTGTTTCGCATGTGTATGTGTTTTTTTTTTTTGCACAGGTTTTTTTTTTGTAGATTTTATGGTGGAAATGACAAAGGAGTGACTGTGGCTGAGCGGTTGTCTGCGCGCTGCCAGCATCGACGCGCGAGAGTTTGAACCGCATAGACAGCAAAATTGATTTGGTTTTTTTTTTTTAAGAACTGTTTTTTTTAATAACTAGTTTTTGTTTAATAACTGAAGTGTCCGAGCCAACTTACGCGCACCACGACTAATCTCCGTATCCACTTTTTTATATATATATTTTTTCCTATTTTGTTTTGCCACTTATACATTTTTTTTTCTTAAACGAGATGTACGGGTCAACTTACGCGCACCACAATTTGTTCTTCCCAAATATATATGTTTTTTGTTCTTGACCAACTGAGCATGCCGCGGATAATCTCTGGCTCATTTTTTCCTTTTTTTCCCACTTATACATTTTTTTATATATAATCAGAGTGTCAAGATCAACTTACACGCACTACGACTATTACTATTTTATAGAATGCCTAAAGGAGATCGCAATTCAAAAAAGTTATGATATATATATATATATATATATATATATATATATATATATATATATATATATTAAGGCGCTAATATGAAATAAATAGCAAAATATATAATTAGTCTAACATATTTATCAGAGAAAAAATTACAACTACTTATTATCATTATTTTTAAGGCGCTAATATGAAATAAATAGCAAAATATATAATTAGTTTAACATATTTATAAGGAAAAAATTGACGAATAATTATTATCATTATTTTGAAAGCCTTATCTACAATAATTAGAAATTTCAATACCTAATAATATTTTTTTTTAAAGCAATTAAAAAATAAAATAAAAAAAAAAAAATTATTAGATCTTAAAAAATTATTTCACATGAAGAATAAATAAAAAGAAAAAAAAATAAATCGAACAATTACGACACACCCAACCGCCATCGAATGCCCAATTAACTACAAAAAAAATTCATCTCTAATTGATTTTATCGATTGTATTTTTTTAATTAACCGATTATATAATTATTGAAACAATTAAGACACACCAAATAATCAATCAATTGCAGTTTTGCAATCTATGAATTAAATAAATCAACACACAATAGCAATCAACCAGAAATAATCCATCTTTGATAGATTTTAGCGGTTGCAATTTTGCTATTTGTCAGTTAAATAGTTCGTTGTCGTTAAAATAAACTCAACCATTAACATGTTCAATACAATAATTTTACCAATTAAATATTAAAATCACCAATTATAACATGCATAAAATCAATCAGTTTTTTACATAAATAGAACCCAGCACAACGCGCGGGCAAGTTCGCTTGCTAAAGAGCTAAAGGAGATCGGTCGTTCACTGTTTGTTACTGTGGAATGGACATTTGGTCTGCTGCTTCGAGCCTACATGAGCTCAGTTTTTTTTTATATATAGTCAGGGCTTCTTATTTTTTTATTTGTATATTAGAAATTACAAAGGAGTAGTTGTGGTCGAGTTGTTGTTTGTGCGTTGGCAGATTCAGTGCGTGAGAGTTCGAATCGCTCAGACAACAAAACTGATTTTGGTTTTCTTTTTTTTCCTTTTTTTTAATAACTAAGGTGTTTGGGCTAGGTTACGCGCGCCACGACTAATCCCTGGATCCATTTTTTATATATATTTTTCCCTATTTTGTTTTGCCATTTATACAATTTTTTTTGTTTTTTTCTCCAACCGAGATGTCCGGGTCAGCTTACGCGTACCAAGATTTTTTCCCCCCAAGTATATATTGTTTTTTGTTACTGGCCAACTGAGTGCGCCACAAATAATCCCTGGACTCATTTTCTCTTAACATTTTTTCCTTTTTTTTCCCACTTAATATTTTTTATATATAATCAGGGTGTCCGAATCAGCTTATATGCACCACGACTATTATTATTTTATAGAATACCTAAAAGAGATCGCAATTCCAAAAAGTGATGAATATATATATTTTAAGGCGCTGATATGAAATAAATAGCAAAATATATAATTAGTCTAACATACTTATTAGAGAAAAATCACAAATAATTATTATCATTATTTTTAAGGCGCTAATATAAAATAAATAGCAATATATATAATTAGTCTAATATATTTATAAGGAGAAAAAAATTATAAATAATTATTGTCATTATTTTGAATGTCTTATCTACAATAATTAGAAATTTCAACACCTAATAATATTTTTTAAAAAAAAGCAATTAAAAAATAAAATAAATGAAAAAACAAAAATAAATATTATTAGATTTTAAAAAATTATTTGACTTGAAGAATAAATAAAAAAGAAAAAAGAGAATAATAAGCCAAACAATTACAAAACACCCAACCGTCAACGAATGCCCAATTAACTACAAAAAATAAAATAATTCATCTCTAATTGATTTTATCGATTGTATTTTTTTCATTAACCGATTATATAATTGTCAAAACAATTAAGACACACCAAACAATCAATCAATTGCAGTTTTGCAATCTATGAATTAAATAAATCGACACAAGATAGCAATCAACCAGAAATAATCCATCCCTGGTAGATTTTAACGGTTGTAATTTTGCTATCTGCCGGTTAAATCATTCGTTGCCGTTAAAATAAACCCAACCATCAACAAGTTCGATACAAGAAAAAAATAATTGATCTTTTATTCATTTTATTGATTGCAAATTTATGTCTACTAATTAAATAACTGTCAGAACAATTAAAACACGCCTAACAATTAATCAATTATAATTTTTCAATATGCAAATTACATAAATCGATAAAATATTTAAGCAAGTTCACCTATTAATGAATTGACTATAAAATACAATCCACTCATCCTTAATAGATTTCATCGATTATAATTTTGAGAGTTGTCAACTAAAGTATTATCCGAGCACTTAAACTGATAAAAATAAAAAATAATTCGATACAGACAAAAAAAAAACTACAACAGAATTTAACGATTGTAATTTGCTATCTACCAACTAAATAATCATGTTCTCTAATCATAGCCAGCCACTCTAATTATAATATTGACTCTTTGTTATTATTGAACTTTAAATAAAATAAATAAATAAAGCCAAACTCCCCACCCCAATAGCTATCATATCCCCAGCAAGTTTATTAAAATCACTTTGATGACATAATATGAAAAATATAATATAAAATTAAATCGTAAAATTATAAATATATTTCTTTTTAACTATATATTGATAATTTCAGAAAATAAATTAAATTATATTAAAATATGATAAAAAAGACATAATAATATTATAATCAATTAGTGATCTAAATAAAAAAAAATAGATAGTATAAATCAATGACATGAAAGAAAATAAACTCAACATTTTCAATATGAGCAAATTACTAAATGATAGTATACAAGAATCCCGTGAAAACTTGGTTATTCTAATTATAATAAGTGCCCATTTGGGACGGCGTTTCAACCGCCGTTATCAAAAAAATTGATTTTTTTCATTTTAAATGAATTTGTTTTTGGTGTTTTTAAATCATATTGATTTGCTGATGTCAAAAATAATTTTTTAAAAATAAAAAAAATATATCATTTTGAAGTATTTCTAAATGAAAAGCACTTTCAAAAGTAACCGCAACAGCCCTTCCAAACATGCCCTATGTTATAATGAACCTCTTTTAGGTTGCAAGCTAATGGGTTTAAATTAATAATTAACTAGCATGAGTGTAATAATTAAATTAAACTATTAAACAATGTTTATTGTGCCAATTTTTTTTAAATTATGAATATTTTTTTAACATTAAATAAATAAAATATAATAATAAAAACAAAGTATTCATTCTAAAAAAATTTCATGTAGTCCAAATCTCTAATTTTCACAAATTACTAGCAGATTTTAGTCATGATTTCAAACATATAGTTCTCTCCAATATAAATAAATTACTGAGTTTATCATATATATATTTAAAATATATTGAGATTCCTAGTTTCTCTCCTATCTAAAATCACAACAAAATATTATTTGTAACTCTAGATATGTCCAAAACAATACATGAATGTTTAGTTTGACATATTTGAAAAGATTTGTCTAGTAACTTTGACTCTCTGAAATAATATATTTTTTAACTTTGTTTATTCTAATAATTTAACAAAATATATATTCCTATATCTAATATTTCCGTATAAAATTTCAACTAAATCCAATATATAGTTTGAAAAATATATTTATTTTCACAAAATTGTCAATAAATATTATAAGGCCAAATTCAAAACTAACTTAGTTGTTCATATAACAAATTTAGTAAGCTCGTAAAATCAGACTGATTTCATTGATTTTATCGATTTTGCACGAGTCAAGTCTGATTTTACTAGTTTTTGAGTTTAATCTGATTTAACATGTAAATACATATTAATTTATAAAATTATAAAATTATAAAAATTAATTCGCGATTTTAACTATCTTAATCCCCACGAAAAAGGAAAAACCTTGTCTTTTCAAACTTGTGATTGCTGTGTTGCGTTGTGGTGCTAAGGCCTAAAACAAGACCCGGTTATCAACGGACCATCATCCCATTTGTTTCGCAGGTTTTACAACCCTCAGCCAATAAGGGAGAGAAGGAAATAATACCAAAAAATAAGAATAAAAACACACGAAGACAGGAAACCAGATCCTGATGCAACTTCCCTGAGGAGGTCTTCTCCGCTTGATGCCAACCCTCCTTCTGTCGTCCTCTCCTTGGACGACACTCTGGAGGATTTTTCTAAATCTCCATTACAATCACTGCAGGACCAACAATTGTTTTGATCATTACAATGTCTCGTATGATCCTGTCATCCTTTCAACTCTTGGAACTCAATGTTATTTCTGCACAGGATCTCGCCAAGGTCTCACGAAAGATGAAAACCTATGCAGTTGCATGGGTTCACCCTGACCGGAGACTTTCGACGAGAGTCGACTCCGAAGGATGCAACAATCCCACCTGGAATGACAAGTTTGTCTTCCGCGTTGATGACAGGTTCCTCCATGCTGACACCTCCGCCGTCATGATTGAAATCTACGCCCTTCATTGGTTCCGTGACATTCATATCGGCACCGTCCGTGTGATTGTTGGGAACCTGATTCCCCCGCCACGTCCCCGCCATCACAACCAGTTTCAGCTTGGGATGCGCTTTGTTGCCCTCCAGGTCCGCCGACCATCAGGACGCCCCCAGGGGATTCTTAACATTGGCGTGGCGCTTCTTGATAGCTCGATGCGAAGCATGCCATTGTATTCCCAGATAAGCGTATCCGCCGTTGGGTATCGTCAGCTTATGGGTGAGGAGGAGTTGAACCATCACAAGGATGATTCTGATGATAAAAGTAGTGGTATTCATTCCAATTCCTTCTTGCTTCCATGGCTTCCGAAACCTGAATTAAGACGTACGAAGAGCGATTCCAGCTCCATGTTCGGGTCAATAGTGATGGCGAGGAGAAAAATGATAATGAAAGGGAAGGGTGGTTCCATGATTAGTGGCTCAGAAGTAGAGGAGAGGGAGATGCACAATAAAGGGAGATCAAAAGCTAGTTCCATGATCAGCGGATCGGAATTGGAGGAGAAGAAGAATAAAAAATGGAAATCAAAGGCTAGTTCCTTGATAAGTGGCTCGGAGATTGTCAAGAAGGACGAAAATGGGGCATTTGGAAAAGCCTCGATAAGCTCTGAATCACTGACAAAAACAGATACCAAATCAACCGAATTGGATCACATTCTGAAACCCTTACCAAAATTTACCGGGCTGGATCTTGGTCCTCCAAGGAACAACAACTTCAGGTACGCAACTCCAAAAAAGGGAAATTTTGTGAGCAAGCCAGTTATTACCGGATCAGAATTGGGGCCATCAGCATCAGAGGTGGCGGCAGCAATTGCAAGAAACAAACATCGCCGCGTCGAAGAGACAGATAGCGAGATAATCGGCGAAATGAGCTTGGATGGAAGCATGGAAGGTCTCCGATCTAAACTAGAAAGATGGAGGACAGAGCTTCCTCCAGTTTATGATGCCAGTGATATCTCAAGTTTTCCTGCTAGTGGCGTTTCTAAAGGAAGCAAAGTTGTTAAACGACACGAGCACACGGATGATGGCGGCACGTTTTCTTGCTTCGGTGTATTTTGCGGTTTGGAGTGTTCAATTGTATGTGGCGGCCCTCCCAGGAGGAAAAACACCGGGCAGGGGATTCGGAGCCATTCCATGGATAATTTGAGGTACCCTGTTTAAATTTACCCGAGTGACTGATCGGATCATTTTTTTTCCCAGTGATTTGATAATCCGATCAGTTAAAAACAGCTTTTTGCTACAGAAATTCTGTCGTTGACTGTATACGAGAATCTCGCCACCTTCCATTCCTGAAATTAGCAATGCTAGCTTTCAGATCATATTTTCTGCTGGGCAGGAATGCTCTCACTTTGCTTCGTCTGCATAAAATTCACATGTCGTTTCTCTCAATCTGTATGAACTTCAATCACCCCGCAACACTCTCTCTCTCTTTCTTTCCGATTTTCTTTTGCAATCTGTCAAATTTAAAGAGTTTTTTGCTGTTGTCTTCAGTATTAATGAAGGCCTGGCAAGACTAAATGTTTCAGAATCCTCCTTACTCCATTTGTGCCTGTCATGTTCTGGCCTAGGAGCCATGCTAAGTATCATTCATTACTGTAGTTCCCTCTACTTTTTAAATCATATATCAGACGTGGGAAATCAGTAGAAAGTCGAGTGGGATGGAATCAAAATCAACTTTTCGGAGTTTGACAAGCTAATTTGTAATTTCATCCTCTCTCCTCGATACACTTTATTATTTGTTTTTTATTTTATGAATTATCTCAATCTAATGATCCGGTTACGTGTTTGACAAGCTAATTTAAATTTTTATTTTTAATTTTTTTAATTGATTTTTTTTCAATGATATCCTTTAACACCGAGTGAAATGAAAACTAAATTTCGTAATTTATTTTGATTATAAGACATTGTTTTAGAGCTTATTTAACCATGATGTGAGTGATGCATTATGTCGTAAGATTTAAATATTAATCATTCAATTATTCGATAATCTATCGTTATGTTATTTAAATTTAAGTTAATTACCATTGTAATATAAGTAAAAATATATATATATATTACTTTTTTAATCATTAATATAAAACGTTATATTAAAATAAAGTGTGCAGAATTGATAATTTTATGATTTAAATTTATGTAGTATTAAATAAAAATAAGAAGCTTCCCATCTCTAAAAAAATAACAGAAATTATTTTCTTTGTTATTTGAAATAAAAGCTAATATATATTTAAATTAATTTTATTTAATAAAAGTTACATTGTATTATCAAAATCTAAACAATTCATTTTTAAAATACTTATCAAACATTTTTTATATATACTTTTTTACTAGTTTATTTAAAAAAAAAAAAAAAACTGTTAGCATTGTTTGCGAGGATGGGCTTCCCAGCTCACCTTGACAGTTTCCCTAAGGAATTGTTCAGGCCTTGCATTGGTGGCAGTGTTTGTTTTTTCTATTTGCAGATAATATTTTTATTTTTAGTGTTTTTGCTATCATTTTAATGTATTGAAATAACAATAATTTTTTAAAAATAAAAAAATAAATTGTTTTAATATATTTTCAGTTAAAAAACACTTAAAAATGATTAATATAATATAAAACACTATCAATACATATCTTCGTACCAATATTTTTTTTTGTTAGATTATAATATATACGAGACATTTATTAAAGATTAGTTATTTTTTTATGCAGCAAATTGATTGTTTATTGAGCCCTTTTTAATTATTTGGCTAAACATTTAATTGGCAAATAATAAAACTGCAATTAATAAAATCAATTAAAGATAGTTATTTGATTTTTGTAGTAAACTGATTGATTGCTATAAATTTCTAAATTCAAATTTCTTATTGTTATTATTATGATTGAAGGCAAAACTAAAAACAATATTAGCAACGTAAAAAATATATTGTTTGATTGGAAGAATAAATGAAAATAATTAAAGGACAAAAACAAAATTAGAGTTATTATCATTATGAATATTATTATTATAATCGTTTGGATTATAATAAAATTATTAAAGCATCCCGAAGAAAAAACCAACAAAACAAAAGGCAATAATACATGAAAAGGGACAAAAAATAAGGATTATTAATTTTAAAATGATCACCAACATAAAATAAATTTCAAGATTAAACTAAATAAAAACAAAGCCTCAAGAAAAAAGAAAATGATAAAAATCAAAAACCAAAATTAAAACTAAAAGCATGAATACATGAATAAAGATAAAAATAAAGACCATCTAAGAAGGATCGAAAAAATTAAAGTATTGAAACTAAACCAAAAATTAAAAAAATAGTGACCAAAATAAAAAATAAAATATATAATTCTTTTGCTTTTGTCTAGAAATGATTTTCATTATTTACCTCAAATATAATAATATCAGTAAGAATAATAACCTAAGTAATTTATTATTGGATGTTGTATTTTCAACAAATTACTGTTAAAAGAAGAAATTATAATTTTAAAATAATTATCAACATAAATTAAAATTTCAGAATTAAATTGAATAAAAATAAAATTTTAATAACAGAGAAAATAATAAAAATTACAAACTAAAACAAAAAAAAATATGGATATATAAATACGAATAAAAAAAAGAACTATTCTATAAAAATCAGAAAAATGAAAGGAATAAAATATAATAAATGAAGAAAAGCGAGGGGGTCAAAAGAGAGAGTGGCTAGTTCAACTACTGTGAAAGAGAAGGAACGGCGGCAGGCAAAAAGAAGAAGGGAGGGAGAGAAGAAGGAGGCGTGGAGGGGAAATGATAGCATCCATGGAGACGGAGGCCTCGAATTAAAAAAGATGAAGCTACTCATTTTGGAAGCCCTAACTTTCTCCCACATTTCCGGGGCCATCTCAAAAGCAACCTTCCGGTTCGAGTCATCATTTCCATGGCCGATCCCAAGGTTTAGATTAAGCTACTCATCCGCCTTAACCTCCTCTGCCCTCCCACCATCTGAGAACACGAATCCCAAAATAATGTTAATCGGAGGACTTGGTCAAGATTAAAAAAATATATATTAAAATAGTATTTTTTATTTTTTAAAAAATATTTTTGATAATTTCACATAAAATAAAAATAATTTAAAAACATAAAATAAATTATTTAAAATAAATAAAAAATATATGACTGGAGTAAGTGCCTATATGACTGGAGTAAGTGTCTATTTAGAGTGTAGTTGAATTTGTTTTTTAAAATGATTTTTATTCAAAAATATATTAAAATAATATTTTTTTTATTTTTAAAAAATTATTTTTGACATCTAAAAACACCAATTTTTTTAATTTTTTTCAAAAATATTTTTAATATGCAATTTCAAATAACTTCAAAGTTTTTTAAGGATAGGGCAAGTGGGGTATAGTTTATTTTCAATAACTAAAAAAAGAGAATTCCATAATTTTAAAACCTATTTCAAATTAAAAATAAATTAATTAATTCGATCTACTTAAATAGTTGATATCAACTATATCATGAATGGGTCCAAATAAGCCATAAATAATTGCAAATTGAGATTAAAAAAAACATTAGAGACTGGTTCGTAATTTCTATGTAGAAAAGGGACTGATGTGTAGTTATCCCATTCCTTAACAAGCTCTTAACAAAAAGTGTCGAGCTATGTAGGGATGAAAAACGCGAAGGAGGGCATTCTGGTCCCAAAACCTCCTCATAAATCCCCCGGCCAGCCGCGTACCCTGTCTACTGACGTGGCATCAGCTGGTAGTTTTGAGGCACGTGGATTGGCTCCCACGTTGTCGGCTTGTCCCTTGTATCAGACAACCTCTTCCCTTGCCTAGTCTTTAGATTTGCCATCCTAATTAATTTTTATTCACTTAATTAATTCCCTGCCTTCCATTTCCAGCTGTATAAATAGCGTTCTTTCTTTTTTCTTTTTTCTTTTCCAGTAACAATGTAATATTTTAAGCAGTGCCATTTCACAACAATATATGATATTATAAACCACTTATTTAGTACTGTTTGGCATTGCGATTCCATCGATTTTTGATCGAAATTTGATTTTTTTTTTCATTTTAAAGACCGGCGGTTTGGTGTTTTTAGATCATTTTGATGTGCTGATTTCAAAAATGATTTAAAAAAAACAAAAAAAACATCATTTTGATATATTTCAGCACGAAAAGCACTTTGAAAAGCTATCGCAATCACACTCCAAAACTGGCCCTTAGTGGAATCTATAAAAGTAATTTTTCATATTATTGCGTGTTTGGATGGCTTAATTTTTTTTTTATTATCGTTATTTTTTTCTTGTGATTATGGTAGTATTTATTTTTTCAATCAAATTATATATTTGTTTTTACAAAAATCAATTCTAGAATTAAAATTATTATTTTTTATATTGCTTTGATATAATGGTGTAAAAGAAAAACTATATAAAAAAATATATTACTTTGATGCATTCGGAATACACTTGGAAATTAATGAATTGAATTGACAATCTTAGCTATTTTTTTTAATTTAGACATTATTTTTGTTTCGTGATTTTTTTTATTTATAAAGACCCTTATATTTATCTAAAATGACATAAAATACAGGCACTTTTAAATAGACATTTGTTAGAAGAAATTCGATTAAAATACTTTTATTGGAATGTTGAGAAAAGAATTCTAGAAATATTCCTATAAAAATTCTTTATTTTTCCTCAAATCAAACTTAAATAAAAATAAACAAAAACAACACAAATCATATAATGAAATAGACAGGCCGCAATGACTAATATAACCCGGGCAATGTTATTTTAGCCGTCCTCAATGATAATATAACATGCAATATTATTCATTGCACCACGTACCTCTTGAAATTCCAAATAAAATCATGCATTTTTTTTTAAATTTTTAAATTTTAAAGATAAGTTATAGATAATGATAGAGTAGTGAAAAGGGTGAAGGGAGAGACAAAAAAGAGAAGATGGGTCTCGAGTTCAAGTTAGAATGTGTATTTCTGTAAAAATTTAGGAAAATTAAAATTTTATTTATTTATTTAGACTCCTAAAATATGTTTTTCAAGAAATATAGTTTCCTCACATTAAAAAACAAACAAAATCAGTGGTTGGTTACTATGTAGCTAGGTGTTTGGAAGCAAAGAAAGAGGTGTGTATTTTTAGAATGCTAATTCTAAGAGAAATTATTACTGTAGAAAATTAAATGGTTTCTTTGTAACCTTTTATTTTATTTTTTATAAATCAAATTCCATTTAGACTTTAGATCAATATTCTAAAAAGTTTTTTAAACACAAAAATTGATTTAACCATGTAAATTGAATTAATTTCACATGATTCCAAACAGTTTGTTAATGATCCTAGTGCTTGTTTAAAAGTGTGGTTGATGTGTGTTTTTTAAAGTGTTTTTCGTTCAGAAATGCATTAAAATGATATTTTTTATTTTTTAAAATTATTTTTGACATCAGCACATGAAAATAATCAAACACACCAAAAAATAATTTAAAATACAAAAAAAATAATTTTTTTCTAAAACGTTTTTGAAACGCAATGTCAAACATGTCCTTAATTAGCATACAATTTGTGATGGGATATATTAAAATATTTATCTATTAGATTTATATTAACCTATATACACATCCATTTTCAAAAAAGAAAAGAAAACCTAATGCCTGGATGCAAAGGAAAAACATATATTATCTAATAGTAAATTAGTCTGTCCATTTTGATTCCAGGAGACGTGATATGATAACAAATGACTTATAATATGCATAATAAATCTCGAGTTCGAATCAGGACGTGCATCCCTTGTAAAAATACAAAACAATCAGGGTTTTACTTGTTCAACTAAATCCATAAAATATGTTTTTCGATGATGAAATTTTCTCGCACAAAAAAAAATGGTTTATCTTTGTAGGCATGTGCATGGATATGCAAGTGTGTCCATAAGTTAGCATTTTTTTCATAAATCCAACAAGGAATCTGAATTTTAATTTTGATATAAATAAATATCGTGGTTTGATATTTTTAAATGTGCATGTATAAAAAGTATAATATTAATTTTCTAACGATAAATGATTAATTAGTAGCTTGTATATCAGACGGAAAATAAAAAACAAATCCATGAATGAATATAAAAGAAAAACTGCAAAATGATTCATGTATTCTTGTCGTTAGGATCCGTGCATGCACAGGCTTGCATTTCACCAGAAAAACGAAGGATACACCTACCAAACACAGGCTCTCTCTCTAATATTCCGAGATTGGTTCACCACCCGGTGACATTGCGTCAGGTAACATCAATAATATATGCAGATTCGATTCTTCAACCTTGGATTAGGTTGTGATTTTCTTTTGTTTATAAAATTCTCTGTTAATGATGATGCAGGCACCTCTCCCTCTCTCTCTCTCCCTCTCCCTCTCTCTCTCTCTCTCTCTCTCTCTCTATATATATATATATATATATATATATATATATACACACAGTAGGGCTGTCTGTACGCGTATATATATATATATACACGCGTACAGACAGCCCTGCTGTGTCCATCGACAATGCATCTGATCTTTAGGTCTCAACTTTCTAAAACAGGGTTGGTGCGGCCTGTCCTTAAAATAGTAGACAGCACATAGGAAGGAAGGAAGCTGTATAGCCCAGTAGAGATTTGTATATGCTTTTGCTTGTAAAAAGACTCAAACTTTAGACTTTAACCTGTGCTTTTACATTAAAGCTAAGAGACACCTAAGCTCGAATTAAAGTCTCGGTTTGTTCTTTAATCAAAGTCATTAAACTATCATCGTCTACATTTCGCAACTTTTTTTTAAGAATTCTTATCGACTGTTTAGGCATCCATTATGATTTTCCTGGGAAAATGACAGCAGATTAATTAGAATCATTATAGTCTGCTACCCGTTTCTCAGTTTTAATCATACGTTATACAATCCTTTTTTGCTGCACGAAAAACCCAATTTATCTCTGTATCTTTTATCTGTACTGATTGATACGTATTTGTATATGTGAGTTGAAACAAAAATCGATTGGACTTGAAGGATTATATTTCAATATTATTTTTGGTTATTTTGTTTAATATTTTTATTAGCTAGTTGTAGTTGCAGTACCATTTAGTTCTGAGAATTTCGATATCTTATTTTTATATATATTATATAAAATTGCTATATTCTATGATAATAAAAAAAGAAAATTATGTATTTAGAGGGCGTTTAGCATACTAGTACTGTTTGCTGCCACAGAGGCTGTTTGGAAATGAGAGAGCCGAAGAATACAGTAGTTATGCCTCTGGTGATGATTTCTTTTTCTTTTCTTTTTTGAGAAAAAATAGACTTCTTTCCCAGATAAAAGGTTTGCTCAAGAACTAATGCTAGACTTGTAGAAAGGCTTCTGAAAGAAAAGAAAAAAAGGCTTTTGTTTTGTCAAATAAACTGATAAACTCACTCTCAACTCAAGTAGCCAGATTTCATGAATAAAATTTTATTTTTATAACTGAAGGCATCTATGTCCTAGTCTCTTTAAAAGGTCTCCTCTCAAGAAATTAAAAAATAAATTAAAATGATTAATTTTTTTAAAAAATGTTTTTCCTTATTGTTATGGGTGGGAATTCTTCATTTAATTTTGTGTACCAACAGAGAAATCAGATTCTAAAGAGACATGATGATCCTGTCAAGAAAAATTGACAGTGTGTTGTGGACCTGTGTTGAGAGTGCTGGGCGCACTAGCAGACATATGGCCCCACCGTCATCACTTCCTCCACCACCTTCCTTCCACCCCTAGCTACAACTTACCCCCCCATTCCCTCCTTATTCCTGTACTTCTAGTGCTGGTGCCTGGTATTTTTCTCCCTGCCTCCTATACTGTAACGCATTCTAGCTTCTTTCTTCTCTTTGAAAAAACACACTTCTCTAGCCTTTTCTTGAATATTGAAAATTCAAAGACTGTATCTTGATGATGGAAGGTTGTCTTGGTTTACTTGGTGGCGGGGGTTCTTCTGGGGCCTCCACAAATAAGTCCACACTGTCAAAAGTGGAGGTGGTCGAGACGGAGGCAAGTTCATATCCAGTGGAAGCTGAGCTAGAGTTGGGTCTGGGGCTGAGTCTTGGTGGTGGCGGCTGTGGTGGTGGAGGAGGAGGAAAGGGTAAGGCAAGTGCATGGGGTGAGTGTGGTAGAATCTTTACTGCCAAGGACTTTCCTTCGGTGGTCTCTCAGCCTCACAGGCCCAACAACAACAACTCTATGCCTTCTACCTGTGCTGTTGGTGCTGTTTCTGGGACTAAGAGAGCTGCTGACTCTGTCTCCCATGAGGGCGGATCCCCTACTGCTGGCAGGTGGCGACTCCATTCCTTGTTATATGTTACTTTTCTTCAGATTGAATCTACTCTGTTCAGTTACTAGAAACGTTAGGTGAAATTTGCATATTCTGACAGTATTTTCTTTCCTGATGATTATATGTTGCTGTTGTGTCTAATAGTATTTTTCTTTTCTTTTCTCTCTGGCCTAAGGGGTTTCTTATTTTCTTACCAATCCATCATAGAACTAAATATATATGCATAAAGTTTCAGTTTTTCTTCATCTTCTCTCCGTTGATTGCTTCTATATTTTGTTAAGCAAGTCGTTTTGTAAATGATTGCCTCTTTTACAAAACTAAAACTTGGTGTGTTGTATCGTCCCTTGTATAGTTGTTTTCCCTTGTGTCTGTTTGTTTGGTAGATGATAATATTTTTTTCTTATTTGCCTACGTTTCCTGATTCATTCATGTTTATGTCTTTCTCCTCCTTTGACGTGAAAGGAAAATTTGAATTTTGTTTTTGTTAATGGATATTGTTGCTTATAGGGAATTTATTTGTCTGACCAAACTTCATCTCTTCCCTTCATAGTTCATTAATTCTTCCTTTCGTGGTTTAAATTTCTGATAATATTAAATTGCTTTCTGGGAGCAGTCAGGTTGTGGGATGGCCTCCTATAAGGGCTTATCGGATGAATAGCTTGGTGAACCAAGCAAAGGCGGCAAGAGCTGAAGAAGACAATGGAATTGGTGAGAAGGATAAATCCAATGAGAATTTGAAGAAGAAAATCTGTAACGGTAACAAGACCAATGCTACTGGTAATGAAAAGGGGCATCTTGGATTTGTCAAGGTGAATATGGATGGAGTTCCAATCGGAAGGAAGGTAGATTTGAATGCTCATGCTTGCTATGAGACATTAGCCCAGGCATTAGAGGAAATGTTCCTCAGGTCCGCCACAACTATCACTTCCGTTGGTGAGTCGGTGGCCTTTCCTTCTCTATTTTAATTCTGAAGTCGGAAAGAATCTTGGGTTTGATCTTTTATTTCCCACCACGGATTTCTTTTTATCAATCGCAGTGCAAATTATACGAGTACACAGATTCCCTTCCTGTAAAAACCCTGCCGATAAACTTGGTATAACTTCCATTGCAAATGACAATAAGCTCATCACTGTACACGTTTGATTGCTTCAAAAACATAAGAAAAACTACCTTGGTTATCTATATGCCAGTATCTATACTGTATATTTTGATGTATTCTTATACTGACTTGCTGGTTTTGTATTGAGTATCAGGTGGGGAGAAGCAACAAGTTTCAAAGCCCTCTAAACTATTGGACGGGTCGTCTGAGTTTGAGCTCACTTATGAAGATAAAGAAGGAGACTGGATGCTTGTCGGAGATGTTCCTTGGGGGTAAACAACTATCATTAACTGTAAATTCATATTACTAATTCTTAGATACCATGTTCTGCAACATGTCGCGTTCTAGATAAATATGGATCAAGACATTTAGTTCCATCAGCTGAGCTTTCACACTGATGTACCATGATTCCATCTGCTGTAATGTATTATTTCTCATCAGTCCCCAGTAGTTTAACCAGGTTGACTGAGTGTATGCAGAGCTCCTGAGAAACCTGTCAACCCTTCCTGTCTGAATAGGAAGAAAATTGCGCGGTTGAATTATTCAATTTCTAATGCTCTTGCGTGGTTTCTGTTTCATTTTTTTTTCCAGGATGTTCCTCACCTCTGTAAAAAGGCTTCGAATCATGAGGACCTCGGAGGCCAACGGACTTGGTATGCAAAATTTTCAATCAGCTGTTCCCTGTTTGCTTCCTAGTTTTTCTCCCACTTATTTTTGCTTCTCCTAACACTCCAAGACTGCTTCATTGATTGCAGCTCCAAGACTCCAGGAGAGGAATGAGAGACAAAGAAGGAAGCCTGTTTAGCCGCCGCTGCCTCGTCATTTTAAACTCCTGTAATATGGAGGAGACACTCACTGCTTGAAAACAGAAGACAAAGTAGAGAAGTTGATGAATCAGAATACTTTGCTAAGATTGTTCCTTCTTTTTACTGTTTTGTCGGGTTTTTTCTGAACCAGTATCTGGTTCTAGCTGGTTTTTGGTTTTTGTAGGCGATATTCATTTTAGCTTTTTTCTTCTTCATCTTATGTGGTGCTGCCATACCGGCATCTCACACTTGACTGCTTCTCATACTGTAAATATGAGAGTACTTGATATCTAGAGTGGAGTTTGCTGAAATTTAGTGGACTCAGCTTAGTGCTTGTGTGGTTTGGTGCTTGAATTTTTTCATGGTATCGGTCGGCCATGTTTTTGCCATATTTATACTTTAATCCATTGATTGTATGCCTGCGGTTTGGCATAACTGCGTTGATTAATTCTATGCGACTAAAACGTCCTCTTTTCAAGTTCCTCTAACCTTCCTAGTAACTGGTGCGGCTATGTTGATTGATAGTTGAACCTGCAAAACGCAATTCTGATAGTTGGCGTGCCGCCATCCACAGTAAATTCCACCACCGCAGTTCTTCCAATTATACAGCAGATGATATTTTCTGTTCATCATGTTCTTTCAAGCACAGCGATCCTGATTCACTAAACCAGGAATGGGCTGGTCAATAGATTTTACCTTCTCCGAACTGTTTCAGTTTTGGCAGAAATTAAGAGGGTGGCTAAGAATAAGTGGCTGGAATTATCTTCCATTATGGAAAGCTTGACAAGAGAGGAAAATGGTCAAAGAAACATGAGATTTTTTACTGAAACAGCGAGGCGAATTTTACCTGGTAATAAAAAACATCATTTAAATTTAGTTCTTTCCTCTGGTTTGTCTGAAATTCACGTGACCAAAACAATGCTGCAGCACCAATTTCACCAGTAGATGATGTTTAGTAATGATTCAGCTGCAGTCTTCGGTGAAAGACTTCTCTTGTTCGAAGGGGAAGATAACAGTCCATGATGAACCTCGCCTGGAGCCCTGTCCTTTCCTGCAGAAGAAAAAACATCATCCCATGATGAACTTTTGGCAGGAACAGGTTGATGGAGTGATTTTATTATTGAAAGAAAAAGGAGAAGAAGACAGAGAAAGAAGTAGAAACCAAAGGACCTGGGTTCAAGTGCATATAAGCCAACAAGTGAAATCTGGGCTGAGAGATTTTGCTCCAAAAACTGAGACAAACTTGATGTCTGAGATTATGCAATCATTTTGATTTTGACTGCAGATTTCTAAATAAACAGTGCGATCCATTAGCTTATTGACTTTCCTTTATAATAGTAATTGAATAAGGGACAACTGTATGCTACTACTTCTCATTATTAAAATCCTCGTGGAAATACTCGAAACTAAAATATTCTATTCCGTATTTTAAATAAAAAAACAAATCATCAACCAAGACAGAATTAAATACTTATATTTAAATGTCTCAGCTCTCAAATGGACATAATTGTTCCTAAGATTGCAGTGGAGCCAGTATGCACATATATACATAAAAAAGTGCTATTCGTACGATCGGAAAGCTTTCCAGCTGTAGGGTTCCAAGACTATTACTAGTCATGTTTTGCTGGATGTTCTTCTCCATGTATGATGACAAAGGTTAGGGAGACAAGACTGAAAGGATGGACCTCAAATGGCGGGCCAGTAATTTATACTTCATGGCCTGGTGGTTAATCTGTCTTCTCCATAAATACAAGACATCTTTTCACTTTACTCTGCAAATTATGGGAACCAGCAAGAAAATCCTCAGAACAGTTGATTAACGTTTCAAGTTGTAATGTTTATATGTGTGTATATATTCAAATAAAAAATAAAATTATTTAGAATTATATAATTTAATGTAAGAAAAAACACAATAAAATGATTTTTTTGAATAAAATTATGAACATGTATAATATTACGAGAATGTCATCATCAATCTCTCAAGGTTATTACATTCTCTGATTGCTCTAAAATTTTAAGATAATATATATAAATATATCAAGAAATTCGTAAAATTTCATCTCAATCTAATGGTTGGACTAAGAGATATGATTGATATTGTAAAATTATTCATTATTTAAAATATAAAAAAACTATTTAGCCGAAACGAAATAGACGAAACGAAACTTATACGTTCCGGTTGAAATCTGGGCAAAACTTTCGGAACGGGCTGAAATTTTAAGAAAAGTAAAAACTATATCGTTTCATCTTATTTTTTTAACTGATACAAAATGTTTTGACTATTTCGATTGAAACAGAATGAAATTTACAAAGATGATTTAAATTGAGCACAAGTGTAATCATTTCATTTGATGCATTTTTTTATTATACCTTTGGAATACAGTGTCCATCATTTGGTATTTCTATTAAGAGGGAATTTAGTGATATTGCAGTAAAGATTATTTCTTTTTTAAAATAATATTTTGTTTTTAAAAAATAGCACATCCATGCAATTCAAAAACATGAAAAAAGATATTCAAAATAACATTCAAAATCTATAGAAACGGTCATGGATGATTGCTGGACGAACTATTAAGTGATAAATTGACTCATTTTATTCCTGGGAACCAAATGGGGCCAAATGATCTTTGCTTCCCATGCATGATCTCCATGAAAAGCAGTTGTACGGTTTCAAGCTAACCCCATTGAAATTGTCTTGCATGTCACAATAATAGCCATGCCCAGATAGCCACGTGTTAAGCTAATCCTCTAATGTCCATCATAGCATGTCCAGCCATTACCTTCCATGTGTTTTCCATGACAGAAAACGATGCTTCATGTAAATGTAAAGTGCTGTTCACTTACCTTGGCCTTTTGAAGAAATAAAATCATCATCATTCTGATTTAAGAGTCTGGCTTCAGAATCTTTGCTTTTAAAAATAATTTTTGTTTAAAAATAAATCAAAATAATTTTTTTATTTTTCAAAAATCATTTTCAACATAGCACATCAAAATCATATCAAAATCAAAATGATCTAAATACATCAAAAAGATTAATTTAAAATAATAAAAAAATCAGTTTTCTTTAAAAATATTTTTAAAACATAGTATCACACCACCTTGCTCAAAGAAGATTAACAGCTTGTACTACAAACCCTCCATACTAAGAGATGATAAGCAACATATTCCATCCGTACTACAATCGCTAGTTCAAAACTTCTTCAAAATGGTTAACGATATTGTACCTCAAGAAAACATGATCCATTCAAGCAGCAGCATAACGATGGAGCCATGCTAGAAGTTTTAGGGCTCGGAATGGCACCAGCTATTTATTCTCCCCCATTACTAAATTACAGTATAGTTTGTGTACAAAGAAACATGACATCAATGCCTACTGCAAGAACTCCCTTGGATCAGTGACAAAACCAGTCAAAGCAGATGCTGCAGCCGTGTAAGGAGAGGCAAGATATATCTGGCCTTCCTTGTGTCCCATCCGACCAGGGAAGTTCCTATTTGTTGTCGAGACGCAGACCTGTAATGAAAAAGCCCTCGCAGGAGTTAACAGAATATCTGAAAATCATAAATGCCTCCCTCAATCTTTCCCAGTCAAAATATAACGTAGAAGTACACATGGTAGACAACTATTAGAGATGTATAAGGGTAGCTTCTGGTGGAATGGTCAAATAATCAACTAGATTTATATACCCGACAGCCCAACAGTCCTGTCCAGGATTATTTGAGGGAAAGAAAAGGAAGAAAAAAAATGCTATTTTCAGCATTTCACTTCAATTGTTCTTTGGAATCAAGCAAGACCTAAACAAGCTAATAATCAATTAAAGCTTTTCTTCAGATGGCTTGTATGATCCTATAGTTATTAGTCTCCATCACATTTCAAATCCCATGTAGTTAACTGATTATAGATGCGGTCCAGCATAGCCTCCCATTTTCAGAAAGTTGGTGTGATCTGTTGAATCCATTATGGTAGCCACTAGATTGGGACTACAACAGACAAAACAAATGTTTTGAGGCTGAGGCGATGGAGTAGATCCTACGAGGTGATTAAATCCGGTGATTAAAGCCTGAAAGCAAAAGGAATCTAGGAATGATCTGAACATATCTACTAATCAACTGTCACAGTTGATTCTGGAACTGCACACGCAGGTCATGACCAGTAGGTATAGGCCATGGCCACAATTCTCCAGCACATCATGTTCTAGAGCTTATTTATAGGAGGCAGGAAAGAAACTCTGGAAAGGCAGAATGGTCAATCTATAATTGTTACTAAGATGTACCAGAAGGAGAAAAACATTAACTTACCATAGGCTCATTCATGCGAGCATGAGTGTCTTTAGGGCCTCCCAAACAGGCTCCACAGCTAGGACTTGCAGGCGTGTCACACCCAGCTTCTTCAAAAATCTGGGCGCAAGTCTTGCCACCTGATCCCGGTACTGGGAGACTGTATACATCCATCCAGACCTGTAAATTTTATGGATGAATATTAATGTTTCATGTATAACAAAGTACTCTACAATTACTCCACACGTTTGAAGACAGTTAATAAGCATTGCAAACCTTTTGGGTAGCAGGGACAAGGAATGTGGGAACTTTGACCTTTTTACCCTGGACATAAAGAGAAAGGATAAATCAAGTCTAAGAAGAGGGATGGAACCAATGCAAGGGTGAAACCGAATCTCAGTGTAAAACACACTGTACTATTTGCAATAAATATTAAACTGCCACACTACCCTAAATCAAATGCTCAGAACTATTAACTCCTGCCAATTGTGCCCAAGCACATTTGCATGCCACAACCATACAAATTAGCAAGCAAAAATGAGTGTGAAAGAAGAATGATATTCGAATTTTACATAGTGACAACCCAATTTAGCCATCAGAAATGATTATACTATGGAGGAAAAAAGATATTCAAATTCTTATAGATGAAGGCCAGAGAAAAGCATACTAGCACTTGCAATGAGTTAAATTTAGAATACAGTACATGAGGGGTTGTTTATAGACAAAATTTTCTTTGCTGTCTATGATCAAAACTATGAATAATGAGCCATAATTGCCTAACTTAGAACTCAAAAAAAACTTCCTAGAAGATTCTAGATTCAACAAAAATACCAGATAACCACAGTAGGAACTGCACAGATTTATAAATATAATCCTAATAAAAATACCCCACTATCCATAAATTAAGAGGATAAAAAAACTAAGCCGACTAATTAGGAATCAATATCAACCGAAGGATAAGATAATGACCATGGTTATTAGGCTCACACAAGTAGAGTCCTACCAAATCAAATTGAAATTATTGTAAAAGTAAAAGCTAAATTTCTTCCTCGGTTGCTGCTTCAATTAACTCTATGCTGCGTTGAAATAACAAACCAACAGTCCAGCAGCAATAACATCATAAAATAAATAAAAATAGATATGTGGCTCTTACAGATGCTAGAAAAACTTTGGCTACAGCCATAAAATCTTCAGTTTTTCCACCAGTACAAGATCCGATGTATACTCTGTCAATTTTGACATCTTTGCATTCTCTTGCCAAAGCACGATTGTCAGGAGAATGAGGCTGCAAAAATATAAGATTACATCACTTCTTCAATGGTACAAAAGAAATCTCCAAGAACTAAGAGATAATAATGGCTTTTGTGATTGAATCAATATAGGTCCATCAAAGTTTTGGTCCCCCACTGTAAATATTGAGAGAGAGAAAAGAATCCATAACTCAAACATAGAAAAGATCACCTGCCTTTGCAACCAATGGCTCCAATTTTGAGATATCGAATCTGTACTCTGAAAGAAATCTAGAATCCAAAGAAACATGCCATCACTATAAATGAAAACCAAAATCATGACACAACATTTTATCAATATTCTAGTACTGACTCCCTATTACAATAATAAAGTTAATGTCATGATCCTGCAGAAAAAATAATAGTATTCAATGACCTTTCAGTTTTTTTCAAATCAGTAAAGAGTTTCTAAATGACCAAACTATACCACTGACTACTTAAAGTAAAATACAAAGTTACAAAATGTCAAATCAATCTATATATTCCCAATGCCATAGCTTTAAATATCCATATCACAAATTACAAAATTTGATTACGTTAGATTATTTAGTTAATGACTGGACATGATTATAGAAAAATTGATCCAAAATCTAAACAGAATTTTGATATATGACCATTTCTTATAAGCAGTACATATATGAGAGCATTTTGTTTTAATTTTATAGATCCCATTTTAGAGTCACCAGAAAAACAGACGAGGTACAGATTCTTGATACTATTTTCTGCTGGGAAAGCCCCAATTTACCACCCAAAAAAAACTGTTAAAAATGATTCAATACTTCGATTGTCTAAGGTAGTTTCATCAGACAGAATTTTTCAAAACCTTTTTCAATTTATAAATGGAAGGGATGGGACTCAGTCAGAAATGTATTCTCAAACCATCATAGGGTAACTAAAACAACAAGTAAAATGAGAACCCTAAGAACATAAGAAATTATCGCTTGTCAAACACGTAGTTTGGACAAACACACCTTGCTTGCGCATCACTATAAACTGGTTCATAGGGCAGAGTCGTTTTATCCTGTGTATAGCAAAATATAACATTTTAAACTCTTGCTAGGAAAAATAGCTCCGAAACATGCAAAAGAAAATATCATCAATAATGAAAATAAAGAAAACCCAAGCAATGATGAATAGTCCATCTAAAAATCAGCGAGGCAAACCTCAAGGTACTTGAATGTAGTGCTATCAGCAGGGACAACACCATTCTTTCCCCCAGCTTCAACAACCATGTTGCATAATGTCATCCGCTCTTCCATCTATATCGAAGACAAACAATCAGAACAATAAAAAAAATCAATTGAAGTGCATTTTAACTAGCACAGATAGAACTTGAAGCACATATTGCTTGCCTAAAGATACCAAAGGTTACTCACAGTTAAACTTTCAACAGTTGAGCCAACAAACTCCATCGATTTATATGTGGCACCAGCAACAGATATTTCACCAATAATCTGAAGAGTGACAACAAACATAAAACAATTGATACAGAAAACAGAAGTTAATATTTTTAAGCATATGTTACTGGCAATTTAAAGGAAACAAATGCCTAAGGCCCAAATTAACTTACTTGCAAAATCAAATCCTTCGCCTGCAAATAATCAGGCATTTCACCATCCATTACAAATCTCAGAGTTGGGGGCACCTGCAAATTTAAGAAGCAAAATCATAGGTAAATGACGTTGGCAATATCACAATCAATTCAATCCAGATAAGAACACAAATTTGTAGAAATGTCAAAATTAACACATTTATTCATATTCAAAAAAATATGAATAACAACCAACTGTATATAATAGTTAAACAATTTGATTAACTTTTCACAAGCATCTAGTTCTTTGTGCTTTTGAGAATTATGGCTCTTAGAGACTGCTAGAACATCCAGGTGCAAGAATGTAGAGAGTGCACCCACTACTTGCAGTTTAAAAAAAATACACATGGAATGAACAGGACAAGTTGATGACTTAATTAAAATAGAATTAATTTGCTTCCTAGTAAGAAAATTGATCCTATAGACGTGAGGTCGTAAGATCAGGTATTTTATGCACCCTATGCAATATAAGAATACAAACGCAAAATAAAGGATCAATTTTCCAAACCTTGAGCAGGAGCTTCCCAGTGCCTAATACGAAACCAGCATCAGTGTTGCCAATTCCAGTTGCAAATTGGCCAAATGCTCCAGCAGTACATGTGTGTGAGTCTGTTCCTAATAGGACCTGAAGTTCATAACACATGATTATTGGTTTTTCTTGAATATAAATGATAAAAATGACAGCTCATTGAGGACAAAAAATTGCACCTCTCCAGGCCTGCAATGACCTTCTTGGGCAAGTGCAACATGGCATACACCTTTGTAGTCGGGGTTAGCCTGCAAAGTCACAAAGTAATATGCACATTCAATGTCAGAAAATAGCAGTAAGCACGAATTCATTACTTAAATGTATAGAATTTTTTAATTAGATACATTGTCATTGAATCATATACCTTGAAGTTACCAAGATCCTTGATATCATAGAAGTACTTTATATCTTGTTCATTGCAGAAATCTCTCAGTATATCCACATTGCGATTTGCACGCTCGTCTTTAGTGAATATATAGTGATCTGGTATAATGACAACCTTTTCACGGTCCCAAACCTGCAATTTTTAAAGAGCGAGTCAGGTGGGTACTTTGGATGTCAGCAAAGAAAGACTAGAAACACAAGGGGAGAGAGAGAGAGGGTCGGAATATTGAGAATGACAGTTCTTGAATTCAAAAATTAATTCGAAGATTATGCTAACTGGGAAAAAATAGGGTAGAAATGAACACCATTAGCCATTTATTGAAACCTCTGAAGTAATAAATGGAATTTGTGGGCATCAAATGGAAATTGAATCAGTCCGGTATTTCATGCAGTATTCAAGAAAACATAGCCTCCAGAGGTAGGCTCCGTTTCATGCAGCATCAAACACTCGTATCATGAACACCTTGTTTTACACTCACTATAGGGAATCCAAGCTAAATCATAAAATCTATTTAAATTTATCAACTTATCATGTAATAAAACAAATCAAAACAAGAATCCGAGAACTACTTGCAAAGCAAAAAAAGCTAGTCTAAGACAATCGAATACCTTAGCATCCTGTCCAAACTCTTTCTTGAAGATCCCGATAGAACCAGGGCCACAAACATCGTGGGTCATCAAGATATCAACGTTCACCCAAACATTCTCGCCTGGGATCAGCTGGGGCTTCTTAGAGGCTCTAGCAAAGATTTTCTCTGTCATTGTCAACGCAGTCTTGACCTACAAAATCACCATGAGAAAAAACATCACCATAGTAACACATCAAATCAAGTATTGGAAAAATGAAAAAGACAGCAATTGATAAAAAATTAAAAATTAAATAAATAAGCATACCCAGTCAGAACCAAAACAAAATAGCTAGAAAAAAAAAGCTGGATAAAAAGAAGCTAACCGAGCCAGTTGTGGCAGGCCTGCGCTCTGATTGCTGAGGAGACATGACCGATACTATTTTCTTTGAAATTGATTTCTTGCATGTGGGAATCGGAAAGGGTGATGGTGAAGAAAAGGCCGACCAACCCAGACCCTTCTGCATCAGAAAACAAACAAATCTAACCGAGTGCTCACTGACTGAAACCAGAACAAAAAAAAAAGTAAAAAGCAAGAAGATTGTGATAGAAAGTCTAGACCTTTTCGGTGATGAAGGATGTGGAGTATGGAGAAATGGTAGAGGAAGCCATGACTGACAGTGCTGATAAAAACTACTGCTCTGCTAGCGTTTGAAGTTAGCAATGTTGTGTTTGGTTCCTGTCCAGTATTGGACTTGGAAGCAAAAATGGAGGCGGTTATAGAAAAGAAGAGGAGGAGCACGCTCGACACACGAGTCTGCTATAATAGAAGCATGCGATTTGTGGCTCTGACGTGTCCGGTTTATTTTGTATCCTACCCTCTTGGAAATATTGCTAGTTATTTGAACCGCGCTGGGTATCTTTTGTAACCTTCCCACTTGAAAACATAACTAGGTAGAGGTATTTGACATCCATTCATCGAGTCATTTGATTACGCTTTGCTGCAAGTATTTTTTTAAAATATAAAAAAATATCAAGAATATGAGTTTTTTTTATATAATGCTATACATTTAATTAAAATAATTAATTTGGACAGAATTTTTATTAAATAATATTAAAAAATTAATTATAAGACAAATTTTTATGTTCAATATTAATGTGAAGTAATAAAATTTAATAGAAATAAGATAAAAAAAAATGAAAGATAACTTCACCTGTAGATTTATTTGTAGACAAGCGATAAAATCTATTAAAAATAAGTTATTCGTTTTTTGTATCAAATCGGTTGATTCTTACATTTGTTTTAACTATTTGGCTAAATATTCAATTGACAAATAATAAAATTACAATTGATAAAATTTATTAAAGATAAGTTATTTGTTTTCTACAGCAAACTAATTGATTTTTGGATTAAAGATGAGTCATTTGCTTTCTATATCAAACTGATTGATTGTTGGGTCTGTTTTAACTATTTGACTAGTTATTCAATTGGTAGATAATAAAAATTTATAAAATTGCAATTGATAAAATCAATTAAAAATGAGTTTGTTTTATGTACCAGACTAATTGATTGTTGGGTATGTTTTAACAGCTTGGCTAATCATTCAACTAGTATCACGTTTATTTTTTGACATTAAATTAGTTGTCATTATTATTATTATTACTATCACTTTTTAAACAGTGAAAATTATTAAATTATCCTGAATAATAATAACAATAAAAAAAAATTGTAACAGAAGATTAAACAAAAACATAATTGGTAAGATTATTATTATTATTGTATAAAAAATAAAAACCATAAAATTATCTTGAAGAATAAATCAAGAAACCAAAAACACATTAACAAAAGAGCAAATAAAAACAACCAAAATAAATGAAGCTAGAACCATATTTTTTTTAGTGCAAGACCAAAATTAAGAATATGTGTTTTTTTATAACACTACAAATTTGAGCAAAATAATAAATCTGTTTAGAATTTTTGTGAAGCGTGAGTTTCAATAAAATATATGATTTTTAAATCGATATAAATTTATTTATTTAATAGATTTCAACAAAATAACCAACATAAAATCATCATTGCCATTAAAAAAAAGAAGATTGTGATATTTGAATCACTGAATTCATTGTATTAGGGTTAACTCATTTCATAATTTAATTTAAATTAAACATAATAATATAATATAAATTGAATAAACACCTGCAATAACTAAACAACAAGAATAAGTTGTTGATTTTATACCTATAAAAAGAAGAAGAAAACATAATTGAAAAGTCATTGGTACATCCTTATTATTATCATGACTATAACAGTTAAAATTATCATCATCATTACTGTCTAAATAATTAAAATTATTAAATTATCTCAAAAAAAAAAAGCAAAACACTTTTATAAAAGAGCAAGCAAGAAAACAATTAAAAAAAATCACTAAACTTATTATTATTATTGCATAAACAATGTCAGTAGTAGGGGGGAAAAGTTAAACAACCTGGAATTTTGGCGATGATAACCAAATATCATGCATGTACAAGTTATAATAGCCTTGGTTTCTGGATAACAAACAAAAGGTAATTAAGAATTTTATGGATTTTTTTGGGATTGCACTAAGTTTTGTACTGAGATTTTGGTGGAATTTTCTCTATACCGAAAGGTCCCAAGTTATCAATTAGATTACATTAAATTCCTAGTTTTATTATTTCATATCCCGATCTAATCATCTTGGATCTCAATAATCTCGTCATTATCAATTCAACACATCATATTTGATATCATGATACAATTCAAAATTGTGTGATAACAAAGATAATTCAAACTTCATATAATATCATTGCATGGACTGTCTTGTATATAATAACTTCATATAATGTAATTTAAGTTAAGGGTTTGATTTCAATTGACAACATGGATAGTTTGATGGGTACTTATGATTTTGAACATTAATTTAAGTCATGTATCCTAGTTTACAGATTAATATTACATGTTCAAGTTTTCAAGGAATAAGTATCTTTAATTACAAAATAATTTCATAATTATAAGCAAAAAAAATAGATTAATTAAGTTTACTATTGGTATAAACCCGATGTACCTAAAAATAGAAAATAACATGCATATATAAATATAAAAAAGGTAATAATAAAAAATCCATAATAGTGACAAGCAATCATTTTTTCTAGTGTTTTACTTGACATGCGAGGCTCATCATAATTTCCCTGCTGCATACATATCTCATTCAGTATCCTGACAAGTTTTCGAGAGAAATTTCATCTTGAAAGTCTTCACATAACAAATATTCCTAAACATCATTTTGTTTTTTCAATAAATAAAAGAGATTAATTAAGTTTACTACTGGCATAACCCTAGTATACCTAAAAATAGCAAATAACATGCATATATAAATATAAAAAGGTAATAATTTAAAAAATACCCAATAGAAACAAGCAATTATTTTTTTAGTGTTTCACTTGACACACGAGATTCGTCATAATTTCCTTGTTGCATACATATCTCATTCAGTATCCTAACAAATTTTCGACAAAAATTTCTATTCTTAAATTGGTGAATTTATGCTAAGGTAATTTAAATAAATTCTTAATTTATATCGAGGTAATTTCCACTTGATATCGTTAACTTATATCATTATTCAAGAGTAATTATCAATATTGGTGAATTTATTGGTATCAAAAGTTTCTCGATATCAAGCTAGACTAAAGAATTTTATTTAAATGTTGATATCAACATGATTAATTGATATCATTAACTATTTATTCCTCATAAGAGTTAAAGGAAAGTTATCCACGTTTAATTTACCATTTCTAAGATGTTGATGTCAAGAACCCTTGATATCATTGACTTCCTTACATGGAGTAGCTAATTGTACCTAAAATGATTTTCGATACCAATACACCCCGCTAGTATAATGAACTATTCCTGGTTCGGAATAGTTAATTAACTTATCTCCTTCCTTTTACCAGGACCAACTATGTTGATGTTAATAATCTTCACTAACATCATTAACCATCCAATTATTTAAGGTTAATCAATTCGGGAAACGTTGGCACCAATGAAACCTCATTGATATCGTTAGCTATCTAAACTCAAATGGCTAATTAAAGACACTCAAAAAATGCTAGACTAGTAGAACTCTTTTAGTATCATTAGCTACCAAATTTTCCATAATAGCTCATGAATGTCCTCTAAACACTCCATTCACACTAATTTTACATAAACATAAACTACTATTCAATTTGTATGCATGAAGTTTGGGCACCTACCCTTTGCAAAAGTTTAATTGATAGTCCGCGACTACTATTTAGATCTCATGCCCCCCTACATCAATAAACATTTCAAATAAAAAATCTATATACCTCTTTTTTAATAATCTCATTTGTCATTACCTAGTACGAATTCTAACCCTAAATATTTACAGTCAATTTTTGTATTCTTGCCCTTTATATAAATATATATATTCGTATCCCATTTATCAAAATGTATATATCGTTAATTTTTTTATATTTAATTTAAGATATTTTTAAATTCATGTACTAAATTTACACTAAGAGTTTACACAAGTGACACGTAGAAGTTATAATTACTTTAAATAGTGCAATTGCCATTTTCTTCAAGACTTTGTAAAACGAACCTTCATATGCAAAACACCTAAACGAGATCAACAATCCCTCTCAAGCCCAATAACAACAAACACTGCAAGAACTTTTGGGACCTTGCACCAAAAAAAAAATGGAAAAAAATAAAAAAGAATAGCAATTTAAGGAATATAAAAAAAAGTCCAAACCTGGTGAAGTCGACACACAATAAACTTTCATCGGGACTAATATAATTTTAGGACCTGTTTGGCACAGCTGTTGCTGTTACGGTTGAGGTTGAGAAAAAACAGTTTCATGAAAAGAGCTTTTAGCTGCAGTTCAAAACTGAAATTGAAGTGTTTGATTAAAACTGTGGTTGAGTTTGAGGTTTAATGAAAAGCAGTTTCGAGTGTTTGTTACCATGTTTTTCATATTGCTGTCAACTTATGAAATTACTTTAAAAGACGCACATATTTTTTTTAAAATATTGTAGATTTAATTATCATAATAATAAAATGTAATTAATAATTCAAGTAAATTAGACATTTTTATTCTCCCATCAAACTATTTGCAATTCCATCACAAATTAAATGCATACATCAAGGCCTTTGCAATCTCTTGCTATTTGATCGATGAACAACATCTGGTAAAATATCATCAGGAACAATATTTGCGATCCATAAATAGTGTTGATTCAATATCTCTATCTACATGTTGTAGAGATATAATGGCAAAATCTAGTTGCAAGTTTTTGATCCATAATCAATCGAAACGCAATGGGTTATGGAGTAAAACAAAGTTACGCACATTTTCTTTTCTGACGCAGCAGAAAATCACAAGGAATACGACCAACGTCGATATTTTGTAAATAAATATAGGATGAGAGGAACTCTCAGAAAAGTTCAAACTTTAATCATTAATTCAAAGATGATTCGGCCAAAGGCTTACAACCATATTTAAAGCAGAAACCTTAGCCCTAACCATATTGAATAAGGAAACGACGCTAATTAATAAAATTACCAAAAATGGCAAATTTGAGATAAATGCAGAAATTGAAAAGGCTATAAATCTTGAGCAAGCCAGAATTGATGGAAGTCGATTCGGACTTGGAAATCAAGAGTTACAGCTAAAACAAAACTTTCCTAAAATGGTAAAAACGATGATTTTGGGGCCTAAACGATGGAATTCGGCCAAAAAATGGTTTGTTGCAGCAGCAAAGCTGCTGATTTCTTCCGAAAACACCGAGACACATCAACTACATGAGTTTTGCGTCATTCTGACTTCAGCGTCCGAACTGCGGAAATTCAGTTGCTTTTGAATTTTGGATGCTCTCTCTTGAGCATGTACTCCTCTGCCATTTGTTCTACATCACTTTCATCATAGTTGATCTCTATCTACACAATTTTTAATTTTTTTAAAATATGATTTGTATGTATTTTTTTAAATAAATGGTCTAGGCTTGGCCCAAACTAAATGGCCCGGCCCAACCTTGCTGGACGTAGGCTGGGTCGAAAGTAGGTCCAGCGCATCCCAGCCCAAAATAGCACAAAATGGTGTTGCTGCAACTTTCATTTTCATTTTGAATTATTGATGTTACTGTTCACGTGAATGGCTGACTGTGGCGAGAGGGTCAACAGCCGGTACCGACGAATAGAGAAGGACGGAGTGGTTCTTCCTGTGGTGGCGGCGTCGAAAATGGTGTTGTGTGGTGGCCGGTAGGAGCTCTAGAAGGTTACAGCTGGTGCTGCTGAGCCGGGGCTTGCTGTCTCGGGTGCTGCTGACGCCGGAGCTTGTGGTGTGGAGGAGAAGCTGACGATGATGAGGTGGATGGTGGTGGTGCTGAGAGTTGTCGGTGATTGAGGAGAGAGAGGGTAACAATAGTGACTTTAGAGAGAGAGAACTGCGACTGAGTGGCAGAGCACAAGCTCCAGCTTGGGTCGTTCCAGATTGCAGATTCATACACTTGTTGCTGCGACTGAGTTTAATCCCATGCACGAGAACTACGACTGAACTTTTCGAAAAGCATCTCACAGATGCTTTTCGTTACCTGCAGCTAGAACACAATTTCAGGTGGGACCCACAACTAAATTTTATTTTTTCGTTTGGTTAACATCACGTTTGGCTCTGTGGTAAGCCTTAACCGCTGGCCACACCGCAAAGCTAAACACCCACTTAGTTTTTTTTTTCTTTTGCTTAGCCGAACTCTTAAAAATCTAAGCCCCAAAAAATATCTTAGAAACCAAATAAAAAAATATAAAAAATAACCATGCAAACAACTTTTTAGAGTTAGAGTATGTTTGTGATTATTTTTAAGAATTGTTTTTCAAATATTTTTATATTATTTTGATGTATTAATATAAAAAAATAATAATAAAAATATTATTTTAACATATTATAAATTATAAATAAAATCTATTTAAAAAAGCAGCTTTCTTATTTCCGTGGCGAATAGTCTACATCCATCCACAGTGATTCTCAGTGTTTTATTTTTTCAATAATTATTTCAAGAGAAAAAGAAAAATGGCCGAATGATGATCAGTGGTCCCCACGGTATAAAAAAAATAGTACCAAGAAATAAGAGCAATTCTTTCTCTCTGTTGTTTTGTGGCGGGAAGAACAGAGGCAATGCAGAGAAACGACTCAAATCCCCAAAAACCCTAGAATCAGAAAATCATCAATTCAATATATTCTGTATTCTCCCCAAAATTGAAAGACAAAATTCCACCATGTACTGGTTAGCAACTAGAAATGCCGTCGTTTCACTTCCCAAGTGGCGCTCCTTCACACTCCTCCTCCGTTCCCCTTTCAAATGCAGTTCACTTAGCCCGTCGCCACCGCCTCTGTAATCTCTCTCTCTCAATTGAAACTTATATTATGTGTTTTTGTATTATCATATAAAAAAATCGTGAAATACTGATTGCTACAGCAGCATCGGACAGATTCAACCTATTTACTGCTTCAAAAACTCGAAAGGAACCGCAAGAAATAGCAAGAAATCTAAAGCATCCAATAATGTTCTCGATGATAGGGATCTCTCACACATCATATGGTGGAAGGAGGTGAGCTTCCATTTCTTTTCCTTTTTTTATTTTATTGAAAATGGAATAGAATTGGGAACACGTTCTTTTGTTTTATTTCTTTTTGTGCGCGCACGCGCTGTTTTATTACCGCAGAAGTTGCAGCGGTGTAGGAAGCCTTCCACTGCTAATCTGGTTAAAAGGCTTATGTATTCCAATTTGCTCGGCTTGGATGCTAGTTTGAAAAATGGGAGGTACGCTCTCACCATGCATCTTTAGGTTACTTATTATTGTTTTGCTGCATAAAGACTACTTATGAAAACCTTTGATTTTTCGGTTGCAGTTTGAAGGAAGGAAATCTCAACTGGGAAATGTTGCAATTCAAGTCAAAGTTTCCTCGTGAGGTTTTGCTCTGCAGGGTATGTGTTTCATAATCTCCTAAATGGTTTATCCAAGACAACAATTGACAAAGTAGAAAATCTTAATGAAACTTTATTTTTCTTGTCCCTTTCTTTTACATGTTAACAATATATATAGGGAAAGTGGCACAACTAACCAAGCCTATAGCCACCCTATAGCACCCTATAACCACCACCCTATAGCCGCCACCCTATAGCCAGCCCATAGCCACCCTATAGCAACCCTATAGCCACACTTCCTATGCTATTGTGCTAACAACAATAAATCCTGTTTCTCTCTCCCCCTTAATATTTATATTGTTCTTCTGCACTACATGTGTTTATAATTGGTTGATGATAATTAATTTAGTGTTTTATGTTTCCAGGTTGGGGATTTTTATGAATCCATTGGAATAGATGCTTGTATTCTTGTTGAATATGCTGGTTTAAACCCTTTTGGTGGGCTGCGATCTGATAGCGTTCCTAGAGCTGGCTGCCCTGTTGTGGTATTGGGTTAACATCCCTTGTTTGTTATAGTAGATTTCTTAGATTTAGAAAGTTTATGAACTACAGTTTTATTGCAACATTTGCACATGCCATGTTCTTTACTAGTCTTTACAATAAGGGAAAAAAAGATGTAGACTCATGTTTAGCTAACTCATAACCTCCTATGCCAATTAATCTGCGTTCCCCAACTTGCATGAAGAAGTGAAGTCTTGAGAAAATTTCTTGTTGAGTTTAAGGAATGAGATAATGTTCTATTCTGTGATTGGTCAAAATTATGATACAGAAGAAAGGATGTTAGTTTTGATTGCAGTGTCGCATCTAGAAGATGGTCCAAGGTGGGATGTTTAATAACTTCCAATTTTGTGTTACTGCGAGACTCTCTCTCTCTCTCTCACACACACAGACACACATTTATTCAGTTTATCTGCAATGGATGTTTTGCTGTTTTTTCATCCTAATCCTAGATCAAGTTCTTTGTAGTAGTTCTTAAGTTACATTCATCTTTTTTTTTTGATAAATAAATAAATAATTCCTAGTTTCTTCAGTTTTTTGAAGAAGGATTTGATATACAAAGGATAGATCTTTTCTCTCGTTTTCTTTTCTAGAAATCTTACTTACCCTATTAGTTTAACAAACTTCATGCTTTACCCTTTCTTTTCTATTTTACCCTGCATTATTATCTGAAGAATGAGTAAAAATGCTTTCTGTTAATTTCATTCATTCTAATTGTTGGTGATACTTGAATTGTGCAAAATGCTCCTGCAGAATCTTCGGCAAACTTTAGATGACTTGACACGCAATGGGTATTCAGTGGTAAGTATGCAAACTGTTGCACAAATCTCCTTTTTTCAGCTAAACACAAAGGTTGTAGAACCTTTCTTCCTGTTTTGCCTATTTATTTAATGTGGCATGGGAGATCAAGTCTTGTGCTTTTATCACGTGTTGCAATCTAAACCATTAAGGCTGCTTAAGTTTTATTTTTAATTTTTTGGTTTGAAGCAGAAAGGAAAGTACTGATAATGTCATGTGATGTGCATTGAATAATTTAAAATTTCTCATGGAAAAGTGATGTTTTGACTACTTCAACATTTTTGACCCTCTATTTCCCTTCAAGATTAGCATAATTTTGCTTTGCATTACTAAAATTGACCCTTGTATATATATATATATATATATATATATTTTCATCATTCAATAGTAATTCAATATTGCTGACCCCAATTAGTTTGGGGTTGAGTTGGTTGCTGTGGTGGTGTTAGTTTTATCATTCCTAATGGTACCATTTTAAGGTATGAACCTGTACTGGCTGATTTTGTTCAATGATTCCATTATGTTTCTTACAGTGCATAGTGGAGGAGGTTCAGGGTCCAACACAAGCTCGTTCACGTAAAGGTCGTTTCATTTCAGGGTAATCACATAAAAAACACCTAGTATTATAGATCTTTAATCAATGGTGTTGGTGGCCATGGTCTTGTACTTGCCAAAGCAATTTATTCAAAAGTGTTCTGGTTACAATGAGACAATAATAAAATATTAAAAAATATATTGTAGTTTTAAAGCCTTTTCACCTTGCCCATACTCAAGAACATGTTTGTAATTAACTTAATATTAAAAAAAGATTCAGTTGAGTTTTGGGTTTGATGTTTGTTTCATGCATTCCATGTAAGTTGTTCTTGATGTGCTGCATTAGTATGTTTCTAAAGAAAATAATTTTAATGCTTGGAAGGCATAATACATAGATCATTTTGCACTATGTCTCAGTGATTCGCAAAAGAAAAGACATTGAGCAAGACCAAAAAATAAAACGCATTAGGTGATTTACAATAACTTTTCCATTACATTTTAAATTTGCGTCTCACTAGGAAGTCTTTATTTTTTTCTCTTTCTTGCTCGGTTCAGTCTGACACTTACCAACATAACATGAATTTGTGTTGTTCACATTTCTTTTTTTTGTCTCTTGCTCAAACTGGATAATGTTTGCCTAGCCAAAGCTTTTTTATTTTTTTTATTTTTTGAAATTCAATTGAAATGAACCACCAATGAGGATGATATAAAATAAGCAGAAGAATAAATTGAAATTCTGCATATGCTAAATCTGTTTTGGATGTTTGAAATAAATTGTAATGATAATTGTAATTGAGAAAATTGTAAGATATGAAAGGATCATATAAATTAAAGACAGGCTATGCTTTTGTTATTCTTGTTAAATTTCATTTTTTATTTATGATTTCCATATCTTGTTTTGACCTGTTGCTTTGAGGATTCAGGCATGCACGCCCAGGGAGTCCATATGTTTTTGGACTTGTTGGGGTTGATCACGATCTTGACTTTCCAGAACCAATGCCCGTAGTTGGTAAAAACTATCATCATCATTTAAACTAGTTATCTCAGTGCATAGAAGCTTGGAGAAAAAAAAAGTGGACCCATCTTTTATAAAATATTTCTGGCACTTGTAGGGATATCTCAATCAGCAAGGGGTTATTGCATGGTTTCAGTCTTAGAGACCATGAAAACATATTCATTAGAGGATGGTCTGACTGAAGAGGCTCTGGTTACCAAGCTTCGTACTTGTCAATATCACCATCTATTCCTTCATACATCCTTGAGACATAATTCCTCAGGTTTGCACTCTCTTTTGAGGCTTTTACTATCTTGAAATGACATAATTTGTTTAATAAAAATTGACATCAAGTTCTACTCCTCACATACCATATTGGTTCTTTTTCATACTTGAGGCATACCTAAAAATTAGCGTTCTTGATTTTATTGAGCGTGATACAAGATTTACTTGTGGTGTTGCATCAATTTTCATTTTTTCCATGTCTGAAATGTCAACCACTCCCTTCTCTGGTATAAAAATTAGTGCAAACTAATGGAGAAAGCAAGTACATCGTATGCTTGGGAACTTAAGCCTAAAAATGCATTTTTAAGTTTTGCTTCCCTTGCATGGGATATATTAATTTCTCAGTGCTTTGTAGGGCCATATTTGGGTTACTCAGTGAAGGTTTAATTCTTCATTACCAGTGACAACATGCATCTTTTTTCATTGTTATTTTCTCTTCTCTTGCCCATACCATGTACTTGTTCACAATAGCATATTTTTTCCAGGAACTTCTCGCTGGGGAGAGTATGGTAGGGGTGGCTTGTTGTGGGGAGAATGTAATGGTAGATATTTTGAGTGGTTTGAAGGAAATCCTGTCACTGAGCTTTTATTCAAGGTCCAAGCACTTTTCTTCTTGTGATCTTACTATTGTGTGCTCTTTGATTATAGTTACATAATCTAAGAAAATCAACACTTTTAGGTCAGGGAGCTTTATGGTCTTGATGATAAAGTTGGGTTTAGAAATGTTTACGTGTGTTCAGAAAACAGGCCCAAACCATTACACCTCGGAACGGCAACACAAATTGGTTAGTTGAACTTTATTTACACAATTTAATGTTGATTTGATTTATTAGCACCAGGTTACGACATGCAAACCAATTTGGCAAGATTTGTTCCATATTGCCAGGTGCCATACCAACAGAAGGAATTCCTTGTTTATTAAAGGTTTTACTTCCATCAAATTGCACAGGTCTACCTGAATTGTAAGTGTTATTTTTCACCATTTTTCTTAAAAAGCTATGTAGAGGCAATAGTTGATGAATGTATCAAATCTATGTTGCCAAGGCATGAATAAAGTAACAGAAAAAATGTCATCCCCACCCATGAAAGGGTGCATAAAGGATCCATTCAATTTAATTCTCAAAAGAAGAAAAAATACCTGCCCAGCCCTACACAAATTTGTACCTAGCATATGAGTAATGATACCATGATACTTTGAGTAATCATGGTCAACCACATTATTTAGTTGATTAAATTTGAATTTGGCTCTCTAAAAAGGTTCAAGTTCCTTAGTTGCCCTTGAGTTGACACCTTAATATTTTCTTTTTTGACCAGAAGTTCAGGAACACCATATCTACACAGAATTTTGGCAGTCAGTAGTTCTTGCAAACTAAGTTTTGAGGTGAATTAGCTGTCTGAATGCTCATCTAGTGCCTGAAATTTATTTGGGAGCATAATGAGTAAATAATTTAAGTATGATTGTTGGTTAGCTAGGCAAGGTATAAAGATCTTTTTTAGTGTGTTGTGATAAGGATCCTCTATTACATGTTTATTTTCTCTTGTGAGAAAAAGTTTTTAACTTTGTAACCCTAAGATTGTCATTATCTTATTGGTGAGATTTTTATAATTATTGTAAAACTATTATTGAGCAGAAGTTGTTTATTGACAATATAGTTAAAGTCTTTAGGAAACTTGTGAAACAAAAGAAAGTTAGCTATTGGAGCTGAGCTTTTCAAATGCACTCTTGTACCAACATTTAATATCTGCAAACTCTTTGAAATTTATGTTTTGATGGTTTCCTTGTGCTAGCATGATCCGGATAAGATGTTAGCATTATCCGGACAAAGTAGTCTCCATATACAACAAGTATTCTATAGAAATCCAGCTGTAAATAATAGTGTTTTAATAGGTTACTTATCTTTCCATACTTAGCCCTAAATTGTAGCTAGAGCATGTAAATCTCTTTTCTTCCTATATAATAGACAAGACACTCAAGAGGGGTCATTCAATTTTCTATTCAGCTAATTTGTCATGGTATCAGAGCCTTACTGCTGAAATTACATTACAAAATCTTGTTCGTTCCCCTCTCGGTCTCTTCTCGGTTTCTTGGTCAGTCCTAGATACATAGGGCTCTCGGTTTCTTGGCTTTTCAGTTTGGGTTTCTTAGTTGTCTTTTGGGATTTACCTAAAATAATGACATCAAGCAATTCTGACCTATTTGGTGTTCGGTTTACTGGAAAGAACTACTCAGCCTGGGAATTTTAGTTCCAAATATTTGTTACGGGGAAGGAATTATGGGGCTATATGGATGGGAGTGATCCGGCTCCCACAGATGTGTCAAAGCAACCTCAATGGAAGATCAATGATGCTCGGGTAATGTCTTGGATTTGGGGTCAGTTGATCCTCTCATTGTGCTTAATCTAAGATCATATAAAACAGCAAAGACTATGTGGGAATACTTGAAAAAGGTTTACTATCAAGATAACAATGCTAGATGTTTTCAATTAGAAAACGATATCTCTAATTATGTTCAAGGGAATCTCTCTATTCAAGATTATTACTTTGGTTTTCAAAATTTATGGGCAGAATATACTGATATTATTTATGCCCAAATACCAACAGAATCTCTCTCTATTGTTCAGCAAGTTCATGAGCAAAGCAAATGGGACCAATTCTTAATGAAATTAAGATCTGAGTTTGAGATTACCCGCTCTAACTTAATGAACCGAGATTCCTCACCCTCCTTGGATGTCTGTTTTGGGGAACTACTACGGGAAGAACAATGTCTGGTTACACAAGGCAGCTTCAAGCAAGATAACTCAGTGGCAGTTGCCTTTGCAGCTCAGGGAAGAGGAAGGGGTCGGAGTATGGGCAGTGTTCAGTGTTATAGCTGTAAGGAGTATGGACACATTACAACCAATTGCAAGAAGAAATTTTGCAATTATTGCAAACAGCAAGGCCATATCATCGAGTGTTCCACTCGTCCCCAAAACTACCGGCAAATGCTTTCCCAGCAGTGCTGTCCGACAATGCTTTCCCAACAGTACTGTCCAATAACTCCTCTACATCAGTTGCAACCAGTCCTCTTACTCCAGAAATGGTGCATTAGATGATTCTCACAACATTCTTGGCCTTGGGGCTTCAAGGTACTACTTCCGATCCTAAATTTTGGCTTGCTGATTCTGCTGCCTCAAACCATATGACCAATTCATCTAGTGAGCTTAAAAATGTGCGTAAGTACCTTGGGTCATCACAAATTCAGGTTGCTAATGGTGGATATATACCTATTACTAAGGTTGAAGATATTGATCCAACTTTCAAAAGTATATTTGTCTCACCTGAATTATCTACTAGCCTCATTTCGTTCGGTCAACTGGTGGATGATAACTGTAATGTGCATTTTTCTCGTAATGGCTGTCTTGTGCAGGATCAGGTGTCGGGGAGGATAATCGTGAAGGGGCCTAAAGTTGGATTACTGTTTCCGCTGCATTTTCCCATTCCTAGTTGTCTCTCTCTTGCTTATACTACTGTTCAAAATCGAAGTGACATATGGCATAAACGTTTAGGTCATCCAAACTCTATTGTTTTATCTCGATTAGTGAATTCTGGTTTACTAGGAAATAAAATTAATTTCTCTTCTCATGATGCTTTGATTAATTGTTCTACATGTAAATTAGGCAAGAGTAAGACTCTTCCTTTTCCTTTCCATCGCAGTTGTGCTACAAAATGCTTTGATATTATCCATAATGATGTTTGGGGTCCTGCACCGATTCTATCTCATGCTCGTTATAAGTATTTTGTGACATTTATTGATGATTATAGGTGGTTCACTTGGGTATATTTTCTTCCTTCCAAGTTTGAAGTCTTTATGGTTTTCAAATCATATGGCTATGTTGAGACTCAATTTTCTATTGGTATTAAGGTGTTACGATCTGATTCGGGGGGGGGGTATATGTCACATGATTTTCATGCTTGTTTAAAGCAAAAAGGCATTCTCACACATCGTTCATGTCCATATACACCACAATAAAATGGGGTTGTTTAGCGTAAGAATCGTTATCTTTTGGATATCACTCGAACCTTACTGCTTGAGTCATTTGTTCCATCTAAATTCTGGGTTGAAGCTTTGTCTACTGTAGTTTATCTAATCAATCGCTTACCATCCCAGGTGTCGAATTTTGATTCCCCTTTCTATCGTCTAAATCACAAGACTCCTAGCTATCATGATTTGCATATTTTTGGTTATGTTTGTTTTGTTCATTTACCTTCTCCAGAGTGGCACAAACTTTCTGCTCAATCTGCTAAATGTGTGCTTTTAGGGTATAGTATTTCTTACAAAGGTTTTATTTGTTATGATCTAAGTTGTGATAAATTTCGTATCTCTAGAAATGTTTTCTTTGAAAATCAATATTTCTTCCCTACTGTTGAATCTTCCTCGGTTGATCCTATTCTTCCTCATTTTGAGGATGTGTCACCTTTTAAGCGGTTCAAACCTAGAATTGTGTATGAATGTCGTTGACCAACTATGCCTCTTCCGATGACTGACCCACCACCTGATGCTGTTCCTGAGCCGCCGGTTCTTCGCCGCTCTACGAGGGTCTCCTATCCTCCTGATCGGTATGAATTTTCTGCTACTTTATCTAATACACCTATTCCATCATGTTACTCACAAGCTGTCCTGCATGAGTGTTGACAGACAACCATGCAGGAGGAACTTCGAGCTTTTCAAGATAATCATACATGGGATCTTCTTCCTTGTCCTCCCACGGTTAAGCTTATTGGGTGTAAATGGGTGTACTCGATTAAGCTTCGCTCCGATGGCACTCTCGATCGCTATAAAGCACGCTTAGTTGCTCTTGGCAATAGACAGGAATATGGTGTGGATTATGAGACCTTTGCTCCTGTCGCCAAAATGCTTACAGTCCGTACTATCATTGCCATTGCTGCTTCCCAGGGTTGGTCACTTCATCACATGGACGTCAAAAATGTTTTTCTCCATGGTGACCTTAAATAAGATATTTATATGGCATCTCTACCGGGTTTGGTTTCCTCTTCTTCATCTGTTGTGTGTAAATTGAAGCGATCCTTATATGGCTTAAAGAAAGCTCCTCGTGCTTGGTTTGATAAATTTCGCACTACCTTGCTTCGCTTCTTTTTTGTGCAAAGCAATTATGATTCCTCTTTATTTCTTTGCACCACCTCTGTTGGTTGTGTTCTCCTCCTGGTTTATGTTGATGATATTGTCATTATCGGCATTGATTCTTTATTGATCAGTCAACTTCAGCAGCATCTTCGGGATTCTTTTCATATGAAGGATCTTGGTTCTCTTATTTTTTGGGTTTGGAGGTTCATTCTTCTTCTGGCATCTATGTGAGCCAACAGAAATATGCTCAGGACTTGATTGTGTTAGCTGGTCTTTAGGATTCTTCTCCCGTAGATACTACTTTGGAGGTGAATGTTAAGTTTCGACGTGATGAAGGTGATATTCTGCCCAATCTGATGTTATATCGACAATTGGTTGGCAACTTGAATTATCTTACTATTACTCGTCCTGATATATCCTTCGTTGTTCAACAAGTCAGTCAATTTATGCAATCTCGTCATCTACACTTGTCCGTGGTTCGTCGCGTTATTCGATATCTCCTTGGTTCTTCTGACCAGGGTCTTTTCTACCCGGCTGGGTCTCCTCTTCGCCTCGTTGCATTTAGTGATGCTGATTGGGCTGGTTGTCCTGATACTCGTCGTTCCGTCACCGGTTGGTGTATGTTTCTTGGTGACTCTTTGATCTCTTGGAAGAGAAACAAGATCGTGTTTCCAAATCCTCGACTGAGTCTGAATATCGGGCCATGTCCGCTGCTTGCTCGGAGATAGTTTGGCTTCATGGTCTCCTTGCGGAAATTGGATTTTCTCAGTCCTCTCCTACTCTTCTCCATGCTGACAACACGAGTGCTATCCAAATTGCCACAAATCCTGTTTTTCATGAGCGTACTAAACATATCGAAGTGGATTGTGATTCGATTCGGGAGGCCGTGGATTCTCATGTTATTTCTCTTTCACATATCTCCCCTGATCTTCAGATTGCTGATGTGTTTACCAAGTCCATGACTCGTCAACGCCATCAGTTTCTGGTTGGCAAATTAATGCTTTTGGCTCACCCAACATCAATTTAAGGTGGGATGTTAGCATGAACCGGATAAGATGTTAGCATTATCCGGATAAAGTAGTCTCCATATACAACAATTATTTTATAGAAATCTAGCTATAAATAGTAGTGTTTTAATAGGTTACTTATCTTTCCATACTTAGCCCTAAATTGTAGCTAGAGCATGTAAATCTCTTTTCTTCCTATATAATAGACAAGACACTCAAGAGAGGGGTCATTCAGTTTTCTATTCAGCCAATTTGTCACCTTGGAATGGTTGACATGAAAGTATTGTGCCTTGAAGATTGCTTTGCAGTTCATCCAAAAGAATGGATGGGGTTTCTCTAGTTAAGGAAGCTGAAAATTTTAATGCAAGAATGATTAAGTGTAGAACTTCAGGAACTTGGTCATTCCGATCTGTATTTTCCCTATTGATGATGTTTGTGGGGACACGGGAGTGGATGTTGATTGAGGTGATGAAACATCAAAACTAGTTCAAGTTATGCAAATCATTGTATGCACTTATTCTTTCATGGGTTGAGCCATTAAAATCTAAAATTGGTTCAATCTGTGCATATAATTGTTTATAATGGTAGTGTACTCTCTATATTGCCAAGCCATTTTTTTATCTTCCACTTCAAAGAAGCTTTTCTCAAGCTTCCCTTGTTTCTGTTTTTGTTATTAGAACGTTGTTCTTCAAGATAGTTTTGCTCGAAGTTTTTCTTTTCCTTGGTCTATCTAGAAGATGTAGTTGCACATTTTCTGTTCCCCCTTTTGTCTTTGTGATGTAATAGGGCTCATGTTACTCAAGATTTCCATGATCTCTCAGGTATGTCAGAGATCTGCTTCTCAACCCTCCTGCTTATGAAATTGCATCAACAATTCAAGGTGAGTTCTGATATGCATTTTATATAGGTTATTTATTGGTTATTGAATTGCATCAAATGAAGTTCATGGTCGTAATGACTTTAACACATTTTCTGGTAAATTATTTTGTTGTGAGTTGTTTAATTCCAAAAAAATTGCTCGCCGTCTCTCTTAAAATTTGGAAATATTCATCGATTTAATCTTCGTACTAACCTTAATTTAGAAATGTTATAGGTGTTGGAAGTATTTACCTGACTTATTAAATACTGAGATTTCCTTTTGTTCGTATGCTCAAATATAGAATCCACTGAAGGGTAAATTTGACTTTTGCTGCATGATGTCATTTTTATGAGGTTACACTTAGGTTTTTGTATGATGTATACTCTTCCTATCTTGTGGTCAAATATGTTTCTATTGAAATTTAAAATGAAAAACAATATCATTTATTGTTATTTGAGAAGACAAAAAAGGTAAGTATCATTGTCAAAAGGAATTTGCATGTTTCTTAAAACAAGGATATTTTAAAATAAATAAATAAATAAATTGGGCTCTGATAAGGCTAATTCCAATTTCTCCCTTAAAAAAACACTTTTCTAACAAAGAATTCCATTTGATAACATTGTCACGCACTATAAGAACATTGCATTTGAAGCTAGTAATAATAATAAGAGAGAGCAGTTGAATAATGAAAAGGCAGAAATAAGGCTTTTTTTAAAATATCGAAATATGCAATTCAATCCTCTTCACTCATGTTGGTGATTATGTGACACTCATGACCATTCCAGCCTTAATTGGCCAAATTGTCACAGAAATAAAAACAAAAAGGTAACATGGACAAACAGCTCAAGAGCTTTCTGTTTGCATTTTGGGTTGTTATGCCAAAGTGAATGCAAATGAAGTTTACATTATTTTATACCATAATAAAATAAAAATAGTTAGTAATTGCAAACCTGTCAACTTTAATAGGAAAAAGGCGACACATTTTGCTAGAAATAAGTTATACTGAGAAGTGCATAATGGCAAAATTTAACTAGCAATATCTCATGACAGTTTATGGGATTTCCCCTTTGAATTTATTTTGTTCAGTTTTTGACTGTTGAATTTTTGCTGTTCTTATGCCTTATGGCAGTGCCAATCATGTTCTTATGTACTATTTTGTTCTTGCTTGGCAGCAACATGCAAACTTATGAGCAATATAACATGCTCAATTCCGGAGTTCACTTGTGTGTCCTCTGCAAAGGTTGTTTTTGAATTACCTTTCTAATATGTTCGATGTCAAATAAATGCATTTTGCATTCTTTCACTTCCTATTTGTTTACTGTTTAATCTTAATTTTGGCTTCCATTGGAACTAGAGTTATTATGGAATGTAGTAAATGAGTTTCCTTTCCCATTAATTGTTTGTTAGGCTCTTTATTTACACATTTTGCTGTTTTAAGCTTTTGCTATGATTTCTTGATGATTGATTAAAATTGTTTGTTACATTGTAATAGTGAATTGACTGCATTCAAATCTTGTTCTTGGGTTGGGAGGGCACGATTCATTTGCTTAACCTGATACAGTCAATTACAGCATTTATAAAAGATACAAACTGCAATTTGAAAGTCAAAATCATGATGCTGAGGGCAAGAGTGGATCTGGAAATTTCTTAAAAAATTGTTGCAGTTGCAGACACATTTGACCTGGATCCTTGCTATAATGGTTAAGTGATTACCCTTGTTAAAAACTCAAAAACAATAAATTCTTAAAATTTGAGCTTGTTAATTTGTATGAAGAAATTATTTCCCAGTTGTAAAAGTGCATTTGTATTGAAACGATTGTTTACTGTAATATCTGTTCCTGCTACTTGCCTTTGATGTGCCCTGAAAGTATAATGGCTGCACAAACTCATTCAGTATGAGGATGATAACAACATAATCTGTTTACTGTTGCCTAAATTCAACAAAATATATGGTCATCATTTCTTATTAATAATTTTTTTGAAGATATCCATGCTGAATCTCAAAAAACTTTTAATTCTGTATCTGATTCTTGCCTTCTAATTTGGTGCAGCTTGTGAAGCTTCTTGAACAGAAGGAAGTCAATCATATCGAGTTCTGTAGAATAAAAAACATACTTGATGAAATACTGTTCATGTATAGAAACTCTGAGCTCAATGAAATACTGAAATCATTGATGGATCCTGCTTGGATGGCAACTGGTTTGAAAATCGACTTTGAGACATTAGTAAGTGGAAGCATCCAGTTCTATATGTTATTGATACCTTTTCAATAAACTTCTTCCTTTACTTGTTAAATAAGCAAACACTAGTTTATGCTTTGGATGTTGGGATGGGCATGATGCATTAAATGAAGAGCATTGGATTTTATCTTGTACGGTTTTGCCTTGTTTAAGATCTATTATGTGCTGATATTCACCAAAATTAACATTAGCTGTTCAGTAATGCAGAGGAAAAACTTGAATCTGACATTTGAAGTAGTCATGGACTGTGGTATCATTTTTTAGAATTTGGAACTTCTATTTTTATTTATTAGCTTCTTTTGTATTTATTGGACCATTTTTTTTTTTTTACAAGAATGTTTAACTATATGTGTCATCATTTACTATGTACCTTTTAAGGAGTTGAATAACACGGGTTATGGCCAAAAAAATATAGTAACTTGGAGAAAATTTATTAGGTTAGGGATTGCTATGGGGAGGGGCTCTCCCAAGGAATTCGCAAGGTTCCAAGGACTCTCTGGATTTAATGCTCCTGTCAAGATCCTACTTTATTTTTCTATTGTTCATGTTCTATTTAACAAGAAACATTTTATTATTTTTGTTGATTTTCCATAATTATATCTCAAATGCTAATAAGAATTTTTAAAGAAATATTGACACCTTAAGCAGGTATTCCATTTGGATTATTCATATTAATGATTTAGTTTTTTTTAGCTTAAGTTGTATAGCCTTTTGAACAAGATCTCATGTGCTGATGGTTGTAACAAGCTTTTCAATTTGTGGCAGTAAAATCTAGTGCCATTGTATTTGCATCCACGGCTAGTTAAACATGACCCCATAGTAATGCTTATGGCATGTTTTCTTTTTTCTTCATGTATGGATTTCCTGGTTCAGTAAGCTGTGCTCATTATTATTTTTGTTTTTTCCAGGTTAATGAATGTGAATGGGCTTCAGGCAGAATATCCGAAATGATTTCCCTATATGGTGAAAGTGATCAAAAGATAAGTTTTAGTCCTGTTGTACCTAGTGAATTTTTTGAGGATATGGAGTCTTCATGGAAAGGTCGTGTGAAGAGGGTCCACATGGAGGAGGAATTCTCAGAAGTGGAAAAGGCTGCACAGGCCTTATCTTTAGCAGTAAGTCTCTGGAATGGAACTTTTCATGCTACGAGTAGACACCTTGCTTCTTACCCTATTGTTCAATCCTCCTAGAAGAGTATTTATTTTTTCTGTTTTTCTGTTCTTGATGGTATATTTATAAACTCATGGCTATCTGCTTTGTCTATTCTTTTTTTTATTTTGTAGTTCATTACTGAATCAGAAATTCACTGTCATGCACAATCCATGTCATGCATATTTATGAGTTTATCAGTGACTCCAGTCTTAGTTCATAGTGCTTCATATTTAATAGCCCACAATATGACTGGATGCCCATGGTGTATCATCTGTTTATATTTGACAAATTATCCAAAAATGCAAGAAGATAAAGCTAAACTAGAGGGTAATTTGACCAACTGACATGTTAAAGCTTAATCTAAAAAACATAAAAAGGGAGTGGAAAAGCACAACAAGATGCTGAGACAAGAGAAGATAGACTGACTGGCCAGCCCTCAACATAGGGTCATTTATACTTTTAAAAATCGAAGATGTGAAGGTAGAATAGGATGCTCTGTTAGAAAAAAAAAACTTGTGCAATCTGAATTAGTCTTGGGCACTATGTCTCTAAGCCATAATGCCTCGAATATATTTCTGCATCGTTATATTTTCAACAATACCTTGTCTGATTGATGCCTCTTTTTTTCCTTTTAAATGAGATCTCCTTCACATCTTTCCTGCACCTAACCTTTTGTATGTAAACTGCTTGCTATATAGAGTTAGGATGGTGATTGGTCTATAATGTTAAAAAATAGGCACAGGATGGTAAGTGGTGGGATCTTGGTTTCTTCTACTATGAATATTGTGCCTGATTCACTCATTAATTTAAAATAGGTGAATTTTCATCTCACAGTAGGTAAATAAGTGCAGACATTGGATCTCCTAAAGTGTCAAAACTATTTCTTAATTAATATCTTCTAACGAGCATGGAGCTTTGGAAGCAATGTTAAGACCATTGTTTTCCAGCTTGGATTCTTGCAAATAGCAAGAATCATTATCATATGTTTTCCTATTTCTTGAGCTCTATGAATTATTATCTTTTATTTTTATATATATATATATATATTTTTATTTTTAAATCTAACTCATGACAATTATATTTGGCGGGTCTTGTAATTGGAACAGACAGACATTGGTGCATCGATATCTTGTGTTTTTATCATCTCAACAACAATTCCATAAATCTCAACAACTATTCTATAAACAACATAATCTACTGGTGCAGAAAGATTTATTTTGGCACCTCTTGTATAAAAAAGATTGAGACATTGGTGATCAGCCTTGGAATTTTATGACTTGACCTGACTAAGTTTGTAATCTTAAGGTTTTTCTTTGTTTTCTTTTATTGACTTGCCTGTTAATTAATGTGGATAATATGATACATGTATGCAGCATATTCCTTTGTTCATAAAATATAGGCTTCCATCATTGCTGTAGGTTACTGAAGATTTCATTCCTATCATTTCAAGAATAAAAGCAACTACATCCACCTTTGGTGGCCCAAAGGGAGAAATATTGTATGCTCGAGAGCATGAAGCTGTTTGGTTCAAGGGAAAGCGGTTTGCACCAGCAGTATGGGCTGGTACCCCTGGGGAAGAACAAATTAAACAGCTTAAACCTGCTGTCGATTCTAAAGGCAGAAAAGTTGGCGAGGAATGGTTCACTACAATTAAGTTGGAGGATGCTTTAACTAGGTGTGCTGTTTTTACTTGAAGCTATGAAAAAAAAATTCTGTCATCTTCTCCTTTCACTTTCTTAGATTCTGTTCTGTATTTAGATCTATTTCAATGATCAAGTCATGCCACCTCTGTTTCAGGTATCATGGCGCGGGCGAGAAAGCAAAAGCAAAGGTTTTGGAATTGTTGAGGGGGCTTTCTGCTGAGTTACAAACAAAAGTCAATATCCTTGTCTATGCATCAATGGTGCTTGTCATTGCAAAGGCATTATTTGCTCATGTGAGGTTGGTTGCTCATATTTTTGGAAATTTATGAGTTTGAGCATAATATCATTGGTGATTTTATCAGAAACTTTTTTTATTACTGTTTGATAAATGATATTGTCTTCTGCAGCATGGTTTTTATTTGAAATGTTTGCTGGAATAGACAAACACAAAATAGTACAAAATACTTTACAATTTAGTGTATCTACTAAATAAACAACAAAATATTAATCCTATTTTAATGGACAAGTTCTTATGGATGGTTCAAGAGAATGGGGATGTCAATTTATGAGTATTGTATTTGGCTGTTGGATAAAAACCTGGTTAAGACTAGGCTCACTAGTTATCAGTTGCAAAAAGTCCATCAGTCTGAAATATCCTATCTCCATAAAGCTGATCTGAACTTGTCGCATAAATTGATCTACCTCTAAATGCGCTACCTTTAAATGGTTTGCTCAACCGTCAAACTGTGCAGAAGGCAATTTTTTTATTTGATGTCATATTGATTTGGATGAGTTCATGCCTGTATAAGCTTATTTAAAAGTTTTTAGTTTTCAACTTTCAACATCAACTTGCAAATGCATAATTTTGTATCTGGCATATTCTTCCACGGAAATGACATGCCGCTGCATTAAAATTGCGTTCGAGCACACACCTACAAATGTTGTGGGCCATGTTTCATGTGGTGGGGTGTTATGCCTGCCCAAACCCATTTGACTTTAGTCATTTTCGTACGGGTTTGACTGATAAGAAACAGCAAGAAAAATCTTTCATTTTTCTATATTATTATCTCAATTAAAGTTTTTTGGAATGTTTTGGGACTTTGTAAACTGAAATGTTGGAGTTGTGAATCTTCTGCTAATTGATTCACTATCAAGTCTGACTTTTCCTTGATATTTGGCGTTCTTTGATCCACACCTAATTTTGGTATCAATTTTATTACAGTGAAGGGAGGCGGAGGAAATGGGTTTTTCCCACTCTTACTGGGTTCAATGATTCAAAGGTAGTATGCAACATGTCAATTTCAGGTCAAATTAACATTGCTGTTTTTCATGTCTGCAGTATAGAACCTTCAAAGCATACCGTCTAGCACTGTCATTTTGCTTTTGCGTCGCACATTGAAGATTTTGAATGTACTGCAAATGTTTTTTCCCATCTCCTAGCTGTATAACCATGATTGGAGCTGCTTAAAAGTAGCACAAATTTCTTGTGTTTCCATCTATTCTAACTATCAGACATGTACTGCTATTGGATCCTTGGTGTGCTGTAATATCAGTAATTCTCTTAAGAAGTTATAATTTACTTATTATTAATGGATTTGCTTTTCCTAAAACTAAAAAATAGGCACACGGGTGATTTATTCTGTTTTCCTCTGTATTATGTTGCTGGATGACTAAAACTGAAACATAGTATACTGTGTGGTCCTCTGCAAACATGGATATTTCATAGCGAATTTGCTGCACTTGATTCAAATTGTTCAATTTCTCTGCATTTCAAATTGTTCAATCATAGTAGTGTTCAGTGTCTGATGACGTGCTACCTAGAAACTTTATTCAAGGATGTTTCTTTAGCTGTTGCTGTTATACTTGATGGATATCTCACTCCAAGGCCCTACAATATTTTATCGCATTATAAGATTTTATCTCATCAAGCTGCTATGCATTTGCTAGTCTCTGATGCTGATGGTTTGAGCAGGACGTGGAATCCTTGGATGATGCTAATAGGATGGAATTGATTGGTCTGTCTCCATATTGGTTTAATGCTGCGGAAGGCAGTGCTGTACAGAATACAGTGGATATGCGGTCCTTGTTTCTTCTGACAGGACCAAACGGAGGTGGTAAATCTAGTTTGCTTCGATCAATCTGTGCATCTGCATTACTTGGAATATGTGGACTTATGGTGCCTGCAGAATCAGCTTTAATTCCTAACTTCGATTCTATAATGCTTCACATGAAATCTTATGATAGTCCTGCTGATGGAAAAAGTTCATTTCAGGTACTGACTTTCTTATGCTCCATTACGATTTATGTAGTTTTTCATTCTCTTTTTTAACTGTTGTCTACCCTGCAGATTGGGTTGTAGAGATGTGATTGGGATTTCTTTATCTTGTTTTCATGTCTCAGGTGGAAATGTCAGAAATCCGGTCCCTTGTAACTGGAGCCTCATCAAGAAGCCTTGTGCTTGTAGATGAAATATGTAGAGGGACAGAAACAGCAAAGGGTGCTTGTATTGCTGGAAGCATTGTTGAAACTCTTGATAGAATTGGTTGTCTTGGAATCGTGTCCACCCATTTGCATGGCATATTCGATTTGCCACTTGACACGAACAACACCGTGTATAAAGCAATGGGAACAGAATATGTGGATGGACGAACAAAACCAACTTGGAGGTTGATAGATGGGGTTTGCAGAGAAAGCCTTGCTTTTGAAACAGCTAAGAAGGAAGGAATCCCTGAAATTATAATCGAAAGAGCTGAAGACCTGTATTTTTCAGCTTATGCTAAAGGAGTTATTTCAGGAAAGACAGGCAACTGTGTTGGGCATTTTTCTTCTGATAGGATTGTTAATGATTCTGATGAAGCCCATTTATCGAGTGGAACTACAGCTTCTCTTCATCCTAGTACCGATTCAACAAAGGCAGTGGATGATAAGAAAGATATTGAAAATGCTATTACCATGATATGCCAGAAGAAGCTGACGGAGCTCTACAAACAGAAAAACACATCAGAAGTTGTATCATTCCACTGTGTTGCCATTGGTGCTAGGGAGCAGCCACCTCCATCAACAATCAATGCTTCATGTGTCTATGTGATGTTGAGACCGGACAAGAAGCTATATGTTGGAGTGGTACTTTCTTTTAACATATTCCTTTCCTTTATTATTTTTAGCTCGCACTCGGACACTGGCCATCACATGAGGGTTTGTTTTTGTCATTGATTCAAAATATCTATTAAAACAGCCCTGATACACTAGTGTGTGATAAATTAAAAAAGTTCATCCCAGCATATGATTATGGATTAAGTTCATTATTTTGATTTATTGAGTTTCAAACTCTTATTAGTTCCACTCTTTGCTCAATGTTTGCCACAGACGGATGATCTTGAAAGCCGAATCCGTTCACATCGTTCAAAGGAAGGAATGGGCAATGCTGCTTTTCTTTATTTCATAGTCCCTGGAAAGAGTATTGCTTGCTTACTGGAAACTCTTCTCATCCACCAACTTCCTGTCAGAGGATTCAAACTGACAAATGTGTCTGATGGTAAGCATCGGAATTTCGGCACAACCAATCTCTCTCTGGAAAGTGTGACTGTTCATTAATGCATCAACAGCTTTATATTTTCGCTTTTGGAGAAGCTGTTAGTTATGATGGGAGAAAATCCTGTGAAATCCCATCCTATGTATTTGAGAAAGAAGCCATGGACAACCTCTTTTCTTTATTTTATAGTTCCTGGAAAGAGCATTGCTTGTCAACCGGAAACTCTTCTCATCAACCAGTTTCCTGCTGAAGACTTCAAACGGACTGATGTTGCAGATGGTAAATGGCAGAAACTAGGCACCATCAATCTGTCTGTGGAAGTGCGATTTTCCATTAACTTCATTTCTTCTCTTTGGCAGAAGCTGCTATGATGAGAGGAAATGCCATCCATCCCATCTTTTGTATATGAAAAAAGGGAAATTTTCCCGCTATGTATATGGCAAGTGAAATGGAGCCAATGTAGCAGTGGCGGCAGCAATTTTGTTTTTGATCGTAGTTGCTCCACCAGTACTAGCAGTAGTTGCAACTCGTATGGTGAAGAGGGCTCATTTGTTGAGCATCGATGTATTTTTGGAAACGAATTGATTATGCAACTGTGCTCAATGCCCCCAGCAATTAATCCGTTACCGGATATTCTTGATCTGAAGCTCTTAAAAATACGGAAAGCAGGTCCGTGAGAAGTGATGATTAGCCATCAGGCTCGCTTCCTTGCCACTAGTGTGGTCTTTTCACTGCGTTGCTGTTTATTATTACATGGATGAAAAGGCGATGCCCAAACAAAATAAATTCATGCAAGTTTAGTTCCATTTGGCTGAAAAATTCCCAGAGCAAAACAATCACAACCCTCTTAGTTGAAGGAAAAAATGGTTAAATGATATTGGAGATTTAGGTAGGGTTGCTATTTAGTAAAAATATCCATGTGATTTCAACTTGAGTTTTGAGTCTTTATGTTTTAAGTGTTTTTGAAATTGCATCTTGAAAATTGATAATCTCCTTATAGAATAATAGAAAGACTAAGAAGCTGTTTGTTTCGTCGTTTCAATCGCCGTTTGCACCAAATTTAAATTATTATTTTTTTGGTGTTTTTAAATCATTTTGATGTATTTCTAAATGAAAAGTACTTTTAAAAACACCTGCAACCGCTCTTTCAAATAGGCTCTAATTATACTTTCATTTTATTGTTTTTCTATTATATTTATTTTATTGCATTGAACCCTACTTGTTCAATGTAATTTTACATACCTAAGTATCTTCTAACCATTAAAACTTTACCATCACACAATTCTCTTTGAACAACTTTCCTTCTTTAAGGGGTGTGGAGTGGTAACAAATAATTTGAAATTTATATTACAGGTCTCGAATTCAAGTTAGAATATTTTTATTTTGTAATGACATGAGAAAACAGGAGTTTTACTCCTATAAAAATGCCTTAAAAGATGTGTAGTTTTCTTGAATTTAGGAGAAAAAAAATCTCTTTGAATAAGAATGCGTTTTAAACCATTTTAAGTGTCTTTTACAAGTACATTTAGTATAAAAAATGTTAAATTAATATTTTTGAGTGTTTTTTATGATTAAAAATATATTGATATAAAAAATTAAAAATAATAATTTTGATTTATTTCCAAGTAAAAATTTATTTTTTTTTAAAAAAATGCATCATAATTTTAAACAAAATAAAAAACAATTATTTTAATTTATTTTTAAATAAAAATTTCTTTTTTAAAAAAACATACTACATCACAATCTTAAACGTGATTATTTTTTTAAAAAATACTTTTTTACTGCTATACACTCACAACCTTAAAGAAAATTACAGTTTTATCTCTTCATTATTTTATTTGGGTATCCAGGCGGAGATCATACCTCGCGGAATTAGAAGTGGAAGAAACATCTTTCCTAGGACGAGGACGAGATGGATGAGGTAGTGGAGGCAGTGGAGAAGGCGAAGAAAGAATGGGAAGAGACGTATTCCAAAGCACAACAACACATGAAAGCAATTCAAGATTACGACGCCGCATCTTCTTCTTCTGTTTCCCTTCCGAGATTGAATGGCTTGGCACAAGATTGTTTAGCTTTGCTTCAATCCTTGCAGTTCCAGATCGATCTCCTTGCTCCTCAATTGCCTACCGATGATCAAATCAAATCCGCCCTCCAATTACTTGATTCCTGGAAACAGATTTTCCACGAGTAAATCTTTTTCCTTACTCTCTTTCTCTCTCCCTTGATTATTTTTTAATAAACACTAATTTGAGTGAGTGTTATTTGGAATTAGTTTGCGGGGGAGTTTGAGAAATGCTAATTTGCAAGCCAAGGCTAACATGAGAAAAGCTGCTCAGCAAGAGGCACTTCTCTTTTTCTCTTTTGTTTGTTTTGCTTTAAATCTGATTGTGTTTTGTTTTGAATTATATTAACTTATTATTGTAGAGAGAGCTTCTTCTTGGTGGTGGAGAAGAGTCCACTATTCGCAGGCGAAATTTGCAGTATGTCTTCTTCCTTTTACTTTCAATCAGAATATTGCAACGATCCATTGTTCTCTATATAGATTTAAGGAGTAAGCACTGTTTAGAGAAAATGGGCAACTTTTTACTCTTCTTTTATGTGGTTTTGTTAATACTTGCGGCGTGATTTGTTGCTTTGTATCAGGACAAAGGCTGGGATGACATCTGCTGCAGAAAGCATCACGGAGAGCCTTCGCAGAACTCGTCAACTAATGGTTCAGGTTAGTCATTGTGCTGTCTCTTTTCCCTCTTTTTTTTCTAAAAAAAAATTCTTTTTGTTGTTAATTTCTTTTTCTTGCCCTGGATTTGCAGGAGGTTGAAAGAAGTACTGGGACTCTCATGACTTTTGGTACGTGTTTTTTGTTTGTGCACGTTGAAAGGATTTCAGTTTCCCCCCCCTCACTCCATCATAATGACACTGCGAAAATCCTCCTTCGCTCATTGTTCCTTTCAGCACATGTCATAGTTTGTTGTTATCCTGTTATTTTTTTGTCTGTTTCATGTTCAATTATAGTTCAAGATTGGCTGATTTTAATTTCCAAGCAATTATTATAGCATTTCATCTTCTTTTCATGTTTTATAAATTATGTGAAAATGAAACTTTGAGAGTTTTTTATAAGATTATATTTTTATAAAGTTGATTCCAGATAGAAGATGATAAACAATTTGCTGGACTATTTTAGTTTTTGGTCCATCTTCTCATAAAGCTTTCTGGGATTTGCAGTGAACTTTTCCAAATGGAACTTGACGCTATTCTTTTCATTAGCTGATTCAATGGTTCCTTTTCTTTTCCTGTCACTCTGCTGTAATTTATCATTAACAGTTGAGTTCTTGAGCAGGAGTTCTATACACAAAATCAAAACCTTAATTTACCATTTGTTTCAATTCATTCATTTATTGTGTCCTTGAAAAAAGTCCAGAAATCAAAGACAACCCGCTGGAATTTGTCTTTGACAACCAAAGCCTGTGGACCTTCTGAGATCACAACTTGGACTTTGTAGGAAATCTTGAACGATGAGCATGGTTTGCTCCAATTGTGGGTTTGGATTTCATCACACTGGTTCTAGTATTAGATTGAGTTGTTGGTCAGAAGGTCTTAGCTCTTCAGACTTGCCATTTGGTATCATTGGACGTCTCCACATTACAATTTCCCTCTGGCATTGATTTGCGCTCATTTAATGTATCATTTTTAACTGTTGCCACATAATTTTCAACTTTATTCTTTACCCTGTCATTTATATTTGCTGGAAACTTTCGCTAGGTGATGCTACCCAGTCTAGTACTATGTAATGCTTCTTACACAGTTTTGGAGTTTCTTCAGTATTTTTCTTGTCACGATTTGTGTTTTTTATGATATGGCATGTCCTGGTTCTGGGCTCTTAAGAGTACACATCTTTAAGAAACCTTTAGGTAACAGGACTAATGTATTCAGGTTGGTTTTGCAGAGGAATCAACCACAGTATTAAGGAAGGCTGAAACAGAATATAAGGGTCATCGCTCATTGTTATCGCGAACTCGCAATCTTCTCTCTACGATGCAACGTCAGGATGTTCTTGATAGGTATAGAAGAAAAGAAAAGGGCTCTTTATGTCATCTTGATCTGAAATTATCTCATTTCAGGAAACTTAATGCTAATTGTCTCTGGACAGGGTGATACTGGTAGTAGGAGTTTTCTTGTTCTCCTGTGCTGTTCTTTATGTTGTTTCCAAGCGCATTGGCATACTTGCAGTGCAGAGAAAGGTTACTGCTGCCTTAAAAGCCGGTATGGCCGGAAAAGGGGCCATCAAAGCCAGAGCTGTTGATGATGGTATTAATGTTGCTCAGGTCTTGGACAATGCAGTTCCCATGGTGGAAGTGCCAGTAGAACAAGCCATTCACGATGAACTTTGAAGTTTTAGGTTTTGCTAATTTAAGTCCTTGTACTCTTCAGCTTTCTTACCCATGTTTCCATATGCTGTCTCGCATAGAAACTCGAGTAATATACAATGCCATAGGTTATAGGCTACCATTGTTATCGCATTTTTATTGTGTTGAGGCTACCTTGATGAGCGATACAAATATAAATTCTTTTTGTCTTTGGCTAAGATTGAATCCCAGTTGGACAGAAAGACTACATGAAAAAACGTGAGAAATAAGTTACAAGAAAATAGAATCTGGCTTCGGCCGCTTTCTTCTTTCCATATGGATATTTACATTTTCGAAGCATTTGAAGTGACAGAAAAGAAGACTCGTGTTTAAGAGATGAAAACAGTAATAAAATGAAAAGAAAAAACTCAAAAGTAAAAACTTTTACTCAATCTGGCAATGAAAGCATTAATAATCTCAAGTTCTGAAATTGATCTGTGTGTGTCATAAAAATGCGAGACTAAAGGGTAGCAATGGGTTTGGAGTCTTTCCCATCGACTTGATTGGCCGATGCATTTCTACACAAATCAATTGCCATCACTTTTAGAGGAAGCTGACCTCGGAAGTGATCATCTCTATGAAGCTTGCAGGATTTTCAAGTAATTTTGTGAGATTGACCTAAAATAATCATGCTAGGAGCCAGAAGTTTTTGTGGGTTTTTGTATTGAGCACATAACCTGCTTTCTGTCCTCTTTTCTGCACGGCAACACAAGTGCACTTGCTTTTCTCAATCAAATACTCTGCTGTATCTGACCCCTTTGTGCCCGACCCTCCTGACAGTTTATACCTGCTCGTGCTGCAGATTCAAAAAAGAAAAGAGAATTAGGAACTTCATATCCGAAAAAAAATCTGAATAACAAGATCAAAGTGATATCCTGTTTCTAATAGGATCTTTCTGAGTCTATGATCGAGTTTCAAGCTCTATATCGATCTCCTGCCCAACCTCTCCCCAACATTTCACGAGGAGCCTGACTAGCTGTCTTACCCAAATGTAGCAGGAGATGGGAGCTGATAGATAGCCATAAAAAAGAGTATCGGGAACATGGTATTTCTGTATTCTAGCTAGCTTTGGATTTCGGCCCATCAGAATAGAATTGGTTAGGTTTGTGAATGTGGTTTGCTAACAGAGTTCATGCATAATTAGGGATTCCCCTTGCTTCTTTTCTTCTTCATCTTCCTATCTGTTCTTACATGAGATATTTATGTTCATCAGATTGCAACCTGTACATGACGCAGAGTTTGAAGATAGCTTGTCAATCTCACCCTAATATTGCAGTAGAGAAACCTCGTCTCTGGCCGATAATAAGAAGATCAACTCTTAACAGGTTGCTTTTGCTAAGGATAGTATTCGCCTTGTCCTTGGTCTCCTCCATTAATGGAGTCCTTTCTAATCGAACAGGAATCTTTGGCTGGGCGATCTGGCACACCTGCCGCATTGCTTCGAGAAAGTCACCGTCCCCAACTCCTCCACCTCCTTCAGATGAGTTGGGCATAGGACCTGGCGATAGGCTATATACCTTTCGGAACGAAAATGTGTTCCACCAAGAACATGAACTTTCGACGTGGAGAAGTATGAGCTCATCGTTCTCAACCACTACATGGGAAAGTGCATATTGAAGCGCACCTGCTGATTCTCGGCTTGGGTCTGCCACCACCATCACTTTCCTCGATCGTGCAGTGTTCTCACTCCCCATCCCCACCACTGCCACCACCACCACCGCCACCAATCGGGGTTTAGACGACTCGAGGTACAAAATGGGATTTACAAGTTAAATATGTCATTGTGGATGGTCTGTGTTAATCCAAAACTACCTTGCTATTTGTCAGCTCATATTTTTGTGGATTAACAACATAATAAGGAGATGAGCTAAATATGGAGGTGCTTCGATGTTCCACGCTAATTTTGGAAGTTTCTAGAACTCCAGCTATAGATGTGACTTGGTCAATATATATATACCATCAGAACCTGCCTTCCAAGAGGAAACCTTTTCCGGTTGTCGTTCGTTCCTTTTATAACTACTTTGAGACAACAGCTTCGTCTGCTAGCTTAGAAACTTGCATGATGCGCGCGATATATATCATTATTTTTTTATTGGATAAATAATTTAATATTAAATATATTTATTATTAATTAATAAAAAATAAAATCATAAAATAGTTTGAAATGTGTGCGCGTGCGCGTGTATTAAATGATAAATATTATATATATCATATCAATATTATGTATATAATATATTGTAGTAAGACCCCCTTGAAGTCGCATTGCAATTTGCTTTTTACCAAAAAGAGTATTATTTAAAAATTATTTTTAGTTTTTTTATATAATTTTGATGCTATTATATAAAAATAATTTTTTTAAAGATAATAATAAAAAATATTATTTTAATATATTTAAAAATAAAAAATACTTTAAAAAACAATTATTAATATATACTCGTGTACCTCATATAAATTGTAAATATTTTATTAGGTAAAGTTTCGATTTGTTAATACCAAAAAATTAATACTCCATTTGGATTAAGAGACTATTTGATAGTGTGACTAATGAAGTTATTTTTTAAATTATTTTTATTTAGAAATATATTAAAATAATATATATATATTTTTTAAAAAAATTATTTTTGACATCAATATATAAAAATAATTTAAAAATATTAAAAGATTAATTTTAAAAAAATCAAAAACATTTTTAAAATTCAGTGTAAAATATCCTCTAAATAGTCATGAAAAAATAATTCTAAAATCGTGAGCGGCAGGATTCGAACCTGCGCGGGCAAAGCCCACATGATTTCTAGTCATGCCCGATAACCACTCCGGCACGCCCACTTGTTTGTTGTGTTTCGGAACATATTGAATTTTAATCATCAAGAACATTGAGTTAAACGGCGATTGATTGGTATCAGCATTTTGATGTGGATGACTGGTGGTAGGCTCTGCTAGGCCAGACTGGTTTCCTCTTTAACAAAAAGAAACCTTTTCTTCAAGTCGTCGGGTTACTTCGGCACTGAAGCAAACAGGTGATGAAAGTAATTAAACAGACTATCATTATGCCTTTCAATTCTAGTAATGCTCGACTGCCATACATTCGTTCTTGTAATGTCTGTCTCGTCTTCAAGTTTTGTCTTTCTCTTGGTCTTCCTTTAACTTATTTTCATTAATTTTAGCCAAAATAGTTCATGGGCACCTTTCAAAATCACTCCTTTTTCTACTTACGATTTCACTTTCACCTCTTACAAAAATTTCTGGCCTTTTTTTCAAGGTTTAAACATGATTATATCATCTGGGTGCTCATCAATCGAGCCCCCTTCTTGCTTTCACATTTTAATGCTCCTTGAATTGTCCATCGTAGCTTTTGCTTACCACCTATTTGATATTTTGCAGGGAGTTTGGACTAAGTAATAAAAACAATCATGGCTTCCACTTTGTTTAGAAACATTCAAACCGTCCCTTTATTGCTATATCCAAGTGCCTTCTTTAGAAGAAAGAATGGTGCCTTGTATTGCACAATCAAAAGCAGCAGCAGCAGCAGCAGCAGCAGCGTCACACAAACTCAAACAGCCACACAAGAGAAACAGCAGGACCCACGAATCAAAGTTTCTACCCAAACTCAGACCAAAACTGTTGATAAACTTATAAAAGACTATGAGGCAATCATTGGTATAGAAACTCATGTCCAGCTATCCACTTTAACCAAAGCCTTTTGTGGATGCCCATACAACTATGGTGCTCAACCAAACACAAGTATCTGCCCCGTTTGCATGGGGTTGCCTGGTGCTTTACCAGTTTTGAACTCCAAAGTCATTGAGTTCGCCGTGAAATTAGGTCTTGCGCTTAATTGCAAGCTTTCTTTAAACTCAAAGTTTGATAGGAAACAGTATTTTTACCCTGACCTTCCAAAGGGTTACCAAATTTCTCAGTTTGATATACCAATTGCAACCAATGGTTATGTTGATTTGGATCTTCCTATGGAATTTGGTGGTGGGCATAGGAGGTTCGGCATCACAAGAGTTCATATGGAAGAGGATGCTGGGAAGCTGCTTCATTCAGGAAATGGGAGTTATTCTCAGGAAATTATCTATTTCCTTAGTTTTTACTAGTTTAACTGAATTTTTTTTGTCTTCTGGAAGATATTCTGTTTCATTTTTCTTGAATGTGATCAGTCGGTATTGCTGTCTTCATGATTTGTTCATCGGACCATTATGGATAATGGGGAAAGGGGTTTTTTAGTTCGTTAGCTTTTTTCCTCTAAATCTTCAGAATTGGTAGGTAATTAAACTTGCGTTGTGACTTGGCACTTGACTAATGTTTCTCGTCTTTTGCAGGTTGATTTGAATAGAGCAGGGGTGCCTTTGCTTGAAATTGTTTCTGAACCTGATATGAGAAATGGTATTGAAGCTGCAGAGTATGCAGCTGAAATACAGAGGGTGGTCCGCTACTTGGGAATTAGTAATGGTAATATGCAGGAAGGCTCACTTCGTTGTGATGTAAATGTGTCAATTCGACCAATTGGACAGTCAGAGTTCGGGACAAAGGTAATTTGAACTTGTGCTTCATGCAACTCAAATACATGGTTTAGTTGGCTCAGCATGTGGAGTATCAGAACTCAGAAAGCAAGCAGTGAACTATGAATCATTATAATATTATATACGATGAATTTACAGAAGTTATACTGAATATCAAGGAACCATCTTACCTAAAAAGTAAAAATATCAAGTGAGGTCTCAAGATATGGTTTATATTATTCTCTAACATACCCTTTTAGAGTCTCAAGTAAAAGCTCTTTCGGCTTGAAATTTATACAGGCCCACACTACCTTATGATTAATTTTTTATCAAATAGAATGAGGGTGGTGAGATTTGAACTTGTGACTGCTTGGTTAACAGAGCTCTGATACCATGTTAAATTTTTAGATGAGATGATTCCTTGATACTGAATAATGATAGGCATGGCATATGCTTGCAAAATGGGTGAATACATCTTCCATCATCTTGGAAATGCAATAATTTCTTTTGTGATGCTCTTCACTAGCAGATTCATCCCTTCTAAGTTCATTTCCTTTCTTGTGATTGTCACTTCATTCCAAAGAATAGATGCACTGTAGAATGCATTATATAGCAAGTTTGAAAGAACTATGTTATATGTGATTTGTAATATTTAGCTGCTGATATATTTTCTTATATTTCGTGGTGGCAGGTTGAGATAAAGAATTTAAATTCATTTTCGTCAGTTAATAGGGCCATTGATTTTGAGATATCAAGACAAGCGCTTCTGCACAGTCAAGGGCAAGGCAGTTCAATTGTACAAGAAACTCGGCTTTGGGAAGAAGGCTCCCAGGTTAAAATTAGATACTGCCCCTCATTTTAGAGCAATTAGTAGAAGATGTAGTTCACTCACTCATTAATGGCTACTTATACCCTCCTTTACTCTGTTTAGAAAACAATTACAATGAGGAAAAAGGAGGGGCTTTCTGATTATCGATATTTTCCAGAACCGGACCTTCCAGAAGTTATTGTCAAAAAAGAGTACGTTGATAGTATTCAAAATTCTTTGCCAGAACTTCCAGAAATGAAGCGCCGGAGATATGAGAGCATGGGCCTAAGTATGCAGGATGTTCTTTTCCTCGCAAATGACATAAATGTAAGTCCTTGTCATGGTCAAGAATGTCTCTTGTATTCTCTAGGATCTATTTTTCAACTGTTCAGAGACCAAAAAATCCATTACCACATTCATATTATATACTTTCACATCTAGAAATGTGGTATAAAAGTATTGAGCAATATGCTTTGGATTAGCAAGCTTTGGAAGTATATGTTCTGGGGTTCTCAATTTAAAGTTGTCTTCGTCTCCTCCCTTAAAATTTGTTACAATGGATTTTTTCCTCAAAACTCCATTGTGGAAACCTCGTGGTAGTTGCCAGCATCTAGCAATCACGTTTACAAAATGTTACAAGCCTCAACAGTGTATTGTGCACCAACAGAGTGATGTATGGTTTGCTTTGCAGGTTAAGTTTCAGGTTATTGAATTCCAAACCTCTGAAGCTGCACCTTGTGCAATTTTCTTGTCTTACTGTAAAGCAAGCCTGAATGATTCTACTCATTGAACTATCAATTCACGTGTTTGTTAAATCATAGACATTTCTTGTAAAAGATTTCACGCATCTGATGTTGGATTTTCTTTCACCAAATGAATGTTTAGGTTGCCGAATTTTTTGATGCAACAATTGCCAAGGGTGCTGATGTGAAGCTGGCTACCAACTGGATAATGGGGGATATTGCTGCCTATATGAAAAACGAAAAAGTATCTATAAATGATATTAAACTTAAACCCCAGGAGTTGGCTGAGCTTATAGCTTCTATTAAAGGTGGGACTATCAGTGGGAAGATTGGGAAAGAGGTAAAAGTTTGTTTCCATTACCAATGCTATTTCTTATTCAAACTTCATACGGATCCTTTTCTTTTTGTACCGACCCTATCTCATCTCCATAATAAGATATGTTTACTTTAACTCTGCAAGAATTAATGTCATTTCAGCCATTATTAGTTGACTTTGCTGCTTGCTGCGAGATAGTTCTTTTTGATTTTTTCAGTATCTTTCTCATACCTTCCTGGTTTAAACATGTTATTTACACTTGGCAAATGGCAACAAATATTAAGTTTTTTAAACAAAATAGGATAAAACATAATTTACCCACCTCATTAGCTTGAAGATTTTGCTTCTATTTCATGGTGGATTACGACAGCCTCATTAGCATGTAAGACTAACTTTTATTTCAGGTATTTATTTATTTATCCTCTGCTATTGTCCTGTAAAGGCATGCGTCCAAGAATTTTACAAAAGAATACATATTTTGAAGGCATCTAATAATTAGAGATAAATAGTTGAAATGCTTAAAATTCTACAGCCTCGTGTTATTCAGGAGTTGCATGCAAGCTTAAAATCTGAAGCCTCATGTTATACAGCAGTCACAGACAGGCTTATACCTGCAGCCTTATGTTATACAGGAGTTACAGGGTTAAAATCTGGAGCCTTTCTATTATTTTCTCTGTGTTGATGTGTAATAAATGAGGAGAATTTTGGTACTTTTGGTTTTCTGGGCATAAGCATGAATAACTACTAATTCTTAATTTTTGAGAATTTCTCGTTTATTATTTGCAGATACTGTTTGAGCTCATAGCCAAAGGTGGAACTGTTAAGGGACTGATAGAAGAAAAAAATTTGGTTCAGGCAAGTCTCTCACTTTGCCCCTGCAGCATATTTAACTATCGTTCACAGAAATCACTGAGAGTGTTCACAACTTTTAGTTTAGAAGTAGATGCCCTGAGTTTATGCATTAACATGCTAAAAAATAAATGTGATTGCCTTCACTATGCCAAACGGCAGAAACAAACAAATTAACTGGAAGCGCAGCTGCATGATCGAGTCATTTCTTTGCAAGCCATTCAATGGGTCTAGCATGGTGTTGAGAACTACAGACGTGAAGAAAAGCTGGCCTTGTTGAATCTTCTAATAAAGTTTCCACCTTTACTTTCTTTATAAGGTGCCAACAAAGAACATATCATTCAGCTGTGTGATTGATTACCTTTGTGCTTCGATTGTCTATTGATTTGGTCATGGTGTTGGCAAAGCTTAGAAGCTTGTAAATGCAATGTGCTTGATATTGAGTATGGCTGCTATGGTTGGTGAAAAGGCTGGACGAGGTGTCCACCAAGCCAAGCCAAACTGTCTGTGGTTCAGTTTCTTAACACATCTAACAGTGAGATGAGTGTAATTTCAGTGATTGAATATGGCATAAATGTTGTATGGAAATCATGAGAGGAACATTTTTTTTTAGTTCAAATAGGTACCTCTCACATGTTTCAATATAACAGATAGTAGATCCCGCTGAGATTGAGAAGATGATAGATAAAGTGCTTTCAGAGAACCCAAAGCAGTTGGAACAATTCCGCGCAGGAAAAACTAAGATACAGGGTTTTTTTGCTGGCCAGGTATACAGACCATTACAAGTTAAAAGATGAAAACCTTCATGTAAATTATCCCCCCCTGATTATGCTTTAGTAGACTGGGATAATTCTGAACGCTGATTCATTTGCAGGTGATGAAACTATCAAAAGGTAAGGCCAATCCAGGACTTCTGAACAAGATCCTTCAACAGAAACTGAATGCCACAAGTTGAAAGACTCTGCAAGTGGTATCTTCATGAGGATCCTGTTTCGCACAGCAGAAACTAATTATATTCCATCACAATTCTTGTCTTCCTTGGGTTTAGCCATAGAATGCGCCAAGGCACTAGTGGAAAGCCAGTACCGTTTCATTGATTTGGTTTTACTGTCAATAGCGGTTCAAAAAAGTTCTGCTCATGAACCGTCATCTTGTAATCCTATAGGGAAAAGCGGGTTGGAGTCCTGCCTGGGTGTTGGTTTGAGCTTGGAGGAGTGGCCAACTCAGCTTTACATTATGGACTGGCCATGACTGAGGTGCCTTTACATTTTTAAAATAACTGTATTTTCCCAGATTCACCATACAGAAGAATAATGAATGAGAATACCACTGATATGACTTGTATATTCCCAAGTTATTGTTTTAACTTGTAAAATCCACATGCTGTAGTCCATTTCTAGTCCTCCTGCAGTGGAATGCAAGCAAGGCTGCTAAAATCCACGTCTGATGTCCTCTGCAGCAATCGGAGAAATTGTATTTGTATATCCATACATAAATCTGCACGTCAAATGAAACTCCTTGCAGGCTGTCTATGTTTCCATATGCCCGTTGACATCTAATGCTAGAAAGATAACCAGCAGGCTACAGCATCGAAAAATTTCCATACTAAACGATATACATGAACAAAGAACACTACAAATTTATGGATGTGATCTATAGAACACAACCTTAAGGCCAGGGATGACAGCCACTATGGGTTACGCACTACTATTAAACCTTGTGAAGTTTAGAGCTGCAGCAAATATCAATACATTGAAATCGTGATATGTCAAAGCAGATTACCCTTTGAAGTTTGCATGTCCAACTATCAATTATATGATAAAACGAGTTCCATATCAATGCATGCAAGACTTTGATACAGATTATATCAAAAGAAAAAATCGAGTAACTTGTTTTATGCCCCCAGAGAATTTACAATCGGTAGTGTATTAACCCAAAGCAGTTAGATTGTCATAATCCAATGTCCCATATTGACTAAAGAAAATAAACTTGTTATTTGCAAGGACTACCTTGAATTCTGCAAGTTAGCTCTGAAATTAGGCCTGTCCTAGTCAAAGGTTGAACCTCATGTTGGCCAAAGGCCAGGTAGAATACAATCATTTTGAGAACGAAGGTAGGATGCAATCACTAAACAGTGAACTAATGCACTAATCATAGCAAATCCATGGTTGATATGCACAATGCCTCATTGGAACTAGAAAGGATCATACCAGTATATCAACTGTCGAGACTTTCAAGCCTATGAGAAATGGGTGGAATAGAACAAACTGAGAGAACTGCCAAAAAAAAAACTCAGGAGCTTTGAAGAATGATACATGTTTAGTTTACATCAGTAACAAAATGACTAACTTGCAAATGTTGGGATGAGTTTCGATGGTCCTCAATCAATTCTCACCGATTGCTGCACATAAATTTCTGGATAGAAGAAACTAGTTCGGTTCTTCCACTCATCTACTCAGCAGGATATCTGTAATCTCTCTCTTGCAGGGTGTATGAACTGGGTTGCTCAACTGATATATGTGCCCAGTAAGATCTGAAACCAACTAGTCCCTGCAACCAGAAGCAAGAAATGAACATTAGCTTCCAAATGCAATGACCAATCCATCATATAATAAAATTTATAAGTGGAGTGGCAGTGCTTGACAAGTGTGAATGCAGCAGTGATTGTTGCCTTTCTAAACACTACTAAAATGACTAAAAATGCCTATAAAAGATCTAATAAAATTAAGCTGTGATACTTCAAATTCATGCCCAGATTAATGTAACAGCACATCATCATAATTGAAAAATGGCTAAAGCAATCACCAAATGGAGCATCTTCACAGCATTAAACGAGTTTAGTTTCAAGAAGGGTAATGCTGTAGCAAATGATATAAATGGTAGAAGGATAGCATCCAGGCAATCTTCGTATATGACACAATGATCCTTCCTCCAATAAACCTCAATTTGAAAACTGTCAAAGTGATGATTTAAATGATGCAATGCAGAACCAAAATCTAGAATACTATCCAATGAGTCCATGAAGAAAAGAGGTGCTTGATTTTGGAGGACATGACTATGTTGCACTCACAGCACAGATCGAGCATACATAACACATCAAGGCATATTACCTGAAAAAACTAGCGTGGATGCATGAAGCATGAAAATTATTAAGTACTAAGCGTGTGTAAGGCATATCACTTACCAGTATTTAATCAATCCATCCCAACCACAAGTGGCCACTTTACTTTGCTCCAGCGGATGCCACTCCGCCCCAATGCAGACTCCCTCGTGACATTTGACGGTCCTGAAGACTTTACAACTCTTCCAGTCCCAGAACCAGCATTTACCCTCACCATCTCCTGACATCACAAATCTTCCATCTGGTGAGAAATTGACTTGGCACGCATAACCAGCCACAATGTGACCGACGAACCTCTTCTTCTTATTCAACTGGAATCTTTCCCTAGTGCTATAAATAAGAATATGGTTATCCAAACTCTGCGCAGCAAGCCAATTCATATTGGGATGAAGAGAGATCGATGGCATAGAATGCATGTGAGGCTCACTAATATACTTAACAACAACGGGGATCCCAAATTCCCATACACGGAGTGATTTATCATCACTTGAAGTAACAAATCTCCTGTTATTATCCACAAATGTGATGGTATTCACTGCCCCCAAATGCTGGTCATACTCCTGAGTAATCTGCCCTGTGTTCATATCCCACTGCACAATCTTCTTATCACTCATACCCGCCAACAATATATTCTGCTTATCATCATCAGGATTGAGCTTTACAACATATGGAATCTTCCCCGTTGAAAACGTAGAGATAACCTGGCCCATCTCTGTATCCCAGTACTTAATATTCTTATCATAACCAGCAGTTAAAAACTTGGAGCCATCGTTGCAAAATGAAATATCCCTGACAGCCTTAGAATGACCCATGTAAGTTCTCATACACTTGCCCGAATTAAACACATCCCATATCTTCACCTTCGTATCCATACCCGCAGAAAGTATCAAATGGCCATGCTTAGGGAAAAATCTTATAGCAGAAACTCCCTTAGTATGGCCACTCCATGTATGCACCAATCTCTTGGGTATATAACAATGATCATTGCTAGCTTTAGCATCTTTCGGCGGCGCAATCCACGACCTCCCTTGATAATCCCTCTCTTCTTTACCATGAAAAGTAGTCTTATCAGCAACAAGCTCACCTTTTTCACCACCAGCTTTCTCCTCCTTCTTCCTCGCGTGCTCTTCGGCATATTTTTTCTGTTCTTCAGTCAACTCAGATTGCAATCCCTCCTTCTTACCAGCCCAAGGGCTCTTCCTATTCTTCATCAGCCACGCATCCGTAGCCGGATTCTCAGCCTCTTCCTTGTCCATTCCATCTGAAGAAATCGTATTTTTGGGAGCTGATCTTACAGCTGAATAGAATATCTTTCTTATTATCTTTGTGAAACATATTACAAGTAATATATACTGAATTCTCTAGTCTATGTATGGTAATTACAACGGTACAATTGAAACTAATTAGCTGCCTAGTCTGTGGAAGTTATAAAGGAATTCTGGGTTGACAGATAAGGAAGGAAGATTCTGTACAATCTGTATTTAATTATGCACAATCTCTAATACTCCCCCTCAAGCCGGATCTAGGAGGTTGCGGGATCCAAGCTTGCATAGGAGACGATTAAACTGTGAAGAAGGCACAGCTTTTGTAAAAACATCTGCAAGTTGGTCACCAGTGCGCACATAATGGGTAGTGATGTTGTTGGATTGGACTTGCTGACGAATGTAGTGGCAGCCCACTTCAATGTGTTTAGTTCTTTCGTGAAACACAGGATTCTTTGCAATATGCATGGCGGCTTGATTATCACAAAACAGGTTCATTGGCGTAGTAGAGGGACACCCCATATCGGCAAGAATACTCCGAAGCCACACAAGCTCACACGCGACCGCAACCATTGCACGATAATCAGCTTCGGCACTCGAGCGAGCGACAACATGTTGTTTCTTACTTTTCCAGGACACTAGGTTTCCGTCAACAAACATGCAGTATCCGGTGGTTGAGCGACGGTCAAGTTGATTGCCAGCCCAGTCGGAATCTGTATAACCCATCACATTAGTATGATTATTTCTGGACATTACAAGACCTCTACCTATAGTGCCTTTTAAATAGCGTAAAATACGCTTAACCATGCTTAGATGATGATTAGTGGGAGCATACATAAATTGACTAACAAGACTGACAGCATAGGTAATATCAGGACGAGTAATCGTAAGATAAATAAGTTTGCCCACAAGTTGCTGATAATATTTAGGGGAATTAAGGACCGTCCCCGAGAGGGATAAGTTTAGCTTACTGTCAATTGGAGTAATAGCAGGTTTGGTAGAAAGCATACCTGCTTCTTGAAGTAAATCAATTGTGTACTTACGTTGATTTAGGAACAAACCTTTACTAGAGGAGGTCATTTCAATGCCAAGAAAATATTTTAAGGCGCCAAGATCCTTAATGGGAAATAATTGTTGAAGAGTTTTCTTCAACTGCGCAATAGATTCGACATTATTGCCTAAGATAATTAAATCGTCCACATAAATTAGAACCATTAACTTGTCGGCATTTTTAAATCGAACATATAAGGATGAATCGGCAGTGCTTTTGCTAAACCCAAGTGTTGCAAGGGCTCCACTGAGTTTTGTATGCCATGCGCGCGGACTTTGCTTCAGACCATAAATTGATTTATGGAGTTTACATACTAGGTTAGGAGTAGCACTCAAGTAGTGACCGGGAGGGAGCTTCATGAAGACTTCTTCTTCAAGGTCCCCATGTAAGAACGCATTCTTTACATCCATTTGGGATAGAAACCAACCATTATTAATAGAAACGGATAGAAGAACTCTTACAGTGGTCATTTTGGCGATAGGAGCGAACGTCTCTTTGTAGTCATCGCCAAACTCCTGGGTGAATCCTTGTGCCACAAGGCGAGCTTTATGCCGATTTATCGAACCATCAGAATTGAATTTGGTTTTGTATATCCAGCGACTGCCAACTGCATGTTTACCTTTTGGAAGAGGAACGACACTCCAAGTTTTATTTTCGGCAAGGGCTGTCAATTCTTCATCCATCGCTTTTCTCCATACTAGTTGAGATTGAGCATCTTTGAAACTTTTTGGCTCGTGTTCCTTGGAGATAGCTGTCAAAAAAGCTGAATACGAGGGTGAAAGTTTAGAATAATCCAAATAATTCGAAAAATGATACCTGACTGTGTAGGCCTCATAATCTTGAAATTTGGCAGGGCAACATCTTTCTCTAGGAGGGTTGCGTTTGGGTGAAGGTATTTCAGGTGGTAAGTTTGGTTCGGCTAGGGTGATAGGAGATGGATGGATAGCGTGGGTTGTGTCACAGGTGCTGGTTGGGTAGTCGGTAAAAGGTCCTATACTCGGTAGTGGAAGTAAATCTACCAAGGGCTCCCCCTGGTGAGGTGTAGGAAAATAAGGGTTAGTTTCAACAAAGCGAACATCCCTACTAACATAGGTTTTTTGTCGGGCAACATCGTAGCATTTGTACCCTTTCTGGGTATGAGAATAACCCAGAAAAATGCACTTGACAACTCTAGGTTCAAGCTTATCACGTTGAGTAGAATGTATGTGTACAAAGCAAGTGCAGCCAAATACCTTTAGGTGGGAAATGTTGGGAGGCTTTTCCTGCAGTATTTCCATGGGGCACTTAAAATCCAGTACTTGACTGGGTAAACGGTTAATTATGTAGGTAGCCGTAAGAACGCCATAAGACCAGAATTTTTTAGGGACATGCATTTGTAGCATTAGAGCTCTAGTTTTCTCTAGTAAATCTTGATTCTTGCGTTCGGCCACCCCATTTTGTTGGGGGGTGCTAACACAACTGGTTTGATGCATTATACCATTAGCACCTAAGTAATCCTTCATAATATGAAAGGTAAATTCAGATCCATTATCTGATCTGAAGACTTTAATCATCGCGGAAAATTGAGTAGAGATAAGTTTATGAAAATTCTTAAAACAATGAAAAACATCAGTTTTTGATTTTAATAGGTATATCCAAGTAACTCTTGAGAAATCATCAATGAAAGTAACAAAGTATTTAAAACCATCAATTGAAATTGCAAAGGGACCCCATACATCGGAATGAATAAGATCAAAAACTTTAGATGTTTTAGATAAAGAAGCAGTAAAAAGGAGTCTGCTTGATTTGGCATAGTGACAGGTTTCACAAGCATAATTCCCTTTCGGCAGATTTGGTTTAATTTTCGAAACAATAAAATCTGAAGCATGAGCTAATCGGAGATGCCACAAACGGTGATTATTGAGAGGAGAGTAGCTGGCGTGTAAGCCTTTTGGGACTGCAGATTCGCAAAAGAAATACAGACCATTCAAATGGAACCCTTCACCAATCTTCTGTTTGGTGTAATGGTCCTGAAAAATTACCTTGAAAGGGGTAAATATAACATCACAATTAAGAGTAATAGTTAACTTACGTACTGATAACAATTTAAAAGGAAATGAAGGAATATATATAATGTTTGAGTCAATAGTTTTAGAGATAATTTTGAATTTGCCTTTACCTTTAACAGCTGCGGTGGTTTCATTAGCAACCGAAACACAAGAGTTTATGGGACAAAATTCATGAATTTTGTTTAAATCATTTGTCATATGGTCACTGGCACCAGAATCCACCACCCACATATCATTCAAATTACTTATTTCAATTGCAGTCATAAGGGCAAGAATTATACCTTGAAAGTGCTCAGAATTTCCACCTGTTGACAGTCCAGCAAATTTGCTGAGGAGTGCTGTGGGTTCGTCGTTACCAGCCCCGTCTCCTCCAAAATTGTGTTTTCCTTGCAGGAAGCTAGCAAACTCATTTAGCAGTGACATGGGACTAGAGGGGATAGAGTCTGTCGCCTGGGCAGCAAGGTGAGCTCTGTGGGTGGGAAATCGTTTTTGATTTCCTCCCAGTTTATCCTTAAAGCTCTTAGGCTTTAATTGAGGATGAAGACTCCAGCACCGATCCTGAGAGTGACCAATTAGATTGCAAAATTCACATTTCAAATCAGGGCGTTTACCTTTGAAAAATTTATTCTCAGCAGATTGGTCACGTTGGTGAGCAGCAAAGGCACGACCTTCAGAGATGTTGACAGAGGAGTCTCGGGTCATTACTTTCCTTCGAATTTCTTCTCGTTGGATAGTTGAACAAACACTTTTTAAGGAAGGGAGTTCGTTAGTAATCAAAATATGACTCCTTAGATCTTCAAATTCAGAACCAAGACTTGCCAGTAATTGAAATATTTGATCTTCTTCTGTTCTATTGCGTAAAACAGTGGGATCAACTGAATGAGGTCTATAAACCTCTAACTCATTCCACAGGCTCTTAAGTCTTCTCAACAGATTAACAAATGGTTGGCCATTTTGATGAAGCTTTGCAATATCTTGTTGTATTTGAAATATACGGGCTGAGTTATTTTGATTACCGTACATGTCTTTGACAGCTTCCCAGAGTTCCAAGGAAGATTGATAGTAACTGAAGATTTCTGCAATGTTTCGTTCCATGGAGTTTAGAATCCAAGACATAACCATCTGATCTTTAGCCAGCCAATTCTCAAAATCTGAAGAATTGCTATCAGGAGCTTTGTCTTTGCCATTGATGAAGCCCAGCCGTGATCTACCTCCAAGGGCAATTGTAACTGCTCTTGACCATGGGAGATAATTAAACCCATTTAGCAGCACAGTTGTCACTCTTTGGGACGAATTAGTATCACTGTCAAAGGTAGTGGAGACGACACCCACTCCTTTAGAGGACTTCGTAGCCTCCACAATCTCCAGATCATTCATGTCTGTTAACAGAGGAAGAAGAAAAAAAAAAAAGGACAGCAGGATCACTGCTCTGATACCATGAATAAATCGTATTTTTGGGAGCTGATCTTATAGCTGAATAGAATATCTTTCTTATTATCTTTGTGAAACATATTACAAGTAATATATACTGAATTCTCTAGTCTATGTATGGTAATTACAACGGTACAATTGAAACTAATTAGCTGCCTAGTCTGTGGAAGTTATAAAAGGAATTCTGGGTTGACAAAGGAAGGAAGATTCTGTACAATCTGCATTTAATTATGCACAATCTCTAATACCATCATCTTCCTCCTCAGCTGCCTCCGTTTTCTTCTCAATTTTTCGCTTCTTTTGTTCATGTTGCGGGATATTATAAACAGAAATCCCATTATTCTTTTCTAAGACATCCAAATCACCAATATAATTATTACCTTCAGAAGCAGAGGGGTCAGCCGCGTAGCCATACTTGTGGAAAGTGTTGTACTGCTCGTCGAAGACGAAGGAATCGATGGCGGCATCCTCGACGAAGCCAAGCTTGTGGTTGCGCATGCCCTGGGCAATGCCGTCCTTGGCGTAGGGATGGGCGGAGCCTAAAACCGGAGCCCAAAGCTGGTCGTAGGTAGGGTTGAAAGCGACCGCGTACTGGACGGGGTCGATAGGTTTAGAGAGCGTTTGATTGGCTACTGTTAGGGCTAGCATGGTGTCGTCGACTAAGGGAGCAGCGGATTTGGAGGGGAGGAGACGTGGAGGGGATGAATCCGGAAAGGAAGTGGAGTTTTGGTGTAATTCTCCGTCGTTTTGGTAGTTTTGGAGAAGATCCATTGTCAGGATCCAAGGCTGGAGGGAGGAAATTGTACTTTTTTCTGAAAACGCGAAAGGAAAATTAAAGTGGTGAAACGAAAGGCAACTGATGTTGCTGTCGCTATCTCGTGTTTGTGCGGGTTGAGGAATTTGAGCTCGCTATTCAAAATCAAAACGATGCGCTGATGATTTGCTTTAGGCCCTCCAGCTATCACTAGTGTTTCAATCTGGTCCCTAACTTCCCACAAAATGTTATTAAAGCTATTGATCTATATTGGTTGATTAAATGTAATTAAGCTACTCACCTCCATCATCTATTCCTCTTATCAAAATGCATATGCTTAAAACTTTGATAATAAATAAATAAATAAAATTCATATGAGTAGTGATAAATTGATTTTATAACTAATTAATTTTTATAAAACTACAATTATGTCCTCCACCTATATGTAATGTTTTAATTAGATCCTTCTCCCATTAATGTCAGTGAATTCTCTTCCATGTTTTTTCCTTTTTTTCAACCAGCCACCTAATTTCCAGCCCTATTATCTAGTACTTACTTCCAATTTCACTACCTTGTATTCACAATTTTTTTAATTAACCATCCAACTAATTACAATCACTTGGTTAAATTTATATCTTTTAACACATGTCCAAATTAGAAAGAAAGAAAAATCAAATCAATGTAAGAGATTCTTAGTTCTGATTGGATAAAAAAGGAAGAAAGAGAAAAAGGTTGCGATAGAGGGGCTTAATTGAAACTCTTTTAATAGAAGGGATGGTTATTTCACAACTAAGAGTTCGAAGTGGGTCCCACAGAGGAGCAGCATTTCAGATGTCCTGTCCTGTCCGAACAAGAAGACAAAGGAAAGAAGAAGCCCTGCTCCTTTCCTTTATTAAAAATAGAAACATCGTTTTTCGATCATTCATCACTCGGAAACTAAACAAAAAAAATTGTCGAGAGGATGAAAATGGAGACACAGCAGTCGTGGAGAGTGATACTTTCCTTCAAGAACGCAACAATATTCATGACGTTGTTGAATACAGTAACAGCCCTTTTCTTGATTCAGGGCTTTCTCTCTTCTCCCTCTACCCGCAACAGCAAGCTCTCACCTGACCACTCCAATTCAGGCATGCATCTCTCTCTCTCTCTCTCTCTCTCTCTCTCTTGAAATTTTAATTTACTGTTGCAATAATATAAGGGTATATGTTTGAATTGAATAAAAAGTTATAGGCTAGACGGATTTTATCACCTTGCTCTATGTTGTTCCAAATAAACAGAGTCGTTTGTTTGAATCGCTTCTCTGTTGGTTGCTAAGCGCATGGGTGAGTCTTGGATTTATGATCGTTGACTTTCCAAATGAATGGGAAATTTTTCAAGTATAAGAATGTTTTAAGATCTATCACACTCCCCCCTCTCAGAATGGGTGTATTGTATTAATCTGTCCAATGTTTTTTTCAAGTATAAGCGCATGGATCAGTTGTTGTTTTAAGATCGGAAACAGACCCTTCGGTGCTGGTTCGGTGAAATTCAATGCTTTGCCATATTTAAGGCACTCACTAAATCATGTCTACATAGCTTAAAGATGTACAAGTTTCAAATCACAGTTCTTGAACATGTATAAAAGCATTTGGTATTAAGCTTTATATCAGTATTGTCAAGGCCATGCATGACTATTGAAGGTTGCTGTTTTTTCAATGACACTTTCTGAACTTGATGGTGGTATTTCTTGATTGCCACCGTGTTCTATTTATTTCTTTATGGTGTTTCTAAATCATTTCAGGGGCAATGGAAACTCTTAACTGTGTTTTAATGTCTAACAATTCAAAACGCAGTTAAGCTCAGCTACATCAAGGAGTCTGAAGAGATGCGCCTTGCCATGCAACCTTGGAAGCTTATAAAAAGAGTATGGTGTTGGCTTTAACTCTTAACATGATTGTTACATGTTTGATAAAACTCCCACAGAACAAAATGAAAAACTTTTTGGAAATGAAGCTTTGACTGTGCTTTTGCGTTCTTGCTTCCTTTTTGACTATTAGATTGAGTGCCTGAAATTTGACGTGCATTTATTTCCCATCAAAAATGGAATCTCTCTCTCTCACACACACACACATTTTACCGTGTAGCAAACAAGTATAGGGAGTGAGGGAAAATGTGCGAACTCATGGATTGGAATAAGTTCTATATAGAAGCTGATTCCTTCTGTGCTTCCAGGTGAAGGAAATTGAACAAGACGTACATGCAGAGCCTGAAACAGTCCAACAGAAAGATACCAAGCAGACTGCTGCTGCTGCTGATCTTTCTAAAAGATTACAGGATTTCCGTTCGCTTAATAATGCTTCCACTTTGAAAGGTAATTGCTTCCTGTATTTTCTATCTTTCAGCTGTGTTTTGTGCAGCTATTTTTAGGTCCTGGACACCATTTATGTCTCTGGATTCATAATTTACATGGCTATCGATAGTTAATGCATTTGTTTATATGGTGCCTCGGAACTTTTACGTTTTCACAACTTTATGTTCTTGTGGTTATGCTATCATGGTGATCCTACTAACATGCTATATATCGACTCAGCTTTAGAGGAATGGCGTAAACGGAAGATGGAACGAGCCAGACAGTGAGCTTCGGAGAAAAATGGAACCGTGACCTCTGAAGCTTGATGCCATTTGCGAAATGTGTGTTAAGGGGATTTGTGATGTTAAGCATAGATTACACTACTAGGAACTCACCTCAAAATTGATTGCATAGATGTACACAGAAAACTGAATGTTACACAAACTTAAGAGAAAGTGTGGCAGAGTGCACTTTTGTGATGTTGAAAGCTAGTTGCTTTGGCAATGGTAACAGTTGCCATTGAATAGCATTGTTTAAGTGATGGGGATACCAAGTGGCAAGAGCTGGACATCATCAAAGAAATCGCATTCTAAACATACTTATAAATGTATGGCCATGCTCTTCTTCTTGTTTAAAGCTTTCATTCCTTCAAAAAGACTTTAGCTGTCCATAGAACAACTTAAAACGGGAGGCAGTTTGTATTGCAATTATTGGAATTTTGAGAATTTTATCACCAAACATGTTTTAGGAGTTTGATTGGTCATCTTTGATGCACTGAGATTTTCTATACAAGCTTATACAATTAGAACGTATATACATACAAGCTACAAAAAGTTCATTCAGTTATGCATCGAAGTAATAAGCTTACAGAAAACCCTTTTTAACTTGACTCAAGGAATTCGAATACAAGACTTCATCCTCGAGATTCAGTGAACTACGAAGTCAAGATGCCAGTAACAGCAGCATCCACATACTTGCTCAGAAATTTTCAATTCCAGCATTTTGTTTCACCTTTTTAACCACCTGAGAAACCAGAAGTATGAGATCAAGGGGGGAAACAGAGAAGGCCTTGTCAATGCAGATGATAGGTGAAAGTTACTTGTAATTGAGTACTCCGTAGCATCAACTCCTGAGGTAAAAAGACAGCAACCAGAAAATTGATGACCTTGGTCAAAACCGGGGAGGATCCATTTTCCAACTGTCACCTGCGAAAGGTGATGAACATGAGAGCATTCATTTCCTTTTCTGTGTAAAAAGAAAACGGAAAAAAGAACAGAACATGAAGACAGCTGCGAAAGAATTAAATCATATCATCATATCGCACAAAGTTGGTATAAGATAAGAAATTGATACTCACATTTCCGAGCATGCTATACAATTATGTTTGCATGAACATGAAATCACAGCTGTAATATATGCCATGTAAGTCACTAATAACTTCAGAACCAAACCATTTTGAGCCCTACAGAACATCCAATGGATGAAATCCCAGATTACATAGGAATTTTGATAACTGGTACTACCAACCCAGTGTGCATCCTAAAGTTTGATATTATATTCACGGACACTATTCTGGAAAGTCGGTTGCTCCTCTTTTTGAGTTGACTAGATAGAATCTCCATTAGAAATTACTAGACATGTACACTTACAATTGCAAACACTCACTGTTGAGACTGTTAAGCAGGTTGGCCAGCCAGCGTTTATACTACTCACATAAACACTCGTGAAAGTTCAGATATTGCTGCACTTAAATGAAATGACATGATTACCAATCAACCCTCTCCCATTTCTAATGAAAACTTTCTAGAGAAAAGTATTATTAAATTAAAGAGTTTGGGGGAAATCTCTCAACAAGTCTTCAAGAGATGAACTCCCACCAATCGCCCCATTCATTCATGAAAAACAGTAATTATGTATAGAAATCACTGTTTGAGAACTCTGCCAAACCGAAACATTGTCACTGTGAATAATAGCTCTCGCCATCAGTCACCAACTTATTTAAGAGATTAAATAAGGATAAGGAGGAAATACTAATAAATGTATGAGATTACTAAAGTGTTGATGAAAGTTGGTGGAATAATTAGTAGGAAAGTGAAACATTTATCCATTATCAGGAAAAATTAGATCAATAATATCACAAATGCATTAGTTTTATTAATTCTTAGTATCAAATTTATATAAAACCAATCACTAATGACCTACAATGGCACTATCACATGAAATCTAATTCATTGTACAGATATTTGGGTGTTCATTTAATGGATAAGCACACAATTTCTTCTAAAAGACCTCGTCTTGAGCCTTGCAACAATTCGGTCTGAAGCCTATTGCCCTATCTTGCTTTAGACGCGTAACATAATTGTTGTTTTATTTAATTCTTATCTTTTCAAAATTTTCTTTTTTGGTGTGTGCCAATCATTTCTTTTTTCCATGTTATTTAATTGTGGTTTTGCAAGCAAACTTTGTAACCATAAAATCTTTATGTTGTGTAGAGATAACTAAACAAAAAGAGGCAAAAAAGGATGCTGCTTAGGTTAAGTTTGATTGATATCCCAGGACAGGAGGGATAGCTAAAAAGATAGAAACGTGTTTCATTGGAGTACCAAGACAAAATAAATTTATCTGAATTTTTATACTTTTAAAAGAGAAATACACCACTGGCTCCATCTCTTTATTCCAAGATGATAACCAAATGCTAGCTTAGAAACCCTATCCAGTCTTAATAAGAAACTAAGGTAATGGTTTCATAAAGATTTTAACATAAATACAACATCCTACAATGCAGAAATAACCATCATGTGCTATAAATTTATTTTCAGGGACAATAAGGAAAGCCAAAAAAATAAATGAGACTCAACACATGAATGGATGTTTAAACATCAATGAATTGTGCGAGGAGATGCTTACAAGTAAAAGGGGATGTCCTAAAAAATGATAAAGACTTGGAAAAACTGAATGATATCTATAGTTAATTTAGAAATGGCCACAAACATTTAATTTCCTTTATTAACACAGCCCTCCAAGGCTCCAACTTTTCATGGACAGCACTCAAGTGCTTCCAGTCCAATTTTGTCCAATTGATATCAGAACTACAAATGGAAAATTCCCATCTGAAAACAGTAGTGCATTTGGGATGCTAAGGTTTTATTTAACAATCAACCCAGTAATAAAATCAAGGAAGCATGTTGACATGATGGCTCAGAGGAAGTATCATAATATTTTCATGTAACTGAGACTTTTCTTATTGAATAAACTTTCAGCCCAAGCATTATCGACAATCTTAATTGCAAATATGGGGGTTAGCATCTAGCAGATGAGTAGAGTCACAAATTTAAAACGGCATTATGTTTTCTTGATCATATCTATTTCAGAAGAAAACAGATTGTTTACAAAGAGAGATATTATCAAAAAGAAAAGGAGGGTTGACAGCAGGTCTCGGAAACAATTAAGAAACATGGGACAAGTCAAAATCAAACTATTAAGATGGATGACAAAAACATCATCCATAAACTTTTTAAGTACCATGACATTGTTAAATTGGTTCTGATGGACATGCATGAAAAGTAAACTCTAAAACTTAGAAACCTAATTGGCGAAATTGGAATTCAGAGACCATGCTGCAGACTACTCCAAACGTAGAAAATGTAGTCTGTAGTTCAGCTTTGCAGGACATGTCACATTAAGGGCAAAAGAAACAGAATCGCTAAGGTAAAGACATCCTAAAACAAACATCATAAAAGATTTACCCTTACAATTGGAAAGCCAGTATTATGTTTTATAGCAGTGATGAGATACTAATTTAATCACAAATTAATAAATAAAAGATAGGAAAGAATAGAGCAGAATTTGACTTGTTCTGACTGCAAGAACTAGACACAAAAATAAATAACAAAAGCTCCACAAGAACATAACCTGGTAAGGAAAGGAATGCCTATGCACAATAAAACACAATAACACGTTTGAATATAGATAAATAAAAAAATAACCCAACAGGAGACACAGTTACTAGTGCAAACTACCAGAACTACAAATAACAAATCCTATTATAACAATGCACAAACAGAATAAGATGCATTAACATATGTCCAGGCTAGATGTCGAGCTGCAAACAGAGATAGTTAACTTTACCTTAGCACATCATGTCCTTGCAGCATAGTGCTACACCACCCAAAACAGTTGCACATCCTCTTTAAGTTAAATCAGTTAGTTGCAAATAGCAAGCTTTCCTGTCCATTCATCAGCCACGCCATAATCAAGGCTTAGCTCCCTCAAAGGTGGGATATTTTCCATTGCAAAAAGCATGATGTGAGGGAACATCAAATTATTGTGGTCGTACAACACAAACTGCACCAGCACGTTTGGAGCTGAACTATGGCTCATATAGCAGGCAACATTCCTCATTTTTGACACATCCATTGCAAAATCCAATGGTGGAAGCTCAGGATATGATGGACGGGTGTAATTTGGATAGATCTGAGATAAATCCCCCCATTCTGCCCATTTAGCAGAAAACCTATTTGGATATACCAAACCACCGCCATTCATTGAGAAAATCTGGGCTTGCTCTCTAGTGAGGACAACTCCTGCATACTCGCATATAAAAGCACCAGCATGGATCACATCCAATGACCTAACTCCCCATCCCGTTTCCCTCGACCTAAATACTTCCAATCTATTTCTCAACCCCCTTTGTGTCACCCTATTCCGACAGGCTGGTGGACACCTGCACGAAACCCCACATTCAAACACCACTGGCTTCCCCCTCAACAAAAAACCATTCTCATCATAGGCTAACTCACCTCCATTCTTCATCGCACAAAAACAGCCATCACTGCATCCCGAAACACAATCACATCCAGTTCCATTACTTCCATTAGTAAACACGAAAACTGGAAACACAGTACGTTCAAGATACTGATAGCACAAAGGATCGTGATCATTGTCAATATCATTGAACAACAAAACAGGCATGTTCTCCTTCTTATTCGAAACATCAAGACTAAGATACCCTCTAGGCCTCACAGTCAATGGCTTAGTCCGCAAACTCTCCGAAAACTTCAAGATTGAACTACCCATTTCTGGTTGGCCATCTATCCTCAGGAGCCTATATTTGTAAACACCAAACCCTGATTTCCCAACATCAAACCAGCATTCATGAATCTTATACAACCCATCATAAACATAAACCTTGCTACTAACACTACCTTCATGTTTAATCCCTCTGATCACTCTTACCTCAATCCCATGACGCATACTCCTCTCCAACGCCAAATTCCCTCCTTCCAGCTTCTGGTGCTCGCATTGCCTGTTCAACTTGTCCTGCCCACCATGTCCGGTGTAAATAATCACATCTCCAGCATCCTCATCGTCCTCATAACCACCTGAAACGATAATGCTAGTAGCAATGGGCTCCCTATTCGAGCTCTGGCTAGCTGGAAGATAATCAATCCCGGCCTGAGCTTGTCCGTGCAATCCCATAACAAGCAGTTCCATTCTAAAAAAGAAAACATCCCCAATTTGAACACCAGGAATGGACCCCACAATCCGCTTATCACGATTGAGCCAGAGCCCACAATCTCTCATCGTAGAGGCAGCACGGAGATCTCCACGAGCGCGGCGTCCTAGGCGTTCTCCCCTTCGCTTCTCCTCCTCCAAGATAGACAAAATCCGAAGGGAGTCGTAGACCATTCGTGTCCGGCGGACCAAGTCACGGAAATACCTCTGGTCCTCGATTCCCAGGTCGGTGACACGCACGAGCTCAGAAGACCGCTGTGGATACTTCGGACGCCGGGAGACCACGACAGTGGAGAGAGCACTGTTACTATTATCATCTTCATCATGAGGGACGATAGCGCGGGAATCCGGGTCCGAAACGACGGAAATGTCTCCGTATTGATCTTGCAAGCGTTTTGCAAACGCTGTGCGAAAGAGTTCGGAGATTAACTTATATTGAGAGTAATGATCATTGGCATTGTCGTCCTCGGAGGATGTGGATTGGGAGAGAGGAGGGGTTAGTTGGGAATTAGAGAAGTAATTAGGGGCAGAACTGGTAAGTAAAAAATCATGGGTGCTGCTGCCGGAGTCTTGTGGTTGTTGGTGGTAGATTGGGGTTTCAACATCAAATGGTTCGAGTTTAGGTTCGAGTTTTGGGACTAAAAAAGCTTTGGCTGTCTCCTTCGCGGACAGAGAGGTCGGTATAGTATTGGAGCTGGTGGATGCGGCGGCTGGGGTGCTGGTGCTGGTTAAGGATGAGAATGGAGACGGGGCAAGATTGAGGTCTTGAAGTTGGAGCAGAGAACCCATTTTTTTCGAGAAAGTGGGGTTTTGTTAGGGTTTTTTCATAGACTGTGTGAGGGAGCGGAGAGCGCTTCAAGTTGACGAAGCTGCCATGGCAACGGAATGAAGATGATAAGGAGAAGTTGAGACAGTGCAGACAATTTTGTTTTCGATGCTACCTCCGCTTGGGTCACAAGACTCGCAACCTTCGCCACTTTACTTTTCTCTTTATTTTCTTATTTAGCTGACTTTTGTTCAGACGTGTACGGTGAAGATCTGGTTTTAGGGCAAGTACGGTGACTGACATGTCATTATAAAAGGTGACACATCAACTATCGGATGTCACCGATGTAAACGCGGGGTGCCTGTGACTGCGTTTAAAAATTTAGTTTTGAAAAATTTTGAATTTTTATTTTATTTTAAATTAAATTTTTAAATTTAACATATTATTTTTTTTGTATTTTAAATTTGAGAAGATACTCAATAATATAAAATATAACAAGAAAGAAGAATACGCGTAAAACAATATAAAATACAGATTGAAATTTTGTGTTTTTAAAGTGATTTTTATTTATAAATATATTAAAATTATATTTTTATTTTTTTAAAATTATTTTTGATATCAGCATATAAAAATAATCTAAAAAACCTAAAAATAATTAATTTAAAATAAAATAAAATAAAAATTTTAAAAATATTTAAAAAAAAAAACAGTGTCAGATAGTGTTGTTATCTTTATATTTGTGTTGTTCTGTCATGATCCGCAATTACCAAATATAAAACAAAGTGGTTGACAAATCAAGCCTAATATATATCAAATAATGGACACAATACCTACTTATTCTACGATGTTACTTTAAATTTATCTATCTAATCTATTTTATTATCCAATTTTATTGGGTGCTTGATCAAGATTATTTAAAATCTTTTTATTTATTTAAAAAAATAACATGACAGGTCAAAAATATAAATAAAAAACTAGTTAACATTCATTTAACACAATACCAAACAAAAGGCTAAGGTAGACTGTTTGGGATTGTGAATGCTGTGTTTTTTATTTAAATATTCATTAAAATAATATTATTTTATTTTAAAATAATATTAAAATAAAAATATTTTATTTAGAAACTGGTACTCCCAGACGCTTACTAAAATTCCTTTCCATCCCATAAAGTGGCGACTTGAAATTTGCAACTTGCAAGCTACTTTATAGGAAGTAAGAGGTGGTTTGGGGGGGGATGGTTATTTGACTTCTGTTTTGTCACATGTTATGTAATAAAAATAATATAAATATATACAAGTGGAAATAAAAATATAATGCAAGTATACAATTAAATAAATCAATGGTCATTTAAATAAATAAATAAATAAAAGTCATTGATGGTGTAAGCCCCGTAGAAAAACATATGAAATCAATACGATAATTTGGGTGAATATTTATCTCATGGGGAAGATGATAGATGGTATAAAATAAAAGGTTTATGTGTGAGTTGTACAAAAAATAAATCCTGTAAATTAAAAAAATAAAAAACATATATGTGAATAATTATGGAGAAAATTACTTAAAAACAATAAATTATTATGAACAGTGTCATGGATATTTATATATAAAAAAGGACATATTAGAAAATGTAAATAAATTAAAAATTATAATTTGACTTGATAAGTCTTCATTTAATATGGGCTATTTCTTTAATAAATAAATAAAAGTAATAATTGCTTGAAAATACACTTATTATATGGTGCGAGGTCCACCACGCACAAGTGTGGGTCAAAATTAAAAACCCGGAACCATGTCATAAGGTAGTTAGTGGGTCAATTTTGATTGATATGATCAATATAGAGCAATGTTTTTTAAGAATTTTTATAAGAGTTAAAAGATAATATTTCAAAAATAAAATTAAAAAATCAAGCAACGTCTCGTTTAGATTTTGACAAGTCAATTAAAACATGAACTAACTCGTTGGATCTATATAGTTTTGATTTGATTCGATATAAAATCTAGCTTGACTAAGTCATTGGGTTGATTTGACCAACAAAACCAAGTTTAATAATATAGTTCATCACACTCGTCTTTCGATTTTTTATTAAAATTTCATGGAATCTCTTATAACTTTAGTCTAAAGCTTTCTACACTTATATAATTCTTTGAAAATTGCATGAAATATATACTTATATATAATTGTGGGTGAGAAATCCGTGTAATGAGTTTTATGAGCATAGCATCCATATGATTCTATAATTTTGTATATGCCATATTTAAAACTCTATTAGCTTAAATTTAATAATTATTTTTATTATTTTATTTAAATACAAATGAAATGTAAATTATATTGCTATGATTTAATTTTCTTCTTTTTTTCCTTTTCTTTTTAAATATTATTGTTGTTGTTGATTAAGGATGGCGTCCAACTTTAATTTCATCTAATTAGTTTACTTTAACGCAAAGAAACTTAATTTTTCTAATGAAGGATGGCGTCTAACTTTAATTTTACTTTGTTTTTAAAAAACTCAAAAAATATATTATGCTCCATCGCTTAACTTTATTAAAAAATCTAATATTCCTTGTCAAGTATGTATTATTTTTTAATATTCTTTATTTTTTTAACTTTTAAAAAATTTAATTTGGTATTGCGTTTCAAAAGTGTTTTAAAAAAAAATATTTTTACTTTTTATTTTAAATTAAAAATATGATGTTTATCGAGCATTTCATGTGCTGATATCAAAAATAATTTTAAAAAAAATATTTTGATGATTTAAAAAAAAAATTCAAAAACAATTTCAATTTTATTATCAAAACGCCAACAATCACTGTTTTGAATGAAAAAATAAGTAAAAAGCAATGAAAATGATGGTGATAGTGGCGATGAATTCTATGGTGAATTTATTGTCATTATTTTTTATATATAGAAAGTAAATAAAATACTTTTATTTGTGTACTTCAATTCTATATATATAAAAAAAGAAAAATATGACTCCAGTCATGATGATTTAAATTTATGGAATAAGAAACGGGAAACTATAACCCATTAAAAAACAAATAAAAGCCATCGATGTTTTATTTGGTCCCTAGACACAGATTATTATAGATTTCAATAGTAAAATTATCATTTTATCTATGGGACAAAAAATTTAATACTCGTAATCGGGGGTATTTTGAATATTTTCAGAGGACATGTGTGGTATTTTCATAATATTTGGGGTTTTCTAGTATTTTCGTTTTAAATTGCACAATAAAACTATAATTTTATTCTGGAAGCTGACAAAAAGACAAAGAACAATGAAGGGTGTTTTTAGTTTTTTTGCATATTCGTGCATAGTAAATCTACGCAAATACCCCTAGAAAAGACAAAAATGAAAGCTTGGAGCTTGGGGCATTGGTATTTTCATTCACGGTTTTTTCATGATCATCGCTGAATTCAAAGGTGTATAAATAATTTGGCATTTTTATCATTTCTTTTCGGAATGACTACAGGCGCATTGTACGGGCGCGACACCAGTGTTTCACGCGCACGACATCTATTGGTTGTTGAATGTGTCTGGTCGCTGTGTCATTGGGTGCGCCGCCATTCCTCTGCATCCTGGTGCAGGGTGTTTCATGTGCAAGTGCTCAATGAATTGTCGGTGGATGATTTTTAATTTTTTTCTCCATTTTCTCTCTCTTGCTACTAGAAAATACATGATAGTCCTTCATGTTTGTGATTGTTTTATTTTAGTTTAGGCTCTTTTGATTTTGATTTTATTCCTGATTTCTTAAATGGAAATTTTGATTGTTTTCAATTGTGCCTTTCAATTGAAACTGATTATATATGTTGGTTTTCATTTTATTATTTATTCTTTTGATTTTTGGTTTGTTTTTTATTCCTTTAATTTTTTTGTTATGCAAGTTTTAATTTTATCCTCTGTCATATATATTATTTTTTATTTCGGTCCTTATTCTTTTAATTTTTAACAAAATTTCACTGCAATTGTTTTTTTTAAATGGCTTTATTTGTTTCAATTTGTCATTCGATTGTAATTAATTATATATTTTATTTTTTATTTCGGCTTTTATTTTTGAATTTTTTATTTGGTATTAATTCATTTGGTTTTTACGGTCCTTCTTGGACAATGTTTATTTTTAGTTGTATTTATGCATCTATACTTTTAGTTTTTGTTTTTAATTTTTGTCGTTTTATTTTTTATTGGGGTTTTATTTTTATTTGGTTCAGTCTTGAAATTTTAATTTATGTTGGTGATCATTTTAAAATTAATATTTCTCCTCTTTTCCCTTTGTTATTTTATTTTGTGTTTTCTGTTATTTTTATTTGTTCATCAGATCAAATGATTTTATGATTTATTGTTTGTGAAATAATAATGATAATTTTAGTGATTATTTTTTTTTTTTGTAAAAATGTTTGTTTTTTTATACTTTGGGGCGATTTAAGATTTTAATTGTTTGAGCAATAATTTTGATAATAATTTTAACTGTTATAGTCATGATATTGATTGTAATGTAAGGATGGATTTTCAATGATGTTTTCTTATTTTTGTAGATAGAAAATTAACTACTTATTTTGTTGCTTGATTATTGCAAGTGTTTTCAAAATTTATATTTTGTGTGTTGTGTTTAATTTAAATTGGATTATAAAATGAAATAATTTTAATATAGTGAATTTAATAATTCAGGTATCCGAATCTTCTTATTTTTTAACGATGATAATAATTTTAATACAGCACATGCATGGTCATTGAATGCTTACATAGTTATTAATTTTAAAGTATGTGAGATTAGTCAAAATACACGTAAATTGACTCGGGTTATTAAATACTTACATAGTTATTAATTTTAAAATCTGTTAGATTAGTCAAAATACACACAGACTGGCTCCGACACTCCGAGATACGGAGACATAATATAAGACATCATAAGCTCATTTCTGGGCATTTGAAGTCGTTGCATGTGCTGTCCAAAGTGCGGGGATGACTTCAACGCGTTGGCAAGTGCTATGCAAGTGCCATCAATTTTATTAAATTAAAGATATTATTTGAAGAGTAAATTATATAACTACTCTTTACATGTTAAATCAGCAAAAGATTTAATCCTAAAATACTCCTGACCCCAATACCTATATTGTGTATAAAAAACAAAAGTATCTCGAAACCTCTTGATTTCTATATCATGGAGGTATTTTATTATTTATAAATATATTGAAAATAAAAATATGAATTACAAAGAAATCGCCATATTAGAGTGGGGAATTAAAAAAACATGAGAGGTATTTTATGTATTTTAGAGCACGATTATCATAATTACTACTCCCATTACATGTTCTTAAGACTCAGACTCTTCTATCTTGGAGATGTGTAATGGAAAGTTCAAAGAAAAAAGAATTAGGTTAACCTAGTCAATTAATCAAACTTTACATATTGAATGTTTTTAATAAATAATAAAAATACAAAAAACTTAATATATATATATATATATATATATTCAAACTCATGAGTTAAAGCGTTATGGTAGTTATGCAATCATTGATATCTTGATTTAAGATATAAAACAAAAAGGGTATTAAATTATTTAAAAAAAACAAAATCACATTCCGACCAAAACGAGAGAAATATATATCCTCTTGCTTTAACTCATGAGTTTGAATATATATATATATATATATATATATATATATATATATATATATATTAGCATTTAAGATTGTTTGGTGGGGATTACTCTCTCTCTCTCTCTCTCTCTCTCTCCAATAAGGTTTGAGAATCACCATCTGGCATCATCAACAGAGCTTACTTTTTTAATATAAGCCCTGATTCACAGGGTGGAGCAGCATATACTAATTACTGATAAAGTGAAGGACAGACACTCTCTCTTTGATGACAAGATTATTCGCTTCGGATAGGCACCGTTTGATCAGTTGTCAACTTCGAGATATTATTCCCAGGACAGGATGAAGAATGCTTCATTGGAAACGTCAGTGAGGAAACTGACAAGTGTCCTGCCACCTGTAGTCTCAAGCATGCAAAGCCTGGTTGATTTACACGTATCTTGTAGTACCTATGCATTTACCTCGTCTATAAAGCTTCACAGTTATGCTCCCGACATGGCAGATTCAAAGTCAGCAATTGCGAGTTGTGTTTTTGCAAGAAGGGGATATTAAAGGGGTGCACAGTATAGATCTCTGGATAAAGCGGGAATCTATTTTTGTGGGGCTGAAGAGATAAGAATTGAGGCTAAGAGAATAGAAGTTAATGGCGCAGACGGTTGGGAGAAACATAGCAGCTCCATTGCTGTTTCTTAACTTGCTCATGTATACTATTGCCCTGGGCTTTGCTTGTTGGTGCACTAACAGGTACATCAATGGCCAAACCAGCCACCCAAGTAAGTCTCTCTCTCTCTCTCTCTCACACACTAGCCTGAACATACCCGAAAGGTTGAAAGAGAAAAACAAACATTCAAGTTAAAGATAGCAATGACTTCATTTCTGTTTGTTTGAGAGTTTATTTTTCTTATTTTTTAAAGTATTTTTCATATTTGTTTGGGAATGTAATTGTTTGAGAATACGATTGATTATTTTCGAAAATGAATGTTTTTCGTTCAGAAAAAAACAAGCTTTTAAGTTAAAGATAGGAATGGCTTCATCTTGTGTCGCCTAGCTGCCTTCATCTTCAACGTGTAGGTGTTTTGGCGGTTGCTCTCATCTTTGCTTTTCCTTAATTGTTGCCTCGGTGGCTATATATGGTATACAACTATTTTGTTTGCTGATCAAAACAAGAATAATGATAATAATAATAATTGTCAGGCTTTGGAGGGAATGGAGCAACAGGATTCTTCCTGCCCTTTGCAATACTAGCTTGTGTTGTCGGCATAGTATCCAAATTCGCTGGTGGCACCCACATCAGGGTATGGAGGAGTGATAGTCTAGCTGCAGCACGATCAGCTTCGCTGGTTGCTTGGGCCATCACTGCCCTAGCCTCTGGGTACATTAATTTGACATCCTAACACAAATCTACCTGGTAGAGGCAATCAAATCAACCAGCTAGTAATTTTTGCAATCTCTGCTGTTTTCAGGTTTGCATGCAAGGAGATAAACGTGGGAGGCTACAGAGGGTGGAGACTGAGGATGGTGGAGGCATTTATAATCATTTTGACATTTACCCAGCTGCTGTACGTCCTGTTGCTTCACGCTGGGATGTTTAGCAGCAAGTACGGACCAGGATACCGTGACACTGACCACGGCGTCGGTCCCGGTACCGGTGAACCTGTACACAAGGGCGGTGCTGTTCCTGTGGCTGGCACTAGGGTTTAATTTGAACAACTAAATGGGCGTATAGCACATGATAGTCTCTCGGGTATTTTCATCTCCCTAGATTTGTTGTGTGGTTATGCAAGTAAGAGGTCGTGTTGTTTGATGTTGTAATTAGGTTTGTGGAGTTAGAACTTCATGTAACGAGAATGGCATTTTCCGATGTCAAAAAAATAATAATTACACACGTTGTTAAGTTGCAATCTAGTTTGTACGATCATGTTAGTTGCGCTAGGTTTTTTATGTAGAAAATTAATTGATTTTTTTATGTGGTTTAATAATTAATTTAATATTTAATTAGTAAAATTCTAATAGATAAAATATATTAAAAATAAGTTTTTTTTCCGCCTAAAAAGAACAGTGTGATCAAAACGGGAAGTGGTCGTATATTTTTTAATTGTAAATAACCTAGGTAAATTTGTCTATCTATTTTTTTAGAGTTGTTTTTTTTCTCTAGTAATATTAGATCTAAAATATTGTAAATTTTTTTCAAGAAATAAACTTATACAAAAGAGCACAAAATTAGAATTAAAAGCCAAAATAATTTTTTATTTTATAAGATTTATTCATCATATTATTATACTAAAAGTATTTCAGAATCTCTCTCTCTCTCTCTCTCTCTATATATATATATATATATATATTTTAAGGTGATAATATTAAATAAATATTATAATATATAATTAGTCTCACATATTTATAAGTACAAAACCTAAAAATAATCATTATCATTATTTTGAATGCTTTATGTAGGGTTTTTTTCTATGTAGGAAATTGAATAATTTTATACGTGTTGTAACTGGTTATTTTAATATTTAATTAGTAAAATTGGAATTAATAAAATATGTTAAAAACAGTTTTTTTTCTGTCTAAAAGTGATTGAATGTTGCTATTGTTAAAATTATTTTGATAATTATTGTATCGGTATATTGTACAGTTGGAATTGAAAAAATTCTGTTGAAATGAGCCATGTGCTCAGTGTAACATACTGATTGATTGTTATGTATGTTTTATTTGTTTCATGAATTTTTTAATTAGCAAATAGTAAAATCAATCATTGAATTTTAGCACAAATGAGTAATTTATTTTATGCACCAAACAATTTGATTTGTGTTTTTTTTAACTAATTTGGTAATAATTAATTGGTAGATAGCAAAACTGCAATCGTTGATATTGAATAAACATTTTTTTTTCAAAAAATCTAGATCACACACACACACATATATATATTTTAAGGCGCTAATATTACATAAATATACAAATATATAATTAGTTTGACAAACTTAAAAGAAAACAAAACTAACAAATAATTATTATTTTGAATGTCTTATCTATAATAATTAAAGAATTTAAGACCTAACAATACTAACAAAAAAGCAATTTAAAAACAAAATAAATGACAAAATAAAAATAAATATTATTAGATTTTAAGAAATTATTTCACTTGAAGGAAAAAAGAAAGAGAAATCGTAATAATTATTAAATTTCAAATGACCACCAACACATATTGAAATTTGAACAGTAAATAAAAAAACCTTAATAACATTGAAAATAAATAAAAATTGAAAACAAAAACTAAGAGCATGTATATATAAACATGGACAGAAATAAAAACTATGTAAGAAATATATATATATATATATATAATTAAAATAAAATTCAAGATTAAAAGTATAAGGCCCAAAATATAAAAAAAACACATATATAATAAATCTAGAAGTTGCCATAGATATAGAATGTGTTACATGATAGATATCATATGGCAGGAAGGTGTAAAAGAGAGCAGTAGAAAAGAAATCAAAGAAGCCAGTTTTCTTCCTTTTGCCATTAAATTTTTTGAAAACAAATCTACATCCAAAATATATATATTAGGCCATACCCTGCACCCCATTGCAAGTGATATCATATTTGTTTTTTTTAAAAATAATTATGGGAGATTTTTTATTAGAATATAAATGTAGACAAAATAATAAATATGTACAGAATTCCTGTTAAGTGCAAGTTTTCTATACAATATATGAATTTTAAATCGATATAAATTTATCTATTTAGTAGATTTAAACGAAATAATCAGTATAAAGTTATCATCATCATCATTAAAAAACAAGAAGATTGAGATGTCTGAATTATTGAATTCACTGTATTTAAATTAGTTTATTTTATAATTCAACTTGAATTCAACATAAATTCAAAATAATGATAATTAGTCTAACATATTTATAAGAAAAAAAAACTTACAAATAATTTTTATCATTATTTTGAATGCCTTATCTATAATAATTAGAAATTTTAGCACCTAAAAAATATTGACAAAAAAAATATTATTAGATTTTAAAAAATTATTTGACTTGAAGAATAGATAAAAAAAAAAAAGAGAGAGAGAGAGAGAGAAATAATAAATATCAATTTTCAAATGATCACCAACACAAATTAAAATTTAAACATTAAATAAAAAAAAACTTTCATAACAGTGGAAATAATAAAAATAAAAAACAAAAACTAAGAGCATGTACATATAAACATAGACAAAATAAGAACCATTTAAGAAATATATATATATATATATATATATAAAATAAAGGAATTAAAATAAAATCCAAGATTAAAAGTATAAGGACCAAAATGAAAAACACATATGTAATAAATGTCATTTAAAGGACAAAATTTCACTAGAAATTCAATTCGCCTTACCTTCCACTTTCACCATATGTCGTGTCTGTTTGACAGTGTGATTAAGGTTTCTTTTGAAAGTACTTTTCATTCAGAAATGCATCAAAATGATTTTTTTTAATTTTTGAAAAATTATTTTTGACATTAGCACATCAAAATCATGTAGAAACACTGAATTTGTTAATTTAAAATAAAAATAATTGTTTTTCAAATTTGTTCAAAAATGATTTCTAAACGCATTCCCAAATACTTCTGCTATCTCCCACCAAAACCACAATTCAATTCACCTTTTCAAATAGTAATGAACAACAAAAACCATAGTTCAAATCATTGTTAATTATTGTTTGAAATTGCATTCTCCTTTAGCTATCTATAAAATAATAGTCGTGGTGCACGTAAACTAGTCGGACACCCTGATTATAAAAAAAAATTATAAGTAGGAAAAAAAATTGAAAAAAATATAAAAAAAGTGACTTCAAGGATTATTCGTGGCGAGTGTAAGCTACCCTAGTTATAAAAAAATGTATACTTGGAAAAAAAATCATGGTGCGTGTAAACTGGCTCGGACACCACAATTAGAAAAAATTAAAAAAAAGCATGATAAAAAAAAAGCACATTTTCAAACAGTAACGAAAATGAAAATTATATAAAAAGGTAAATTTAGAGATTTGTCGTGATGTACGTAAGCTGAATCAGATACTCCGGTTATGAAAAAAGCAAAAAAAAAGTCCAGAAAAAAAGGAGAACCTTTGCAAACAGTAATGAACAGTGATTTTTAGTGTTCATTACTCCAAAAAAAATTTCGTTGCTGAGATTCGAACTCCCGCGCCCCACCACTTGGACACGCCGCTGTAACCACTCGGCCAAGCGATTTCCTTGTTTAGTTCTTGGATACAAATAATAATAATAATATGATTATATAATTTAACTGTTCCAAAAATTCATGCTAGAGAAATTCGAACTCCCGCGCCCCGCTTGGACGTGCTCTAACCACTCGGCCAAGTGACTTCTTTGTTTAGTTCTTCGATACAAATAATAATAATAATAATAATATAATTATATAATTTAATTGTTCCAGTGCACAGTGCATCTGAGTGTAGGTGAACAATGCAAAACATTGTTTATTTAACTGTTCTGTTTTAGCTATATACTAATGCTCTTTCATTTTTTAAGAGAACACAACCCTCGAAACCCTCCAACTAGCCAAAAACCTTATAGCAACCTCCTCGAGAAACCTCGCATGGATACAAAGTTACAAACACCACCTCTCTGGCTCTATCCCTTGAGGCGGGAGCAAGACCTCAGGTCGCTACTAGAATTCATAATTTATAGGAAGATGACTAAATAGGAGTTAAAGCAAGGTTGTCAATTCCGTTTTGGTTTGTGATTTATTTTTTCAATTTGAACAAAATGTTTCTGTTTTGAAGCGTTTTGACGCGTCGTTTCAAGATTGTATTATATATATGTATTAAAAAAAATCAAATCCAAAAATAAAACTATTTAGAATTATGTAATTTAATAAAAAAAAAAGACAATGAAATGATTTATTTTAACAAAATTATGAACATGTATAAGAGCATCTCCAATGGAAGTAGGCATTTTAGAGAGCCAAATCTTTAAAATGGATGTTTGAATTGTGTATATATGGCTTTTTTGTTGATGTGTGCTCCAATGGTAAAAGTCATTTTAGAGAGCCATTTGTTTTTATATATTATTTTAAATATAGTGCAATTATTTTGTATGTAATTTAATTATATAATTAATTATATAATTACTAGGAGTAAGTTATATAATTAAATAATTACTTTTGAAAAATCCTCCAATAATAAAATTATTATTATTTTAATTATATTTAAATAAAAAAAGAATTTAAATATAATTAAAAGACACGTAATATTTGAAATTTAAAATTTAAGTTACTTCTTATATGTTTTTCAAATAATTTGTATGTTTTTTTATGGTTGTTATATTTGAAGTTAATTAATGTTATTTGTTGTTTTTGAGTGTTAGAAAAACTTAAAAAAATAAAATAAACACATTAATAAATAACCAATAAGTTCAAACATAATTAATTAAAATATATTCCATTACACATAATTCAATCAAATTAATTACAAATTAATACCTCTATTTTTTTATATTAACTATTATTATAATAATTATTATTATAATATAATAATTAATATTATAATTAATAATTACTATAATTAATAATTATTATTATTATAATTAAACCCACCCCACCCGTCCATTCCCTCACTCAAAGTTAAAAAACACTACTACCCCATTTCATTTATACTAACTATTATTATTTTATAATTAATAATAATAATTAGCCAATAAAACCCCACCAAACCCGTTTAATTCCCCTCCCTCCCCACGCCATCTCCATTTCCATCTCCAATAAACCCTACATCTCCCCACGCCGTCAACCCCCACACAGCCAGCAAACCCACCCCCAACCTGCAGCCCCCACCCCCCGTTGGAGAGCTGAAAAAACATGAAAATAGCTAAAAGAACAAAAAAATAGTTTTGCCTCCTCAGATGCCTCTCCCCGTTAGAGATGCCCTAATATTACAAGAATATCATCATCAATCTTGCAAAATCATTACATTTTTTATTGCTCTGAAAGTACAAATTAAAAGATATAATTAATATTGTAAAATTATTTATTATTTTAAAAAAATACTATTTGACCAAAATATAACAGACGTAACAAAACTGTAACAAAACTGAAACGTTTCGATCAAAATTTGAGAACGGACCAAAATTTTAAACGAGATAAAAACTAAACTGTTTTATTAATTGATACAAAATATTTTGGCCAAAACAAAACAAAATTAAGTGACACTAGTTAAAGTGACACTATTGAACATTTGAATTTCTAATCTCCGACATCCTTGATAGACGATCATTGAAATCCCCAGCAAGATCTCTCACCTGGAAACAGACCTGAGAGGGCATGAAACATGTTTCACGGTGGGTCTTGCTATTACCGTCGACCGCAACTTCAAGATAAACACTCTCTTGGTTAAGAGGTACCCATCCGCAAAAATTAACCAAATGCGAAAGCCTAAACAGTAACTGTAACACGCAAGCTATACCATTTTTTTGACATTGGCAAGTGATTGTGGATGGCAAGTGATTGTCACAAGTTTTCTGGATGAAAAGAAACGAGAATAACAGAAACAGATTACAAGAACATTTTGACTTCTGAACAAGAAGTGGAGTAAGTGTTGTAAGAGATTTGCCAATGTCAGAGTGTCATACAGGTAGTTTTGAACTCAAAGCGCCGAAGAATGCAAGCAGATAATTAATAGAGGAGGACTGAAAGTATAGAATGAAGATATTTGGGCAATAATCCCACAACCATAAAAGGTTGGAAAATTTCGGTTTAGCCTGTGTGGCCCTCATCTCAACCTTTTCCACAGCAATTCACGTATAGTTTATACAGGCAGACGCTCTCAACATCATTTTCATTTAACTTGAAGCGTATACTTAATCATCTATTTATGACAGAAAAAAGGCCAATAACTTGAAGGGTTGTTTACGCGAGAGATAGTAAACGAAAAGGAAAGAAAGATTCACCAAAAAGAGTGAAAGTCAGAACTGTAGGGGGGGGGGGAATACCAGGTGAGTTAGGCAGAGACTATCAATGAACATTTCTTCTACTCCTAGGGCAGGCTACTATATTTGGGCAGTTTGCAAATATCCAGATACCGACCGATCAAATAAAGTAATGCTTATAGGTCAACATAAAATTACAAACTTTAACCAAAATCTCAATCACAAACAGACTGCAGTTGGTTATACAGATTAGCCATCTCCATTTAAATCCACTTTGAACTAGCCTTTCTATGATTTGTTGTAATGCTATAGTTTTTCTTTTCCACTTTTAACCCATGATGCTTTCAGTCTCTCTCACCTAATCTCCCCAAAAAAACTAATTTTAACCACCTCTCCTCACGAGCATTACAGCCAAATTGCAGAGCATATGAACACAACAAACGCAGGTAAGAGAACAGTCTAACTAGAATAGCCACCGGATGGCAGCAACACAGATTTCCAGCACGGCAACCAAGCTTTCAGTCTCAAAATTAGCCACAACTTATCTAAGCTTCAAACTCTAGATAATTAGGGTTATTTAAATTAACCCCTGATCACATTCTATTCTGCCCATTCCATTCTTTTTAAGGGGCAAATCTTCTGTTTGTTAAATGCAATTAGTAGACACTAGCAATACAACATACCATGAAGGAACAATAAATGGAACATGAAAAATGGGACCCGGGGGTGGGGGGGCGCTTTATGAGCAGGGTTCCTAAATCATAATGTTCTTTTGATACCAAAACCATGCTTAGTACAATACTATGAAAAGTGCAAGGGAAAAAAGCGCGATGATAATAGGACAAAAAAAGAGCAGGAGACTAACACAACACTACAAACTTAAGAGTTGAGGCACCTCATGTTGAACCTTCATTGACATAACCTTGTTTAGGACCTTCAAACCCTGGCCTCATGAGTTTTTTCTCTCTCTTCTCGATCCGCCGCCTCTTCTTCTGGTCAACTCTGTCAGCTATATTCTTTGATCTCTTTTGCTGTTTTTCTGCTTTCATTTTCTGCTGGGTTTCAATCCTGTCCTTCCACTTCTCAGCATTCTTTTGATGCCTCTTGTCACCCTTCTTTAAGCTCTGTTTCAGAAGCTTTGGGTCATCATGAACTTTAATTCCTGCAGCTCTACTTACAGCTGCTTTCCATGAATGCTTCTTTGAGATAACACCCCCTTTCTCTGGGTCTTTCTTTGCTTCTTCCAGTTCTTTTGCCTTTTCAAGCTCCTTCAACTTTGAAATCTTCCTCTTCTTCTTCCCATGCTCTTCTTCATTCCCCATTTTAACATGACTAAACTTGAGCTCCTTTGTAGCTTCTTCTGCATCCTTCTCCACCCTTTCCAATGCAGTACTCATGACATGCTTCTTTTCTTCAGACCCAGATTCCCTCTTCCGTTTCTGTTGCTCGATCCCTCTCTTCTCCTTCCTCCTTTTAGCGTTTTCTGAACTTCCACAATTTCTATCTCCTCGGAGCTCTTCAATTTTACGGCGAAGCCGTTGGCGGAGTTCTTCATATGTGACTGATTGGTCATCATTTTCTAAACCAGACATCATTGGATTAATCTCCACTTCTACACCGTCACTCTCACTGTTTGATTTTTCCTTCTCCAAATTTTGCATTAACAAATCAAGGGTTGTTGCAGAAGACTTGTCAGGATCAAGTCGATTTTTCCTTGCTTTCTTGATGTTTTCCCTTGCCTCCTTCTTTGCTGAAGCTTTAGCACCCTTACTAAGGCCGTGAAACCATGGCTTCTCTTTATCATCAGTTGGTAGATAGAACTTAGCAGGGATGAGTTCAATCAACTTGTCAAAAAACAAAGAACTTTGATGAATGAGAGACTTAAGATCAACATCAGGACCTGATTCGCTGGCAGGAATGCGCTTTTCCTTTCCCATCTCTTCCTGTAATCAAATAAAAAAACAACAAAGAGAACCAACAACAATCAGTCTGGCACCAAAGAAGATACGCAGTTGCTAACAACAGCATTCTAATTTCACTATTTCAGAACAACTCAAGAAAAGCAGGCAAAACCTAGCTTCGTATCATTAAGAAACTGAAACCTTAACGTATCTCGACACCAGAAACTCTATCAATACAATAATTAAATAATTTTAATTCCTCCAGTAAAAGCTGCAGTGCACATTCATGACACAACAACATCTAACAATATACTTCGTAAGTAACAAACATTATTAAACATAGACAGAATCACGCATAGAACCCCGTAGAGTGAAGAATCTGCGAGCGCATGGCCAAGATAAATGAAATGTTGAAAGTTAGCACTGAAAACTATATCTCAGCTGTCAAAAACACAAACCCTGTTTATTCTTGAACAGTTTGAAAAAGGAAACCTAGATGAATGAGAGAAAGCAGAGGCTTACTGTCGCTAGTAGGAGGAGTCAGGAAGATGAATGAGAAAAAGGAACCCCAAGGAACCCTAGATGATTTTATTCAAGGAGCTTAAATTGGGAAAACATGGGCGGGCTAAACATAACGGGCCGGATCTTTAAGGTGGTCCTCTCCGGGTCAAGTCAGGGCTATAACAAAAGCTGGAATCCATGAGACAGCTATAACCTGAGCCCAGCTTATTCCTGATCTATAATTTTACCCTATTTTACATTATATTTCAAAAGCAGTTTGAAAACAAATGAGATTTATTTTATTATAAATTAAAAAAATATTATTTTTAAATAATTTTCATGTGCTCATATCAAAAATATTTTTTAAAAAATAAAAAAATATCAATTTGATATATTTCTGAACGAAAAATATTTTTAAAAATAATTTCAATTACATTCTCAAACAATCACTTATATTTTAATTGTGAATCATTTGAAGGTTTTGTAGCGGTTTTCTAATTCCAAGTTAAAAACCAATTATTTAAAATTAAATTAAAAAAATAAGATTTAAACCAAATTAATTTTTAAAAATGTTTAAAAGTATCCTCAGCATATGTTTTTTTTAATAAATAAGAGTTAGTTTTGTTTATCCTTTGTAATAGGATATGCTGTCCCATTAATGGTCTTGATTTATTAGGTATGATTATTTATCCTTTGTAATAGGATATTTCACCCAAGTTTCATCCCGGCCATTGATAAATTCTTGTAGTTCAAGTGAATGGTCGATGTTGTATAGGTTTACCCGTGTAGTTCAAGGAAACGAGAGTTTTTCCATAGCATTATCAATCTGGGCAAATTAATAAATTTAGGTAGAATTTTTGTAAAGCGCGAGTTTTTATTAAAATATATAAATTTTAAATTGATATGAATCTATTTGTTTAATAAATTTAAATAAAATTTAAATGTTATTTTAAAGAAAAACTACGTTGAGCAATGCAATTTTAAAAAATAAAGACAAAAAATAAAAGATAAATTGAGTCACAAATTTTTCTAAACCATTAACCCGGGATATTTTATCAAAAATACTATAACAGTAATTAGATTGTTCAAATTCACAATGAACCGTGTCTACAGCTACAGTGAACAATTGACACCATTTAGTTTTTTTCTTAATTTTGAAATTGATGAGTTTAAATATTTATTAATAAATTATTTTATTTCAAATATGAATAATTTTAATAAACTTTGATAATTTGTAGTTTATTTGGTTTTAGAGTATAAAAAATAAATTTAACTATAATAAAATAAAATAAACAAGGGATATAGAATTAAATTATCTTTCAAGAGTTAATGTGTGCATATTTTTGTGGTAATTTATTCTTAAGTATTGTTTTAAATCATAGTAATAATTTTGGTATCATTTTGTGATAAATTTCTACCTCTTTATAAAAAAATAAAAGAGATTAAAAACAATTCACAAAACTTGTGGAGCAACCTTATAATTTACTTATATACGAGTTGATTTGCCCGCTTCGCTGAGTTTTTTTATCTACGTAGAAAATTAGTTAATTTTATAAATGTTTTATTTTGTAATTTTAATATTTAATTAGTATAATTGCAATTGATAAAATTCGTTAAAAGTGGTTCTTTTCAACCAAAATGTGATTGAATATTGTTATTGCTAAAAACTTTTTGATAAAATTTATTAGAAAATTTGCTAAGAAGGTGAAATGATTCATTAGAAATTTGTTATCATGGATACTCTGGTTTAAAAAAAAACCCTGGTTAAAAAAGAACAACTGACTTGTACAGTAAAAAATAAAAAATACATGTGAAAAAAAGGTCACCGTTTCTTAAAAGGAAAAAAAAAGAGTCTAAAATATAAATTTAAATTCAAAGCCAAATTTTTTTTTATAAGACTTATTCATCATATTATTATATTAAATATATTTAAGAATACCGATATTAATTTTTTTTGCAGGAAATCGTAGATTATTTTTTTCTCTTTATATATTTTTAGGCGATAATATTAAATAAATATTAAACACGTATACTTAGTCTCACATACTATATAGTGTGATCAAAATGGGAAGTGATTTTTATAGTTTTTTAATTGTAGATAACCTCGATAAATTTGTAAAAAAAATATGAGTTGCCTGTTTTCCCCAGTAATATTAGATATGACACATTATAAATACAAATATTGCAATTTTTTTAAAAAAAGAACTATAAAATTTTTGCGTGCTATAATAATTTATTTGCCGTATAAAAAGAACAGTGTAGTCAAAACGGAAAGTGCCTTGTATATTTTTTAATTGTAGATAATGTAGGCAAATTTGTTTAACTTTTGTTTTTTTGAGTTATATTTTTTCTCGGGTAATATTAGATCTTAAATATTAAAAATCCAATTTTTTTTTAAGAAATAAACTTGAAAAAAAGAGCACAAAATTAAAATTCAAAGCAATTTTTTTTATAAGATTTATTCATCATATTATTATATTAAATGTATTTAATAATGCTGATATAATTTTTTTTCATGCAAAAAATCCGAGGTCATTTTTTTTTCTCCTTATATATTTTTAGGCGATAATATGCAATAAATATTAAAACATATAATAATGACTTGTTTGCCATTTCAAAGGAATAGTGTAATCGAGACAAAAGTGACTTGTATCGTTTTTTAATTGTAGATAATCTAGGTAAATTTATCTATTTTTTGTTCTTGAGTTGTCTTTTATCCCCAGTAATATTAGATACAAAATGACTATTATTATTCTTGGAAAAACAATACAAATTATCAAATTATCCCGAAAAAAAATACTCAAAAACATTAACAAAAGAGTAAGTAAGAAAAAGAATATATTATTATTATTATTGTTGTTGTTGTTGTTGTTGTGTTAATGATGAATAAAGAATAGAAATAAATAAAATAAAAAAAATCATACTAATTTTTTTATAAAAAAAAACATAATTATCAAGGGGGGAAATTCATCTAACTTGAAAATAATAACAATAAAACCAATAAAAAAATAAATAAAAGAGCACATAAAAAATTATAATAGATGATAAAACAAAACAAAAAATTATTAGGTGGAAAAATCATTTAATTTGAAAATTTTAAAAATATATGTTCTACGTTGCGGGCTGAGTAAACATTTTTATAGGATTTGATGGATGCAAATAAAAATATAATTTTTATTTATGCAAAATTTAATATAATAAAATAGCTTAACACCCCCTAGTATAACAATAGCAAAATAAAAGTTTGAAAATCTAAAATTATCATTGCATGGAGGATAATTTTAGTCATGGTACGCGTAAACTATCATTGATACCCTAGTTTTAAAAAATAATAAGAATAAGAATAATAAAAAAAAAGAGAAAGCAACTTTTACAGACAGATATTTTTAAAATCAACATTGTAGAAGGAAAAAACAAAAACATGGTAGTTTAAAAAAATAAGAATAATAAGAATAATAATAAAAAGAAAAAGAATTATAATAAAAAGAAAAAGGAAAGCAACTGTCCCACACAGTTGCTTTCCCAAAAAACAAAACAAAACGTATTTCAGAAGAGATGAGAAGAAGAAGGAAAAAAAAAAAACTAAATTTGTTGGCTGAGGGGTTCGAACCCCTGCGCGCTGGAATCCAGCGCGCAGGCGAGCCGCTCGGCTACAATCATTTTTCTTAGTCTTCTACACCATAAATGATATAAAAGGCATCTCTGTGCAAAAAAAGAAACAAAAACAGGTGCACATACGCGCGCGGAGCAAAAGAGAAAAAAGGTCGGTCCACAGTGCACATGAGTGTGCGTGCACAGTGGACTGGCCGAGTTGTTTTAGCTATATAGCAATAATTAGCTTGAGTTGTGTTACTGGTCAGATTACTTTTTTTAATTAGAAAATATCAAATTGATACTAACATGTTTTAAAATAAACAATTAATAATAAATATGAAATACGATGCATATTGGCTGATATTTCTTAGAAAAATATTGATATAGTAACATATTAAATTGACCTGATTTAACTAGTCAAATATATGATCTAGATTGTGAAATCGTGACTGCACCATATTAAAAAAAATATAAATGTAAATTCTTGATCAACATAGTATTAAAGGACAAAATAAAAAAAAAACATATTAAATAACAAACCCTCATGAGTTATTTCGGGCTAACCTGCCAAAAGCACAATCTGAATATGAGATCGGGATAACACCATAAAAATCAAACAAAAAACATAAAAAAACAATTTTCAACCAGCTTAATGTTAATTGGTGAAATAAAAAAATCAACCTAAGTTAGCTTAGACTAACTTGTTAAACTTGTGGTATTAGTCACAATATCATAATAATTTTATAAAAAATAGATAATTTTTTTTTATAAAGTTCAGTTACCAACAAAATCAATTTTAAAGATTGGAATCGAGAAAAATAAATAAACTCATAAATTTGGATTAACTCCACACAAAAAATATGAAAAACTCAATTCTTAAACAACTTAACGATAAAGTTGAAAAGGAAATAAAAGAAAATAATGAGTTATTGAATGGTCAAATTAAAGAAAATCCAAAAAATAAAATAGAGTCAACTTAATTAATCTATCACACTAACGTTCAAATAAAGAGATCAAGATACCTATATAAAAAAATAATAATGAAACATGGTTAAAGAAATATTCAATTAAAAAAGACCTTGAAATAATAATCAAAATCAACATGTGATAACTTGTTAAATCTACAATCTAAATTATGAGATTGATATAATACTATAAATATTTTTTTGAAAAAATCACACAGTTCAATTTCTAACCAATTTAATAACAAAGAATAAAATAAAAAAAGAATATTTATAAAATACAGCCTATAAAAAATAACTTGAGTTAACTAGGATTAATTAGCTAAATCTATAAAATAAAAATAAAAACCATGAAGTCTACTTGAAATAAATTTAATGTTGAATATTAAAATAAAAAATAAAATATTTAAATCTACAATACCAATATATATCACAACATAAACAGTAACATAATTTATATAACAGCTTAATATTAAATAATAAAATTAAAAATGCTTGTATTGTAAAATTAAAAAAGAAACACAATATTATTTCAACATGAACAATGTTTCGAGAGTGTAGTGAAATAATTTAAGTATACACTTTATTTTTTATATTTTTTAATTAGATTGATTGAAAAACAAAGAATTTCTTTAACACATGGTAAAAAGTGAAAATAGTTGAGATTTTTTTGTTTCCACCTAAAGAGTTAATGATTTGGTCTCGAACATGAATATAACTCTGTTAGAGAATAATATAAATCATATTTTAGGACCTCAACTATTAGTTTAAGCTTTTAGGTGAGATGGTTCTTTAATATAGTATCAGAGCCTTGTTGACCCAGCAGTCACGAGTTCGAATTTCACCACCCTCATTCTATTTGATAAAAATCAAGCACAAGATAGAATAGACTTGTGTGCAAGTTTTAAGCCTAAAGAGCTTTCACTTGAGGGGAGGTATTAGAGAATAATATAAATCGTATTTTAGAACCTCAACTATTAGCTTAAATTTTTAGGTGAGTTGGTTCCTTAACACTCTATTTGCGAGTGTGTGTGTATATATTGAATTTTTAGCATGACTGAAAATATAGTAGTGAATTAGTGATTATTATTTTTAAATATATTTTATTATTATTTTTAAAACTTATTATTAACATTATAATAATTTAAAAATACATATTTTTTAAATTAAATTAAATATAAAAATATATTTTTTAGTTTCTTTTTAAAAAACATAACACAAAAAGAAATATTTTTGCTGCCAGCCAACATCTGTTTTACTTCTCCCCATCACCTTCTCTTTGTCAAACTGACGCGTGGCCTGTTTTTTAAAAGATTAAACTAGTCAGTGGTATTGCGGTACCATAAGGTGAAAAAAAGTGATAGCAAGGAAGAACCTTACCGGAAAAAACAATAAAAAAATTGTCAAATTTATCTTATGCTAATGCGCACTTCTATCTGAGTTAGATTTTTAGTTACTGTGTATTAGTGTAGTAATTTCTAAAAAATAGTTTTTATTTAAAAAAATATTAGAATAATATTTTTTTTATTTTTTTAAATTATTTTTAATATAATACATGAGAATGATCTAAATATATTATTTTTTTAATTTAAAATAAAAAATAAAATATATATTTTTTATTTTTCTTAAAAACATTTTTAAAATATAATGAAAAACAAGTAACTTGCTAAATGGCAGCGAAACTTCACAGAAGTACATTTATGCCATCGCATTCAGGGGTACATTCGTGCCTTGCACCTTTTGAAAAGCTGACCACGTGTCTGCATATTAAAGAGAATGTAAAAAGGAGTTATAAATCTATAGGTCATTCATTATTTATAACGGATTGAGAATATAGATTAAGTTGTTTTTAAAAATATTTTTTGTTTAAAAATATATTAAAATAATATTTTTTTTATTTTTAAAAATTATTTTTGATATTGGTATATGAAAATGATATAAAAACACTAAAAAAATATAATTTAAAATAACAAATAATTTTTTTTTTCAAAAATATTTTTGAAACGTATTAACAAACAATTTCTTAGAATTACTAGATGTGACCCTAAAAAACATGTAGTGATTGTTAGTGTATTTAAGGTTGCTTTTTAAAGTTTTTTATTTTATTTAAAAAGATATTAAAATAATATTTTTTATATCAATATATTAAAATGTTATAAAAACACTAGTAAATAAATAATTTATATTAACAAAATAAATAATTTCAAAAATACTTTTAAAACACTATGAAACATATATTTAATAAAATTAGGGGTTGCAAGAATAATTAATGAAGCTTCTTACTCCTATCAAGCAGCTACTCGTCATGCAATGCCTTAATTATTTTATTTGATCAGATCAACTTAATTCAATTCACTATCCATATTTCAAATTAGATTATAAAACTATTTTATAATTATACTAGATTTAATAATTTTTATTTTAATTTCAAGCAATTCTTTATCATCCTCGACAGTATTAGTAATTTTCTCTGCAAGAAGAAATCCATTAAAACTCTGGCGCCTTCTGAGAACTGTCCTTCTCCTAACCTTTTCCACTTTCAAATTACTCATGACTGTTGTCAAAAAGAAAAGCTCACGACCAGGCTGTCGGCAGACAACTCAGCCTAGCAATTGGCCGGTGCCGAGTTCCTTTCAGAGGATTCTACTGCCTGCCTAATTATTCAACAATCCAATCTGGTATTTTGGATTTGCAAGGCAATCAGCTGTCTCGTGGCCGAATCATGAGCCGAGGTCGGAATTTTGAGTTGGATTTCTCCGGCATGGCCCATGACTGAAAGGTGATTGAAAGCATTGTTTACCTGAACCAAAGAGTTGTGAAAACAAAAGCTCTGCACCGGGCATAGTGTTCCTGGAGTTTGGACTCCAGTTTTGGCGTCATATTTAGTGCTGTTTGAAAAGGTGGTTGTGGTTGTTTTTAAAAGTGTTTTTTGTTCAAAAATACATTAAAATTATATTTTTTTTATTTTTTAAAAATCATTTTTGACATCATCACATCAAAATAATTTAAAAAACTCCAAATTTTGTTAATTTAAACTTAAAAATAAAAATAAAAAATTTTCAATTTTTTTCAAAAGTGCTTTTGAAAAGCACTCCCAAAGCTGGAGTGTGGTTGAAATTGTTTTTGAAATTGTTTTTAGTTCAGAAATATATTAAAATAATATTTTTTTAGTTTTAAAAAATTATTTTTGACATCAACGCATTAAAATGATCTAAAAACATCAAAAGTTTTAATTTAAAGTAAAAAATAAAAATAATTTTTTTTAATTTTTTTCAAAAACACTTTCCAATCGCAATCCCAAATAACCCTTAGTGTTGGTTTCGCACTATTTGTATTATAAAATATTTTTTATTATTATGATAATATTATAAATAATTTTTAATAAATAAAAAAAATAATTTTGATGTATTTCTAGAAAAAAAAACACATATTTAAAAACAATCTTAACTATACCTTTGATATAATAATTATTATTCTGTCACCTAACACGAGATAAAAGAAATTGAGAAAATCTATATTCATAAATTGTATTTAAATAGTAAAATAACACATTTTAATTTCATAAATAAGCAAAAAGTACACAAAACGAAACTGATATATTATTGTTTAATTGTTATTTATTATATATATTAAAGATCAATAGATGAAATCCAAACAAAATAGTTAATTGCATTTACTTTCTCCATTAATACATAATTTGCTAGAAAAGTGAATTCACGGTAAAGAATTCACTGTTAATATTGTTTTTAAAAATATTTTTTTGTTAAAAATTACATTAAAATAATATTTTTTTTATTTTTTAAAAATTATTTTTTGACACTAGTATATAAAAATAATCTACATTTTTTTTAATTTAAAATATAAAATAAATAAATAAATAATTTTTTTCAAAGATATTTTCAGTCGGACATTCATCAAAACAGTCCATGGAAGCGGGATAAAAGAACACATTTGAACGTCCATGTTGTTGCAGCCTTTTACAGGCATGGTCAAATTTGAATTAGTTTTACTCAATTCTGGATTGATCTATGCCCACCACCATTAACGCACTCTTTTTTATTTATTTATTAATTTGTTTTTTATATCAGCTTCTTTTTACCTTCCCTGATAGATACAGTCAACTCCACAGAGAAGAATTTTAAGTCGATTTCCCAGTTCAAAATAGTTTTAAAACCCTAATCTACCTTCCTAAATCTTTGCCATTGGCTTTCAAGAACTCGTTGAAACCTTGAGATTTTAGAGAGAGAAACGATCTATGAACTTGATTTAATCAATACAATGCTACTGTAATTCACCCTAATTATACACTATTATTGTCTTAAGATCCGAGACCCAGTGCTATTTTTATTTTTTATTTTAAATTAATTTTTTTTATGGTTTTATATTATTTTGATATATTTTTAAATAAAAAATATTTTAAAAATAATTTCAATCCGAAACAGACATTCGATATCTCTTGCACACATACTTCGCACCAGCAAGCTGTTGCCATCAGGATCTTGAGAATCATACTGCTCCAGGCATTATTTATAATTTTGTCGAGAGAAATAAGCATGCTGTAACCTTGTTATCAGAGGCACAACTTGCTAGTGAAATCCTGACTCAGCTAAAATATCAGACAAGTTTGACTCGGTCAATGAAATCGACGGACGAAATTTCATCAAAAGCATTTCCCATATCCTGATCTGCTCTATCTAATTCGTTAATTGTGATCCCATGCCTATCAGTATCATAGATACTGATGGGCATGCTCTATCATTTGGAGAGTGTGGTTTTTAAAGTATTTCTTTTAAGAAATATATTAAAATACTATTTATTAAAAAGTATTATTTTTAATATCTAACATATAAAAATATATACACTAATTAGATTAAAAAAAAAAACACATCTCAATCTACGTTCACTAAGAAGCCGGTCTCTTTTTATTAAAGAATGTTTTTTTGATAACCGGGGTGTCCGGGCCAGCTTGCGTGCACCACAACTAAATCCCTGGGCCCACTGAACATCCTGCAAGCCCAATGAGTAGGTAAGGCATCGCGGGAGTAACAGGCGTGTCTGACAAGGCTTGAACCTGGGGTGGGAGGAAGACAAGCCCCCTCTCTGACTACCAGGCCAAGACCTTGCTAGCAGAATGTTTGATATTATAACCGGGTTGTTTTTTAGAATGATTTTAACTAGAAAAAGTATTAAAATAATATATTTATTTTTTTATTTTTAATAATTTATTTTTAATACTAAACAGAAAAACCAACAACGCTCGTAAGTAAAAACAAAAGGGAATTGATTTGTAGTTAGAATTTGTCATTATATTTAAAAAGTGTTTTTGAAAAACAAAATGAATTTTTTATTTAAAATTGAATTTTTGTTGGTGTTTTTAGATCATTTTGATGTGCTAATATCAAAAATATTTTTTAATTTTTTTTTGATGCATTTATAAATAAAATCATTTTCAAAATCAACCTCAACCACATTTCTAAATAGATACTTAATATGTACTTGAAAAATTACAAGTTCAAACCCCATGTCAGCCTCGTAACTTTCGTTTTGTTTGATAATATAATTAAAGTTGTTTTTGAACGTTCTTTTAATTAAGAAATATATCAGAATAATATTTTTTTATTTTTTTTTAAATATTTTTAATATCAGCACATCACAAGAAGATGATCTAAAAATAAAATAAAAATAATTTTTTTTTGGTTTTTTTTAAAATACAGTTATGAGAAAAGACATCCAGTTAGCAGAAAAAACAACACAACTAAAGGTGTAAAGCAAACAACCACGAGAGATCCTTGTACCTTCGTCAGAAAGCTCAAGTGCACTCATGCTTTGCTGTAAAACAAGGATTATGGGCGCAGCATGTCAAGTTTAAGCTCACGGATCAGCTTCTTTTTTTTCTCTAGTTAAAAAATTCCGTACAAGACAAGGATTATTGGTGCCTAATTGGATTAGTTAATTGTAAAAGAGTTTTGGTGTTGATAAGTTACATGTGAGTAAGCATTGTTCTTTACACTATGCTGTAAGATATTTTTTATTTTTAATATTAATACATCAAAATTATTAACAACAACAATAAAAAAAACACAGCAGCAGCAGTGTTGCTACCCCTTGGATTAATTAATTGTTTTTGATATTGTGTATCGTCTACTTTGATTTTCACCCACCAACCTTGTTGATATTGCATTTTAAAAATAGTTTTTAAAAAATTATTTTTTATTTAATTAAAATAATTGGTATTTTAAATCAATTTTATGTGTTTATATCAAAAATAAATTAAAAAAAATAAAAAATGTTATTTTAATATATTTAAAATTATTCTTAACCATACTCTCACACATGACACATAGACAGAATTGATCGCTGCGAATTTGGTATCCTATTTTTGTTGCGGTTTCTAATGTAGATTTACCCGTATTTATTTATGCAATACATAATTGGCATGAGATCATCATAATTTACGAGTTTTTTTTTTTTTTACGATACTTGATATCAATTATTTTAAGATATTATTTGTAGTACGGTTATATTATATTTTTAATATTTTAAAAAAATTAAATTAGTATTTTCTTACAATACATCTTCAATCATTTTAAAAAACATTTCCATAATTAACACCATCTATTATATGTCTATTTAAGGGGGTGTTTGTTTTAGGTTTTTCAACCATGGTTTCCAAAAAAGTTGCAATTTTTTTTTTCATTTTAAAGACCGGCGGTTTAGTGTTTTTAGATCATTTTGATGTGCTGATATCAAAAATAATTTTTAAAAAATAAAAAAAATATCATTTTAATGTATTTCGGCACAAAATACTTTTTGAAAAGCTATGAAAAGCAACAGCAACAACTTTCTCAAACACCCTCTAAGAGTGTGATTGATGTTGTTTTTAAGTGTTTTTTATTTAGAAATGCATCAAAATAATATTTTTTTATTTTTTTAAATTATTTTTGATATCAAGGCATGAAAATAATTTAAAAACAAAAAAAATAATTTAAAATAAAAAATATTCAAATTTTTTAAAAAGTATTTTGGAAATGCAGTGAAAAACCGTGCCTATGCTGTCTCTTTTAGCTTTTCTTCTTCTTCTTTTCTTTCGGTGAAGCATTCCAACTCCAAGCCTGCTAGATTGATAATGCACATTTATTTATTTACTTACCAAAATCATGTGTAAAACACACACCTGTCCACAAGGTGACGTACCAAACATCAATGGCTTCAATATTATAATGTCTCCAACACGAAAAATGGTATCCAGCAATTCTATCTGATTAAAATTTTAATGGAGATCGTACGTATGAATCTCCTTAAGAAGTAAGCAAATCAAACAGCTGGTAAAACCCTATTGGCGCACGAGTAATGTTCAAGTTAAAAAAAACCCACCACCCACGTGTTTTTAATTCGCAATATATCTAGATTATGCTTGAGGGGGCTACTAGTGTCTTGATGCCTAAGCCCTATTCTACACGTGGCACAAGCCCATGGGATTGTTACTTCTCTTTGTCTCCCCTTACATTAATATATAATCGGGTTCGATCCTAGCTAGGACATGTCACCCAATGTCTTGACACTCTTTCTGATTTTCCAAAATGCACTCGTGTTTCCCATGTATTGGTACGAGTGGCATGGGCATTTCCTTGCATCACAGCCACTTGATCTAGATGTCGCTTCTTTGAAAACCCGGAACAACGAGAGAGTATGTTAGTGTTAGAAAATAATATAAATTATATTATGAATTATTATTTAATAATTTGAATTTTTAGGTAATATTAGAGCTTTGTTAACCTAACAGTCACAAGCTCGAATTTAACGATCCTTATTCTATCTGTTGAAAAACCAAGCACAAGAAAATGTGGGTCTGTTCAAGTTTTAAATCCAAAAAGTTTTCATTTGAAAAGTGTCTTAGAGAATAATATAAATTATATTTTGGATCCCTATCTAATAGCTTGAGCTTTTAGATTCAAATTTTACTACTCTTATTCTATTTCATAAAAAACAAAACACAAGAAGGTATAAGCATGCGCAAATTTACCTAAAATATTTTCATTCAAAGATGTTAGTTAAAAAATAATATAAGTTATATTTCATTTTTCATGTTAGTTAAAAAATAATATAAGTTATATTTCATTTTTCATTTTGAAATTTTATACGAGATGATTACTAAACATGTAGATCAATTTAGTCGATGACTCGATGGTATCTCGGAGATCACCAGTGCCCACTACAGAAGAAAGATAGGGATGCTGTGACGGCGACACTAAATTGACTGATGGAATGGAGGTGGGGGCTTTTGCTGAGTTATAAATATGCACCAAAATCTAAACCCAGATGCACAGAATTTGGAAGACAAACTTCACCAACCACATTAACAAACCTAAGCCTGTTTTCCACCTTTAAACATGTCTTGGGGAGCGATGGCAGGGCAGTTGCGCTGGGGCGGCCTCATCGAAGAGGGCTGGAGGAAAGGGCCCTGGACTGCTGAAGAAGACAGGCTGCTTACTGAATATGTAAGGCTGCATGGTGAAGGACGATGGAACTCTGTAGCTAGGCTTGCAGGTGTGTATATCTAATTAGCTACCCAGTGTTTTAGCCATCGTAAATGGAAATTGCCAGGCTCAGTTAGATTCCAATTTTCATTTTTCACCTTCTGTAGTGATTGATTACGCCTGTGGATTTTCTTGCTTGTTTTAGTAAATGTTTTATGGTATTTTGCGTATGAACTTGTTAATGCTATCATAGACTAACGTTTCTGCATTTTATGTCTGTTTTTTGATCTGCAGGGCTGAAAAGGAATGGAAAGAGCTGCCGATTGAGGTGGGTGAATTACTTGAGGCCAGACCTGAAGAGGGGGCAGATAACCCCACATGAGGAGAGCATTATCGTGGAGCTCCATGCTAGGTGGGGGAACAGGTAATTAAAATCTTGAACTCCCATCATTCTGCTTGAATTTTTCTGCGAGTATTCGTTGAGGTTTTTTAAATAAGCTTGATGGCATATAGCTAATTCATTTTAAAAAAATAATAATAATCAGGTGGTCCACAATTGCTAGAAGCTTGCCAGGAAGAACTGATAATGAGATCAAGAACTACTGGAGGACCCATTTCAAGAAGAAGGCCAAAATCTCTCCAGATAACTCAGAGAAGGCAAGAACTCATCTCTTAAAGAGGCAACAATTTCAGCAGCAGCAGCAGCAGCTACAGCAGCAGCAGCAGCAGATCCAAAATCAGCAACTTCTGCAGCTAAATCAATTGGACATGAAAAAGATCATGTCCTTGCTCGATGAAAACGAAAATAAAGCACCGTTTACCCCTCATACGAGGCCGGAAATGGCGCCCCATGCCGTACACCCCAGCACAGCCGAGGAGCATGGCTTGCTATATAACATGTTCAGTGTCAACGCATCAGTGCCGGAGGCCTCGAACGAGGACATGGTCTGGGATGGCTTGTGGAACTTGGATGATTTCCATGGCGATTTTGGTGTGGCATGTGCAGCAAGCAGAGCTAGCTTGCACAGTTTGGTGGCACCTTTTTGCTAACTGATCATCTAGTTCTTGATGTTTTAACTGTTACTGTTTAGCTTGCCATCAAACGAAGGCTCGCAATCTGGAGCTTTGGATTGATGCTTGAGTTATGAAATTTTGGCTGTGAATTATGACCGAAACTCTCTGAATTTTCATTATGTACTCCATTAATAAACTTTTCCAATCTTCCATTTACATGAACCGAGGAGTGGACGCGTCTAGCCTCTGACCTCCATTTTAAATCACCCTCTTCTTCTTCATTCGTATGACAGAGTGCTATGCTGTGGATCAATTTTCCTATATCGAAATTCATGAAAATGATTATTTGTTTTTAGCACTTCAATTTCACTTCATCTTCATCTCGGATAGTCGATCTTTCTACTTGTCTTTTAGCAGATAGAAGGGGTGTTGCCCATGTTATATATGGCCTCAAAGTAATGTTTTTTACTCTGTTTTTTTTTTCTTTTTTCAATATCAAATATCAAAAAAGGGGGAGAAAAAACACACAACGCACAGGCACACGCACAAAGTCATATTCATGACCAAGCAAAATCCGGACTTTACCTCTTAGTGCCTGTTTGGCTGGCGTTTCAAACGCCGGTTTGAGTTTTTTATTTTTATTTTAAATGAATATGGTTTGATGTTTTTAGATCATTTTGATGTGATGATGTCAAAAATGATTTTTTAAAAATAAAAAAAATATCATTTTGATATATTTCGGCACAAAAAACACTTTGAAAAGTTACAACAACAACTCTCCCAAACACCCTCTTAACTAAATACTAGACCACTGTGTCTTTTACACTTCGTCACTTGATTTAGAGGAAAAGGAGGCGATGAGGATGATGAGGATGATTTTATAAGATTTTCAATACTTTTGTTTAATTTGATTAGATTCCATTGATCTATACAAGCATACTAGAATGATTTTATAATGCTTTCAATATTTCTAAAGCGACAATTAAATATGTCGTGTTTTAGAAATACGATAACTTTACATGTCATGTTTTAAAAATACAGCATGTCATGAAATTTAAATCATTTCTCATATCAAAGAACATAGACAAATACACCTGCTCTATCTTTAATAAAACAACATCAACAACCCTTTTCTTTCTAAAACACACACCAATCACTTGATTTTTCTCTCTCTTAAAACACCAAGACCTAGAACCAATCTTAGTCTCCAAGCATCCTAGGATATTTTCCTCTTTAAAATCCATCATTGCCGTCATTATCACTATCGCCCCATTACTTTCTAGTTCTACCGGTAAGATAAAATCCTACATTGTTATTAAATATATGAGTTTTATATTTTTATTTATGTTTGGTTTAGTTGAAATTAAATTATTGAATAAGGTTTAGGTTAAATTTATGGTTTGTTGAATTAATGATAATTTAATTATGAATACCATCAATTAGGAGTGCTATGATATAGTTGAACGTGAGAATAACATCAATTAATTAGGAATTAATTATTTCAATGAATTGTGTATTGCGTTGAATTTTAGATAAATTGTCAAATTAGGGATTTTGTGTGAATTGGTTGGAATCTACTGATAATATTATCAATTATGCATATGATACCATGCAAAAGAGCATGAATGATGTATTATTTTAATGAATTATATGTTGCATTAAGTTGCGATTAAGTTGTCAAATTTGGTATTTTTTTTTAATTGTTTGAATTTAAATTTGATTCATGCAATTGAGCATGATATAAATTATATTTGATATCATGAATTATATTTGATTTTGTTGAAGTTTGTGTTGCGTTAAATTTTAGGAATTTGTTTGATTTTTCTATGAATTTTGGCAATCAAAGTTGGAGTAATGTGATATAGTAAAATTATGTTCAATTGATCGGAATCATTTTTTTTTTATATAAAATATCTTATAACATCTTTTTATGTCATTATAGTGATACTATTGTTCCTTTTTAGGAACAATAGTATCACTATGATGACAAGAGTAATATGCTGTTAAAAAATAATTAAGGCATGTCATGTGTGAAAATAAAAGAAACTATTTATCATGAATTTGTGTGGAATTATAATGATATTGATGTTGAAATAACTTGAATGTGTCAAGATGATGAACATCAATATTATCCTATATGAATTGTATGTGATGGTAGCTTTAAGATAATGATTGATTCTTTTATCAAAAATGGATTAAACATAATGATATTATATGTAAGCAGTCGATTGAATTCTTTGTGTCATAACTTATAGTCAAATATGTATAAATGCATCATAATGTATCCATCCTTCAAAGTGAGCTGGAAAATGAAAAATAGTTTATTATTAGATGATTTGCCACAAAGGATTGATGATAGTATGTTTGACACCATTTATTGATCAACATATAATTTATTATTCTAATCCTAGTGACAGTGAAGATGATGAGATGTTAAACCCAAATATCACAGTAAATGTTTACAATTATATCAATGATGATTCTTGAATTTAAATATTTTTTTGAGTTCACATTATTTTTTTGAGTTTACAATTATATCAACATATTAATTTTTTTATTAATATTAGGTTGACTTGTTGCTATAAGAAGATTGAAATATCATATTTGTGCTTCATGATACTGACGAAGAACATTAAAGATATACCTATGTATCTCGATAGTTCAATGTGTGTCACAATACACTTGAGAACATTTGAGATATATCAACTTTTGATGATGTTATGGAAGAGGACAAGAGCAATTAGGCAAGAGCAGGAGTAGGATGTGGTCATGCTATTGATGAGCCTGAATAATCTAGTAATTAATATATAAGTAGATAAATAGATAGATTATACTGATATATATTTCAGGATCTTAATCATTAAATTATTGTATTATTTAAGTATTTTATATCTTTTTTGTATGTTTATATTTATTTACATTAGTCTAGCGAAAACAATTATATAAAAATAATTGAGATTTATGTTAGAATTTAAAACAAATTATGATGTATTAATTCATATATACGTTATTTTATATGCTAGTAGCTAAATATTTCTAAAAATAAAATATGTGATCGAGGAGAGTACTTCCAATCTAGAACAATCCGTGTTGTCCTTTTGATTAATTAATGCCATGATATTCTTTGTAACAAAGCTTGCAATGACGTCAGCAAAAATCATCTTGTTTAATCAACCGTGTCGATCAGTGAATCCCACGTCCAGATCGGAACAAGATTCTCTCTCGCTTCCACTTGTTTGGTATGCTATCTTTTCTGATCTCACAAGTTGTGCTTTTCGACATTCGGTTTTCGGGCAATATAAAAAACTAAAAACTAATTAATTTGAAGTGAATAAAAATAGAATTTTTATTATTATTTTAATACAATAATAATAATAATAATAAGAATTATATTTTAATAAGGATATATCCACTTGTTATATAGATTATCAGACAAAGATTCGATTAAGGATCGAATTGATCTTGATGAGGATGAGAAGGGGAAAACGACATGCAGGTCTGTCTTACATGGAGCAGTACTACGTAAGAATCAATCTAGATTTGCTTGTATCTATTAAATTACAAAGGAAACCTCCATGAAAACGACCTGGAATGAATTCCAGTGACCATATGGATATGATGGGAAAATAGAACATTCTCTCCTTTTTTTATATATATAAAAAATTATTTTTAAATTACAAATTGAATAATTTACTGCATTAGTGACAGTGCTGTGTGCCCTGTACAAACTTGAGCTGCTCATGCTATTATTATTATTATTAACGACATTAGGTGTTTTTTTCCAAGAAATTAATGGGATATTGTTTTATCTTTCGAGAAATATATTTAAAATTAAGATGTTCTACAGAAATTCCTTGCTGGCCACTATAAACTATAGATAGAAAATCCTTGCTGGCCACTATAAACTATAGACCATCCAATTTCACAAAACAAGAAAAATCTTTCTTTTTCCATGGTCTTGTTCTTAGCTTAAGTTGTCATATATTTTATTTTATTTTTATGTGAAAAATTTTATCTCTAAAAAACGTATTTTATGAGCTAATGTGAGCAAGTAAAATTTTGACTGTTTCAAACTCTTACAATGGGTGCACGTCTTGACTCGAACTTTAGACCTGCTATGTATATCGCAAACCCTCTATCATCACGCTACGCCAATTGAGGACGTCATGTAATTTATTATTCAATGATGAAAATTAAATATTTAATTCTTAAGCCTAAATTTGCAAGAACATTGGTGGTCTACAGTCGTAATTTTTCATATTTATAGTCACTAGAAAGAATGTGAGTGTTGCAAACTACAAATAGAACACATCATTGTATATTTTTTTATATTCATATTTTCTCCTGATATTACTTTATTATTTTCGAACTAGAATGCCCTTAAAACCATTTTAAAAAAATAAACTTTGGAAATCTAAAATCAATTTTTTTTTTAAAAAGATATCTTATTTTCAATATTTTAAATAAATGAAGACCTATTAAAAACTTATAAAATATATTGTAAAGCATAGTGAAAACGGTTTATTATTATTCTCTTAAAAATTCAAATTTTAAAAAACAAAGGGGCTAAATCCAACTTTGAACAATAAGGATCCATTGTTAATAAAGCGACCTATGGGCTAGGCCCATATTCCATACCCACCGGCCCAATACGTTTCCCCCTGTGCAGTCTACTATAAGAGCTCGCCAAATTCAAACAAGCCTCCAGAGCTCTCAATGACCCTTCTCTCTATATGGAAAGCAGTTAACCTCAGAAGCTCCCGTAATTACTGCTACGCCACTGTGGTCTCTTCAGCTGAAAACCTCCTAGATTTAATCCATCTCTCACTCACCCACAAATCTCTCAAACTCACTCAACAATGCCATGCTCGAATTCTGTCTCTTGGCTGCACGCAAAACCCCTTTTTGGCCACCAAACTCATCTCTGCTTATGCTATATTCGGTGTCCCAGCTCAGTCCCAACTCGTTTTTGACTCTCTACATATCAAGAGTGTTTACCTATGGAACTCGCTGATTAATGGTTTTGTAAAAACTCGTGCTTATAATGAAGCTTTTGGTTGGTTTTATCAAATGTGTTGCCATGGTGTTTTGCTTGATGATTTTACCCTTGCAACAATGTCAAAAGTTTGCCACGAGATTGGTGACTTGAATGCAGGGAAATTGATTCATGGGAAAAGTTTAAAAACCGGTTTTGTTTTGGATGTTATAGTTGCCAATTCTCTTATGTCAATGTATAGCAAATGTGGGGGATTTGGAGAATGTTTGAAACTGTTTGATGAAATGCCTGAGAGAAATGTTGGTTCTTGGAATGCTATTCTTTCGGGTTATGCGGATTCAGGGGATCGTAATTTTGATAAGGAGGTTTCTGGTTTTGTTAAAGACATGCAGATTGAGGGGTTAAAACCTGATGCATTTACAGTTTCCAGTCTCTTGACTCTGTGTAATGGGCATATGAGGAAAAGGGACCATGGGAGGGAGCTTCATGGGTTTATAGTGAGAATTGAATTGGCCGTGGGTTATGGTACAGAAGTTCATTTGGGATGCTGTTTGATTGATATGTATTCGAGGAGTGGTAGAGTTGAGGTTGGTAGAAGGGTTTTTGATAGAATGAAGAGTAGAAATGTTTATGCTTGGACAGCGATGGTCAATGGCTATGTGCAGAATGGAGCTCTGGAAGAAGGACTGGTTCTTTTTCATGAAATGCAGGTCAGGGATGGAGTAGAACCTAATAAGGTGTCGCTCGTGAGTGTTCTTCCTGCTTTTAGCGTGGTTGCTGGTTTAATTGGCGTGAAACAAATTCATGGATATGCCATTAGGAAGCAGTTCAATAATGATGTTTCTTTATGCAATGCTTTGATTGACGTATATTCCAAGTGTGGGAGCTTGGATCATGCAAAACAAGTCTTTGAGTTTGGTTATTTTCATAGGGATCCGATATCTTGGAGTTCTATGATTTCTGGCTATGGATTGCACGGGAAGGGAGAGGAAGCTGTCTCTGTATACAACAAGATGCTTCAGCTTGGGAATCAACCGGACATGATAACAATAGTAGGGGTTCTTTCTGCTTGTGTCCGGGCAGGATTGGTAGGTGAAGGCCTGTGCATCTACAAATCTGCAATAAACAAATATAAAATTAAGCCAACTGTTGAGATTTGTGCTTGTGTTGTTGATATGTTAGGCCGATCAGGCCAGCTTGGCCAAGCTTTAGATTATATTAAAACTATGCCAATGGAACCTAGTCCAAGTGTTTGGGGGGCTCTTGTAAATGCTTCCATACTCCATGGAAATTCCGAGATGCAGGATCTGGCTTATAGGTTCCTTATTCAGTTAGAACCTGAAAACCCTTCGAATTATGTCTCGCTTTCAAATTTACATGCATCTTCAAGGAGATGGGATGTAGTATCCGAGGTGAGAACAATGATGAAAGATAGGTGCTTAACAAAAACTCCCGGGTATAGTTGGATAAGCATTAATAACACTACCCATTTTTTCTATGCTGCTGATAAACTGCATCCTTGTTCCAAGTCAATCTATGAACTACTGGGTGGCCTCATATTGTTGATGAAAGGACCTGCTGTTTCTCATGATTTTGAAAATTTTACATGGGTGTCTTGATATGGATGTTCTGTTGTCTCTCCCTTTACTATCGAGGATATCTTGTGTAAACCATATGGTGCCACAAATACGCATTCACTAACCGAAGGATCAAGACTTTGTTTGCTGTCCATACCTCTGGAATTGTTTGCTGAAAAAATTGCCATTCAGGTTCGTATGCTGTTTGTTCCTATAGTTTTTTTATTCTCTTAATTTGAAGTACAACTGCTAATTCAGAACTTTTCAAGTCCATTAGCCTTCCAATCATTCATTAAATGGTTAATAAAATTGCCCCAGACCGAAAAATAAGCTTCATGGAAATTAAGACTGGAAAGCCTTTGTTTTTTGGATTTGGGAACTATATTTCCTTTTGCAAACAATCCTGCTTATAAATGATTCCTAGGTATGTACTAAAATCTTAAATCTTTTTTCTTGCAGGTGAATTTTGCATTATTCTTAAACTGACCAGACTTATTTCAAGTTCAGCTGTGTGGATTGGTAGTTTGGACAGAGTCCATTCTAGTTCCTCGCTCATTTCTTTAACAAATTACTTAAACAAAAGGAGTGCGGCCAATCCTGAACATAATTGATAAGATCTTAAGATATGCCGAACTTCTAGTGGCATCACTGGCACCTAATTACGCGAGGCAGTGAGTCACATTCTGTAACTATTAAAATGAGCAATATTCGCAATGATTGAGTAACATTGCCGGGTCTACAACTCCTCCTTCTTCTCCTTCTAAGATTCAAAACATCCAGCAACAAGGTTGTTGGAGCACAAAACACTTGCCAAGAAAGCTGAAATAGGAAGCAGAGTTGCTGGTGGTCCATAAGGTTCTTGTAAATGCGGCTTCAAGTGTAACTATCTGATAACAATGCTTGGTGTTCAGTTTGCCAAATTTGTTCTGGAACGAGGATTAGTCAACACACTATGCATGGAATAATACGAGGAATTTTCATGTTTTCTTCTCTCGTAATTTCAGGTCTCTATTCAACTGTCCCCTCCCCTCTGCTCGGCACTTCAACACTCCAGCATCCATACAAGCTATAGGATTTATAGTTTCACTGCAATTAACTGAAGTTGCTCTTCTTAAGTTGTACAACCGTTACGGAGGCAGGGTGCCAAGGCTTCTTGAGTAAAAACTAAGGTAGTTTTGCCAAACCCGTTTCCTCCTTTAATAACCGGGGAGATTGGGATCAAAGTTCAAAGTATGCTTTATTACATCAACGCATGAGTTGATCGTGGCATTGGTCGCCTTGTACCCAGGTAACTTCCTATCTTTTGACTCCCGAGTTTCTTTCACATGCAAAAGACTTCCATCTACTAAAGTTTGAGCTGTCCATCGTGGGTGTCGAAATGTTCTCACCGGTAGGCTCATATGTTGGCCAGTTCCTGTTAAAAACAAATTGCAGGATATTGTCCTTGACAAAATGGCTCTAGAAGAATGGCAGAAGCTGAGTCTATTTCCACAAGGAAGTAAATAGTGAAAGACACGGTAGAATGCAACTGGAAGCCACAAAGCATTCACTCATGAAGCCGCAAGAGCAATTTTATGTGTCAGTTCTTGTCCAAAGGCATTTTATCTTGCTATCTATCCATCGGCAACGATACAAACACCACAAAACTGATGGAAGACAGTTGGGGACAAGCAAACATATAATAGGGTTTGAATGAGAATTTGTCGGTTTCTCTTTCAAGTAATGTAAACCATGTACAGAATTCTTGTTCAGACAACGAGGAACTCCCTAAAGATGCTCTGCTCCATTTATTTTGGTTAAGAAATGACCTGTTACAGCTTAGGAATAAGAGTAATACAGTCAAACATGGTGGAATTTGAGTAGTTTACGGCCAAAAGCTAACCAATGGGTATATCGGCCTTCCATTATTTAAATGGCTCAGTTGCATGCATCATCTACATGCCTCCTGCTTGTTCACCATCCCTCAACTTGCCAGATGAACTTGATGCGCAGCAGATACAGTCCTCTGGAAATTATACTCATCTCAAGAAATACCAGAAGCAAATCTTAAAATTGAAATCCTTAAAAGGAAAAAAAAAACATAACAGCAAATGAATTTATACCATGCTTGAAGCGCATAAGACTTATTGGGGTTAAAGATAAAAATCCTAGAAAAGGAAAACTTCAACGAATAGATGATGAAACTCTTGTAGAGTCTTTACCTACAAAACAAACATCAAATTTTGGGTCCAAATTATCTTTTAATATTGACTCCCCGAAGAGAGATCTCTTGAAGAGAACCAAGTACCTGAAAATAATGAAATCTCCATAAATTATGTTTATACATGAGAGATTTTGGAATGAGATAAAATTATCATAAATATTATATTTGCATTTAATGTTGTTTTTGGCATCACGGGAAGTGATGGTGAATTTCAACCACAAACTGTTGAAGAATGTTGATATAGAAATGATTGACCAATGTGGAAAGAAACAATTCAAATAAAGTTAAACTCACTTGCAAAATGTGAAGTATTTAGACTTGTAGTTCATATAACTAAATGTGTTATACCCGTTGGATATATGTGGGTTTTTGTTAGAAAATAAAATAAGAACAATGAAATTGTACGATATAAGATGCGGCTTATTGCACAAGGTTTCTCACAAAAACCCGACATTGATTATGAGAAAATTTATTCTCAAGTTATAGATACAATCACTTTTAAATTTTTAATTTATTTAATAGTCTCAGAAACTCTACAAATACATTTAATGGATGTAGTTGCAGCATATCTATAGGATTATTAGATAAAGACATCAATTTGAAAATCCCTGAAGGATTTACAATGTCTAAAGCCTTTTGTAATGAATCCAAAAGTATTTATTCCATTAAACTATAAAGATTGTATATGGATTTAAGCAATTTGGTTGGATTTAGTATAATTGTCTTAATGAATACCTCTTAAAAAGAGGGTTTGAGAATAATGAGATTTGTTTGTGCATTTTTATTAAGAAAATAATACCCTAATTTGCTATTATTGCAATATATATTGATGGTTTAAATATTATTGGTACTCCTAAAGAGCTCACAAAAACTGCAACCTTTGAAAAATGAATTTGAGATGAAAGATCTTGAAAAGACAGTTTTGTCTTGGTTTACAGATCAAACATCTTTCAAATGAAATATTTGTACATCAATTAATAGATATAAAAAAGTCCTAAATTGTTTTTATATGAACAATGTTCATCCTTTGAGTACACCTATGATTGTTCGATCACTTGATGCGGAAAAAAACCTTTAAGAAATTATTGGTCCTGAAGTATCATATCTTAATGTTACTGGAGCACTCATATATCTTGCAAATTGTATAAGACCAGATATAGCTTTTGCAGTAAATTTATTGGCAAGATATAGTTCTACTTCCACAAAAAGATATTGGAATGGAGTCACACATATATTTTGCTATCTTCGCAGAACAACCAAAATAGAGTTATTTTATTATAGATCAAATTCACAATTGATTGGATATGCAAATACATGTTATCTCTCTAATCCCCACGAAGAAAGATCACAAACATGTTATCTATTCACCTATAACTGTACTATAATTTTTTGAAGATTTGTCAAACAAACATTGGTGGTTACTTTATCAAATCATTCAAAATTATTGCAATACATGAAACAAGTCAACAATGTATATGGCTAAGATATTATTTGGCACGTCAAGGAAAAATATGGATTGTCAACCATTGAAAAAAGTCAAGAAAATATATGGCTAAGATATTATACGACACATAAAGAAAAAATATGGATTGTCAATAATTGAAAATACTCGTATAATATTGTTTGAATATTATGTTGCATGCATTACTCAACTCAGAGGAGGCTATATTAAAAAAGACAAAACAAAACATATTTCACCAAAATTCTTTTATACTCACAAGCTCCAACAAAAAAAAATTGATATTAAACAAATCAGGTCCAGTGATAATTTAGTAGATTTATTTACAAATTTTTTACCAACCTCAACTTTCAAAAAACTTGTTCATAATATTGGTATGCGTCAACTTAAAGATTTATCATAAAACATGTACTTTTGAGGGGAAGTCAATGCAAATCGTACTCTTTTTCCTTCGCTTAGGTTTTTTTCACTGAGTTTTCATTTGCAATGTTTTAATAAAACAATTTGACATTGTTTTAATGAATCATAAAGTATTTTCAAACAGATCTTGAAGTATCTATATAAATCCCCCCATTAAATTCTAAAGTATGTAGAAATCATACCAGAATGTTGCATTCGTTTTCCTATTGAGTTTTTTTTTTTGCAAGGTTTTTAATGAGGTATAGTTTTAAGTATATGATCATTAAAGGAGAAGTGTCCATAACAATCCATAATTATGTGTATTGAATATTCATGACTCTTGAGTTTAGTATCTTGAATTTCCATTACCCTTGAATTCATTTTTTTCTTCTATAAATAGATTCACTTGTCTTATATTCTTAGAACTTGAAAAAAAAAATAGAAGAATTCATAATAAAACAGGTATTTCTCTATTGTCTTTTTCAATTATACTTTGAATATTTATGCTCTTATATTATATGTTAATTGTTTTTTTTTTTTTATAACATCAAGGATCTTTACCAAGAACTCCAAAAACCAAGCATAAAAATTCTAAAAAAAAAGGTCACCTAAAGGAAGTGATATTCTAGTGCATGGCGTCTATCTTCATGATGTGTACTCTGTGTAACATCAACGACTCTACCGGGCACAATATTTTCAGCTTTTCTTATATGAACATGTTAAACAAACACCTTGTTAAGATATATACAGTGGAACTCTTGATTTAGTGTAGTTGTACTCCTTCGGCTGAAAGTAGATCCCATCAACAGTATCAATCAAATAAAGTTGAAACCTAGGAAGGAGTTGAGTGTTCTTGAACTGGTACACATTTAAAGAATTTTCCTGAAAGATCAAAATTCATCGAAAGATTAGTATATAAAAAAAGCATTTTCTAAAAGAATCTTACGAACAAAAATTGAGAACCCAAAACAATGAGTGAGGATTACAAATAAAGAATTAAAACATAAATCAACGGGTATATATGAGTACCTGGGATTAGATTAGATTAGATTAGATTTTTGACATCTATCAGTTGTCTTGACAGAGTAAGGAGACAGTAACAGTTGTACCTTCACCATCATATCATATAGTATTCGGAGTATGATACTATTACTTCTTAAAATAGAAAATATGTAAAAATAATAAGTTATTATTAATTTTAATATGAGCACTTTAAAACAATTTTAAAATAAATAAAATAAATAAATATTTGAAAAATCATGAAACACATTTTCTATTAGCAAAAAGAAATAGCTGCTCCTTCATTCTTTCATCATCTTCTTCATTTTCATAACCCATAATTTCAACCCACCATAGCTTAATTCCCATCATATTGTTCCCTTATCTTTTTATACCAATATAATTACATCAAAGGTTATAATGTTATTCTAAACATAAATATAAAGCAATGATTTGATTACATAAATATCTAATAACTTAGATTTTTCCTATAAATGTACCCAAGTTCAGCACAAAAATACAACATATTAGATTTGAGAATATAAAATATAAAATAGCTAGGTATAACAATATCTCCCCTAAAAGATTTTATAAGATTTTTTATATAATAATTCATGAGTTATTGGCATATACATAATAATTAAATGATTAAAAATTTGATCAAACCCTAGAAAAAAATATTAATTTTCATGTGCTAATATCAAAAATAATTTTTAAAAAATAAAAAAATAACATTTTAATATATTTCTAAATAAAAACACTTTAAAAAACAACTTCAACCACAATTCTAAACAAACAATAAAATATAACAATTCCAAACAGATAATAAAATATAAGAGCCAATCTTAGCAAACTCCTAACGGTTCACTATATATGTTAGAGACACTGGCTGTGGTCTCTATTTTTTTTTTTTTATTATTCTTGGTGACCAGAGAAACAAGGATAGACGAATGGACGTTGAGTCGGTGTGGTGATTTTCTTCCTTTCAAATTAGCCCTTCACACTCGAATTATGGATTTTCAATAAACTATTCTCTTAAAAGTTTTTGCAATTCAGTTTATGATTTATTTTTATTTTAGTGTGCATTGCACCTTTTCTTTATCTAGCGACATGGCCTTTGATTCTTGACCAGTCAACGTCATGGAGGGGGGGTTTTAGAGTGAAGGTTCCCTCTCCAAATCCTAACTAATATGACAATAATAATAATAAATAAGAAAAATCTCCATTGAAGTGTAGAAAGTCTTCATCAGGAGATTGAAAATCAGGGCATCAGATCAAAATTAGTCTCCAAAAGTGAATGAACTTCGGCAAGGGAAGCGACCTTGAAGTCTGGTTCTAGGTCCACCTTGGCGAATTCAGCAGAATCATATTTCCCTTTTTCATCGAGCAAGCATGTGAAGGCTCCAGCTCGCTTTCCACAGGCCACCTGTACAAGCCATAAAATCAATCACCCATTGCTTAAGCAAAGGTAACACATATTTCGCCGGCACGACTAAGAATAAAATTCTGTGCTAAATGAGAAAGTTGACAAAGAATAAAATTCTGTGCCAAATGAGAAAGTTGAACATTGTATAGAAGCAAACTTCCATCCTTTTGATACAAGCATCGAAGACAGCAGAATGTATCAAAAAAGAATTTAAGAAGAATATTATCACTCACATCATCTTTGAGGCTGTCACCAACCATCATGACCTCATTGAGCTGGACATCCCAAGTTGAACAGATATGCAGCAGAGGAGCAGGATCTGGCTTATAAGGACGAAACTCCCTGCTTAATGCTGGAGAAAACATAATCTGCAGCAAAAACACAGCATGGTAGATTAATATTTCTGGTAAAACAATTATAAAGGGTCCTTGTGCAACGGGCAGATAATGTGGACATAGCACATGTAAAACCGGTTCACATCTGAAGAGGTGTGTTGGTATTGCTGTTTGCTTAAAATTAGTAAAAGGTCCTTTTATAATTTTTATCTGAAAAATATAGCAGAACTTTTTGGTAGCTGTACACTAAAAGGGGGAGGAAGGAACGAAGAAAAAAGGGTTCTTTTCAGCAGAAGCTTTCTTTTCCTTCATGACCTAAAGCAAAGTTACAAAATTTCTGCTCTTTGAAGCAAAATGGTAAAAATTGAGCCCAGGAAAGTATCAGTTATTCATGACAATAAGAGGCAAACCTTTGCGCAAGCACGCAAAGTGTTCAGGCTCAAGTGCAAGAAGAATCCAAGAATGACATATATGATACATAAAAAAAAAAAGTATGGTATATACGGCAACTAAGGATACCGGAAGCACATAAACAATCCTGAGGGACTTCTGAGGAGGGAGAGAGAGAGTAAAAAAGTGGTTTTGAAGAAACAGTCAAATTTGACATGGGAAAAGTTTGCGCCATGAAGCCCCCATTCCCTGATTTACAGTCCTGATGGACTTTGTATGGACCAGACAACGCATTTTGTTTGTAGACCCATGCAGATTGGACAACCTCACCAGTACAGATGTTTAACCTGAAAAATTCTGCTATAGCAGATCACTCTTTAAAAGCCCATTCCATGCATTGCATGCTAAAATATGATTTCTCCGTGCATTCAAAGAAGATTGTGGAGCTATGGCAGAAATAATCTTCATGTTACATACACTCAAGAACCTTGATGCACTCGATAAATGTGTTTTTAACTTACATCAAAGCGTTGATGATAGAGATCAACTGCTTGCTTGACATTTCGCGTAATCAATCCCCTTCTGAAAACAAGTAAAAGCTTCACTATCATGACCATAAAGATGCAATATGATTTCTTTCGGAAAACAGTGTGGTTGCAAGAGCTGCATTTGTCTATGGCATAATTGCAAGCAAAACTCACGCATCAATTACATTCTGAATTTTACCTGACATGCAAAATCATATGAAATCCAGATTTAACATAATTTCACTTGCACACTTGCCAGTGAATTAAGTTGTTTTTCTCAACTTTTCAACCTGTCACCCCAGATCATCACTTCACGAATATATCAGCAATTCATTCCCACGCAACACACATTCTGTAGCAAATCTAACATGCATTGTAACACGAGACTAATCAAAGCTCAATTTTCATTCCCAACCCACCATTGTTTTTTTTTAAAAAAAAATAAACGAATAATCCACCTTCTTGCGAGTAGTGAAATGGGAGATATAGATTCATTTTATAGCAACTCAAGCTACCCAAAAGCATCCAGTGTAGCTCTTACATATAGCCATGATAAATAGTATGAAACTACTTCACGCATTTAAAAGGTTAAAAAGTAATTAGGTTATTCAATCACAAATAAACAAAACCCCTCAGCGCAAATGAAAAACCGGTAATTGTATGCTGAAACTTTTCGTACCTAATTTTCTTGGAATCAAGAAACCCGCAGAGCTCAGCTGCACCTGCGGGTCAATAATTTCCAAAAAAAACAGCAGGTGAACTCAAGTAAGAAACGAATTTACGACGCCGCATCGCTGCAATCCAATGACTCACCAGGCATGATTTGTAATCGCTCTAGACCTCGTCGCTCGAAATCAAGGATGGTCTCATTAGCCTTTCGCTGCTCATCGGGGCTCCAACTCTCAATGAGATGCAAAATGTCGATGCCAGAGGGATTTTCTTGCCTGATTCTGCGATACTCGGTTTCTCCGAGCACGGCCTTGTACATAGAAGCAAAATCAATGACGGGGACGGTTAGGGTTCCGTCCATGTCGAAAACGACCCCTCTTAAGCGAATTTTGGTTTTGGTGGACATGGCGGTGATGTGAGAAAGGGGGAAGGAGTGAGGTTTGGGATGTAAGAAGAGGACGGATTTGAGGATGAGAAGAGAGGAGGGCATTGTATGGTATTTTGGTGGAAGATATTTTGGTGGCAAGGGAGAGGACAACACCGGTGGTGAATCTGTGGCGCGTGATGGCACGTACTTCCATTAAAATTAAAACGTTAAAAACAATCCATGAAAGCTTGTACGTGGGTGGGAAGCTTGTTTTCATCGTTTCGTTCCTTACTAGTCTGATGGCCGGCATTTTGTTGCGTACAGTGCAAATAATTTTTATAATTATTTAGATTAAAATATAATATTTTTATATATAAAGTTTAATATAATGAAATAAATCAAAATATTTTGTCATAACAACAATAATATCGCAGTGTTAAATTCTAAAATTATCATCACTATTACTATCAAAACAATAACAATCATTAAAATACCTCGAGAGAAAAAAAAAAGCAAGTAACAACAAAAACTCAAATTATTATTATTATTCTTAATATTAATATTATTATTGCATAATAACAAAAAAAAAAGATCAAAGACTAAAAAAAGTTTAAAAGCATTAACAAAAGAACAAATAAAAAAATAAAATAAATGATAAAACAAAAATAAAAATTATTACCTGAAAAAAAAATCATTTCACTTGAAAATTAAAAAAATTGACCGCACTACGTTGCGGGCTGAACAAATAATTTTTATGATTGTTGGGATTAAAGAAATTAATAGGATTTGTTGGTCTAAAATTAAAATATAATATCTATATATACGAAATATAATATAATAAAACAAATTACCACGTCCTATTATAAAAATAGCAAAATCAAAGTTTTAACATCTAAAATTATCATTGCTATTACTGCCAAAATAATTAAAATTATCAAATTATCCTAAGAGAAAAAACACTCAAAAACACATTAACAGGGGTAAAACCGTTAAAGCACTGTTCACAATAGGAAAAAAAGAAAGTGGACGAACTCGCGCGACGCACGGATAAAAAATATCCAGTCCACAGTGCAATGAGTCTAGTGCTACAGTGAATGTATGATGTCTTTTAGTTTATTTTATAATATCCTTCCAGCATCCCAGACATTCGTCACCAATTTCATTTCTTTATTCTATTTTTTAATGTGATTTCTATATTTTTGTTTAAATTTATGTATACCTTCCACTCGAGAAATTTCTTATCGTGTCTTTTTGTGGGTTATTTTTTATTATTTTATCATGTAAACTAAAATTAGAGCTAATTAGGAAGAAAAAAAATGTCTTGAAATTCGAAAATCAAAATAATTGAAACTATGAGAAGAGAAAAAAAATCAATAAATTTACGAATTTTGATAAAATGCTAATAGATATAAAAATTAAAATATTAAAAGATTTGAAAAGTTTGTTAACTATGAAAAATTAAAATCAATAAATTATGTGTTGTTATGGATGAAGGTAATGATAACATTTGGAGCTATTAGGTATCTCACTAATTATATCAAATAATACAAATAAACACATTAAACATGTATAGCACAATAACTACCTATATAATTAAAGTGGTTAAAGTAAGAGAAAAGAATCAAAACTCGATTTCAACATGGTTCGACAAGCCTACATTCCATCTTAAGTACTAACCATGTTTGAGTATTGTACTCTTTTACTAATTCAAGTGAAAGATATAATGACTTTGGTGAATTCACGTCAAACAATTTAGCATGCTTACAGTAGGTTATGATTGATGATTTATAGTGATTTTTTTTTTGGAATAACTTTTTATATCATATATGTTAAGAATCTCTTTTTTAATTTGACATAGATAAGGCTATATATATGTTTCAAAAAAAAGAAGTTAAGAATCTCTCTTTTAATTTTACATGGATAAAGTTATATATGTGTTTTAAAAAAAGTTGTTTATAGCTGTTAGAATACCTTTGGCAACTAAAACGATCAATCTGTTAAAATGACCATGTCATTCAAGCGATCAGTTCCCATAAGATTCATAGATGTTTATCATTGAAGAACAAAGGTCGGTCAATTCACTTGGTATGCCCAGATGATTGATCGTTTCAATTCAACAACTAGATTTGTCAGTTTCAAACCTAGTGAAACTTGAACTGATTAAATGTATATTATTTTTGTTTATGCATATAATGTGAAGTGTGTGTAATCATTTTAGTTTTCTATTGGGTAAGGTATAAAGATTCATTAATAAACATAAAAATGAATCCTTGAGAACTAAGTCTTAGCTTGTTTTGCATCTTTGACTTGTTGATGAACTTCTTCATTCGATTCCTCATGGTTGTTGATGTAATCTTCATATAAATCTGATTAAACTTAATCTTGTCCAAGCATATTAGTTCATTTTCATTTAATTGTTATCATTAAGATATTAATATATGACCTAAAGGTCAACATTTTACATTTTTCTCGACAATGACCTTGAGCGCATCATCAATAGAGGCAAAATTTATAATAAGATTTACCAAAGATCCATAATGTAATTCCTAACATGCTTTACTGACTCTTTGAAGCATGATTTCTTGATGCAAACCTCAACCACCTTAGATTTCATCATTATTAACTGTGTTTGTCATATTGCTTCTCATAAAAAAAACATCTTTTCCCATACACAAGGTTCCCATGACATTTGTCAAGCTAAAAACAACATCGAGTACCAAAACAATATAAACATGTTTTTTCCCACACAATAAGTATTAATCGCAACAGAATGGCAAGACAATAAATATAATATACTAGCCAATGCCCCCGCGTCTCATCGTGGGTGACACCATAATGTTTTCAATGCAGAAATATATTAATTGTGTGAGATTTTTTTATTATAATATAAATTTGGACAAAATAATAAATATGTGCAAAAATCCTGTAAAGTGCAAGTTTTCTATAAAATATATGAATTTTCAATGGATATAAATTTATTTGTTGAGTAGGTTTCAATTATTAGGTGGCATTGCCTCGTTGCGATTAGAATCATATTTTTTTCAACGCAAAAATATATTAATTGTGTGAGATTTTTTTATTATAATATAAATTTGGACAAAATAATAAATATGTGCAGAAATCCTGTAAAGTACAAGTTTTCTATAAAATATATGAATTTTAAATGGATATAAATTTATTTGTTTAGTAGGTTTCAATTATTAGGTGGCATTGCCTCGTTGCGATTAGAATCATATTTTTTTCAACGTAAAAATATATTAATTATGTGAGATTTTTTTATTATAATATAAATTTAGGCAAAATAATAAACCCGTGTAGAAATCCTATGAAGTGCAAGTTTTCTATAAAATATATGAATTTTAAATGGATATAAATTTATTTGTTTAGCAGGTTTCAACGAAATAACCAGTATAAAATTATTATTATTATCATTAAAAAAACAAGAAGATTTTGATATCTGAATTATTGAATTTACTGTATTAAGATAAATTCATTTTATAATTCAATTTAAATTAAACACAACAAACAAAATATAAATTGTGAAAACACCTGCAATAATCAAATAACAAAAATAAGTAGTTAATTTTCTATCTTAAAAAAAAAAACATAAATTGAAAATTCATCCCTATGTTACTGTCATTATCATTACTATAAAATTAAAATTATTATCAGCATTACTGCCAAAATAGTTAAAATCATTAAATCAGCCTGAAGAATTAAAAAAAAGCAAAATATTTTTACAAAAATAAAATAAAAAATAATCACTAAAATTATCATTATCATTGCGCAAACAATAAAATCATTTGATTCAAAAAACAGATAAAAATAACAGAAAACACCAAAAAAAAGAATAAAGGGAAAAAAAAGCAATATTAATTTTAAAATGATCACCAACATAAATTAAAATTCCAAAACTGAACCGAATAAAAACAAAACCTTAATAAAAATAAAATGATAAAAAATAAAAACTAAAACTAAAAGTATAAATGAACAAATATGGATAAAAAATAAACACTATCCAAGAAGGACCGAAAAAACTAAAAGAATCAATAATAAATAAAAAATTAAAAGAATAAGGGCCAAAATAAAAAGCAATATATATAATTAATTCCAATTGAATGACAAAACTGCAACAAATCAAAATCTTGAGACCGAAAAACAATAAAGAGATTTTTAAAAACCAAATGAAGGGTGACCAACATAAATTAAAATTTCATAACGGAACCGAATAAAAATAATACCCCAACAAAAAAATAAAACGACAAAAATTAAAAAAAAAACTAAAAACTAAATACATAAATATAGATGAAAAATAAACACTATCCAAGAAGGACAAAAAACCCAAAGGAATTAATGTCAAATAAAAAATTAAAAAAATAAGTGCCAAATGAAAAATAAAATATATAATTAATTCCAATTGAAAGAAAAAATGAAACAAATCAAAATTTTGGGACCAAACATAATAAAGGGATTTAAAAAAATAATACAGCGCAATTGTAGAAAATTAAAAAGAATAAAGACCGAAATGAAAAGTAGCATATATGACCAATTTCAATTGGAGGACAAAATTAGAATAAATTAAAATTTGCATACCAAAAGCATTAAAGGAACCAAAAACAAACCAAAAATCAATAAGGTAAGGATTGAAATGAAACATACCATATATAATCAATTTCAATTGAAGACATAATTGAAAATAATCAAAATTTCCATTGAAGAAATCAGTAAGAAAAAAGAAATCAAAAGTCCAGGGACTAAAATGAAACACCCACAAATATGAAGGATCAAACCATATTTCCGGCAACAGGAGAGAGAAACGGGCGGAGAGAAAGAAAACCATCCACCAGCGATCACACGACCCGATTAACCTGACATGCACGGCGCCGGGAGTCATAAGACATGAAGGCACACCAGGTGACATGGCGGAAACCTAGTTTCCACCGCCTGAAGATGCTGCACACGCCGCCTTAAAGACACGTGCGGGCAAAACACTGTTGGCATGTCCGTATGACGTGCCTGCAGTGTTTCAAAAAAAAAATTGGTCAATTACCCATATAACTCTGGACCCAGCGATATCTACGAAAAAACAGGGGGTGAAAATCCTGAAATATCCTCGGTTCCAGGTGTTATTTTTTGTCGTTTTTGGGGGCTATTTTCCTAGTTTTACTGTGCAAAAAATTCAGAAATATCATCCATGTCCTCTGGAAATTTCAGAAATACCCCCGATCCCGGGGGTTAAATTTTTCAATATTGGGGGAAAAATGGTAATTTTACCATAGCAATCCACAATGAACTGTGTCTAGGTGAACAATGGAGAATTGCATAGTAAAACATCCAAGGGATTTATATTTTAGTTAATGTATGGATTTTATTTCATTTTCAAATCTTTAAAGCCATCAAATTCATCTTACATGTTACTAGCTTCATCATAGCATTGCCCATATAAATGCGACATACTAAATCCATGTCAGGAAAACAATAGAACGATTGTGTTCTTAACATGTATAATACTAAGAAAGTGGGCGGTAACACATCCTTACATGTCTACCCAGCATAAAACAACAACCACTTCCTCTCTAATTAATTAAAATAACAAATAAATTACAACTAAGATGATTCAAGATGATATCAGTGGTTTCTATTGAAGCAACATATATAATATATTACGAGCCAATTCGCCCGCTCCGCTAGGCTTTTTTATCTATGTATAAAATTGATTGATTTTATAAATGCTGTATTTTGTTATTTTAATATTTAATTAGTAAAATTGTAATTGATAAAATCTGTTAAAAATAGTTTTTTTCAACCAAAAAGTGATTGAATATTGTTATTGCTAAAAAACTTTTGATAAAATTTGTTAGAAAATATGCTAAGAAGGTGAAATGATTTGTTAGAAACTTGTTTTCACGGATACTCTGGTTAAAAAAACACAAAAAAAGAAACCTGGTTAAAAAAAAGACTTGGACACGAAGGTTATTAAAAAATAAAAAAAATGTGAAAAAAGGTTACCATTTATTAAAAGAACAAAAAAAAGAGTATAAAATAGAAATTTAAATTCAAAGCCAAAGTTATATTTATAAGATTTATTAATCGTATTATTATATTAAATGTATTCAAGAATACCGATATTAATTTTTTTTGCAAGAAATCGTAGGTCATTTTTTCTCCCTCTCTCTATATTTTTAGGTGATAATATTCAATAAATATTAAAACATATAATTAGTCTCACATACTTTATAGTGTAATCGAAATGGGAAGTGGGTCGTAGATTTTTTAATTGTAGATAATCCAGGTAAATTTGTCAATTTTTTTTATGAGTTGCCTTTTTCCTCTTGTAATATTAGATCTGACACATTATAAATAAAAATATTGTAATTTGTTTTTAGAAATAAACCTAAATTTTTTGTGTGCTATAATTACTTATCTGCCGTCTAAAAAAAAATATAATCGAAACGGGAAGTGACTCGAATATTTTTTAATTGTAGATAATCTAGGTAAATTTGTCATTTTTTTAGTTGTATTTTTTGCCCAGTAATATTAGATATGAAATATTAAAAACCAAAATATTATAAATATTTTTTAAGAAATAAACTTTAAAAAAAGAGCACAAAATTAAAATTCAAAGACAATTTATTTTTTATAAGATTTATTCCATGTATTATTATATTAAATGTATTTAAGAATACTGATATTAAATTTATTTCTTAAAAAAATCCTAGATAATTTTTTTCTCTCTATATACATTCTTAGGCGATAATATTCAATAAATATTAAAACATATAATTAGTTTCACATACTTTAATTTGACATAAATATACAAATATATAATGAATTTGACATACTTTAAATAATACATGTAATTTTAAGAACAAAATTGAAGCAAATCCAAACATTCAAATTAAATAATTGAAAACATAACCTGAAATTAAAAGAAATTGGACCAAAATGAAACTAAAATCCATAATTAACTTGCATAGAAGAATAAAATTGAAAGAAATCAAACTTTGGGACCGAAAATATTAAGGATTTATAATAAATTTGGATGGAAGGATGAAATTGAAATCCATCAAAACTTTGATACCAAAAATATTAAAAATTCCAGCCCAATCCGAAAAATTAAAAGAATGAGGACCGAATTGAAAGTCCAATATATAATCAATTTCAATTGAAGGACGAAATTGAATCAAATCAAACCTATATAATAGCATTAAGGGCAAGAAAACAAAATTTCGACGTTCAGGGACTGAACTGAACTTTGATAAAAAACAGGTTAGCTGACGTCATCTGGCACAGGCAGGAGAGAGAAATTGGGGGGGAATTCAAACGACCATTGACACGTCTCCGGACACCTTAGTGCTACACGCGCCCCCCAGGTGGAAGAGAACATGCCTGAAAATCATTCTAGACGTCGGTTGGGCATTTTCCGACGCCGTAGGTAGTTGCACGCGTCGTCCGAAGAACGTGTTAGCGCTGAAACGAACAGCGCGTCCGGAGACGTGCCAGCAGATGTCAGCGAAAAAAATAAAAAAATATTGGCTAATTACCGTGAAGCCCCTCCCCCAGGCCTGTTTTTTGTCCTTTTCGAGGAACAAAACCGTTAATCCACTGTTCAATGAAATATTAAAAAAGAAAACACCTTGTCGGACGAACCGGACCGGGCCAACAATGGTCAATGACCGTCCAACCCCTGAAACCGGCGGCGATTTTTGTCGTTTTTGAGGGCTTTTTCGTTAATACACTGTTGAAAAAGCAAAAAAGAAAAGAAAAAAAAGTAGACGTCGCGATACACCGGAACAAATTGTCAATGAATAGTGACTATGAGTCACGGGCTACAGCAGAAAACCGAGTTGTTTTAGCTCTTTAGGTAATAAATGTCAGGAGCTATAACTTATAGATTACCGGAAGATTTACCTAAAACAAAACAAAAATGATTTCTTGATTGTGATCAACTAGAAATTATAGAAGAAGATCAAGAAATTTCCCTTCGTTGTATAGAGGGACACAATGCCATATTATATTGGTGGAGGGACTCAATGAGACATTTCGTACTGGTAAAGGGACCAAATAAATATTTATGTAAGCCCTTGTCTTGCCTTGCCTTGCCTAAACTTGCCTTGCCTTTCCTAAACTACAGCAGACAGTGCATTTAGGGAAAAAATACCAGGGTGTTTGAAGCTCGCAACTCTGGAATGGCCGCCGTTACAGAAGCCGAGCCACGAGTATCTCCTGAACAGTCCAGCAAAAAAATGGGGAAAAGAAAGCGAAATCAAATTGATCCAGAACTCGACCGATTCGACTCACTCCCATGGAACTCTTCCATCTCTCAAGACGATCCTTTCTCTGTTATTGCTGGTTCTCACGAGCTCGAAGGAGGTCGGCTTCACCCATTTCATCTTGTATTTCCTTGTTCTTAACTATACTTTGCAGTAGGGTTTATAGGGTTTAAGCTTCTTTATATGATTTTTTTCCCGGGGGATGGATGCAGGGTTTCTTTCACTTGAAGAGATTGATGAGGGTGATTATGGTTTAGAAATTCCTGGTCTTGACAAGAAGGTGAAGAAAGAAAGAAAGAATAAATCCAAGAAGCAGAAGGATGTTGATGTTGATGCTGATGCTGATGGGGTTGAAGAGGAGATGAAGGAGGAGGGGATAAACGTGGATGATAAGAAAAAGAGGAAGAAGAGAAAGAAGAAAAAGAAAGCGAAGGAATCATCAAAGGTTGAGGAAACTACTTCTGGTAAGTGCTTCTCATATAAATTATGGATCCCGTCTTGTGGCTTAATGTAGTATTTTAAGTTTGGGGCATGTGTTAACACTTTTTACTCGTTCTTTAAGTGTTGAGTTTATTTGTGTTACTGACATGTTGGTCAGCTTTGAGGTTCCTTGATTTCGATGTCTATAAATTAAGGCAGGTTTTGAATTTGTGGTTGGACTCTGAATTACCAAGATACCAGTAAACTTTTTCTATGATCTCCATGTGCTATTGATTGATATTTTGTCTGTTATTGTTGTTTTGGGGCATTTTATTATCAAAAACTTTAGTGAATCGATGTTAATGTACCAATATGAAGATTGTTCATCACTCTGCAATTGTGTGACTTTAGTTAGCAATAACAAGGATGGTGTACAAGGAGAATCCGTTGACGAGACTGAATTTTATGCATGGAATGAGTTGAGACTTCATCCTCTGCTCATGAAATCAATATATAGGCTTGGGTTCAAAGAACCAACACCAATACAAAAAGCTTGTATTCCTGCCACAGCTCATCAAGGGAAGGTTGGTTAAGGTCATTGCTTAAGGCTTAATTGTCGATAATGCTGTATGGTCTGATTCTCATCAATGTGCCTTCATGTTAAAGGATGTTATTGGAGCTGCAGAAACTGGCTCAGGCAAAACTCTTGCTTTTGGTTTGCCTATTTTACAACGTCTCCTCGAGGAACAAGATAAGGCTTCAAACATGGGTGATGATGTGGGAGAGGAAGCTGAAAGGTTTGAACCAAAAGGTCTTTTGCGAGCTCTCATCATCACTCCAACAAGGGAACTTGCCATTCAGGTAGTCATAATTTTGAATGAAATTCTCAGCGCTGATCACGAGTTCTCCAACATGCTCCTAGGTTCTGCAAATTTAGCTTTGTGAGATTTGAAGTTTCCATGTGGGTTTTCTTTTTATCCATTCCAGGTGACTGACCATATTAAGGAAGCAGCTCATGGTATCAATATCAGGGTGGTTTCGATTGTTGGTGGGATGTCAACAGAGAAGCAGGAAAGACTTTTGAAATCAAGGCCTGGGATTATTGTTGGGACTCCTGGCAGGCTGTGGGAACTTATGTCAGGAGGGGAAAAGCATCTTGTTGAGGTTAGTGATTGCATGCAATATATAAATTGGATGTATTCAGGGAGGGTATGTCTTTGTTCTGCTAGAATCAGTTTAACTTTTTTATTATTATTGATTTAGTTTTTGGATCTTTACACATTTGATTTCTAGATAAAACATATTTTGCCTTCTACTATTTAGTTAGTAGGCTGTCAATGTTCAAAAGCTTGCTACTAGTAACCTCATGCTTGAATAGGACAGGAAAATTTAAAGTTCAAGACGTGGCTACTAATTATTAGAAGATAAAAATAGTTTTCCAGCCACACAGGTGTCATTTGAATGGTGCAGCTTGCTATGGCTGCTAAATGACAAGCACGCACTTGGCTACTCATAACAACCATTTATCTGAGAGCTTCCTGCACTGATACTGCAGAATTTATATTACTCAACCCCTTGCTGGTTCTCACGAGCTTGAAGGAGGCTGGCTCAACCATTTCCCAGTTCTCACTTACAGCTAGCTGAATTGCTATGACTGTCATAGCTTCTATCATCTTTCTAGCATTGCAAATTTGCAACCCTATTTATTCACTGCCACTGTCCTTACTCTTGACATTCATGCTGACACCTTTGCCTTGTCATGACACCTATATATAATCAAGAAATCCTTGAGCTTGCCACTTCTGCAACTACTTTGAGAAACTGCTGGCCACTAAAACCACTATCACTTGCACCATCGTATTCACAAATTAGCTCTGCATGGGACTGAGTTTTTGGAAGGTCGAACAAATGTGTTGACTGCTGTCCCAGCCAATTCACCCAGAAGGCTGCATACTGTACATGGATAAATTTATTAATTCCGCAACTTACAAGATTCCAAATCCACTTCATATAAGTGCATATATGTGACTTTATCAAAAAAATGTCTAAACTGAATGTCTTCTCTACTCTTGCCCCCATTTGAGCACCTTGTTCATATGACATATTGTCTATGTTTGTTTTCTTCTGCAGCTGCATTCATTATCTTTCTTTGTGCTGGATGAGGCGGATCGAATGATTGAAAATGGACATTTTCGTGAGTTGCAGTCTATTATTGACATGCTGCCCATGGCCAGTGGTTCAATTGGAGGACAATCTCAAAGTTCAGAAAATTGTGAAACACTTTCAAACATGCAAATAAAGAAAAGACAAACATTTGTTTTTTCAGCAACTATAGCATTATCTGGTGATTTTCGCAAGAAGCTAAAGCGCGGCTCATTAAAATCAAAGCAATCAATGGCTGATGGGCTGAATTCTATAGAAATGCTCTCTGAACGAGCAGGAATGAGAGCAAATGCTGCCATCATTGACCTGACAAATGCATCAATCCTTGCAAATAAGCTCGAGGAATCGTTTATAGAGTATGTGTCTTAAATTTTATCTCACATTAGAATCTTTACAGCTTCTAAATGCAAGAATCTAAGTGGTTTACAAGCTGCATGGTGGGATGTTCTGAAGCTTGTACTGGATTTCTAAATTTGGCATTCCACTCTATTTTACAATAGGGCTAGAAGGTCTAACATTCCAACATGCACACGTGCATGCCTCTGCAAATTCATGTCTGTAGACTGGTTTGCGCGGCCAAAATATTATTCCTCAGAATTTACATGGGCTGTAGTTCAATGGTTGCACTCCACCTTTTTATTTGTGTGCATTTTTTCTTTCTTTCTTTTTTGTGCACACGACATATTTTTATAAGATTGCTTGGATATCATCTTGCTCACTCTGATTGGTATATCTTCAACTTGATTAACTTGTTTAATTCTTAAATTCAGGAGTTATTGATGAAAGGATCAATTACACTCTTTGCCTTTACATTTGCACTTTATATGTAATCTTTATGTTTTTGTTTTAGCAAAATTTTATTTTATCATATGGCAGGACTTCCTTTCTCAATTTTTACTAAAATGACTGCAGATGTAGGGAAGAAGATAAAGATGCTTACCTGTATTATATATTGAGTGTACATGGACAAGGTCGCACAATTGTTTTCTGTACATCAATTGCAGCTTTGCGCCACACTTCTGCCCTTTTGCGCATCCTAGGCATCAATGTTTGGACACTTCATGCTCAGATGCAGCAGCGAGCTCGTTTGAAGGTTTGTAATTTGTATTTTTCCTTTTTTTTTTTATTGAAGTAGTTTGAACCATATTCATTTATAATGTGATATTTGAATTTTGCAAGTGGTGCTAAGTTTAAAGTTAATGCTCAAGAACAATTCTCAATTAACTAAATTAACAAATGAATAAGATTTAATGCCTCATGTTATTGATACTGTACTCTAGTTATTCAAATTGGTTGTAAACAGTTGTAAACTTGTTTTGAACACACATTAGAGCAACCGGTCAATGACGTGCCTTGAAAGGGGGGAGGCAACCTATTAATCAGATGCATTGCATATGGTTTTGGTTGGAAATGCATAGCATCAGTTGTGGTGCAGCTATTCAAGTGTTTCATGATAAGTGGGCCAGAATGTTAAATGTTGCAAAGAGTTGTCTCAACAATTTCTCTGAATAGAAAAAAGGTGATTGCAAACCCTGCTTAGTAAATTAAGTGCCCACTAGGGGAGTTCACGGTCCGGTCTGGTTCAAGTTGGATTCAAAATTCCTACCAAACCGGGAGATGAGATTTTTTGGGAAAATGGACAGAACTGAACCGAGAACCAGTTCAAACCGAACCAGTTCGGTTAGGTCAGTTTTTTTTTTTTGTAACCATTAAAACAAATCTCTTAGTCATTTTTTACTGTATTACTAAACTAGGTGTTAGTTACTTGTCTAAATGTTTTGTATTTCCAAAAGAAAAATAATGCAAGCATCACAGCAAGAAACAACAGCCAATAGAAAAAAGAAGAAGGTGAAAACATAAAGTTGCAGCAACAAATTTTCATTGAAATTTGCAAGCATGGACCTGAGGAGTTTTAGTGATCAGCATAGGAGACAATCCCAGTCTAATTGCAGCAAGAACGAACCTGCCAAAATAGAATAGTAGGCATGCGTTAAAGGCTTTTCATTTTCCAAATAGCTAAGAAATACAAATGAGAGTTTACATAGCCTAGAAATCTGGAAAAGAAAACAACACATTTGAGATTAAAAAAAAAGCATTTACCAAGGCCAATAACCAGAAAATAAAGGCAGCAGAGTAAAAGAAAAGGCCAAAACAAGGGTGATGGAGGTTATCTGTAACAACCTCTCAAGTTTTAACGGGGAAATAAAAAGCGAGAGATGGGATGGGAGATATATATGTCTGGCAGCTGTTTTCAATGGGAAAGTGGGGAAATTTTCAGGGTTAGTGAAATTAGGCCAGTTAGTTTTCTATTTATACCCTTTTTTTAAGTGAGTCTACAACTTGCATTGGATCTTTTTCCATTACCCGGTTTCAGCTTCTAAAACCAAAACCATAACGAACTGAGTTAGTTTTATGATTTTTAAATTAGCTCGCTCGTTTGGTTAATTGTTTCCTGGTTTCCACGGTTCAATTGGCCTAGTGCCCACCAACATTTCTTGCGTTTCGTTTTAGTTATTTGTTTTTAAGTTTTTGATCTAAGAATTCTTCATCTTTCATTGTCTTTCTGGGAGAAGCAAATGGCAGAGATACTAAATTCTATGTTTTTCAACACAACAACTATCTTCTGCCAATTAAATTTGTGATTTTGTTTGTTAGAAGATACAGTGACTTGTGTTTCTTCACACCAACCACCTTCTCATTTGTGTCTAATGCAGGCAATTGATCGTTTTCGTTCAAATGAACATGCTATCCTTGTTGCTACTGATGTTGCTGCAAGAGGCCTTGACATCCCTGGTGTCCGAACTGTTGTTCACTATCAGCTTCCACATTCAGCAGAAGTAAAAATTGGGATGCATCACATTTTTAAATTTTTTTTTGCTTTTGTTTTCTGTTAAACTTATATTATATCCTTTTGTGTTAGGTTTATGTTCACCGAAGTGGAAGAACTGCTAGAGCTTGTACTGATGGATGCAGCATTGCCCTTATCTCATCAAATGAGACTTCAAAATTTGCCTCTTTGTGCAAATCATTTTCAAAGGTAGAGGCTCTTGCAAAGTTTCAAACTTTACTAGTTTGGGTGCATTATTCTCAAAAATGATGTTTTGGTTTCTATTGTATTATTCTTTAAAGAGAAGTTAGAGTTAATTGAGGATTTTGCAAATTTAAACATTAGATTTTTCCATTTTTCATAATATCATCAGCACTTAGAAATCTTGCTTTTTTACATGAAGCCCTGAATTGTAGTATTCCATAAAGGATTGCCGCCTCTGTTTTTTATTCTTTTTGAACAAAGGATTAGGATTCAGGGATTACCTCAGTAAATTGTAGGATTGTCTCCTCTCTTTATGCAGGAAAGTTTTCAGAGATTTCCTTTCGAAGAGTCATACATGCCAGAGGTGATGGGACGGCTGTCTCTTGCACGTCAAATAGACAAGATTACAAGAAAGGACTCTCAGGTAGATGAATATTTTGCTTGGCTCATGTGACTCGGAATCTCTTTATTTCTGTCTACATAGTTTGTCATAGAAACTTAAAACATCAGTTTCCTGAAATACTACTGCTTCACTCTGTAACTGGTACACGTGCTACTCTAGGAGAAGGCAAAGAAAACCTGGTTTGATCGAAATGCAGAATCAATTGAGTTAATGGTGGAGAATGATGACAGTGAGGAGGAAAGAGTGAACAATCATAAGCAAAAGAGAGTCACCTCAATGCAACTGAAAAATTTGCAGCAGGTTTTGTTTAATACAACAGATTTCTTATTCTAATTTTGGTTCTGTGAAATTTGAGTTTGGTCATTTCTTTTTCCTTGAATAGGCAACTATAGTAATTTCTTTTGGATTTAACTTGCAGGAGCTTAACACTCAGCTTTCACGTCCTTTGCAACCAAAATCGTTTTCACATCGCTATTTGGCAGGGGTAATAATCCACTGGTCATTACCTTTAACTTTTCTTGATCACCATTGATTATGTGTCAATCCGTTGATCAAACACAAACTGTAGAACTCTTAAACATGTCTGGGTTCTTTTTTTTCTTCTTGGAGAAACATGTCTGGGTTCTTAGAAATAGTAAAATAAGGACATACCTTTAACTGTTTGTATATGTGCAAAATTTATTTTCCTACTAAGATGTTTGTTTTTATATATTAATATATGTTGTTAAATGATGAAGTCTGCCTGATTGTTGTTGAAATACACTCTATCAGAGCTTTACTGCAGTATTTTACTTCATGTTTGGAGCTTATCCTAAATTCTGTGCAGTGTTATAATCTAGGTTAGTTGAAGGCTTTTGAAACCTGAATGGTTCAGTTGCAGGATATAACGATTCTGATGTTGACTATTGATAGTCTATGGGTGCTTTGTATGTGATGTGCAACTCTGTATTGGGGACAGCAGGGGCATTGATGGGAATCTAGTTTGGCTAGCATTTGTTTGATGCTTGATTTCAGATGATGCTAGAATAGATTACTTCTTATGATGTTTCATTTATCCTGCAGTAAATGAAATGAATTTTCAGGTGCAAGGATCTTAACTACTGACCGCATTTATTCCTGCAGGCTGGGATTTCACCTCTCCTGCAACATCAGTTTGAAGAATTAACAAGGCAAAAGTTAGACCATGGTGTGAATTTGGGAGATAACAAAAGAAGGAAAATGGTAATTATCGGTCAAGATTGCGTGGAGCCACTCCAGGCACTCCGAAGTTTTGGTCAGGAGGTATACTTGTTTCAGCTATGATTCCACTCCCATGTTCTTCCCCACTTTTTGTGATTACTTTAGCAAACATTTCTGTGGGCCTTTAAATTCAAAATATGGTTACACCTGGACTCCAATATGAGCGTTTTCAAAATTATCCTGCTCTCAGGTACGCATGGATGCGAAAGAGATGACAGAGAAACGTAGAGACATAGAGAGTTTGAGGAGAAAAAGAAAGGAAGAGAAGAGACGTACTCTCAGTTCTCCATATCTTTCTGTTTTGATGTTTTTTCATTCCAACTGTCTATCATGCCCTAAGGTTATTTTACTTTCTCATCCAGGTTTACATGATCAACGAAGAAAGCAGAAAAAAAGGTTAAAAGAAGTTGACGAGTAGAGTTCATCTTTGAAGACCTCCCCCTCTTTCTATTTCAATTTAATTTAGAGGGTGGCTGAGGCAAAAAAAAACAGAGAAGAAAAGAAGATGATACAGCAAATGCAATGCTATTTAGCTGTAGAACTTGTTGAACAGTGTTTTCAGCTGCATGCAGGTATCAATGTCTGAATAGAGAACATGAATGTGAAAGAAACTGAATCTCTAGCTGTCAACAATTCCAGTTTTCAACAGGATACGGCTCAGCTCTATGGAGTTCTTGACAACTTTGATTGTAAGAATTACTTTTCAACTCTAGTTGCGTGCTAGGCTTATGGCAAGAAATGTAATTTTTTTGGGACTCTAGACTAGTAAAAAAACAAATTGATAAAATAACAATTGCAAAAAAAAAGATGACATCATAGATTCGCATCTACAATTTACAAGTGAATTTTTTAAATGGTATAATTACTGAAAAGATTTTAAAAAAAGGAGAGATGATAGAGAAGTTGTATTTTAATTAGATGATATCATGAGTGCTGTAAATATTTCCAACAATTTTTTAAGTTGTAAATAAAATTTTAAACTCACCAATCACATGTATTATTTGGAAAGTCATTAAACTATGATAGATATGTTTTTTGCTTGCACCGTGCTTGAAAAAAGTCAGAAACGCAACCATCCAGCTGTATCTTCATGGTTAATCTGGGCCACAGATTTTGGAATCTCGTGTTTTGGACTGATCAATTCAAATGAAGCCGTCAGCCAGACATTTGAATCCGTTCGACTGGTCGAGATTCCAAATGGCAGCTCCATCCAGATTCTCATTGGTAGAATCGTGACGTTTACCACATTGTCCACGCAGCACAGTTTAGGATGCCTGCTTGCAAGAGTCCATAAAAAAAGGGGGGGCGGGGGTTGAGGTGTCTACGGCGGGCGATGGGTGGCCATGGCCATTGCATGCCGGGAAATATATGAACTGATTGCATGGTTTCCTGATGGATCTGCTTCCATGGATGGCACAGACAGAGGAATTCACTGTTATTTAGTGTCTATTCAGGAGCGTGGTTGCAGTTGTTTTTTAAAATATTTTTCGCTTAGAAATGTATCAAAATGATATTTTTTTTATTTTTTAAAAATTATTTTTGATATCAGCATATCAAAAAATCTAAAACATCATTTTTTTAATTTAAAATAAAATAAAATTTAATTTTTTTCAAAAATAATTTTGAAACACTCCCAAACATCTTAATGGGTTTGATGTGTCATCATGACGCCAACTGTATCTTCAGACTGATCAGGCAGGGGAACCGTCTTAGGGTTTTTCAGACGATGCCTCCATGATTCCTAGTCTTCGATTGCGCAGATGTCATGCGGTTGACTCTGGTATATGAATATAAAAAAGTCGTGTGCAGGGTTTCAGCCTCGTAACATGGCTTGCAAGGTATTATGAAAACGGTGCCCATTGATAATTTGATACCACACACACAATCATTGACCATGGTTATAGAGAACGATTGCTGCTGCTATCGATTTCATCTCTTAACAAAATAAAATAAAATATTTTCAAAATATCATTTCCATCCGTTGACTTTTATCTCTTTTCTTGTTTATTTTCTAAGCAGAGTTACATTTTTTTTAATAGTGACTATTTAAAAATATGATCGAGTTTGATTTTAAAAATATTTTTTATTTATAAATATATTAAAATAATATTTTAAAAAAAAATTGATATCAGAAAATGATCTAATATGATCAAGTTTGGTTTTAAAAAAATGACTATTTGAAAATATGATCGAGTTTGGTTTTAAAAATATTTTTTATTCATAAATATATTAAAATGATATTTTATTTAAAAAAATTGATATCAGAAAATGATCTAATATAATCGAGTTTGGTTTTAAAAACATGACTATTTGAAAATATGATCGAGTTTGGTTTTAAAAATATTTTTTATTTATAAATACATTAAAATAATATTTTTTTAAAAAAAATTGATATCAGAAAATGATCTAATACTTTAATTTAAAATAAAAAATAAAAAAATATTTTTTTCAAAAATATTTTTAAAATAAAATGTAAAACACCTCTTATTAGAGTTGAAAGTGTGGATAAATATAAAAATAATTAAAATCTCATTTGCCGTACCGTAGAAAAATGTACTTCTGCTGGCATGATAAGGGTAGACTACGATTGCTTCACTTCGAATCATTTTTTATAAGAATAAATTTTTAATCTTTTAAAAAATGGCTTTATCACTTCTTTAGCCTTTATTGGGATTCGATCTTCAAAGCAAGATTCTTTTGGATTCTTCATTTTATCTAGGTCAAACGAGTCAACTTGCTCGCACGCTGCAAGATAAAAATATGAGAATTTAAATTTATATAAAAACCAAATTAAATAAAATATGAAGTTTAAAAATAAAAATAAAAAACAACAAGATATTTTTTTATTTTTCTGTAATTTCTAATAAATAATTTCCTAGAAACTAGGTTAAATTGTAATCGACTTAAAAATATTTTATATTAACTAATTTTTTAATGATAAACAAATATATAGAGAGAGCTTGAATGAAAACTGGGACCAATTCTCAAAATGTGATTCCGTAATCTCTTTTTTTATTTTGTTTTTATTGCAGGCCACGATGAGCGATAAACAAACGGCGACAACAGCTGTCGTATTCATCGAAGAGATTCTGGTCAAGTCAATACGCCTGTCGTTGGTTAATTATAGGTACAAATAATTAATTAATTATTCGCGTTTTGTAGACTTTTGAGGTGGTGAGGGTACTTCATTAAAACGTAATTAATTAAACTATGTATTGATTCCATGTAATTATGAAATATATTTAATGTGAATTTTAAAAATAATTTTGAAAAATAAAACGCAATTTCTTCGTAATCGTCCACAAAATGGTGTGTATCTTTCGAAAGACTTATCGGATCGAAATTCTTTTCCACATATAAAGGATCTTGAACAACAACCTTAGAGTTCTGCTATAACTCTCCATCTCCAATCCCCCTGCCCCCTCTCTCTTCGCCAGAGACTCTGACACCCTCCACTCCAAAATCATGGCTATGACCTGCTCAGCAGGCGATCTTGCCCGGCTACTGGGCCCCAACGTCTCTAACTCCACCGGGGCTGCTGATTTCATCTGCTCCCAATTCAACACCGTGTCGGACAACTTCTCCGCCACTCAGTATGCCGTGGACAACACATATCTCCTCTTCTCTGCCTACCTTGTGTTCTCCATGCAACTTGGCTTTGCCATGCTCTGTGCAGGATCCGTACGTGCCAAAAACACCATGAACATCATGCTCACAAATGTTCTTGACGCTGCAGCCGGTGGCCTCTTCTATTACCTCTTTGGTTTTGCGTTTGCCTTCGGGACTCCCTCCAATGGGTTCATTGGCAAGCACAACTTTGGTCTCAAGGCTTTCCCTTCTTCTAGTTTTGATTACAGCTACTTTCTTTACCAGTGGGCTTTTGCTATAGCGGCTGCTGGCATAACCAGCGGTTCAATAGCTGAAAGAACCCAGTTTGTTGCCTATTTGATTTACTCTTCTTTCTTGACCGGGTTCGTTTACCCTGTCGTGTCCCACTGGTTCTGGTCTGGTGATGGGTGGGCTAGCGCGACAAGAACAGACGGGGATCTGCTGTTTGGTACCGGAGTTATTGATTTTGCAGGGTCTGGCGTGGTGCATATGGTGGGAGGGATTGCTGGTCTTTGGGGTGCTCTAATTGAAGGTCCAAGAATCGGACGTTTTGACCATTCAGGCAAGGCTATTGCTTTACGTGGTCACAGTGCTTCCCTTGTGGTTCTTGGCACTTTCTTGCTTTGGTTTGGTTGGTACGGGTTCAATCCTGGGTCATTTACTAAAATTCTGAGCGCTTACCCTGCTGGTGGCTATTATGGTCAATGGAGTGCCATTGGTAGAACCGCTGTTACAACAACTCTAGCCGGCTCCACAGCTGCTTTGACCACACTTTTTGGTAAGAGAATTCTGTCCGGTCATTGGAACGTTACTGATGTTTGCAATGGTTTGCTTGGTGGGTTTGCTGCTATCACGGCCGGGTGCTCCGTGGTCGAACCATGGGCTGCTATAATATGCGGGTTTGTTGCCTCTTTAGTCCTGATTGGCTGCAACAAATTGGCTGAGATTCTCAAGTTTGACGATCCATTAGAGGCTGCACAGTTACACGGTGGTTGTGGCACCTGGGGTGTCATTTTCACCGCTTTGTTTGCCAGCAAGAAGTACGTGAGGGAGGTTTACCCGAACAAACCGGATCGTCCATATGGGTTGTTCATGGGTGGCGGTGGAAAGCTCTTGGGTGCTCATTTAATACAAATCGTGGTGATTATCGGATGGGTTAGTGCTACCATGGGTCCACTGTTCTTCGTTCTTCATAAGCTCAAGCTCTTGAGGATCTCATCGGAGGATGAGATGTCCGGCATGGATATGACCCGGCACGGTGGGTTTGCTTATATTTACCACGACGACGATGAGACTAACAAGCATGGAATCCAGTTGAGGAGAATCGAGCCTACTTCTAAAACCCCGACTCAAAACGTGTAGGAGGGGCTGCGTATTTATATTTTTTAGGGTTAGTCCGTGTTTGAATGTTTGAATATGTTTATGAAAATATTTTTATTTTTACATATTTGTGCCATCTAGATGCAGTGGTGTGGTTCTGTGTGTGGTGTGTGTTGGGGATAACGAAGACTTGGACGAAATCAATCTGTTTTTTTCTATTGAAAATCATGTTCATATAGTAAATGTCTTGCTGTGTGGTGTGCTCTCTCGCGGTGGCTGAGAGGTATTGGAATTTGGAAGTCATCATTTGACAAAAAGATTAATTATCATCGTGGGAATGCTTTTTTATTTTATTTTATTTATCTTGTCTGACATGATGCTTGTGGTCTGTGCCTGCCTGGCTTCTCTTCCATTTATGAATATCTCATGCCCCCCCCCATTCATGTGGTAAAAGGATCTTGTGGTGCTTGCCAAATTGCTGGAAGTGGTAAAGGTCCTTTGAATCGGCACACCGTATCTTAGCGCGAATCCATTAAGTGCCCGTTTTATATTACGATCCCACCGGTTTTTGATCAAAATTTAATTTTTTTTTATATATTTTAAAAACTGATGGTTTGATATTTTTAGATCATTTTGATGTGCTGATTTTAAAAATAATTTTTAAAAAATAAAAAAAAATATCATTTTAATGTATTTCAGCATAATAAAACTTTAAAAAGCTACCGCAATCACACTCTTAAACAGGTACTAAGCGCACACCATGTTCGTTAACGTGCTGGCCATTCAATCTGTGACGGAGCAATATTTTGCCAGCCAGTTTCGGAGGACAACTAAATGCTCCTCATGGCGAGGGATATACACGCGGCAAGCAAACAAAATGAAATGTTCATTAACCATCTAACTAGATGAATAGTGGTAAAAGCTTGGTACTTAGTTGATTGTTTTTTCTGTGTTTTTTTTTCTCGGTTGCTAATATAATGGTTATTAAATATTTACATGGTCATTAACTTCAAGACCTGTGAGATTAGTTGAGGTACACACAAGCTGACCCGGACACCTGCGTTAATAAAAATATATGAAATGTTCATTGTGATTTTAGTGTATGTTTGAGAGTGTGGTTGATGTTACTTTTAAAAATATTTTTTATTTATAAATAAATCAAAATAATATTTTATTTATTTATTTTAAATTATTTTTGATATCAACACATCAAAATGATCTAAAAACACTAAAAAAATTAATTTTAAATAAAAAAATTCAAATTTTTTCAAAAATATTTTTGAAATGAAACTCACCTTAGTCATCTAGTTTGCAGTCCAATCAGATAAAGGTAATAATGTGTATAGATAAGGTTTATCTTTAACGCTCGCTATAGTTTTATCTTTTTTTATAAAAAAAAATACTGGGTATCCCAATTAAAGCATTAAATTTTTAGGTTGTTCATAAAAGTTTATCATAAAAGAAATATGATAAGTCAATGGTTTTTTATATAGAGATTATGATTATAATAAGTGAAATTTAAAATCTGACGAAAATATAACTTTTAAATTCAAAAATTTTACTAGTAGATTAAGAGATTGCTCGCTGCTACGCTACTAAGAGATTGCTCATTGATGATGGCTAATATATGAAACGATTAGCAAGTTGATTTGTAAGTTTTATATAATAATTATATTAGTAATACAAATCTTTTATTATATTTAATTTATAATTTTATCTATCTTTCTATCTATGCATTGTCGTCGGTTCCCAGAAAGAATGGGAAATTTTGTTTTTTTCAAGCAATCGTGGAGAAAAATAAAAATAAATTGAAAAGCATGTGCCTGGATTCTCTGTGGATTCTCTGCCTTGTAGCAGCTAGCTATTCTCATGCCTCCCCCATTAATAGGATCCTGTACTGCTAGCTATAAGTGGTAAAGGTCCTTTGAATCGGTACACACCGTATCTTAACGCGAGTCCATTAGGGCACACACCGTCCAATCTGTGACGGAGCAATAATTTGCCTCCCAATTTTGGAGGAAAACTGACACTTGTTTAAATGCTCACGGCGAGGGATATCCAATCAAGATAAAATGTGTAACATAATAATATAAATTATATTCTAGAGTTTTATTTACAGGTGTAAGTTTTTATATAAGATGGTTCATTAACATGGTATAGAGCTTTGTTGACCCAGCAGTCACGAGTTCGAATCTCATCATCCCTATTCTATTTGATAAAAACCAAATACAAAGTGATGTGAGTCTATACAAGTTTCAAGCCCAAAAAGCTTTAACTTGAAGTTGTATATTAGAGAATAATATAAATCATATTCTGGGATCTCACTTGCAAATTTAAACTTTTAGATAAAATAATTTCTTAAAAAAATGATCATCATGATTTTAGTCACATCTAGTTTGCGGGTCCAATCAAATGAAGATAACAATGCGTATAGATAAGGTTTATCTTTAAAGCTTGCTACAATTTTTATCGTCCCAGTTAACGGATTAAATTTCTGGGTTATTCATAGGAGTTTACCATACAAATTATGGTTTTTATATGAGAAATTATGACTATAATAAGTGAAATTTAAAATATAATGAGAATATGAGGGTGTTTGACTGGCGTTTCAAATGCCGGTTAGCAGCTTTTTATTTTATTTTAAATGAATATGGTTTGGTGTTTTTAGATTATTTTGATGTGCTGATGTCAAAAATGATTTTTAAAAAATAAAAAAATATTATTTTAATATATTTCGACACAAAAAACAATTTAAAAAACTAGAACAACAACTCTCCCAAACAACGTGGGTGAGTCTTTTCACGCAGCACCAGTCACAAAATGCGGGCTTAGCTGGATCTACCATCCCCACTTTCTCGAACATATCATGTCATCCCCGGCTTTATTTAGGTGCGCAGATAAAGAAGCATTTACTCATAAATGTGATCTTCCTTTCCCTTTCCATGTAATCGTGACTTGTATTTAAAATTTATTTTTTTATATTAATATAATATAAGAATATAAACTAGGGGATGATGTGTCAGAGGTAAGAAAACAATGCGAAACCTTTTCTAGGCAAAAAGCAGTTGCCGGACGGACACAAGTCAATGGCATCATGAGAGAGAAAAGAAAAGAAAATAGGATCAGTTCTAAAAGAAATGGGCTTATCTCAAAGTAGGGGGATTTGATATTTTAAATATGTTTTTGTAAGAAAATTAATTTTATTTTTTATTTTAAATTAAATTTGTTTGGTGTTTTTACATTATTTTCATATGATGATATTAAAATAATTCTTAAAAATAAAAAAATTATTATTTTAATGAATTTCTGAATAAAAAATATTTTTAAAATAACATCGAACTCGCTCTTAACACAAACATTATAGCTGTATGGAAAGGTTTTTTTTTTTTTTATCAAAATAACTCTTTATTTGTTGATTGACTGATTTTGGATCTTCAAAGCGATAGTTATATAGAATGCTACAATCTATTTTGTTAGTGCCTGTTTGGGAGTTTGATTGCTGTAGCTTTTCAAAGTGTTTTTCGTGCTGAAATACATCAAAATAATGTTTTTTTTTATTTTTTTTAATTATTTTTGACATTAACACATCAAAATGATCTAAAAATACCAAACCGCCGGTTTTAAAATGAATTTTTTTTTTAATTTTTTTGAAAACGCCGGTTGCAACGCCCTCTCAAATAGGGCCTTAAAATAAAAAGTCATTCTTATGTGTTTATGAGAAAAACTGTAATCCTTAAACTTCCTTTCCCACCTCTTTTATATAAAATACAAAATGACTTTTTTAGTTATAATTAGATAATCAACATGACAGCAACATAAATTGACCAAATCATTAGAAACCTTTTTTAGACTAGAATATAAGGAGATAATCAATTAAAAAAAGTTTTTTTTTATAAGAAAAATTCCTGACAATCTAGTAGGTGGGCCAAGAGGTTTGTTCTCTTTGTAGTATCAGATTCAAATCATATGGTTGATAATATAATGGTCACTACTCAAAACCATACGAAAACATTAAAAAAGTATTATTCTTTATAAATCAATAAATTTTAAAACAATAATCTAAACACCCGAATAAAGTCAAACTAAATGTCAGGAAAGGAGGGCATGAACTTTCCATGAAGGTTGCCAGTCAAATTTAAATTTTAGACTTGAATACTACAGGGCAAGGGACTGTTTGGTAAGGAAAAGAAAACACTGAAGGGAGGGTTGGTATGCATCGATGTCATAAATAGGGTTTGTCTTTGATAAAGAAGACTTTGAAAACTGCTTTGTTGACTCTGCAAAGATGAGGAATAGTCAAAACTGTCAAATTAATTCATCTTTGCTATCCACTACTGACTTGGGAAATTAACCGTGCACCAACTGGAGTGCTCGCAATGATGAATTCGAATGTGTAAGCATAAATGGTTTGCTTCCACCATTTGCTTTAAAGTCAAGTTTATATCATGTTTATTTTTGTTTTTAATTATGTTTTTTTGTGTTTTTAAATTATTTTAATGTGTTTATGTCAAAAATATTCTAAAAAATAATAATTATTTTTTTAAATATGAGTAATTCTATTTTCTGAAAAATATATTTTATGAATTCAAATAAATAAATAAATAAAACCTTGATTATTAGAGATTGTTTTTTAAAAAATACGTATCTTAATTTAAATTCAAGAAATGATGTACAAGTTATTTGCTATGAAGATACGAGTATTGGGGCTCCGCATGCTATTATCGCTATATAGTAAGTTGCGGTCTCTCAACTTCCACGTGTCATGATACAAAAGGCTCGCTTGATACTTGCTTTATCTCCTCAAGAGTCACTTCTGCAAATTAATATACGTTTTTTTCTCAATCACGTTTGGGCCAAGATCAGTCTAGCCCACTTGAAAAATGGGCCTACTTGAATTGGTCCTGGACCAATTTTTTAAAAAGGTCATGAACGAACCACTTTGAAGCTCCTGACCCAATTGTAATAATATAAAAGCAAAACGACGCCATTTTGAGTTTTGAAAGGGTAAGAAAACGATAAAGATCGGGGGGCTGTGCTCTGCTTTTAGTTGTAAAATCACTTGATAAATGTAGTTTCGGGCAGCATGTTTGAGAAGTAAAAAAAGAAAAAGGAAACTTGTGTATAAAATGTTGAGGCATGCTTTTCTCCGATGCCCAACATCACACTACCTCCATACGAATCCAGTTATCTATTAAGAAATTATTTTACTTAAATATTTAAGCATTTAAGTGAGGTATTAAAATATAATTTATATCATTTTTTAATACATATTTTCTAAGTAAAAATTCTTTGAGCTTGAAACTTTCATAAACTTACACTTGTACGTGATTTTTATCAAATAAAATGGGGTGGTGAGATTCGAATTCGTGACCGCTGGGTCAACGAGACTTTGATATTATTCTAAAGAACCATCTCACCTAAAAACTTAAGCTGTTAAATGAGATCCCGAAATATGATTTATATCATTCTCTAGCATTATCGACAAATTACTTTTATTTGTAATAGTTAACTGTAGCATAAGCTTCTAAGGCGCCATATCTCTAATATCTAGTACACATCTGCAATCAGACATGGCTATCAAGAAGATGCTTGCCACACTTGATGATCCTTTCACTTGATTCCTAGAGCCTGAGAAGTTCCAAGGATCTGCAGGTATGTGGCATCTTGTTCATAATGATGCTATCTAAAGAACTGCTATTTTCATTGGGCAAAGAGCTTTGCTTTTAAGGGATTTTATAGCTGTGCTTGATTTCCATAATTTCATCACCAGATCTTTTATCAGGAACCCCTCACTTTGTTCTGAGTGAAAGTGAATTATTGCCTGGTGCATTGAAAGACAATAGACGTGCTGTTTTATATGGAGAACCCACATTTGGGAAAGGGTAATCGCTTCTGCTTCCACAACATTTTTGAACTATACCATCTGTGCCTAACCTGTGCGTTAACTCTGTTCCACGGCAAGATCCAATCATCTTCAGCTATCTGATGGTTCTGGCTTCCTGTGGCTGCCTCCAAGACTCTGCATCTACTTGCTACGTGAATAGGGGGCAGCTATTTGCAATTATTCTTGTGTTTTGACATTATTTTTGGGTTTAAAACTGCATCATTCTTTCTCAAGTGGAGTGAATTCATTCTTTTGGTGGTTCATTGATCTTTGCTGTTGTTAGTTTAACTCAAGCAAACATCATCTTCAGTATACTAGAAAACGATGCAAGAAAAACAGCCTTTATTTTGTTGACTATGTAAATGAAAAATGAAAGTTAACCCACTGAGATTTTTAGTTTTTTGCCGAGTCCAAGGAAGATATCTGTCTTTAATTGGTCATGGCTGACCTTTGGTTGAAACTCAGATGCCCTGACGTGCTCTTTCCCTGTTCTTCAGAGATGTTAAACTTAATTTTAGCCATTCACGTGATGGTTGAAATATTTTGGCACACAGTTATTAACTCTCGTTTCCTCTTGGCTCCTAGATAATATAATTTTATTGTCATTATGAGAATTAAAACTGCAGGAAAAAAAAAGAGGAGACCAATTTGCGCTGCCTGTAGCAATTCTCAACTCTTAACAATTTTCTTAGATAATTTTAAAAAAATATAAGAAAAGAAACTTCGGAGGATGAAATTTATCAGCCTCAAGTAACGATAGCATTCGATGACAAGTTTATTCCGAAAAAAAAAATCTCAGGCTGATACTATATGTGGAAGCAAATTCAATGAAAGACAACTGTAATATACGATGAAGGGATCTTCATCATCTATCTCTGTAACGATTGATTCTTTGACCTTCCCATCTTGGCTTCAGCTGATTCAAATTGCAGGGAAAACATTCCAGTATGAACAGAAACAATCCCGCCCGTTTGAGTTGTTGTTTGGAAGCACAACCTAAGGCTTGCATCAATCGAGGCTAGTTAGATTGATGAAGAACATCAAAGCATCTTTGTCCATGAACCTAAAAATGGGAAAACAGCAATTAACAATCTCAACAGCAAGGGCATGTCACTTTTTCTCCCACTCACACTCCACTTGCCATTAGCCAATGGTTTCTTTCGAGGCTGCCGTTTCCTCTGAGGCCGGCGCTGCGCCGATCCTGTAGTATCAAACTCATCCCAGCCACCAAAGTTGGGAGCATCTTGGTTATCTTCATTAAAGGAACCATTATCACCAACAACCCAAGACCGATACCCCATTCTTCCCATCACAGCCTCCTCCTTTTCTTGTTTTTCATCACCAAAATCAGCATCATTTAGAGGGCTGCCGGTTGTTTTCCTCCTCTTCTGGGCCTTGCGTTTCGGCTTCCTGCTAGTCTTCCCCAGCAGCTTCTGAAATGCAAAAGTCAGCGCTGACTGTCCAACTGACAGTGCTAACACCATGAGAAAGGCTTTCGGGCCAGAAACAAGCAGCGAAGTTATGACGATTGGTGGAAACATCCAACCATAGGATTTGGCTAGCTGCACTGACCAAAGAGCACAACTATTAGTCAATACTCTAATAGTTGAATTACAATAATCTTATCTCCAAAACTTCACAACTACAGAGTCCAGACTCAACAATGCAATCCAATCAAACTTGCACAACCTCGAACTAACTTCATGATGATGTCTTCTTGTCTGAGGATAAGCTAGTAACTAACATTGAACTAAAGTCTGAGAAATCAGGATTACCTAAATTCTACCAGTAGTCACATTATTTAGCAGCTGACGAGGTAGCGAGTGTCAGCCCATTAAATTGTTGGGACAGCTAGCATGACTACTTCTACAAAGACAAACAAACATTTTGGTGGTTACAAATTAAGGATAAGAATTACCTGAAGAACCCACAAACTGTCAATAGCTTCCTCCAGGATGCCGGGAGGCTCTTCTTCTTGGTCCGACCACCACCTCCGCTTTCTTCTCTTCCCCTCTCTCGTGGAACCACCCTTTTCATCTTCTTCTACTCGTACCGAATCATCGTTTTTGTCTCGAAACTTGAACTTAAAATTGAACCTTCTCGTTTCAGCATTCGGGTCCCTGCGATTATTACTGCTACACCTGGTGGTGGTGCTATAACAATGAGAGTAGAGGAAGAAATAGGGTTTCTTCAATTTCCATAACGAGATGAGAGGTTTTTGAGAGGAGGGGTTAGAGCAGGGTTTCGTTGTTAAGAAGACAAGACCAGAACCTCTGCCGAACCCACTAGCGTAGGACTCCATTTCCAATCGCTACAGGTCCTCCCTCCATTTGCCACGTTCTCTTTATCCCCTCGCGCCCCATCAGATATAACAAATCTCTATTTTCTTTGCCTCTTCATAAACATAAACGAAACTTAACCACTGCGTTAAACGATGTCGTCGCTCCTCTCTCCCGATGCTATTGCTGTCTTCAAAATTATTAACAGTTTCGCTAATTATCAGCAGTTAGGCTCACGACTTGGTTAAGGATTCAGGTTACTGGGTCTTTGAAGCAACCTAAATCAATCTTAAAACAATTTTTTTTTATTTTTTTATATATAAATAATATACTTTTGCATGAAAAGTAATTTTCTTAGTCGACTTCATTGGATCTCATTGAAGTTAAACTAGATTAATCGGTTAACAAATTAACCTCATAAATTACCCGAGTTTAATTAATCTAAAATTAATATAATGTTTAAATCAATTATAAAAACCTTATAAAAATATAGATAACCGATATTTTACTCGCTCACTTGGATCCACAAATATGTTTTTCAAAGTGGAAAACAATTACAATATTTATAATAAAAACTTACTTAATTAAAAGATCAGATAAAAATATTAAATAATATTTGTTCTGGTACTGTTTTAGAATAAAAAATATTAAAACACATGAACTTATTTATAAAATTATTAAATAAATCTTTAGAGTATAGTTTTTAGAATTAATTTTTGTAATTAAATGCGATGGGATTCTTTTTTCTTTTCAAGCAAAAGCCATTGAACCTTTTTTTTGGGTAAAACAAAAGTAACAATGGAATTCGTGCAAGTTATATGTTAAAGCTCAACAACTAGCATTTTTTTTAGAAGCTTTTAGAATTTTCTAGCCTTTTCTCCTTAGACTACCCGGAACTTTTATGCGGCCATAATTTAAACCATAAATTGTAAAATCCAATCAATTAATTGTGGACACACAAATAAATAAATCTATGTCAGTAAGGTTATTATAAAAAAAATCAATTTAATTGCAACTTTATATTTTTTTTATTCTCACAAATAAAATTTCATCCTCCTAAAAATAAGGAACCCTAACACTATTTAGCACGAAAAACTAGCTAGCGTGACACTATTCTCACAAATAGTATTTATATATAAAAAATCATAAATGTAATTAAAAAAATTATACATATACAAAATCAAATAAATTAAAAACTATGTATTTTAAAAAATAAAAAAAATCATTAACATTAAATAAATATGAAAATAGAAAAATTCATACATAAATCATATTTGTTTTTTAACACAATATTTTTACAATTGTGTTGAATGATTTTATTTGTCAAAATCAAAATTTTATTTCATTAATTGATAATAAAAATAGATACAAATACAATTTATTGAATAAAATAAAATAATAAATAAAGTTTAAACATATTATCAATATTATCCAAAAATAAATATTAATATAAAAAATAAAAAATATAGATGAATTAGAATAATATTTACAAAACTTAAATGAATACATAATAACTAGAAAATAATTTTCTTTTAAAGAATTTTATATATATATATATATATATATATATAAGAGATAGTGATTATTGATTTAAATATAAATAAAAAAATAAATTTGAAAAATTACATGCAAGCAAATATCAATAAAAGACAACATGTTGTTGGGCTTTTAGTATATTTTTATTGCAAGTGGTAGGCCTATCAAACGACATGTCATATGATTTTATCCAAATTTCAGTTGCTATAGTGGCTGGAAAATCAAAACTGAAGATTTGTTTTTATCTAAAACTCACTTGCAATCTATTTCCCCCCAAACACTTGGAAACACTCTGGACATTTTGATAAATCTATTTATGGTCTAAATCCCAAAACCCATACTCAACCCGAAACCAAAAATATTTTCAAGTTCAGATATGTTTTATGTACTTTCAAGGTAAAAAACATTAACGTGGAATGTAGTAAACCAACTTTTCTCGGTATTAGTCTAACAACATTATAGGCCCAAAAGACAATAGTATGTATGTATGCATGTATATTTCCACCAAAATCTTAACAGAGTTTCCCTATAAATTAAAAAATCCTAAGTTATCGACATTCAATCTACCACATATTTTCACAATCAATTTCCTATTCAGTAGTTTTCCAACATCCCAAAGTTCAGTTTCATCAATACATCAATAAATACAGGGTCTGTTTGGCACAGTTGTTGCTGTTGTGGTTGATGTTGAAAAAAAGTAGTTTCATGAAAAGTGCTTTTAACCGCGGTTCAAAACTCAAATTGAAGTGTTTGGTTAAAATTGTGGTTGAGTTTGAGGTTTAATGAAAAGCAGTTTCGAGTGTTTGGTTACCATGTTTTTTATATTGCTGTCAACTTGTGAAATTACTTTAAAAGACACACATATATTTTTTAAAATATTGTAGATTTAATTATCATAATAATAAAATATAATTAATAATTCAAGTAAATTAGACACTCATTTTTATTCTCTCATCAAACTATTTGCAATTCCATCATGAATTAAATTCATACGTCAAGGCCTCCACGATCCCTTGCTATTTTATCAATGAACAACATCTGATAAAATATCATCAGGAACAACATTTGCGATCCATAAATAGTGTTGTTTCAAGATCTCTATCTACATGTTGTAGAGATATAATTCCAAGGCAAAATCCAGTTGCAAGTTTCTGATCCATAATCAATCGAAACGCAACGAGGTTATGGGGTAAAACAAATTTACGCACATTTCCTTTTCATCGGGGCTGATCTCTATCTACACAATTTTTATTTTTTTTAAATTTTATTTCTATATTTTTTTTAAAAAAAAAATTGGACTGGGTCTGTCCCAAACTAAATGGGCCGGCCTAGCCAAGGTGGGCCAAAAGGGCCCACTCTACTGGACTTGGGTGGGCCGAGAGTAGGTCCAGCCCAACCCAAAATAACACAAAACGGTGTCGCTGCAGCTTTTGTTTTAGTTTTGAATTATTCTTGATGTTACTATTCACGTGAATGGCCGACTGTGATGAGAGGGTCAACAGCCGGTACCGACAGGTAGATGAGACTGATGTGGTTTTTCTTGTGGTGGTGACGTCGGAAATGGTGTTGTGTGTTAGCCGGTAAATAGCACAAAACGGTGCCGCTGCAACTTTTGTTTTTGTTTTGAATTATTCTTGATGTTACTATTCACGTGAATGGCTGACTATGATGAGAGGGTCAACGGTCGGTACCGACAAGTAGAGGAGACTGATGTGGTTTTTCCTTCGTGGTGACGTCGGAAATGGTGCTGTGTGGTAGCCGGTAGGAGCTCTAGAAGGTTGCAGCATCAGCTGCTGCTGCTGGTGCTACTGACGCGGGGGCTTGCTGCCTTTAGTGCTGCTGATGCCGAAGCTTGTGGCGTGGAGGAGAAGCTGACAATGATGGTGTCGAGAGCTGTCGATGACTGATGCAAGAGAGGGCAACGACGATGACTCTAGAGAGAGAGATCGCCGATTGTGTTGGGGAAGAAAGAGAGAGAGAGAGAAGGATCGCAGATTTATGCTCCAGCTTGGTTCGTTCAAAAAATTTCATGCACTCGTTGCCGAAGTATGTGTTAATACTCAGATTAATCCATGGGCGTATGAATTTAAATTTCATGCATAACTGCGACTGAGTTTTTTGAAAAGCATCTGTGAGATGTTTTTCGTTACCTGCGGCTGAAACGTTAATTTAGGTGGGACTCACACTTAAATTTCATGCGGGTGTTTGGTTAAAATCACATTTGGCTTTGCAGTGAGTCTCAACCGTAGGCCGCACCGTAGAGCCAAATACCCACACAATTTCAGCAAAGCACGAAATAATCTCTAGATTAGACATTAACTTATTAATCATGCAATGCGACTTTAAAAAATATCAATGTGTGTGTGTGTCGTCCTAATTATACAAACATAAAATTTAAATTATATTTAATTCCTTAAATCCACCATTCGAATAATAAAATCATTGCAATAACAATCGTAATAATTCTCACAAAGCTTAATTAAATACATTCATTATACTTAAAATAACTATGGAAGCATTATACATAATTTACTCCTGTATGCATATGAAGGTCAATTATTGTATTTATTTTTCTTGTTTTTTTTTCTTGTTTGCTAAAACTACCAGCAACGTTGACAATTCAACCTTTTCTCAGATTTATGCTTATATATTGAGTTTTAGAGCTCTAATTACACCTAGATCAATCCCGTTAGGAAGCTAACATTCCTTAATACAATTTCTATGAAGAAGTTGTTCCTAAAATAAATAATTTTCTAAGTCTAATTGCTTTTGGAAGTTAACAAGTTAAATTTATCCAGGTTTGTTATTGCACCTCAATATTTCTAATTTGTTGAAATCCCTATTTTCCTTTCACAAAAACCATCTTCACTTATTCATTGACCTATTACATTAATTCTCTTAAATAGAAACACAATTAATTCATCTCAATTACTTTCTAGTGGCCAACCTCTACCCTCGTTTCATGACAACATTTCCTTAACATTTCCCCTCCCCCCCTCAATCTCAATGTCAGATATAAACCCTTCATCTTCCTTCTCGTTACTGCTCCCAACCTTCCACGGCCACAGTACCACCAATGCCAGCGCCGACCAGCACCACAACTAGCCAAAACAACCTATGTCGACAGCTCATTTCAACCCAAATTCTTATCGGTGACCATCTCTTCCAATCCGTTGAATCCTTGGAACCTATCATACTTGGAAGTAGAATTAACAAAAACTATCATTTAGTCTTTTTGTCAAAGGGCACGACTTCAGCATGCAGGAGCTGAATTTGTCCACGAAAAAACAGTCTACAATTTTATGGACGAACCCTACAAATATCCAGTACCAGACAGATTCTGGTAATCAGCAATGCGATTTGCATATGCCGCGGCAGAGTTTAACTTTTCCTCCATTCTTGATCGAGCATCCTTGCTAGTGAGGTGTCAAGCACAACGCTGTCTTCCTGGCTTGATATTTGGCGATGTAAATGGAGCTTTGGCGATGAGGTTGTGGAAATGAATTACGCTCCATGAACAGAGGACCAGAGATTGTAAATGAAACCATGACACCGATATTATTAAAGAATAATATAAATCATATTCTGGAACCTCACCTATCAGCTTAAATTTTTAGGTGAGATGGATCCTTCACATGGTATCAGAGTCTTGTTGACCCAGCGGTCACGAGTTCGAATCTCATCATCTCCATTCTATTTGATAAAAATCAGGCACAAATCAGTGTGAATTTGTTCAAATTTCAAGCCTAAAAAATTTTTACTTAAAAAAACATGTTAAAGAATAATATAAATTATATTTTAGATTTTCACCTATCGATTTAAATTTTCAGATGATATAGTTTCTTAACAGATATTTATGCTGCTGTTAGCATGTAAATTACCTTTTGTATGCGACATCTTTTATCTTGCTTTCATTCATCTTATCTTGCTTTATATCTTGTATCGTGTATAGCACTACATAAAAAGGCATGTCTTTTTCAAACAATAAAGAGAAGGGCCATTACAATTTAAGTACTATTTAGCATAATTCAATTAAAAAAAAACTCTTTCAGATTAAGAATGATCCAATCATCATAGAGTTGCCTCTGCCTCGTCCTGTTCTTTCTTGTGAAATTCAGGATGAAGGGTCAGGATGAAGGGTCGATGTTTCTAGCACTCATCTTTTCCTTCCGGGTCGATCAAGTCTTTTCCCTTTGTCGATGGGAGAGAAAGAAGAGTCTGCGCCGTCTGCTTTCCACAAATGGTTATTAAATATTTTAAATCTGCTAGCAAGTTGCTTTCTTATCGATTATGGAGGAGCCCTTCTAATTTTCACTGTCTTCTTTTTGAGTTATGTTGTCATTATCCTGCCAAGTTTCAGACATATGATACAATTGCCGTGCTGGGCGGGTAAAGTAAATTATATTTGTTCTGCCATCCGAGAAATCTTGGCCAAAACTTCAGTTCTTGCCGATAAACAAACGTTTGCACGCAATCAACAGTCCCAGAATTAAACGAATGTAAAAAAACTGAAACATCTACTCCAGACACCTGAGTTATACATGGTTGAGTGTGAAAGGAAAAGAGAGGAGCCAGCCAAACTCCTCTATAAAAGCTTGTGTCATCATGGCAATAAGCAATAGCTCAAGCCAACTTTCTTTATACCCACCTAGCACGACATCCTGCGAAGATGAAGAGTTCTCTGTCCCTGAGTTTCATCTTTCTTTCTCGTCCACTCTTCACTGCCACCCTCTTGCTCATAATCCATTGCATTATCGTCCAATCTGATGCCAATGATCTGATAGCACAAACATGCAAGCACACACCATACTACAACCTCTGTGTCAGCTCTCTCAGGTCTGTCCCTAGAAGCTCGAGAGCAGATGTGCAGGGGCTAGCGCTCGTTATGGTCGATATAGTGAGGGCTAGAGCAAGCACAACACTGAGATTCATCAACCAGGAGCTTAAAAGGAGCCCAAAATTAAGGGGACCTTTGAGATTTTGTGCGAGCAGTTACGATGCAATTTTAACGGCCGACATCCCGGAAGCTATTGAAGCCCTGCAGAAAGGCGACCCTAAATTTGCTGAAAACGGTACAAATGATGCTGCCGTTGAAGCCACTTCTTGTGAAGAAAGTTTCCAAGGCAAATCTCCCCTGACCAAACTGAACAAAGTAGTGCATGACACCTCAGTGGTTGCTTCCGCCATTACCAGGCTGTTACTCTGATGGATTTTTCTCTTGCATGTGGATTCAAGTGTGTTGTAAATACTACCTCAGCACTGCAGAGCAAAGTAATCAATAAGAGAGAAATTCACTTGCCAGTTTTCTTCTTCATATTCATCCCGAGTTTCCTCCTCTGTCTCTTCTCCTTGTTCTCTGTTATAAACAAACTTTCCTAACAATTTCCAGTGTATTATGCCTAATAGTAATAACAAACTCGTTCGTATATATTGCCTTGTTAATTCGTTTTATCATCACTTTGAGCCGTTTCTTCTTCTTGAAGTTTCACGTAAATTGCCTGAAAGAAAAAGGATAAAAATTTCCTTTTAGATAGATAGATTGATAGATAGATTTTGTTTTCAAATAATTTCGATCTCTCATTGGAGACTTTCTATTAAAATTACCAAATAAAAATAATTAAATTCTTTATAAATGATATTGTTTATCACCCGAAAATACAATTTGGGTGGAATCCAAGACCATATATAATGGCAGGAGTATCGACTTATTGTAGCTGCAACAGATTGCTGCAAGTCAAGTCACTCGGGAGATGCAGTAGATTTGCAATAGCTAGTCCTGAAGATTACTTGCTTATTCCCTTTCGCAGTGAAGAAAGCTTTTGAGATGGGCCATTCGAAGTAACGTACCAGGTATAATAGCGTTGATAGAGTGACTCTTTACAGTGGGATTGCGATCGTGGGAATTTAAAGTATATTTTGTTTTAAAATATAAAAAAATAATATAAAAATAAATAAAAAATAATTTTTTTTTTTTTTACAGAGTAGCGTGGTGAGAACAACTCACCTTTACACTCGTTCACTCCGATCGGGAACCCGTTTCCAGCTAGTCTGCGCTCCTTGAGGACTTTTGAAACAGAACTTGAAAAAGAAAAGAAGGAAATAAGCAGCTTGCTTGCTATACGAGCTCTTCGCCTTTGTGCCCGTTTGGTTACGTGTGCAAACTGTGTTTTGTTAAAAATGCAATTTGCACCTATCTTTCAGTGTTTGGTTTCCATTTGAAATGTAAAAATATTAAGTGGGTCCCATAAAATAAATGAATGAAACACAAGTATGAAAAAAGTAGATAATTGTTGCTTTTTTCCGCGCGGTTTGGGGTCTTGGGGGATATATATATATATATATATATATATATATATATATATATATAAAATATATAAATATACGCCCCTATATATTACTATAATTATAATCTAAAAAAATAATTACAATAAATAAATATATTAAAAAAATATCACAATATAATTTTTATTTTGCAATCTTAATTTTGTTTCAAATGATATTTTATTATATATATATATATTAAATTAATATTTCTAAGTGTTTTTTAATAATTTGGATATAAAGATGAAATATTTAAAAAATGTTTTTAATATATTATTAAACAAAAACATGTTTGTAAAAAATAATTAGTATATTACTCTATGCCTTTTACAGTAATTTTATAAGTTAAAAGCAATATAAAAATCTTGGTAACCAATCACACAAAATTGTTTTTTTTCAATCTCAACCTCAATCACAATTTTAACTAAACACTTTACTGCTTATTTTGAACCACAGTAAAAACGCTTTTTTTAAAACTGTTTTTTTTTTCAACCTCAACCACAAAAGCAAAAGCAATATCAAACAGGCCCTTTATATGGCTTGCTTGGCTTTTCTATCGCTCCTATTTATTGTAGTAGTAGGCCTTCTAGAAGCTTCGCCAGAAGCAAGCGAGATGAGTTCGCTCTCCTTCGTAGAGTTCCGCACGAAATCTAGTTAAGTTAAGAAATCATCTCACCTAAAAGTTCAAGCTGTTAGGTGAGGTCCATAATATGATTTATATTATTCTCTAACACCCCCCTCAAGTGAAAGCCCTTTGGGCTTGAAACTTGCAAAGCCCCACATTATCTTGTGCTTGATTTTTATCAAATAGAATGGAGGTGGTGAGATTCGAACTCATGATCGCTGGGTCAACAAAGCTCTGATACCATGTTAAGAAACCATCTCACCTAAAAACTCAAGCTGTTAGGTGAGGTCCCATAATATGATTTATATTATTCTTTAACAAGTTAAAAAGAAAGATTCTTTATCTTAGTCAGATTGTTTGGAGATGCTGACAAATATGTTTGCTATATTTTGCAGATGTAATATGTTTTTCCTATAATTACAAGATTTGAATGTAGTCCTAAAAGTGTGTAGTGTAATGTTAGAAGACTTGTAATCTGAAAAATAGATCTCGAGTTTAAATCAATGCATGTATTCCTTATAAGAATCTAAGATAACTAGTACTCTACTCGTTTATTTGAACCCACAAAATATTCTTTTAAAATAGAGTTTCTCATATAAAAAATAATAAATTGAATGTGCATGTATATCACATACGTGTTATAGAGCTACTTTATATAAAAAAAAATTACTCTCAATTCATTTCTTTAATATATCAATGAAAAGACTTAACCGGTAATTTATAAAGTTTACGGGATATGTAAAATTGATAAAAAAAAAAAAAAAAAACCTTGTTTAGAGGTAAAATTGAAATTATCTTTATAGCCTGAGATAATTTTAATATATGAATATTTATCCATAATTTTTTTTACTTTTTTTTTATAACGTATTTGGTAATATGACATAGTTTTGCAGATATCATAGATTTTCTCTCATGGATTATGTAAGAAATGAAATTGATGATAATAAAAAGAGAACCTTGATAAAGAATTCTTGATTTCATCATGTAATAATAATCTAATTTATAATATTTTAATTCAAAAACTATAAAATTAATCGATGTTTTTGTAAGTTATTTTATTATCAAAATCAATTTTAAAGTCTCCAATTTTAACCATAATTTTGATCAAATAATTATTTTATTAAACTGACAACAAATAAAAATTCTTTTTCTAAACTATTTTAAAAAAAACCACAAACACACACGTAATTTAATCTTCATTGATGGGCTTGCTCGGCCCTACGTTAGAACTTATGGGCTTTCTCTAGCCCTATTCTTGTACTTGCGGGCTTAGCCCCTGCTCTCTAATGAAGGTCTCGTGAAGCCCTTTAGCCAGCTCTCTTTATCAATCGATTTATCTAGTCTGCAAGCTAAAGCAACGAGTAACGAACGCCAAATGGAGTCATAAACTACCACATAGCTGTTGGCCACATGCAGACGCTGCCAAGGATAATCCCAACACGTGTCCCGATCAACTCCTTTCACCCACCTCCTCCTTCCACCTGTTGCCACATGTCATCAACCTTTCCTTCAAAGATTTCAAAAACCTTTCTGGCTCCAAAGTAGCCGTAGAAACAAAATAAAAAAAGAAAAAACCCCATAAAACGTATCACACATGTCTTAAGCCTAAAAGGCAGGACACTAGCACGTGACCAATCACGTTCTTTCAAGCTTCTCCATTCCCTTCTCCACTCCTCCCCTCTAAAAAAAATAATATAAACCGTGCTGCCATCCAGAACCTTCACGCGCATTGGAATCCCATCGTCCATCACCACCTGCACAAGAGAAATCGTAGCCGTCGCCTTTCATTGCGCCTCGATTCATGCCACGTGGCGTTTCATTTACGGTACGAAAAAAAGGATTGTCTTCAATCTTATCCTCGCAGGATCTATAAATAAATTCGTCACCCCACTTTCCATTCTTCATTTCCTACATTCAAAATTCAAAGGCTCTGGTCGCAACAGAAGAAAACAAAAGGAAAGAAAAATTTAACTTTTTTTTTAAATAATTCGTACAGACATGGCAATGAATATAACATATCAGATCGGAGCTCTAGCTGGAACATCGATCCAAGCTGAATCAATCAGTGACTCCACCGCACCCATCGGCCCGGCGGCGACGTGGAAAACTCCAATCCCAAGCATCCGGTGCAAAATCATTAAACCGGACATGATGGAGAAAAGATCACAGCCAACAAGCCCTTGCAGGTCTCCAATACTAAGCGGAAGCAATGGCACCCGTCCAGATCTATCAGTGGCATGCCAGGCATTTGCGACAGAAACACTGGAGTTTATGACAATGGATGAGAGCAAGGCAGCAGAGGAAGAGAAGATGTATAAAGAGGTGAAGACAGAGAAGGAGAAGGGGGTTCCAGTTTATGTGATGATGCCATTGGATAGTGTGACGATGGGGAACACGGTGAATAGAAAGAAAGCAATGAATGCTAGTTTGCAGGCGTTGAAGTGCGCAGGTGTGGAAGGGTTGATGGTGGATGTTTGGTGGGGATTGGTGGAGAGAGATGCGCCGGGTGTGTATAAATGGGGAGGGTATACCGAGCTGTTAGAAATGGCTAAAAGACATGGTCTCAAAGTTCAAGCTGTTATGTCGTTTCATCAGTGCGGTGGCAACGTTGGAGACTCTTGCACGTATGTTTTATTTCCTTCTTTTTCTGGAATTTAACGTCCTTTACCAGTTATTTATGAGCGTGCAGTACACGCGCTTCTGTTGGCCACACATGTCTAACTCACGTGGGCGGTTGTCTTGGGATCTGTCAGAAAACGTGAAGTTTTCTAGATTCCTTATCCCTTGAAAAAGTGCTTTTTCTTTTTTCATTGACATGAACCAAAATTATCATAAGATGAGTGTCATCGGTAGGGTGAAAACTGTGGAAGGTGAATGTAAAATCTGTTTTTGATAGTTCCCTGAGCTGCTTGTATTGGAAGCGTGAATTGGTTTTTTAAATTGCTGGATGCAGGATTTCATTGCCCAAATGGGCCGTTGAGGAGATTGATAAAGATCAAGACCTAGCATACACTGATCAGTGGGGAAGGAGGAATTATGAGTATTTATCACTTGGGTGTGATACCCTTCCAGTTCTCAAGGGGAGGACACCTGTGCAATGTTACTCTGATTTCATGCGGGCCTTTAGAGACCACTTCAAACACTTTCTTGGTGACACCATTGTGGTAATTACTTTCTCATCGCTGTTTCTTCCTCTTTCAATTGTTATAATTCATGTGTGTGTTAAACTATTTTTGGTTGAATATGATTAGTTTTGATTCTGCTCCATCACAGCTTTCATTTTTCGAGGGTAATCTGTCTCTGTTGGGCTGCTGCTTTGCTTAATTATGCGCGCGGTTTGCGTTGTCATTTCCCTGCATGATAGAGCCCTTTTAGTACTCAAATAATTGATTCTAGCGGTTTGATGTCTTTGCTTGAATAATTTGTCATCACTGGTTACGGATTGATATTGTCAACAAGTTAGAGCAATGATGTCATAAGTATGTCTTGAAAGAAGTTTGTTGTCTAAACTATTTAGAATTTGTTTTATTCAGGAAATCCAAGTGGGAATGGGTCCAGCAGGTGAGCTCCGCTATACTTCATACCCGGAGCAGAATGGAACCTGGAGATTCCCAGGAATCGGAGCTTTCCAATGTTATGACAAGGTATTCACTTTCTCTTTTACTTCTTAAGCGATTAAACCACCAACTTGTAATCTTTTGGATCTTGCTAATTATCTGTCACATGATGCAGTATATGTTGAGTAGCTTGAAAGCAGCAGCTGAAGCTGCTGGTAAGCCAGAATGGGGCAGCACTGGTCCTACTGATGCTGGCGAGTACAACAACTGGCCAGAAGACACCCAGTTTTTCAGGAAAGAAGGTGGTGGCTGGACGAGTCCCTATGGTGAATTCTTCCTCACTTGGTACTCTCAGATGCTCCTGGACCATGGTGAGAGAATACTGTCATCAGCAAAGGCAACCTTTGAGAATATTGGTGTTAAGATGTCAGTGAAGATTGCAGGAATTCATTGGCACTATGGAACCCGGTCTCACGCCCCGGAACTGACGGCAGGATATTATAACACAAGATTCAGAGATGGTTACCTTCCCATTGCTCGAATGTTAGCTCGGCACGGTGCTATATTCAATTTCACTTGCATAGAAATGCGTGACCATGAACAGCCACAGGACGCCCTTTGCGCCCCTGAAAAGCTTGTGAGGCAAGTGGCTCTAGCAACCCGGGAAGCAGATGTTCCGCTTGCCGGGGAGAATGCACTGCCAAGATATGATGGGTACGCGCACGAGCAAATTTTACAGGCATCATCATTGAATATCGATGAAAGTTCAGGTGGTAAGGAGATGTGCGCGTTTACGTACTTGAGAATGAACCCTAACTTATTCCAACCAGATAACTGGAGACGCTTTGTGGCATTTGTGAAGAAGATGAAGGAAGGGAAGAGTGCTGACCGGTGCTGGGAGCAGGTCGAGAGGGAAGCTGAGCATTTTGTGCAAGTCAGTCAACCTCTAGTCCAGGAGGCTGCCGTGGCTCTCATGCACTAGGATTTGGCGGGCTTCTTGTAAAAAACCGCTGAAACAGCAGCCCAAGCCCCTGCTTCAGCCATGGCTGCTTTTCATATGCTATGGCTATAGAAGTGCTCTTAGTGTAGAATTATGAAGACCTGCCTATCTTATTTGTGTTTTCTTTTCATATGCTATGTCCATAGAAGTGCTCTTATTGTATAATTATGAAGAATTTTCTGTCTTTTTCATGCGTAAACAGTGTTATATATATAAGTAGTCGTGTATAAGGAGTTCCCTCTCTGTCAGGGAAACTAATATAAAAAGGGTTCCAGGTTAAATGAGCTGATTATAGGGAGTTATTCTTTGGCTAACAAATCAACATCTAATTTTAAAGGATATTTATACAATTTTAATGTATGCTAACACCAACACTTCCTCTCACTCATCGATAAAAATAACAAATTTAATTCCATTATTTAGTTTTGATGGGAAATGACCCTAAACATCCGAATCAATAATAGTAAACCTAAACATTCGGATGAATAATAGTAAACAAAGTATCATTTTTATTGAAATTTAAAAGATAAGACACTCAATAATTTTAGCCCGAAGACAAATTTTCCATACTGTTTTTAGAGATGTGGGTATTCGGATTAGCTTATGCACATCTTGATTAATCTCATGGCTTCTAAATTAACGACCAATTAAAACCTTCAATGACCCCGACTAATGTTGATTAATTTCATAAATTCTAAAATTAACAACCAATTAAAATTTCCAGTGACCCTATCTAATATAGAACTCAATCAATCTGGTGACTGACCAGTGAGTCATGTAGCATAGGCCTCTTCTATTAGTGTCACACCCGATGATTTTATCACCCTCATATGGATATCCTGTAGCAAGCAGAATGCAATAAACATCATAATAGCATGATTCAATTGCTTAATAAGTAATAAATTATTTGATAAAGAGAGAATAAATAAAGTATTATGCAAATAGATAAAGGGTGTAAGATTGATATAATCTCCTTCAATCATATTAATTTGATCATCTTTGCCAACAATCATTCACTCACAACAAGATGAATTCTTAGTATAAAATAGAGACTCGTCATTTATTATAGTATCGTGGAACTATAATCAATTTCCATTCTTGAAAGATACTGTACCAAGACTATCATATTTGTCCCCAAGTTAGCATCTTACATAATAATGACACCAAAATAAAATAAAATTCATATAATTTAATAATCAACATAATAATAATAAGAAGAAGAAGAAGAAATTCAAACCAAAACTCGAGACTGGCTTGAATATCTAAAGATCCGTACTTATCTCTTCATAGAGGACCATATGGATCAATTGACCGGGCAAACCAGCAGAGTCCACAAATCCCACATAAAAAGCAGGAAAACCCGGTCCAAGAGAGTTACAACCCCCTCTTCCTCATTCCTCTGCTACTATATATACACACTCATTGCAAGCACAGTACGTATACAACCGCACTACTGATATTTCAATTCCAGATCAGAAAAGCTTACATATTTACCAACAATACCTCAGGAAACATGTCTGGCATGCAGCAGAGCTTCAACGCAGGGCAAACCAAAGGCAACACCCAGGTAGGAAAAACACCTAAAGATGCGCACGGGGAATCATATTATTAAGGTTGAAATATAATTTTGTTTGTTGAATTTGGAGCAGGCCAAGGTAGAACAGTGGACTGACACCATCCAGGACACAGCAGATGCAGCCTGTAGAGACAGGACTTCACCTGGTGCTCATTCAACCTGTGATTCTGCCCAGATGGAGAAAGATCAAAGTGCTGGTTTCCTGCAGCAGGTAGCTATCTCCTTTCTTAGCCCTCGAACATGCCTGCACCCTTTGGAAAGTCTAATTTATATATATATGGTTAAGAAATCATATAACTGCCCAAGTGTTTAGGTGAGATGATTTTTTAATAAAATATTAGAGCCTTATCGATCCAGCGGTCACGAGTTTGAATCTCATCACCTCTATTTTATTTGATAAAAATCAAGTACAAGGTAATGTGAACCTGTGCAAGTTTCAAATACAGGATAGTGTGCGCCTGTGCAAGTTTCAAATCTATGAGGTTTTCACTCAAAAGAATGTGTTAAAAAATAATATAAATCATATTCTGAGACCTAATTTAACAGCTTAAATTTTTAAATAAGATGAATTCTTAATTTATATATATATATGTGAAATGTCTGATTTTGCTGTGTACACAGACTGGAGAGCAAGTGAAGCATGTGGCTCAGGATGCAATGGACTCTGTGAAGAACACACTTGGTGTAGGTCAAAGTAAGAAATGAAAGAATAGCCGATGCTAAATATGGTCTGACGAGCAAGTTGCTGCTGATTTCTGGAGATGCTGATACAGTTGCTTTTCTTTCTGCATGGACGACAAGTAGAGCACTCTGTTCCTTTTTCATTTGGTTAATTTGGGACCCCTCTCTAATGTAATAAAAGCTGTCTCTTCTCTCTTGTTTTCCCTTCAGTTTTCTTATTAAAAGTGGACATCGATCGGTTCAATAAAGCAAATGCAAGAATTCACATAAGGTTGCTCATATTTTGTTTTTACTTTAGTGATTGTTGATAGTGCGGTTGAATTTATTTTTAAAAATATTTTTTATTCGGAAAAAATATAAAAATGATGTTTTATTATTATTTTTTAAATTATTTTAGATATCAGCATATCAAAATGATTTAAAAATACTAAAAATATTTAATTTAAAATGACAAATAAATAAAAAATCAATTTTTTCAAAAATATTTTTAAAATATAGTATCAAAGAGCCACTTAAACTCCTCTAAATCAGCACATTATCTTATAAGTTAAACGAGGACAAGGATTTCAACAGTAATGAACAATGTTTTGCATTGTTCATCTAGACTCAAAGACATTGTGTATTGCAATAGTGAAATTACTATTTTGCCCCTCTGCTTACTGCGTTTTTAACCTTAGGTCCGTGGTATTTTTGATTTTTTATCTTTCTGTGCACAATAAAATAAACCATAATACCCATGAATAAGATAAAAATACACATTTACTGTCGGGGCATTAAGTTTATTTCACATATTTTTTAAATGGCTAAATATGAAGAGAAAAAACCTAATACGACAAAAATGAACAGTAATCCTCGGGGTCAGTAAGGTAACTGCACATTTTTTAAAAAATTGCCAAATACATATATACCCCCATATAAGACACAATACAAGAGTTGGCTATAGGGTGTGCCGATAATTTACTATTTTTTATTATATATTCTAACGCGGTACTCTTGGCATGTCGTTGGACATGCTGTCCGTTTGCGCGCTCACGCAGGTTTTAGACGGCACGTGTGGTGGTTTCTGGTGTGCAAAAATACTCTACTGGCATTTAGAATTATTCTACATCATGTGTATCTTCCTCATGGTGCGGCGCGTGGGGGTCTAAGATGGTCGGAGAAGTGCCAATGGTCAGCTGAAATTTCTCCCCCCTTTTCTCTCTCCCGAGTGTGAAAATATCTGTCATCCACCGCTATTTATTGACTTTTCATTGTAGTCCCTGATCTTTCAATTGTTGTTTATGGTCTTTATTTTTGTAATATTAGTTTTGCTTTGTTTCAATTTGGTCATTCGATTGCAATTGATTATATATTATAGTTTAATTTCGGTCCTCAATTTTTTAATTTCCTGATTGGTTTGAAATCCTTAATATTTCTGGTATTAGAGTTTTTATATGTTTCAATTGTATCCTTCAATTCAAATTGATTATATATTTTAGTTTCATTTCGCTCCACAGTCTTTTAATTTCTGGTTTTGTGTTAAATTCTTTAATTTTTTCTATATGAAAGTTTTGATTTGTTTCAATTTTATCCTTTAAATAAAATTTATTATATATGTGTTTTCCATTCCGGCCCTTATACTTTTAATCTTGGATTTTATTTTAATTCTTTTATTTTTTATATATATTTCTTAAATGGTTCCTATTTTTGTCTATATTTATATGTACATGCTCTTAGTTTTTGTTTATAATTTTATTATTTTCACTGTTATTAAGGTTTTTTTTTTATGTGATGTTTATATTATAATTTGTGTTGGTAATCATTTGAAAATTAATATTTATTATTTTTTCTCTTTGTTTTTTTTATTTTTATTTATTTTTCAAGTCAAATAATTTTTTTAAAATCTAATAATATTTTTTTTGTCATTTATTTTTTTTTTAAATTTCTTTTTTGTTAATATTATTTAATATTAGCACCTTAATATATATATATATAAATGACTTAGGTTTTTTTTTGAAGAAAAAAATGAATATTAGTGTTCTGAAATACTTTTAATATAATATTATGAGGAATAAATCTTATAAAAAAATAATTTAATTTCTTTTTCTAACAGTAAGTATGGTGTCATCGATAATATGGACAATAATAATTAGATTATGAATTATTTATAATAATATTTATAATGATAGCTACAATAATTATGACAATTTAACAATCATGATAATAACAATGACAATAATAATCGAAATAATTCATCACTTGATGTTATTTTCCTTAGAGGTTGACTTTTGCGATTTTTTTATGTATGATATTTCATATCTAATATTACATAAATAAAAAATATACAAAGTCATATGTAGACGAAACAAGTGGAAAATTTGGGGTACCTACAATGAAAAAAATATACGAGCTAATTCCCCTCTACTTTGTCGTAGCCATAAATAAATTTTTTTAAAATGCAAAAAAATGTTAATAGTCTTAGATTTTTTTTATAATGCTATATATCTGAGCAAAATAACCAACTTACAAAACTTTTGGTTCTTACTATAGCAATAATAATAATAATAATAATAATATATTAGGTTTTTGTATATTCATTTTACTATGGAAAATATGTTTAAAAAAATAATTATTAAACAATATTTCAGATCTGAAATATTATACATAAACAAAATTTACAATTCTTAGATTTTAAGTTGTTTGAGTTAAAAAATTATTTTTATATATAACATTTCAGATATAATATTACATAAACATAAAACAAATACGAGACAACATATAAACAAAATGGGTAAACAAATTTACCCAAATTATCTATATTTAAAAAATATACAAATTATTTTCACTATATTTCAATTACAATATTTCTTTTAGACAGAAAAAACTTATTTCTATCCAATTTTATCTATTATAATTTTAATAATTAAATATTAAAATAATAAATAACAATATATAAAATATCAACCAATTTTCTATATAGAAAAGCTCAGCGGGCAACTTACCTCGTTTACAATCTAAAAGATGAAAACCAATGTTCTTTATATGAAAGAGGCACAATAATTCAACTCATTTATAGCTTGTAAAACGACGTATGGTTGATGGTGATTTTTTTTTTCTTGTTTAATCTTGAGATCACAAGTTTAAAACTAAATTCCTTTTATGCTTAAAAAAATATAACATAAAACATAAATTAAATTATTTCTAATCTTTTTTGTTCGATGAAAATTATTCATGTGTAAGAAAAAATAAAATTATTTTATTTTACTTTTTAAAATTTAAGAGCTTCTAAACTAGCTCGTGTTTAAAGATATATATGAATTTTTTTTATTTGATATGTAAATTGATTAAAAAATTAAATCCCACTTATTTTCAAATAAGAAAATATTAAATTAAGATTAGTATATTATACTAAATTTAATCTTGGCTCGATTATTTTCTTTTTCACATTATATCAAACTACTGATGTATATATATATATATATATATATATATTAAGAAATATAATATATTTATAGCAAAATCACTAAATTAAGGGCATGTTTGGAAAAACTGTTAGCTTTTCAAAGTGCTTTTCATACTGAAATATATCAAAATAATGTTTTTTTATTTTTAAAAATCATTTTTAATATCATCATATCAAAATGATCTAAAAATATCAAAATATATTTATTTAAAATAAAATAAAAATTTGATTTTTTTGAAAATAGCGTTTCAAAATATATCCCAGAAAGCTTCTAAATATTTTGGTGTGGGAGTGGAGCGACGCTCAAAAAACGACCGTTTGCCAGCGTGGTTCCACAATTTTCTCTTCTCGATCCTTCATGTTCTTGCCTTGTCTAACTACGCACACGTGTCTTCGCGGTATTGCACCCAGACCAAAAAAGAAAAAATATCATGACGCCCCCCTTCCACTATCAAAACCCGAAATTACCGCTGGGCTATTTTCCTTCTTCCGTCGTCACTCAAAAGCAGACACTGGCCAATGGCCATGGCCATGGCCACTTCTCTCCACCTAAACCACACATTTTATCACCGTTTCACTCCTACTTCGCATAAGAATCGGAATTTGAACTTTTACTGGCGGTTTCCGTCTTCACTTTCCGGGAAAGCTAGGTTTTTAACTTTGAAGAAGTACTACCGAGGCACTGGACATGGAGTTTTCTCGTCGAGTATTATTAAAGCGAACAATAAAAATAATACGGAGATTGACGAGGTTTCCGTTCAAGAAGAGAAAGAGAACGAGATGGAACGGCCTCCTTTTGATATCAATCTAGCTGTAGTTCTTGCTGGTTTCGCTTTCGAAGCCTACACTAGTGTCCCTGTAATTAATACTTAATTCATTTTTAATTTCAATTATTAAGTCTTAATTGAATATAAAAATTTCCCCGAAATCACATGAAAAAAAAAATTGAAATTCAATAGGCACTCGTTTTGCTCTCTTGCTATTCAGGGTAACAAAATCAGAGTAATTTGATGTTTAGTTGGTGTGTTTGTTTTGTTTTAATCAGGAAAACGTAGGGAAGCGCGAGGTTGATGCTGCAGATTGTAAGACTGTGTATCTTTCAGAGTATGTGATCATTAGTTTTTAGTAATACTTGAGGCTTAAACATTCATTACTTATTCTCTTTGTTGTTGCAGAGAAGATGCATCTAGCCTGACCTTTTTCTCTCTCTTGAAATCTGATTGATATGTCTGCAGGTCGCTTGTACGCGAGATATACGATGGCCAGTTGTTTATAAAATTGAAAAAAGGTTTTGATTTGCCAGCCATGGATCCATGGGTGCGTCATTGTATTTATCCTTTGTTGCATTGAGAAATAGGATTTATGTGCAAGTTTTTATGCTTACCTGCATGGAAAGCATGTGCAACTGGAAACACATAAGCACAGCCCTAACCAGTTGGTGTTTTCTTTTGGTTGCCCCCTCCCTTGAATATGAGCTGACAAAGTCACACATTCTGCCTTTACTTATCTAACTGCGGGTGTATTAAAGCTTTACTTATCTAACTGCGGGTGTATTTCCAGGGAACAAGTGATCCTTATGTGGTTATGGAACTGGATGGTCAGGTTGTCAAAAGCAAGGTCAAGTGGGGGTAAGCTGTTGATATTTCCATCTCACTCACTCTCTCACACAAACTGAATCTTAAGGTTGAATCTGTTTCCTGCACAAAATTTTCATTATGTTGAAATTTTATGCACTTTAAAGCATGTGCTTTCTTCTTTCTCCTTTGAACTTAGCAGTTGGAGTTGGAGCTTGAAATGGTGGCTGACTGCTCCTCTGTTTAATATTAGACAATAAGTAGTATAAATTACAACTTTTCACAGCAGCATTCGCGGGGATGTGAGATTCTTATGGAACTGAGAATGAATGACAAATTTCATTAACTCTGCAGGAAATATTTGAAAGGAAACTTTTACTTGAATTTCGTTTAATGCTCTTATTTTATTAGAAATCCTTCTCTGAAGTGTAAAATTAGAGAGAGAAAAATCATACGGTATATGCCCCATTTTCTATATTTTCTCCTGTTATACCATCTTTATCAACCCCACTTTGTTTGCTTAAACTTGCTAGGAATTTCATTCCAATTTGATTTTTATTTCTTTTAATGCACTTGTTTTGTTTTTTGGTGTACGGAATTTGTTACTGAGAGAATGAGAGTGGTAGTTTTAGCGTTTACCACCCCTATCTCATTGTATTGAATTTTGTCAATCCTTGATACCACTTGCATCTTGAAACTTTTTTATGCCTTACTGAATCCAGTAACTACAATCTCCTCTGGAAAAGAAATGCAGATTACCAAGGTAAATGACAGATTGGAGTTAGCCTCACAATCCTATTGCCTTTTTTCTTCAAAGTTTTGGTCAATCCTTGATGTTTCAATTGAAATGGCTTTTTGCTCCTTACTTAATGCAGCTGTACCCTCTCCTTTGGAGAAGGAACACAAAGAAATGTGATTTCAGGTGGTACTATATTTGCTATTATGGCCTGCTTGAGTAATGGCCATTGCTTATATGGAATTTGTGAGGATGGTTGTCTTATGGAGTGGAAATTTTTCCTTGACTGTTTTAAAACTCAAGCCCAAAATTAGGTCCATGTTTTGTGCACTTCTATTTGTAGACATAGTTGTGATCTAGCAGAAGCAGCAGAATCTTACAAGTTTGTTCTTGAACTGTTAACAATTTAAAAAGAATTTGTTACAAGTAATCATTCAATGATGGCAGGACAAAGAAGCCAACTTGGAATGAAGACTATACTGTTAATATTAAGCTGCCTCCGACCAAAAATCTTCAGGTAAATACTTATTCCTTCTGAATTTATAAGTTTGTTTCTCATCTGGGAGTATGCTGGGGGCACATTTCTATACCCTTTTTATCATTCTTTCTAGCTGCTGTTTTGACTTAAGCACAGGAATGAGCAAATTCCAATTGCATACTTGTATAAAAAATTCTAATGCTTATTATAATCACTCTAAAAATGAGCATGAATATCGCTTACAAGTTTCTGATTTACTCAACAAATCATCTCTAGATTCCTATAAGAAAGGAAAATATGGCAATTGGAGTCGAAGGAGAGGAACAACCCAACATTTAAAGGGATCAAGGACCGGTGCTTTTTAATCGAGATCTCAGTTTTTTACTTGTTAATTTCTTTTGAAAGAAATATGTCCTTTTGCAAATCTCATTCATTCTAAATCCAAAATCTTTTACCATTTAATGCTTCCAGTACTACAATTTGGATTTGCTGGCTCCTGAACTTTTTGGTGTAGTTAAATATTAATCCCCACCATCTATACATCTACACAGTTTGAAGAAATGGCTGGCTGTACAAGGTGTCTGATATCTCTTAAACTAATTTTCTCTATTATGTGAATTTTTAAAGACTGGCTTCTAGATCTAGGAGATACTTCACATAGTATTGTATTGCTGTGGATGTGAGGGCTGCTACTTGTTGAGGATGGCTTGGAAGGGATTGCTGTATTCAAAGTGGAATCATCTTTGGGAAACATTCTGTGCATAATTGCACAGTTATAGTTAGTTAGAAAGTATATGGCAGCATTGTTTTAAATAGCCCAAATGGTCAGTTGCATGCAGTATTGAATGTGTGGGTTCTCCTTTTGCTTGTATAGTTAATGTTCTCCAATGGCTTTCATCACTCACCAGAGGGCTTACAGGTAACTGTACATTAGTTGCCCTTCCTGCCAATTATGACTTGGCATTAAACTTTAAATTTACCTTCTCACACACATCCATCAATATGCCTTACAGTCATAATCATGTTGGACTGACCAGACTGGATCATCCTTGTTTGGGATATTCTTTTTAAACAATTGGTTCACAGGATCTCTTTGTTCCATTAGGGTATCCTATTAAGGATTGTGCCTTTATCTCAATTAATTATCATATCTTATCCCTGTTTTTAGTCTGCTACCTCCACTGCTGGTTTGTTATTAATGACATTTTTGGTGATAATTTTGTTCATACCAATTAGGACTGAAGTCTCTTGTGCAATACAAATGCATGATCCGAGGCATAAATTTGAAGGATGTGATCAGAATAGGAAGTTATCATTTTTATGTTTAGTTGCAACTCACAGGTAATTCTTTGGAATGTGTTTTCGAGCTTCAGGTTGCAGCTTGGGATGCAAACCTTGTAACTCCACACAAGCGCATGGGTAACACAAGCATAAGTCTGGAAAGCCTCTGTGATGGTGAGGATTCAATAAAATTTGTGCATGCACCTGTTTGGGAAAAGATGTCATACCTGTCATTATACTTGGATCAGTGATTATCAGCAAGTACAAGTTTAATAATAATTAGCACAATATTTTTACTGTTAGATTGATGATTGCACTTACTAAAAGATATTTCATTGCATGAACTGAAGTGTGCAAGTTTAATTCCACAATTACAAGTTCATTTGATGTGTATGAAAGCAGTAAGCAGATGGAGTTTGGAAATATGGACTGCATGCCTTTTTCTACCAAAATTATTAAATTACTTGTGCCTTTCCAGGAAACTTGCATGAGGTGGTGGTTGAACTGGAAGGGATGGGTGGTGGTGGAAAGTTGCAGTTGGAGGTAAGTTCTTGCAGTGAAATAAAATTTAAGTACGGTCTAAATCTCAAAGGGTATGAGTATGTTATATGTCTTCCACCTCAACATGGCTGACTCATCAACTTCTGGTTTAAATTTAAGACAATTAGCAGCGGCAAGATTCATGCAGGCATGACATCTTGTTTCACCTAATACTGAAATTATTGGAAATCTAACGTGTTTTTAGTATTTTTTTTAAAAATAATAGGATTATCACACAACTTATTTGGTTTGTGGCTGCATCTAAGAGTTTCAGTGTCCTTATGAAAGGAACTCCTAGAAATATCCATCTTTAGGTCCCAGGTGTTGCTTTTTAGTCAATGAGTTATGAGAATGGTGGTCTGTAGCTCTAAACATATCAGCTTTTCACATCCCAAACATTTTGATCTGGCTCAAACAACTTCAGCTTATTGTTGCACCGAGTCTGATGACAGCAGTGTGTTAAACTATACTAAATTTTAAAGCATCACTTCTGGAATCACGTCCTGAATTTGAATTTTAATGCAGAAGTGCCAAGAGAATTGGCATAGAAAGATTTTCCTTTTTTGCATAGTTTGGTTATGCTGCCATCTACCATTGCATCTATGTTTGATGGGAATTTCCCTGTGAAGGGTAAATGCAAGGAAGTTTTTGAATATGCAAAACTTCCTAATCCCAAAGACTGTATGATGTTTTTCAGTTAATTGGGTATTGAAAATAGAGTACTTATCCGACATCATGAAGGACTATGAATATAGTGATTTAAGCTCATGTCCAAACATGGGATCAACATAAGAATCCTCTTGGAATTTTTCAATAGGCTGGAGTACTTTAGCCTACTCTCAGCTATATTATACATGAATTGCACTTCGATGTATATTCTTTGAGAAGAAAAAAAGCTTTTGTATTGCTGCTTGTTATATCACAAAAACACAATTCTTTTGAAATCTGCATGCTCTTAGAGTATTAAACACGTTTTCCTGCTTCTATTTTTTTTTCTTTTTTCATATTTCTTCCTCTTTTGACTTTGATAATACCATTTATCATTTAATGCATGGTGTTTCAACGTGGATAAAGGAGTGGCTACCTTAAAAGTGTACAAACATTGCTATGTGATGCTAGGAGGTCCACCAAGTTCAGGGTAATAATGCTGCCTGTTGTGTTTCATTTCACATTAAGTTTACATTTTATTTATTACTTTTCTTTCTTTCGATTTATAATTTCTGTCTGGTTGTCGCCATTTGGTTAAAATGTCATCTCTTATTCTCCTTCAGGTGGTTCTTTAATTTCCATCCTATTGTGTGTCTGGAACCCTAGCTAATTTATCCACCTGATAATTTTGTAGAAAATATGTCAAACATGATAGGAAGGCATCAGAAGAGATGAGGTCCTTAAAAAGGAATTAAAGTCCTTATGGGGGGAAAGAAAAATAGTCTAGGGTGAAGGGCACTAACTAAGTCTATGTTTGGTGAAACAACAAACATGCATTTCTAGGTTGCAAGTTTCTCTGAAATCTAATGTTCGACGAGTAGTGTTGATATGATCACTATTGTGTGTTTTTTCCTAAACTCAGTTTTAAGGAAGATGGTGGTAATGAGAAGTTAATCAGTGTGAAGGTTGTTGCAAGCTTAAAAAAGGCCTTCTGGATCATGAGCAATATCTTCAAGCTTGGTTGTAAAGGTCTAGAAAGAGTATAATTGAAGGTATCATAGATATTAAAAAATGGAAGAGTGAAAACAGTTTAACAAGAGTAAAGACAGGTGCTCTTTGAAATGATGTTGTTAGACTTGGGTTGGTTTTGCTATTAATCCTTGCTGGTTTTGCCCACCTAAGTCTTGGTAAACCAATGGGTTTTTGTACATCAAAGTCTCAAAGCATATTAACATTCCAGTCTTTCAACATTTATTTTGTGTGGGTAATGGCTTATGTTTGCACATGCCATGTTCTGTGATTGATCAGGTTTTGTTTGGTCAAAACTTAGTCAACTGAAAATGGCTCCATGTGGTAGTTGGGTATCAACAATCTCATGTTTGTTGATCTTGATGCTCTTGGTAGGTTAGACCAGTAATATCATGATATGGCCCGTTGTAGTTTCTCAAATTAGAGCGTCTTGCAACATAACTTCTCAATCTTTTTTTGAGGCATCAAATCACAGTTTAAGCTATTTCTTTGAATCAAGTATACAGGATTGTCTCACATTCATTTGAGAGGATATTAAACTTTCTTTCAGTGCACCTTCTGGTTGACATGGATATATGGATCATTGCTTTGAGTAAGGTGTTGGTTTCTCTTTGAGCAACAAGGACAATTCAAATAAATTCTCTGCATAATTTGCAAATGCAAGATTTTGTTAAACTTCTCTTTCTTTTTTCTTAATCATTGGAGGGTTCTTGGCATGTCACATTTCTGCCAAGATTTTTTTTAATGGATTTAATGCATTGCTATATACTTACTGCTACGCCTGCTTTCTTCTTGTAGTTCTAGTAATTGATGGTTATTACTGATGCTAACTGCCATTTGCTTGTACAATGACAATGCAGTTTGACTGTCACTAGAATGAAACTTTTAGTCAACTAAGTTACTAGTGACAGTCCATGGTATTCAATGTAGTACTCAGGATAGTTACCTCACGCGATATTGATTTCCTCTTTGTATATTTTCTTGGGTTTTGCTGTGAGACAATTTCTGATATATTTGGTGTTGGGTTAGCAGCTCACTTTTTTCCCTAATCTTGCTTGTTCTTCTTTCGTTTCTTTTCTTTCTTTAATTTTCCATTTTAAAATCCAAATCTTGAAAGAATTCCTCGAGTTAGAGAAACATTGTTGACAGTTCTGCAATAAATAAATAAACAAAACAAATGAAACAGTCAGAGAGCTTTTCTGTACTGTTTTTCTCCTTATTCAGAGACTTGGAAGCCTATTGTTGGTTATCAAGGTTGGTTACTAAACAAAACAAATGAAACATTGTTGATGGTAGATTAATGCTTTTTAAGTCATGTCAAGACTTCTCTCCTGCGCCAAAATTTCTCAGTGGTTTAAGTTGATAATTTTCTTTTTGAGCTTTATAGTTGCACCTGTTAATGTGTATTCCATCTATTGCCAATGTAGACTTTTTTATTGTTGTTGTTGAACTTGCATCACTTACACTTGGTACCTGTAAGGTTTCAGGTTAAATACAAAACTTTTGATGAAATTGATGGAGAAAAAAGGTTGTGGAGGCTCCCCTTTGTTTCAGATTTTCTTCGCAAAAATGGTTTTGAATCTGCTCTAAAAATGGTTGTTGGCTCAGAAACTATGCCAGCACGTCAGTTTGTAGAATATGCTTTTGGGCAGTTGAAATCATTTAATGTTCCAAATGTTTGGACAGATCAAGTTTCAAACAGTAAGAACTTGGGTGAAGCAAATTCCAACCAAATGGTTGTGTTGGACATGCCTTTGCCTTCAGAGACAGAGAATGCAACAGAAGTCCCTGTGGTTGACACGAACCGTGATGGAGACAGCAACTTAGTATTATCCCAAGCTGATAACGACTTATTAAGTAATTGGGGTGCCACAGAAGCTGGGGAAGCTACACAATCAGATAAACAATTTTGGAAGAGCTTTGCTGATGTTATCAGCCAAACTGTCGCACAGAAACTTGGTTTCTCTGTTTCTCTGGAATTAAAGTGGGATGAATTTGACTTATTAAGTAGAATTGGATTGCAGTCACAAAAGATTGCTGAAGCGGGTTATGTTGAGTCGGGGCTTGCAACTCCAGAGGGTCAGAAGGTGGACAGTGATAAAGCAAGTGCCCCGCTTACCATAAGCAAGATTCAATCTTCACTTCCAGAAATAAAGAAGGTGACACAAGATTTGTTAAGGCAAACTGATTCTGTCCTGGGAGCATGGATGGTTTTGACTACTGCTGTTTCTAAATTAAATAAGGAGGAAAATGTTTCAGGAAAGAGTTCTTCTGATAGTGAAAAGCTAATTAGCTCTTCGAATGGAACCACATTGGAAGACAAGAAATCAGAGGAAATGAAAGTACTCTTTTCTACTGCCGAGAGTGCTATGGAGGCTTGGGCAATGCTTGCTACTTCACTTGGCCATTCAAGTTTTATCAAGTCTGAATTTGAGAAGATATGCTTTCTAGACAATGCATCCACAGATACACAGGTGATATCTTTATATCGTTGACACAAGCCATCTTCCTTGTAATAATGAATTAATTGTTCGTGATGAAACACCACAAGGTTACATTTCATTTATCACTAAGTTGTTGGAAGGTGCAGGTGGCAATTTGGCGTGACAATGCAAGGAAAAGATTAGTTGTTGCTTTCAGGGGCACAGAACAAGTATGTTAAACTTTATACTTCTCTAGTGTTGTTGGGTCACCTAGCTTTCTATTTAAATTGCTTATTTTTGTTATATTTCTTCAGGTAAGATGGAAGGATTTGCGAACTGATTTAATGGTAGTTCCTACTGGGTAATGTCAAATACGTATTCCTATCATGCCTTGTTCACACACATACCCAGAGAAATGCATGGATTTGTTTGGTTCATTTTGGTAATTCCTTTCTGGTTGGTGTGTTTGTGTGTGTAACTTGTGTTGTAGTTGCATTTTGTGAGAATAGTGCACTTACTAATTTGATGGACATGGATCTGCGCATGTGATGAATTTCGTTGCTTGTAGCAAAATTCTCTTACTTCTAAGACATTGGGAATGGTAGAGTGAGTGATAAATGACGAAGTAATTGCATAGTAATTCCATGACTAAATGGTGCATACTTGGATTGTATTTCCTCAATACATAGTCAAATTCAATTTGCTAGTTGCATTTTATTGAAACCTTTTTCTCTTAAAATTTTGTAATGTGGTTTTTTCAGCCAAGAGCTTCTGGAATTGAGTTGCATGAACTATGTTTCTTGATCATTTCTCAATTTATTTATCATTATTATACATAATTTCTATGCTAACCATCATTCTACTTCTGTAGGTTAAATCCTGAAAGGATTGGTGGAGATTTTAAACAAGAAGTTCAGGTATGCAAATGATATGTATATTTGGTAATTATTTGGAATGCATCCAGTAACATGTGCAATTTCTCTCTTATTGCTGTCAATGATTATGATACACTTGATTGTGCTACAAATTTTTCAGGTTCATAGTGGTTTTTTAAGTGCTTATGATTCAGTCAGGATACGGATCATCTCTATCATTAAACTATTAATTAGCTACATGTAAGTTGTGTTTTTAATCCTGTAACTATCTCATGCTTCTCTTTCAAAATCCTAAAGAATCTTCTAGGGCAACAACCAGTGTTATATCATGCTTTAAGATATGAGTGCACACACATTTAATAGCAAATATAGGGTGGCTAAACTTATTCCTTTGTTTAGTCGGTTAGTGTTGGTTTCACCGGGTCCTTTTGTAATTAATAGTCCATGACCGGTGTGGGTTTTTTTTTTTCTGAAGTGAACTTTCTGGAATTCTTGCCTCCGGTGATGCATTGGCACACAAGTTCATGCATCTCTATAGGTGCATGTAACTATATTTTCAGGCCATATAGTTTTTGTCTTGTGCACAACTAAATTATACATGAAGAAGTGATGCTTTTTAATATGCTTGTATGATTAAAAACTTAAACATGTAATGTCAAATACATTCTTGACATTTTGTACCTTGTACCTATTATATAAATGGATTGTCATTCTTCTTGTCTTGAAATTTGGCTCAAATTTTTGCAACATATTGTCTTACATCTGTGAGATAACGTTTGCAGATCTATTATCTGGTAGTCACTGGCTATGGTTTCTTGTATTCGCTTTAATGCTGCTATTTTCATTGCACATAAGGGAATAGGTGTTGCTGTTCTTTTTTTCTCATTACATTTGAAGCAGAGTAATGTTAAAAATAACTTCGCAAATTTCTATTGATTTGTTATTTGAAATGTGAAATCATTGTTGACAGAGATAATGGAGCTGAGCCACCATTTAAATGGCATGTCTATGTAACTGGTCATAGTTTGGGTGGTGCATTGGCTACCCTGCTTGCTCTTGAACTTTCATCGAGTCAACTAGTAAAGTAAGCTCATCCTTCTTTTACTTACTAATTCCTGGTGAGTCCATTGCATTTGAATGTGGGCGCTTTTGACAGATTATGCAATTACACATTGAATTCCACTTTTATTCGTGTTTTAGGCGTGGTGCAATTTCTGTGACTATGTATAACTTCGGATCTCCTAGAGTTGGTAACAAAAAATTTGCAGAAGCTTATAATCAGGTAACTGTAAATTTTTAATTGTATCTAAGATTGTGTCAATCACAAGAAATTTCTTTTATATGGGTGGGTTGCAACTCTCCCTTTTCCTGTTGGCACAACTTGAAGTGAAATCATGATGGGGGTGCACATTTTATCATATAATTTACAGGTGGTTATATTGCTTGCTTGCTGTACACGACACTAGTTCATATTTCTTAAAAGCTGCAACTGGTTCCTTCTTTCTAATTTTATTTCTCTGGATTTCTTTGTTCAATTAGACATATTTACTACAGATTGACCTTTGGTGCACATCTTTCCTTTTGTTTTCTGCTTCGATGAAAGGATATGATTTTTTTTTATTTAGAATCATTTCATATTCCTGTAGTTTCATAACATATTGAAAAGGAAACTGTTTTTCCTTATTCCACATCAATTTTTTGCCTCTATGCATGTGGGGAATGGGCTGAATTGATATAAGATGTTCTGGAGTCTTAAGAACTTGCAAAAAGTTAAGTCCATGATTATTGACTCCATAACAGAGATGAATGGAGGAGACGGATCCATGTAGCGACCCTACTTAGATTGGAATTGAGACCTAGTCGAGTTAATATTGATTTTCTGACAACTTTTGCATGATGTATTATAAATATTTTTGTTTAAAACTACAGCAAAATTATAGGAAAACCCGAGAAGAATGTTGGGCATCCAAGTACAGCTGGTTTCAATAAGATATCTTTACTATTATGTGACTGAGCTCCCATGTTACAGTGCATGATCTCATGAAAAGTACTGTAGGTTTTATGAATCTCTGGGGTAAGTTTTATGAATCTCCGTGCAGCTCAAAGAAATTGCATGGATTTCCTCTCTAGCTCCAAAAAAATCACAAACAGAAAAATGTGCAAGTGGCTTCAACGTCCCCTTTGATGCATCTCATGACTTGGTTTAATTGTCGAGATACTTTTCCACTAGGTTATCATGTGATGTCTGACATACAAGTGTGGTCTTTCAATTTTCTCTAACTACAAGAGAGTTATGTGAAATGTACCTTATGTTTACTTCTTGTTATTTTTCTCATTCTTTTTTTTTTTGCTGTCACTATTCTTACTGAGTTTTTCTTGACTTGATATCTATTGCCTTAATTGATGAGGCTCATCAATTTATATGTCTCCCTTATTTGTTTTTCTTGGATCCACTTAAAAGAAAAACCGTCTCATTCTTCTAGTAGGCTAATCATCATCTCATTGATGAGAACTGTCCCTGCTTCTCGGTTTCTTACTCTCTGCAATGTTATTAGCCTGCTTCAGTTTAAACTTGTTAGGGTATAATATAAATCATATTATGGGGCCTTACCTAGTAGCTTAAGTTTTTAGGTGAGATGGTTCCTTGACATAGTATCAGAGCCTTGTTGACCTAACGGTCACTGGTTCGAATCTCACAACCCTCTTTCTATTTGATAAAAATCAAGCACAAGGTAGTGTGAACTTGTGCAAGTTCCAAGCCCAAAGGGTTTTCACTTGAGGGTGTGTTAAAGTATAATATAAATTATATTCCGGGACCTTACCTAATAACTTAAGGTTTTAGGTGAGATGGTTCCTTGATAAAACTTAATGCACATACATGTTTAATTTTTTCACCCAGTCGCTTCTCATTCTTCTGGGAGGTTACATTGATGAGAATTGGCCCTGCTTCTTCTTGTTTTCTTACTCTCTCAGTTATTAGTTTGCTTCAGTTTAAACTCAATGCACATACATGTTTAATTTTTTCACCCAATTGCTTATCTGATAGAAATCCCTTCCCTTGCCTTTATATTTTCTGCATTTAAGGTGGGCAAAAATGATGCATTGCTGGCTTTGGCATTCATTTCCTTTGGGTCTCATGGCCTGGTACAGCATACTTGTGTGTTCATGATGCTTGGGAAAGTGTGAAACATATACATATGTGACATTGATACATGATGTGTGTGTAAGAAGATGGAACACATAAAGAGCATCAGTCAAATCAGATCCTCTTTTTGATGCTTAAATATGTTATGGAATAAAATGCTACGGTGAATACAGTGGCAAAAAAAGTAGGAATACAATAGAGACAAACATCCAATGTATGCTAGTTACATAAAGTCAGCATGGAATCACAGACATAAAATCTCAAAACTCTTGCATGGAAGAAGCCCTAATCAATCTCATAACTGGTTCCATTTCTACAATCAAAACAGTATTTGACTTTCCGTAGAAGAGAAGCACATTATTTCCTTCCAAATGCACTGATTTACCACAGCAAGACACAACTCCACAAAATATAAATTTACCTCCAATCATTCCTAATCAAGAAAGTCTTTCGGCATTGTATAACTATAGGGAAAATAAAACAACTAGACGAGAATATAAAGTGACCATAGAAAACACATTTTTGGATGGGGGGTGGGGGGGGATTAAATTGAATAACTCGTCAGACCACTTTCCACCAAGCAAAATTCAGTATTAGCTTTAATCTGAAATGATCTTAGAAAGGTAGATAATGCAAGTTTCCACTATTTAGTGATAAAAAGGTAGAAAGAGTGTACTTATAGAGATATGTCTTTTTACTCCTATTCTTGTCTTGGACACTAAACCATGATTCGTGTTTGGACTGGCCATGCATACACTTGCAGAAAGTTAAAGATAGCTGGAGGGTTGTGAACCACAGAGACATTGTGCCAACTGTTCCTCGCTTGATGGGTTATTGCCATGTAGCTCAACCTGTGTATCTAGCAACTGGAGAACTAGAAGATGCTTTGGTGGGTAATTTTTTTTTTCTCTTACACTCCCTGAAATCATATGGAAGTTGCTGCATGCTGTAAAATTAACCTCTGGTCTCCGGATATGCATATTATATATGCTACAGTGCATTATCTTCCATAATGGAATAGATGGCAACCTCTTTAAATTCAGGATTTGTCTTTTGAATTCCATTTCCTGTCATTGAACCTAATTCATCTCAGAACTCTGAATTTGTCACATTTACTAATCTGAGTGTTTCAGTGACTCAATTTCCCTTGTGTGCCTGAGAACTTTCTGCAGCTTTACTATTTCTGTTTCCCAACAGGCATTCCATAGAAAACTGCATGTTGATTGCTTCAGGCATGCAAGGGAAGCTGAATTAATGCATTCCTTTGAAACATACACCCTGATTGCTTCAGGCGACATTTATTTTCTTTGGAGAATTTATGCATCGCAAGAAAATCTTACATTCATTCCTTACTTATTGTTTTTGAAATGATCTCATTTATCTGTATTTTCTGATCAGATTTTCATAATTTAGCTCAAGTGGAATTAGTGAATTTTCATGTTTGATGTATTTGGTTAAAGTTGTCATTTGTCCTTCAACTCTTATTGTATACTCGTTTGTAAGTAATCCATCACAGCTGATAAAAAAAGGCCAGGACTCGAAACTCTCTAACTGACTCACAGGTAGATTTCTTTTTTTTTTTTTTAAAAAAAGAAGCAAATATATATATATGAAAGATCTCTGTGTAGTTGACAATACTAACTCTTCGACTATGGTTGACATTACATATGGAAGGGATGTTGCGAACACGTGACAAATTCCATTATTGATTATTTTTCTTTTAAGAATTAGCGTATGAGTACCGCTATATATAAGTTTAAAATGTGCTGTTTAGGTAAATTTGGAGCTTTTGAAAGATGGCTACCAAGGGGATTTCATTGGGGAGTCCACACCAGATGTTGTTGTCAGCGAATTTGTATGTTTCTTGTTCTTAATCATGCCCCATTTTTTTGCTCCACATCTTAATTATTTGTATGGTGACCCGGATGCAAAGGTTTAGGAAACTGAAATCTATCCATCTCATATTAACAAAGAGAAACTGGTTGCTGTGAGAACCTACAAAAAATTATATATTAGTGATAGTATTTTGGTAATTAATTATACCTCTCGAATCTGTTTGTACTTGCTGTGTGATCCAAATTATGGCCTCTTGGAAGATAGTGGATCCTAAATTGATCTAGTGGTTCCTAAACTGGCTATTCATTGGCAAAAAGGTTCCCGGTGCATGTTGAGAGGAAGAATAATATACTGAATAATGATGAAAGAGTATTAGGATCTTGTTAGGACAGTGATAATAATAAGAGTTGTTTCTTAAACATCGTCCATGCAGGCAGCATTTGGTTTCTCATGTTTATAGTCGTCTGAAATACCAATATGATTAGTGAGCATTGGCTGTGACTATTTTGAGCAGATGAAAGGTGAGATGGAGCTCATTGAGAAAATACTGCAAACTGAAATAAACATATTCCGTTCAATTCGAGATGGAAGTGGGCTTATGCAACACATGGAGGATTTCTATTACATCACACTGCTTGAGGTACATATCGTTTTATTAAATGATTATTTTCATCCAGTCGATAATATATTTGATTTCCTTGATGGTTACATGTGGTAAATGTGGCCAATCAATTCTCTCCTGAGATCGATCCACTTATTAAAAGTTGCACGCAGCTGCGCCCCTTAAAGCTTTTACAAAATCACTAGTTATCATCCTCCTTCAAATATTCAATACAAAATTGTTGGAGAGATTCCTTCCTCAGTTTTTTGTCCATTTATTAAACTGCTTGTGTTAAGTATTCCCACAGGCTTTACATAATTACCAGTCTCCATGTTTTTTCAGATATTCATCTATTTATGTTTTTCTTTTTCCAGAACGTGAGATCAAAGTACCAGCCTTTGGAAAGGGTAGAAAGCAGTGGAAGAGATAGCATCTCAACCAGCCAAGGAGGCAGAACATCTGAACGCTAGCAGACAAAGTATTTCGTGTACGTTCCTTTAATCAGTGCCTGAAATAATTCTTCGGCTGATATCATCGGTCATCATATCATATAACAGTCTGCTAGTCTTATAGGAAACCCGTCAAAAGAATACATGGACAGAGTTAAACAAGGGTGGGGTAGGGAATAATGTGCCTGTCCAGCAAGCATTTTTTTCAAAAATTCAGATCACATTTTCATACAACAGATCTGATTGGACGCTGCGCGTCAAAATATCAAAATACTATTCATCAGCAACTTCTTTTTTCCTGGTCTACCTTCATATTCTTTGTTCATCTTTTCATCAAGGCTAAATCCTCAGCTGGAGGTCGTGAACAAAATGAAGTCCATTGTCCAATTATAGCAGAGTGTTTTAGTAATAATGAAAAGTTGGTTCGATCTTTGCTCGGGCTGACTTATAAAAATTACAGAGTCTATCAATATTCGACTATATGTTTTTACTAGTAAAGCTAGTCATGCTATTCTAGCCTGTTTCACAAGTGCTGGATTGGGTTTGCTAAGAGAAAAGCCGGATGCCTTCCTGCTGCTCATGATCCTCAAGCTTTGCCGCAGAATATCGACCTCTCTTGCCCTGTTGTATTCTTCGTTCTCCACAAAAACTAATCGTGCTTTCAGCTCCTCAATACACCCCTCCTGGGCCTTCACTTCCATCTTTAGCTCCTCAATCATTTCTTCTTCCTCTGCTCTCCAGTACAATCCCTCTCCTGCAAAGCCGAGTTGCGGCCATAAATTAGTGTCTTTCATTGATTATTCCCTCTACTGTCGTAGTTTCTTAATTAGTGTACTACTAGCATGATCAGTTGACCAGAGAAAAGCACAACTCACAACAGTAACTCAGATCGATATTCAAGGCCATATCATTAAATAGAATCGATTTAAAATGGTCATGATGGTCTGTAATCCTGGATTTTGTTTCCGCATATTCATGGATAGCAAAAGTAAATGCTCCACTTCTTTTCCCCAAAAAGTAGTCCCACAAGTTTCATCACGATGGTGTGCTAAAACAGTAAAGACTTCAGATGTGAAAAGATGCCAGCCACACACAGTGATACTTTATCATCAACAGAATCAGTAACATAAATTTGGGCCCATTGTTGGAAAACTCCAATCAACTTTTTGGGATGTTTGAGAAAAGGAACTTGTGGAGCATGCTCAACTTTCAGGTTTCTGCTACATTGAGAGAAATTGCATTGAAGCACGAACAAGAAGAGGATATAGTTCACCCCCTCATGACATGGAAGATGACAACATTACATGAAAAAAAAAAGGGAATCTAGAGGGTTTGCCAGTGTCCATTAGTGATGTCTGTGAATTTCCAAGATGAACATGATGCATGCAATAGTGCAGAGGCTGTGTAAAATGCCAGCATCGAAACAAACTGAATTTAAATAAAATAGTAAAATCCATCATTAAATCACTGGATTTCAATGAAAACGCAAGATCGGTCATTAAATGAAAACCTAATAGTGAAATACCGACACCGATATTATCTGTGTGCATGAGCAAGAGTGAGAGTGTGTGTGGGTGTGCGTGCGAGTCCGAAAGAGGAGAGAGATGTACCACGGTGAGTCTTCTGGATGAGATCATCAAGCTCGGCCTTGATGGCAAGATAAAGCTTCTTCCACTTATCCACAGCCTCGTCGCGCCACGCTCTCTCCTCCCTCATCTGCTCCACCAGGAAGGCAGGAGTCACCAAAAATCCTCCATTTTCTTCACTCTTCTCTTCCACCGACCTATCTTCCAAAACCCTAATCCTCTCATCTCTCTCTTCCACTCCCTTTCTCAATCTCTTCAGTTCCTCTTTAAGCTTCTTCCTCTCCTGCTTCCACTCTGCTTCTTTGAATGCAAAAACCACCATGTCTCTCTCATAAGCTCTGGTCTCCTTCTCTCTCTCGTACATTATTGCTTTCATTTCCTCTTGGAAAAGCCGTACCTTCTCCGTCAACCCTCCCAGACCTTTCTCGCGCTGGCTGCTCTTTTTCTTGCCGACAAAACAATCCATGGCGTGTGTTTCTTTGCCTGACTCGCTGCTCAGTACTCCAAGTGCCAGTTCTTTTATTGCTATATAATCTTGTCTGGTAAAGATACTGTGGGGGTTGAGCTAGAAAGAAGGGATGTGATAGAAATAAATCCCCTTACACCAGAGGCTCCTCCCTCCATCAATGAATGGAACCTGACAATGCAATCAAATCCCACTTTTGGCAGTATTTTAGCTAGGACAGCAATAGCCGGTGTTTTTATTTTTAATTTGTTTTTTTATTTAAAAATATATTAAAATAATATATTTTTTATTTTTTACCTCAAAATTATCTACAAAAAATAATTTTAAAAAAATAAAGTTCAAACTTTTCAATAACATTTTTCAAATAATTTCCCAAATACTCCCCTAGTCAAATAAGTCAAAGCCATTCCCCTTAATAAAATGAATGAACATATTTTATAAAATAGAAATTACTTTCACCTAACCACAAAAAAAACTATAAATACATGATGAAATGTTGATTAAGATTCTATTTGTCAGGCTTGTTTAGAAAATAATGAAAAATAATGTTTTCATGGTTTTGTCAAAGCCTCCGTTTGTTTTAAACAGGCTCCGAGAGCTCTCATTGAATTATTTAGTCGACGGTGCTCAATAGGCTCCGTGAATTATGCCTGATGTCCAATTTATATAAATTTAGATAAGACAAGAGACACCAGAAAAAGTATTTTCATAGATTTCAAAATCCAATTCCTATCATTCATGATCGGCATCTTATGTTGGTCCTACACTTTTTTTTATATATACTGTGATTTTCTAGGCCAGCTTACGCTCTCGTTTTAGAGTGCGTTGCAACCGGCGATTTTAAAAATTTTGATTTTTATTTTATTTTAAAAACCAGCGGTTTTGTGTTTTTAGATCATTTTCATGTGTTGATTTCTAAAATGATTTTAAAAAAATAAAAAAAAAACATCATTTTGATGTATTTCGGCATGAAAAAGCACTTTGAAAAGCTACCGCAATCGCACTCCCAAACAGGCCCTACATATATTTTAACTAATTTTATAGATCTTTAAATGAACAGCTAATTACTAGTTTTAATTATTCTAAAAGTTATAAAACTCAAACTGATAATCTCTAGAAAATAAATCTACAGCTGAACCACTTAACTCCACCCTCTATATCCATTGCAATGAAAATGAATAATTCATTAATTTTCCTTTGTAGACCTCTCCCCTATTTTCAAATGTTTAATGATGTATTTTTGGATTACTTTTTGGTTTAATTAAAATTAAATACATTACTTAAAAATATATATTGAAAAACATTTTAAAAAACAATCACTAAACAACTACTTTTAAAGTGATAGCTCTTAGAGTGAAAGAGCAGACAAGTCAGGTTTCAAATCAATCCAAACAGAACAGGTGAGGTTTAATCACTTTGTACGTAGTGATTATGTATTATCACCAACCAGTCGCCATATACTATTTCTTCGACGATGACTTTCTGCATTCAATTTTCTCATGCACTTCTCTCTTCAAAGTTCAAACAGACAATTTCTCCTTCCAAGAAAACAAATCAAGTATCTTCCAAGATCGAGCTTGGTAAAACATGTCACGGCGGATCAGCCAGCCTTATCAGACCAGTACGGCGGACAATCTATGATGGCAGTGGAGAGCTGATAATTGTGGTGCCAAATTAGCTAGCTAGGGTTTCCTTGTCCTTGCCCTTGCCCATCGACATAATAATTATACGAGTACAAATACACTTATGGTGACACATCTTCGGATTCCCTGCCTGAAAGAGACTTGCTGCGGTGGCGCAGTGCTTGGAAATTGACATGCACCGGAGAAATGATTGTAAGGAAGTAGGGTCCGTTTTCATTAACTACGGTCTACGGCCCTTCACCGAGTTCGAAAAGGAGCGAGCTCCACGTGCCTTCGTGATTTTGTTTGTTTCTGCATGCAGCGACTACTGTGGCAAATGCACCTCATGGTCCGTGATCTGTACCAGAAGAAACTACGCCCGCTTTGAATTATTGAGTTTGGTGGGCGAGTCGGGAGAGAGAGTGAGTCGGGAGGGTTCTTCTTGTATGTTCATAAATCTGAGTTTTTATATGTTATGATATGCAATCAAAAGCAAGAAAAGTTTCGAATTAGGTTGGGGCTTCTTCGAATTAGCAAGAAATATTTCGAAATTTTTCTTAATAGTAAGGGGAAAAAATTTGAAAAAATTGCAAGGAAAAAATCGTTCTTAAAACTATGATGTATTGACAGAGAATTTATGATCTACACAGTATATTTTGAGTTTGAATCAGATTGTTCATCTCCTGTAAAAGTCTGTGACAACCCAAATTTTACTCGCTCATCTAGATCTATAAAATATGTTTTCCAGAAAATGAAGTTTAACCGTATATAAAATAAGGAAAAGATAATAAAAATACCCATTAGAAAGAACAAAAACTATTAAAATCGTGTTTAGTAGTTTGAAATTGTAATAAACATTATTTTTGTAAATTTTACTTGAAAATATATATTTCTTAAAAAAATTTCATTTCAGCATGCAATTAAAAAACATAAAAAATATTTATTTATTTATTTAAAAAATCATGTTATCATTTATACTTTTTGGGTTCCATAATTAAAAAATATTCTTTTGTTTGGACCACACATGAATTTTAGCCATTAAATGATACCTTTCATATTGCACATGAGGTATGGGCCATCACTCTTCTTTTTTTCTAACCGTTGATGAAACGTTAAGGAGTGTGCCTTTAATTTTATTTTTCATACGTTGTCCGAAAGGAAGATGATTTTATAATTATATTTAAAAAATGATTTTTTTATTTAAATTAAGTTTATTGATATTTTCAGGTATTTGATAAACTAATTTTTAAAATAAAAAATAATTACATTGCATTACACTATAAGCTAATACATTACACTATAAGCTAGAACAAAACCGAAATTTAAAAAGTGTTTTTCACTGTTTACCAAGACTCGGATATACTGTGGATTAGAATAGTAAAAATATATGATAAAATAATTATTATTTGTATACTAAAACAATAACGAAGTACCTTTGACCGGGTGGTTAAGGCGTGTCGCTGCAAAGGTCCCCACGAGGGTTAGAATCTCACCTGCAATGATTCTCATTTTCTTTTCATTAACTATATTTTGTATCCTACAGCTGAACAAAGAAATGCCTTTGGCCGATTGGTTACGGCGTTGCAAAGTATGTACGGGAGTTAGAATCTCAGGCGGCAAAAATAATTATGGATTTAGTGTGTGTACAGTGTTTTCACGCTACAGTTTTTTTTTTCGTTTCCTTTTTTCCCCTTATTATGTTTTTTTTTCTCATTTTTTTTTGCTTCTAGAAACTTTTTTTTTTGATTTTTTCCCTAGTTATATATTTTTTTTATTTCTTTTTCCACTTATATATATATATTTTTTATATAATTAGGGTGTTCGGGTCTACTTAAGCGCACCACGACCAATCCCTAAACCCAATTTTTTTTCATGCTTTTTTTTCGTGTTTTTCCCCTAAAACTTTCTTTTCCCCAGTTATACTTTTTTAATTTCTTTTTGCACTTATATATATTTTTTATTTTGTTTTCTATAACCGAGACATCCAGCCCAGGTTAAACGCACCACGACTAATCACCGGACCCAATTTTGTTTTGATAACCGGGGTGTTCAAACCAGCATATGTGCACCACGACTAATCATATTTTACTTGAAAATATATATAAATAATATATATTTCTTAAAAAAATTTCATTTCAGCATGCAATTAAAAAACATAAAAAATATTTATTTAAAAAATCATGTTATCATTTATACCTTTTGGGTTCCATAATTAAAAAATATTCTTTTGTTTGGACCACACATGAATTTTAGCCATTAAATGATACCTTTCATATTGCACATGAGGTATGGGCCATCACTCTCTTTTTTTCTAACCGTTGATGAAACGTTAAGGAGTGTGCCTTTAATTTTATTTTTCATACGTTGTCCGAAAGGAAGATGATTTTATAATTATATTTAAAAAATGATTTTTTTTTATCTAAATTAAGTTTATTGATATTTTGTGGTATTTGATAAACTAATTTTTAAAATAAAAAATAATTACATTATCAAATACTCTAAAAGAGATTAGTCGAATTACTGTGGCTTCAGACTCATGCGCACTGTGGAGTGGACATTTATCCTCCGTGCTTCGCGCGCGTACGTGCGCTTTTTTTTTTGTTTTTCCTTGGATGAACAATGTTAACGAATTTACCTCCTGAAAATGACAAAAAACAGTTCCACGCTGGAGGGGCTCCGCGGTAATTGCGTGCGTACGGACCGGTCCGGTCCGCCACACTTCTGATTTTTTTTATTTTTTGAAATTGGCTAAATACGGATATAGACCCTGATAAGATAAAATTGATGACTTGGGCACAAGGGCGGGCCGGTAATTGACCACTTTTTTTATTATTTATTTCGATTTGTTGTCGATGCGTGTGGAGCATGAACCCGACAGTATTCCGCCTCACGCCCTGTTTGGGTGGCGTGTGAGGGGTCATACGGTAACCGGAGTTGGGCTACCGGCGTCTTAGTCGAGGTGTCTCCGCGTGGTCTTTATCCCGGTGCAGCGCGTGTCAGCAAACGATGGTCGTGGACGCGGTGGTGGCCGGTTAAAGCTGCTGGACCCATTTCTCTCTCTCCTGCACGTAAAAGTGCAGGAGAGGCCCCTGTTTTTGTGCCTTTTTCACTTCGGTCCCTGCACTTCTAATTTTGTGTATGCTCCTGATTTCTGTTATATAAGTTTTGATTTAGTTCGATTGGGTCCTTCAATTGAAATTAATTCAATGTTAAAGTTTCACTTCAGTCCTCTTTCTTTTAATTTATGGATTGGGTTGAAATAGATCAATAAATTCGGTACACATGTTTCAATTTTTTCAATTTGGTCATTTGATTGAAATTGATAATATATTTGATTTTCATTTCGGTTCTTATACTTTTAATTTTTTCTTTTAATCCCTGTACATTTGATATTCATGGTCGCCCTTATACTTTTAATTTTTGATTTTTATCCCTTTATTTTTTTATATTCCTGGAATAATCTCTATTTTTGTCCATGTATATATAGGTGTGCTCTTAGCTTTGATTTTTAATTTTTGTTGTTTTCTTATTTGTTGAGGTGATAATTTTTTGAACAAAAAATAGCTCTTAAATTTGATTTTGTATCTATGATCATTTGAAAATTGATATTTCTGTTTTTTTTCTCCCTTTGGTCTTTCTTTTAGTTATTTATTGGTTTTTTTATTATGTTTTTTCAAGTCAGATTAATTTTTTTTACTTGATAATTTTTATTTTATTTTTTTATTTTATTTTTTGTTAAAGTTATTGGGATTTTTTTAGCCTTTCATTTATTTTTGTTTTTTCAATATTAACACAATAATAATAATAATAATAATAATAATAATAATAATAATTTTAGTTATTTTTCTTGCTTACTCTTCTGTGAATGTTTTTCAGTTTTTTCCTCTCGGGATTATTTGATAATTTTTATTGTTTTGACAGTATTAGCAATGATAATTTTAGATGATAAGACTTCGATATTACTGTTTTTATAATAGGGTGTGATGATCTGTTTTATTATATTAAATTTTGCATATATAGATATTTTATTTGAATTTTGCACCGGCAAATCCTATTAATTTCTTTAATCCCAATAATTATAAAAATTATTTGCTCAGACCGCAACGTAGTGCGGTCCATTTTTTTCATTTTCAAGCCAAAATATTTTTTTTCCAGTTAATAATTTTTATTTTTGTTTTATCATTTATTTTATTTGTTTTCCAGTCAAATTAATTTTTTTTACCTCACAAATGTTTTTTAATCTTTTGTTAAAGTTATTAAAAAAATTTTAGTCTTTCATTTATATATTTTTTTCATTATTAACACAATAATAATAATAATAATAATAATAATATTTTCAGTTATTTTTCTTACTTACTCTTTTGTTAATGTTTTTTAGTTTTTTACTCTTGGGATAATTTGATAATTTTTATTGTTTTGACAATAATAGCAATGATAATTTTAGATCTTGACACTTCGATGTTGTTGTTTTTATAATAGGGTGTGATGATCTATTTTATTATATTAAATTTTGCATATATAGATATTATATTATAATTTTAGACCAAGAAATCCTATTAATTTCTTTAATCCCGACAATTATAAAAATTGCATGCTCAGCCCGCAACGTAATGCCGTCAATTTTTTCAATTTTCAAGTCAAATACTTTTTTTTCCAGTTAATAATTTTTATTTTTATTTTATCATTTATTTGATTTTTTTATTTGCTCTTTCTTTTATTTATTTTATTGGTTTGTTTTTTAATTTTGAGGTCAAATAAATTTTTTTTACCTCAAATCTTTTTATTTTATTTTTTTCTTTAATCTTTTGTTAAAATTATTTGGATTTTTTTAATCTTTGATTTATTTTTGGTGTTTTTTTCATTATTAACATAATAATAATAATAATAAGAAGAAGAGGAGGAGGAGGAGGAGGAGGAGGAGGAGGACGAGGACGAGGAATTTTAATTATTTTTCTTACTTACTCTGTTGTTGATGTTTGTCAATTTTTTTCTCTCGGGATAATTTGATGATTTTCATTGTTTTGACATAGACTACAATGATAGTTTTAGATGTTAAGATTTTGATGTTGCTATTTTTATAATAGGGTGTGGTGATCTATTTTATTATATTAAATTTTTTGTATATAAATATTGTATGTTAATTTTGGACTAGCAAATCCTATTAATTTCTTTAATCCCAACAATTATAAAAATTATTTGCTCAGCCCACAACATAATGCGATAAATTTTTTAAATTTTCAAGTCAATTTTTTTTTTCAGTCAATAATTTTTATTTTTTTATTTGCTCTTTTGTTAATGTTTTTAGAGTTTTTTTTCAGCCTTTGATTTAATTTTGTTTTCTTCACGTTATTAAAGCAATAATTATATTAATATTATTATTAATAATAATAATTTAAGGTTTTGTTCTTACATGCTTTTTTATTTTTTTTTCTCGGGTTTGTTTAGTAATATTTATTGTTTTGACAGTAATAGTGATGATAATTTTAGAAGTTAAGACTTTGATGTTACTGTTGTTATGATAGAGTATGTTGATCTTTTTCATTATATCAAACTTTACATGTTGAAATGTTATATTTTAATCTTAACAGTGGTAAAAATTATTTGCTCCGCCCACACTACGCCCGCAACGTAGTGCGGGCATTTAACTATTACACTATAAGCTAGAACAGAACCGAAATTTAAACAGTGTTTTTCATTGCTGACCAAAACTCAGATTCATTGTGGAGTGGAATAGTAAAACTCTATGATACAATAAATATTATTTGTATACTAGAACAACAACAAAATGCCGTTTGCCGGGTGGTTAAGGCATGTTGCTACAAAGGTCCACGCGATTCTCACCTGCGATGGTTCTCATTTTCTTTTTATAAATTATATTTTGTATCCTACAGCTGAGCAAAGAAATGGCTTAGGCCGATTGGTTTAGGAGTTGCAAAGCATGCACGGGAGTTCGAATCTCATGTGGCAAAAATAATTAGTGTTTTCAAGCCCCCCCCTAATATGCTTTTTATTTCTTTTTCAACTTATATATATTTTTTGTTCTGTTTTTTATAATTGGGATGTCTGGGTCTTCTTAAGCGCACCACGACTAATCCCCAAACCTTTTTTTTTCCGTGTTTTCCCCCCTAAAACTTTCTTTTCCCCGATTATACTTTTTTTAATTTCTTTTTCCACTTATATATATTTTTTTATTTTGCTTTCTATAACCGAGGCATCCGAGCCAGCTTAAACGCACCACGACTAATAACCAGACCCAATTTTTTTTTATAACCGAGGTGTTTAGATCAGCTTATCTATAATGAAAAAATACACGAGCCACTCGCCCTACACTTTGCCATAGTCAGAAACAAATTTTTTAACATGCAAAAAAATAGTAATGGTCTTAGATTTTTTTTATAATGCTATATATCTGAGTGAAATAATCAACTTATAAAACTTTTGATTATTACTATAAAAAATTATTTACAATAATAATAATAATAATAATAATAATAATAATTGCATATTAGTTTTTTATATATTCATTTTATGATGTAAAATGTGTTTAAAATAATGTCATGGTATCAGGGATAATTTCAATTTTTTTCATTTATGTGCACAATATAATAACCATAATACCTTCAAATAAGACAAAAAAAAACAATAATTGTCAATGGGGTGTCCCAGTAAATTCATATTTTCAGTCTACAGTAAAATAACCTTTGTAACCTCAAATAAGACAAAACAGAAGAGTTACGTACGGGGTGTTTCAAACATTTCATGTTTAACTATACATGTATAAGAGAGAGTTTCACTCTTATTTTACACCATCAAAACTAAACTTACTATATTTTTTAATGCAAGTTGCATTGAATACAAATAAAAATAACAATAAAAATAAAAAATGTAAACTAAGAGTAGAGGTGTATAGATAAAAAATAATAATTAAAAACTATCTCAGAAGGACCGAAAAAATCAAGGGATCAAAACTAAATCAAAAAAAATAAAAGAATAAAAACTATAATACAAAACAAGAAATTATATATGTTAAAACTAGAAAAACAATTGACCCCAGCAGCAGAGAGCAAGTTTATGGCTCCCTATACGGTAAAACAAAATGGGTTTTTGAATAGTGTTCGACACTGTTCATATACACTCAGGTGCACTGTGGATTGGAATAGTAAAATTACATAATAATATAAGTAGTATTTGTATACTAAGACTGCATAAAGAGGTCTCTTTAGCCGAGTAGTTAAGGCGCATTCTTGCAAAGTATACGAGAGTTCGAATCTAGGCAACAAAATCGTGGATTTTTAATATTAATAATTTTCATTATGTATAATTTGTATACTAAGTTGAACAAAGAAGTTGCTTTAGGCGAGTGGTTAATGTCCGTGCCTGTACACGGGAGTCTGGAGTTCGAATTCCACGCAGGCGAAAATCTGATTTCCTTTTTCCCCCCCTTTTTAAACGGTTTTTTTTTTAACCGGGGTGTCCGGGCAGTTTATGCGCACCATGACTTATCTCTGAACCCACTTTTTTTTACATTTTTTTTACTGTTTTTTTCTCCATTTATACATTTGTTTTGATTTTTTTTGGTAACCGAGGTGTCCATGATAGCTTACGCGCACAACGTCCCTCCCTAATTGAACAATGATTTTCATTATTCATTACTGTTTGAAAAAATGTTTTCCCTTGACTTTCTTTTTTTTTATTTTTTTAATTGCTTTTTGTTATTATTGTTAGGTGTTGAAATTTAGGCAGGAAAAAACCCGTTTCTAACAGATTCTATCAATTATAATTTTACTAATTAAATATTAAAATAACTAATTATAACATATATAAAATCAATCAATTTTTCACATAAATAAAAGCCTAGCACAACACGTGGACAAGTTAGCTCGTCTATACTATAATAACAAACAGTAAATAGTCAACCACCTGATACGATGCTGCTTTCTCATCTAATGACAATATTTGTACAGGAACCTGGTTGAATTTGTACCGTTGATTGCAATGTCGTTAAAAGAAACGGTGATCTCTCATAAAAAAGTGACATGAATTGTTGGGAGTACTTTACAAAAATGATTGTGAAAAAATTTAATTTTTTTTATTTTTATTTTTATTTTTAAATTAATAAAACTTGATTTTTTTAGATCATTTTGATATGCTAATATAAAAATATTTTTTTTAAATTAAAAAAAATATATTTTTAAATAAAAAATACTTTAAAAAATAACCACATTCACAAACAAGCACCAAGCACGAGAAAAGAGGTCTTCCGGATTTACCGGAGGCTTATGATTATGAATTAATCAGGGGTCCATTTCAATAGAATAGAGCCATGCCGTTGATCCTGGTGTTGGGCCGGATGACAATCCATTTGCTAGATATTGGTAACAATTACGAGAAGTTCATTTTTGTCCACGCTCAAATGTAAGGTCCAGCTATATTGCTCTTTATGAAAGTACAATAATGATTATTTTTTTATTTAAAATTATATATATTTTTTAATTTATCATCAAAATATTAAAAATATAAATTTAAGAAAAAAAATCAAATTTTAACCTTCAATTGTACCACAATACCAAACAAAAGCTTATTTACATGACAACCAATCTTCATGCTAATATGCAATGTATTATGTTATATTAAACATATGTCTACTGTTGGGATTTATAAAAACATGTTTAGACTATAAAATTATAAAATGATATTTTATATATATTTTTTGGATATCTCTTTTTTTGGAGAACAGGAACCCCACTACCCGGAAAGCACACTTTTGGGTCCAGTGAGTAAACCTCCGACTGTATTTTTTATATTCACACATTAAAATTATTTTTTTAATAAAAAAATAGAGCAAACATGCTTAAAAAAATGGTTTTAAAAGCTTGGGACTAAACAAATTATGTTTCTCTATTATTTTGGATTTGAGCCTTGTCATTGCTGATATAACAACCATTGAAAACGTACATGATCATTAACTTCAGATCCTATAAAATTAATTAAAGTATACACAAACTAACTCAGACACCCATCTATATTAATAAAAAAAATAATACAGGAAATGCTAATAAACTTTCTTAGTCTCGCGAAAACTACAAGTTTTGATTCATAAGTGGTCACAAGAATACAAGTCACGACTCTCTCTTTATATAATAAAAATGAATTTTAAATATAGTTTTTTTAAATATAAAAACAAACAAACGTTTAAACCGATAGAAGTAGCATTTTCAAGAGTGTTTTGATTTTTTTTTTATATTATCATTTAATTTTAAAAAATATTATTTTTACATATTTTAAATATTTTTTTTTGAAATCAACCAAATCAACAGTGTAAAGTGTAAACAAGCCTTTCATCCGTACACATGCACTTAAATAAATAAATAAATGAAATTTGGAGGATAATTTCGAGTTAGTCTAGTGGTAAGATTTTGTAATTAGGAATAACTATATATTTATATGATCATTAATTTAAAATTAATTGATATAGACAACTATATTAATAAAATAAATAAATAAATACAATCTTCAAAGACAAATCAGGGGCAGGGAAAAAAACAATAATTGTTGCTGCTGCTTGAAAGTTCATGTTCATGTCTTTGAGTTATGGGAAAGGTTGTCAATTTCATTTTAATTGGTGCTTCGTTTTTTTAATTAAAATAGAATGTTTCGATTTTGGAGTGTTTCAGCGCACTGTTTCAGGGTTGTACTGTTTATGTGTGTATATATATAATTAAATATATTAATTAATTTTTTTAATTCAAATCCAAAAATAAAAATTATTTAGAATTGTGCAATTTAATTTAAAAAATACACAACAAAATGATTTTTCTAAATAAAATTATGAACATATATGATATTACAAGAATGCCATCATCAATCTCGCAAGGTCATTATACTCTTTGATTACTCTGAAATTTTGACATAATATATATAAATATATAAAGAGACCTCGTAAAATTTCATTTCAATATAACGGTCGGATTAAGAGATATGATTGATATTGTAAAATTATTTATTATTAAAAAAAATACTATTTATCCGAAACAGAATCGGCGGAACGAAACAAAAATATTTCGGTCTGTATTTGGCTAAAAAATACAAAATAAAATAAAATTTAGATCGAGATAAAAACAATATTATTTTATCTTCTTTTTTTAACCAGTAATAAAAACAAAACAAAATTTACATCCTATGTATGCGTTTGATAAGGGGAAACTTCAAGGCACACAAACAGCGAACAGAGGAAGCAAGAGGAGGAGTAAAGGAAAGAGAAGGATAATAATAATAAGAAGAAGGGGATTTCTTAGTGTAATTTTTGTTTTGTTTGTGGTTTAAATCTACACCATTGTGGTGTGCAATTCACGTGACCTCCCTCACCCCCTTCTTCCTTTCAACTTTTTTCCCTCCACGAAAAAAGGTTTCCTGCTGTCTTAAAATAATCGATAAAGTTGATGCATTTGTAGAGAGAGGGGAATATAACTCATCCAGGACAGGACAGGCCTGGTAGAAGATATTTGGGATCTTGTCGTTATGGCATTTTGTTGCAATAGAAGAATTGGTTTATGGTTTCACTGGCATTGTTTGCTGAGGGAGGAATCTAGGGTTTCCATTGCTAACGATCCAAACCTGATCATTTCCTTCTCCTCTCTCAATAATGGTATCTCCTTTCTCGACAATGTTGCTTAATTATTTCTTCTTGCTAGGTGCTGGATTATTGTATGGATTTGTAAATGTTCTAGAAGTACTCACAGTTTAGTTTTTTTTTTTATCGCATGAAGTTTTGTGCAATGTCTAGAGAGTAGATAATGTGAGCAGAGTGTTATTCTACCCATAATCCTGCCCAGAGGCCTATTAACTCTTTGGACATTGTTAGAAACTCATGAAACTGGCGATCAAATCAACATTTGGACTTACCGAAAGTAATTTTTGGAACTTATGAATTGGAACATGCGGTAAGTACACTTTGAACTCGTGATTTGGAACATATGTTTCAAGGGCTGTAGCCAGAATTCGTAACTGATATAAATGTATGGGGTGTGTAACTTGATGATGGTCAGTTGAGCTGGATAATATTTTGTTTATGAGATTCTGTTCTTAGCAGCAGCGATACTGGCTGCCACCCCTTCCGTGTTTGGGTGGATGCTATTTTTTTTAAATGCTTCATCATGGTCATAGATGAGACTTTAGTGCTTTACTTACTCGGATTGATGTACTGATGAACTGGCAGGCCACACAGGCTGATCAAGGCTGTTCAATAGTTGGATCTTTTGTATGGGTGGAGGATCCTGAGGAAGCATGGATGGATGGGGAAGTTGTGGAAGTTAATGGTCAAGATATTACAGTAAACTGTGCATCAGGGAAGACGGTGAGTTCTTTCCGGGAACTTATATCAAGTTTTAGAGTTGAGAATATTCTTGTTTATTAAAAAAGTTTGTTCTTCCACCCCCTTCCCCTCCCAACCCACCCAATTTATGATTTCCAATTCGATAGATCCAAATGGTTTCCTTTCTGCATTCAATGTGTATATATATAGTTTTATTGACTGGTTCGATCAAATACCTCTAGTGTGAAGTGTTTTGGAGGTGGTCTTGCTGTTTAGGCTTGTAGGAAAGCAGGCTTCATGCTTATATATACTTTAAATCAAGGAACCGTTGCTTATATAACTGTTTTGTCATTTAAATTTTTTTAGTGAATTGAAAACTGGTAAATTTTCTAGCAACTTATTGACCTATCATGCATAACATTGTTAAAATGATGATGAGAAGTAAATGAAAATGGGCTATAACTTCTCTGGAACCAATTCATCAATGGAGTTGTATTGAAAGTTATCATGTATTCTCTTGTTCTGTATGAATTTTGTAGTGCTTTAATTGGATTTATATTTTGATCTCTACTTTTGACATATAGAGAGTAAAGCTATCTTTTGTATTGAAATAAAGCTAAAAAGGATGATATGATCGTTGCTGCTGGGATTTTTGGCAAATCTGAACTATACTGATCGAATTTATAATTGGTATGAATTTAAGAGAGGAGTTCAATAGGCAAATCCAGCCTACCAAACAAAGAAATTACTTTGATTTCGAAATTAATTGAAAGCATCATAAATCATGGGTTTCCAATCATCCTGTCAAGAAACTTGATTTCAAATTATTATTTGGAGTATTGATTGGGAATATAGAAATGCAAATAAAGATACATTGTAATTTCCTTTAGTTTATCTATTTTTAAGCATGTATAAGGCCATGTAGGTTGGAGTTTTTTCCCCTTGAAATTTTACTTCTCGTCGTTATTGGTATTTTAATACTTGAACCTTGGTTGATTGATTGAAAATATAACACCAAACTGTCAGTAAAGAAACAACAATGCAATGCAGTTAATAGGATATTCAAAATGATACTGAATTAAAACAGGATTCAAGTTACTAAATATAAGTAGTAAATAGGAAGATTTCTATTACCATAACAACTCCTTAGATCTAGTTGAACATATATAGAATTATGCTGTAATTAATGTATTCTACACTATATATGAGAGGTTAATCACAAGAGAAAGACATTCAAACCATTTCTGTTATGGTATCGGAACCTCTTTGTCTTAGAATTCTTAGAAGCTCAGTTGTTTAGAGTCTTAGCTTTATGAAGAAGGCAGATAATGTGTCAGATTTACTGGCAAAAATTATGCTGCTTGGGCATTTCAAATGGAGATCTTTCTCAAGGGAAGAGAGTTATGGAGTCATGTGGATGATAGTGAAAATGGAGACATAGCTGTTGAAGGATCAACAAGTTGAAAGGCAGTATGGGCAGCAAAGGATGCATAAATCATGTCCTAGATCATCAGTTCTGTGGAGCCATATCTAATCTTGTCCTTGCGACCTCATAGATCAACAAAGGTTATGTGGGATCACCTCACACAAGTCTATAACCAAGATAACAATGTTAGAAGATTTCAGCTTGAGTTGGCCATTGCAAACTACACTAAGGGAGATCTCTCTATCCAAAAGTAATACTCTGCATTCTTGACATTGTGGAATGATTATTCAGATCTTGTTAGAGCATCTCCAGTGGGGAGTGCCATTTTGGAGAGGCAAATCTCCAAGATGGCACTTTGAATAGTGTAAAAATGGTATTTTTGTTGATGTGTGCTCCAGTGGTAAAAGCCATTTTGAAGAGCCATTTATTTTTATATTATTTTAAATATAGTACAATTATTTTGTATGTAGTTTAATCATGCAATTAATTATACAATTAATAAGAGTAAGTTATATAATTAAATAATTGCTTTTAAAAAACCCTCCAACAATATAATTATTAATTTTATATATTTCTTGTTAAAGTATTTGTAAATAAAAATAAATATTTTTGATATAATTATATTAATATATATATTACATTGATTATACGATTAATAGGAGTAAGTTATATAATTAAATAATTGTTTTTAAAAAACCCTCCAACACTATAATTATTAATTTTATATATAAATTTTTACTCTCTTGTTAAGGTATTTGTAAATAAAAATAAATATTTTTGATATAATTATATTATTTTCTAATATATATATTACATTATATATATATATATATATTATAATATATATAAAAGGTGGCCCCAAGGTGGGGCCACCTTTTTTAGCTCTATGTCCCGAGCTGCTACAAATAGCAGCTCGGGAAGGGGGAGGTATTTCGACCTCCCCTTTTGGCACTCCCGCTGGAGTGTCACAAACTAAACAAAAAAGGCAAACAATACATTTTTTATTTTTAGCTTTCCATATGCCTCTTGCCGCTGTGGATGCTCTTACAACTACGATGTTTGCAGAAAGGGTATTGGCAGTGCAACAAGTCCATAAGATAAACCAAAGAGATTAATTTTTGATGAAATTGAGATCTGAATATGAACATGTTTGTGCCTTTTTAGTAAATCGAGATCCTGCCTCATTTTTGGATGCTTGTTTTGGAGAGCTCTTGCATGAAGAATGACTTCATACTCAGAACACTATGGAACAACACAAGAGTTGTTCCTGTTGCTTATGCTGCCTACAACAAAGGGAAAGGATATGAGATGATGAAAAACAATGCTATAATTGTAAGAAGTATGGACATATTGCACTACATTGTCCAAACAAAGTCTGCAATTACTGCAAACAACCATGACATATTATTAAGGAGTGTTCTATTCGACCTCCTTCACGATTCAAAAAGAATTATCACACAACAAACTCTGCAACTACTGTTACTAATGTTGTGTCTTCTGTGCCATCTATCACACAACCTCCAACAAATATCTTAAACCCTAGAGATGGTACAAGAAATGATTGTGAGTGCATTTTCCACTCTTGGTCTTCAAGGTACTGCTGCCTCTTCAACTTCTTCTTGGATATTAGATTTTAGAGCCTCCAACCATATGACAAACTCCTTAGGAGGATTAAGAAATCTCATAAAATACTGTGGAACATCATAGATTCAAACAGGCAATGACAATATCCTTCCCATTGTAGCTGTTGGTGATAAAGTCCTTTAAAAAACATTTATGTCTCACCTAATCTTTGTAAATCTTGCTTCTGTAGGACAACTTATAGACAATAATTGTGAGGTTTATTTTTCTAAACAAGGCTGTATTGTACAGGATCAAATGACAAGATAACTGATAGTGAAGGGGTCTAAGCATAGATGTCTATTTCTTCTACAACCTGTTGTTCCACGAACCTTGGTTTCTTCCCCTGCCTTATCCCTCTTTTGTTCCGCACCTAAAGTGTCTAAAGAAATTTGGCTTAAGCGTCTTGGCCATCCAAATCATAGAGTTCTATTCCTTATGTTGAAATCTGGTTTAATAAACAATAAATTGCATTTCTCTTCTAGTGTGCTCTTTGATTGTGTTACATGTAAGCTTGGCAAGAGCAAGGTATTACCCTTTCCTTTTGAGGGCAGTAGAGCCACAAATCCATTTGACATAGTCCATACTGATGTCTGGGGAATTAGCCATGTTCTGTCTCATTCAAGTTACAAATATTTTGTAACCTTTATAGATGATTATAATCGCTATACATGGGTCTACTTCTTACGAAAAAAATTAGAAGTATTCTCCATTTTCAAACTTTTTCTAGGACTTATACACACTCAATTTGCTGCCACTGTCAAAATTCTCATATCAGATTCTAGAGGAGAATATATGTCAAATGCATTCCCATCCTTCTTGCAAAACAAAAACATTGTTTCTCAAAGATCATGTTCCTATACTCAATAAAATGGAGTAGCAAAATGTAAGAATCGACATCTTTTTGGATGTCGTTAGAACCTTGCTTATTGAAACTTTTGTTTCTCCAAAGTTTTGGGTAGAAGCTCTCACTACTGCCACACATCTAATCAATCGACTTCCCAAATTTTAGGTCTAAACTCTCCATACTTTCGGCTTCATCACTGCCATCCTTCATATAACAATCCTCACACCTTTGGGTGTGTATGTTTTATGCATCTTCCTCCACCTCACAGTAATAAACTCTCTGCCCAGTCCATTCGATGGGCTTTTCTTGGATATAGTGTCAATCAAAAGGGATATCTCTGCTTTGATCCCAAACCAACCGAATCCATATTTCCAGAAATATTATGGGTCTGTTTGGCACAGCTGTTGCTGTTGCGGTTGAGGTTGAAAAAAAGCAGTTTTATGAAAAGCGTTTTTAGCTGCGGTTCGTAACTGAAATTTAAGTGTTTGGTTAAAACTGTGGTTGAAGTTGAGTTTAATGAAAAACAGTTTTGTGTGTTTGGTTACCATGCTTTTCATATTGCTGTCAACTTATGAAATTAATTAAAAATACACATGTATACACACACACACATACATATATATAAATATTTTGTTGGAATAATTTCATATATTTATTAATAATTATTATAATAAAATGTTTGAAATAATTGAAGTACATTTTTTTTATGTTATTCATTCAAGATCCCAATTTTTATTTTTTGATTTTATCAATTATTCTTGATCCCATTTTTTTTCTTGTTTTTTTAGTCAATTAATCAAGTACTTTTTTTTTGTTTTTTATGTCAATGATTAAATATCCCATTTTTTATTTTATCAATTATTCAATATCCCACTTTTTTTTTATGCTAGATCCTAATTTTTTTTTAATCAATTATTCAAGATAAAAAAATACAAATAAAATGCAATTTTTTCAGGAAAAGGAAGTGCATATCTGTATGCCTCTAGTTTAAAAATAATTGTATTAAATTACCATATACACAATTAATAATATCCATTGGTGCGAAGTTGATTGATTTTTTGAATTTAATTAAACCCCTCTTTTTCTTTCGTCAGTTTCAACTTAACAAGGCTTGATTATTCATGATTGGCTAGCTGGTGGATGTTGCCTGCAAGTGGAAACCATGAATAAGAAATGCAGATAAAATTGACTAGTCATGCATTATTGAGCTTGATTGGAATTAGAAAATGACGGTGCCTGGATATTTTTCAGGGAAAATTTCACCTTTTTGGTGATGTAACTGGGAAAAGGAGAGAGTTTCTATAGAAACTAGCTTGATTGCAAAATACCAGTTGTTTCTGTAGCTTAGGAAAAGGAGAAAAGGCCAAGAGTGAAATAATATTTTATAGAAGAGGAAGAACCTAAACCATGTTAAAATCCAAAAATAATAATAATTCCCTTTCAAAACCAAGATGAAATTAAAAATAAGAATTAAGGATAAAGAAAATAACTACAAAGGCTCAGCCTTTTCTTCTTATCGAACTAAAAAACCAGAGAATCCCAAAACCCCAGAAAAACCCACCAAGAACTGGTAGCCGACATGAGAGAGTTTTTTCAAAAAGGAGAGGTAATCAATAAGAGAAGCAAAGACTCTTAGTCCACAAACAGTGATAGATTCAGCATATAAAGAGAAGAGGAAGGATAAAAACAAGAGGAGAGGATTCTATTTTGTGGGCGCAAACACAGGCAAGTTGTTAGCTAAATTAGAGGATACAGATTTGCAAGAGAGGGAGGTCAGGGGGACTGTCGATGAGGCAAGAGAGGGACAGGGAGGACTGTCGATGAGGCAAGAGAGGGATAGGGAGGACTGTCTTGGAGGTCTGTGGGAAGATGGTGGAAACGAGAAGGAAAGAAGGTGATGGTCTGGTAAAAAATGATGGTCGGTGGCCTCATGGGGTGCTCTGCGTTCGCCGCAGACGCAAAAGCATCTCTCAGATGCTTTTGCGTCTGCGGCCGAATTAATGTAAATGTAATGGGACCCACCACCAAAATTTGTTTAGATGTTTGGTAAATTATTGTGTTGGCTCCGCGTTTTGCTTCAACCACAGTTAAAAACGCGGAGCCAAACACCCATTATATTTCTTGAAAATCAGTGTTTCTTTCCTTTGCCCTCAGCAACACCAAAAACACAAGCTTTTTTACCTTTTTTCACTGATTCTGATACCGGTGATTATGTTGATGAAATACAATCTCCTGCAGTTACTGCCCTGCCACCTATGTCTTCAAATAGCCAACCATTATTGGTGTATAGACGTAGACAACCACAAGTGTAGCCCCCTTCAGCTATTATCCTACTATCTAATTCTGAGGCAACTAACTTGCCTCCTTTACTGTCTTCTTTACAAAGATATGCTAGAGCTTCTATACCTCCTGATAGGCATGTGTTTAACCCATCCAAGACATAGTCCTCCCATTCTGCTCTCTCTTCTACTTTGCACTCTATTGCTATACCTACTAATTATTCACAGGTTGCTAAGGAAACTTGTTGGCAGTCGGCTATGAAGGAAGAACTAAATGCTCTTAAAGCTAATCACACTTAGGATGTTGTTAAGTGCCTTCCTAGTGTTACTCCTCTTGGATGTCGATGAGTTTATTCTGTAAAGGTCAAGGCTGATGGCAACCTGGAAGCCTAGTAGCTCTTAGCAATCATTAGCAATATGGAATCAATTATGAGGAGACTTTTGCTCCAGTGGTCAAAATGACTACAATACAAACAATTCTGGCCATTGTAGTTTCACAGCAATGGTGTGTACACCAATTGGATGTGAATAATGCTTTTCTTCACGGAGATCGTAATGAAGATATTTACATGCGATCTCTTGCTGGTTTGTTTTCCAAAACTACCTATGCTGTGTGTAAATTACGTCGATCCTTATATGGACTCAAACAAGCTCCTCGTGCATGGTGTGCCAAATATGCCTCCACTCTTCTTGATTTTGAGTTTCTCAAGAGTAAATATGATGCTTCTCTATTCTTGCGTACCACTGCCATTAGAGTTGTGTTTGTCCTGGTGTATGTTAATGATATAGTTAGTCATCATTGGTACTGATTTGAGTCTAATTCATCACCTCAAACAACATTTGTAAAAGTCTTTTCACATGAAAGATCTTGGTAATTATCATATTTCCTTGGTCTGGAAATTTAGGCTGGTACATGACATAATTCTGTCATAGCACAAGTATGCCATGGACTTGGTGGCTGCAGCTGGTCTCCAGGATTTGCCACCACTTGATACTCCAATGGAAATCAATGTCAAGCTTCAAAAGGATGAGGGAAAGCTATTAACTGACCCAACACTATATCGTACCCTTGTGGACAACTTGATCTATCTTATAAACACTAGGCCTGATCTCTCTTATGCAGTCCAACAAGTTAGTCAATTCATGGCCTCCTCCAGGCACCTTCATCTGGATGCTGTTAAAACAATCATTCACTATGTGAATGGTACTCTTTAGAGAGGGTTGTGCTATCCTGCTGAAACTTCTTTTACTTTACATGCCTATAGTGATGATGATTATGCTGGATGCTCTGACACTAGAAGATCCACTACTGGTTGGTGTATGTTCCTTGGCCCTGCACTTATTTCATGAAAAAACAAGAAACAGAATCGTGTTTCTAAGTTATCTGCCGAATTTGGATACAGAGCTATGTCCCAAGCTTGTTCAAAAATATTCTGGCTACATGGACTTTTTGTTGAGCTTGGTTGTAATACACATTTGGAAACCAGTTTTTTCCTTGTCTTGAATGCATATTCTTTTTAATTTTTACAACCAAGAAAAATGTCAATGGATGCACTTGTAATTGGAGAAATTAAGTTTCAAGCTGTTAACTCTTGATTAACTTCACGTGCTATTATGGGAAATCACCCCACAACCATAATTTTCTAACACTAACAGTTTGCTATTGAAATTCAGGCACCAAGGGCATCAAAGGGAACTGCTTTAAAATCATCTCGGTCATTTAGCTATCATCCTCTGGTTGATTACTGACGCAACATTGTTGAGAGTCTTGATGGGCTTCTATGTACATTGAAAGAAATTTTGTATGTGATCATTGCTTTCAATAATATCAAAGTGATGCTATTATCCTTTTTATGCTCTGAACCATGCTTAATGATGTTTTAGGTGCCTCCAATTCTTGCACAAAAGTTATTCGTTAAAATATTTCCATATATCAATGTACAACTGTTTAATAGGTTAATAGCTTTTCTAACCTTTTCAAATTTCATTGTAGAATGCTGTATACTTGGATAGTGTTGCTGTTGTATTCTACTGCATTAAGCTGTCAATGCAATTGCTGGTATAATTGTAGCCTTCTGCTTCATCGAGAGTGTTGCATGTTCAGCAATGGGGAATATGTGAAGGCTGGTTTAGCTGAATTAGAATTATGGTTGGCCATGCAAAATAAGAGGTACTCTTCTAAAGCTGTCTCCAATTAGTTGCTGTATTCACCACAATCATGTCTTCCCATTATGTTGGTATCATCAGATGCCACTATTTTTCCATGCCAATTCAAAAGCCATATAAAGGGATTTGAACAAACTTAGCAAGGCTGTGTGACCATTTATTGGTTTTGTTCAAGTTATTGCAATCAAAAAGTTTTTTTGAAAAGAAAAATTTAAACCTATACATTCCTTTTTGTGTGTGTGGTTTTGCTTTTACTTTAAATATGGAAATCTGGCTGTTATATGGTTAATAAAAAGCAAGCTGAGTGATATTTCATATCTTGATTAATTACTTTTGCATGCTTCACCTGCATCAAGTATATTTCAGCACAAAGGAGAAAATTGGTTTTGTGAGAATATTTAATTTCACAATAGACCTCTCTGTCATTGTGCTCGTGGCTAAGAACCTTCAAAAGGCCTTTGCAGCTTGTCTCCATATTAATCATTGTTCTGTATTGACTTTGAACTGCAAAATGTAGGATTGTCCTGGGATGAACTTAAACACACAAGGCAAGCTGTTGGATTCTTGGTATTGTTCTTTCTTTTGATGTTGCTTATTTGTTTGAGCCTCGTTATGGATTACCAAGATGACACAATTAGGTTGACACTTGAGTTATGAAGAAAATGATACTATAATTCATTGTTTATTTGCAATCTTTTTAAGGTGACCCAGGAGTATCTTTAGATATAAAGCACGCATTCTCTCTCCTAGGCAAAACTAGGATTTAGCCATAAAGAAAAATATTCATAAAATGAGAATGTCATGAGAGAATACAAGGGCATAACAAGAAGGGATCTGATTCGTCTCATGTTTGGAGAGGAACAGAAAGGTCATTTTGCTAATTTTTTAATTCAATGAACTGGATTTGGTAAGAAAAATATTTACTATTTAAGATGCTTCCATGCTTAACATCAGCTAAAATCATGCCCATTCAATTTGAATGTGATGGTTTATATTTAACCAACACGAACCAAATATGTAAGAAAGGAACATGAGAGGATCTGGATTCAATAAGAACACCTCCATCAAAAATGTAGAAATTATGATGATGGAGGAGCAGTTTAAGGATCAAAGGACAACATGGAGTGATCAACTTATGTTTGAGATTGGGAGGGAGGGCAGTGAAGAGAGAGGAGCGATATTTAGGTGCTATTGATTTAAACTTAATAAGACAAGGTTGAACCTGAGCTTGTGTTTTAAGTCAGCCCAATTGCTTTTTTGTGGTTTTTACTCACTTAAGGCCTGGGGTTCTTCAAGTTACAGTTTGGCCTAATTATTTTATTGATCTTTTGACGTTCTTATATTTTGTATTAACCTGAAAGTATAAGGAAAGAAAAAAAAAGAAAAAAGGACTACATGTTCTATAATTCTTCTTCCTTCATCATGACTTTGTAATTTTATTGTCCAAAATCAACTAATTGTTCCTAAGCATACCACGATCTAAATTAACATATCAACTAAGCCTACCCTCCATGTATTCAGAATTCATCGAACTGCAAACCTTGATCCTAATCTCATCCAGACATTCCAGGTTCTGGTAACAATGGTCTATATGTTAGCAAATTGACATTCTGTAATTTGCTAAAAAATCATTTGTTTTGTGCATGCTAGCTTGTTCTTTTGCCTCGACAATCTCGTCACCTGATGTTATAATTTATTACCTTTTTTTTAGTCCTTTTCCCCATATTTAAGTGGAATCGTACTTTAGTATTGTTATAAACCACTGCCCTTGTTAAGTTTAGTTGGGCATATGAAATTCTGCATTAGCTACTTTTCTGCTTTGCTCAAATAGAAATGATTCTTTCAATTGTATTTCTTAGTATCCTAATTCAGCATACCGTTTCCTTCCAGGTTATACACCAGAAATCTAGAATTTCCTATGATGAAATTACAAATGACCTTTGCCCGGTATGCCTCTCCCTCCCTCCTCTCTCTCTCACAGAGTGCGCATGCGCGCGTGCGCGCGTGCGCACAGATGCATCTTGAATTGACAAAATATCATAGCTGTTGGAGAGCTAGTGATGACAGAAATCTGGTGAGGAAACATCATAAGGAACTTACGTGGAGACAAGCATATTGTTTGGTGATATGTCAATAAGGAACACGTGAACTGACAAATATATTATACTTGTTGGAGAGCTAGAGATGGCAGCAAATACAGTTATGAAACTTATTATAAACCTAAGTGGAAACAGGCATATTGGTTTGAAACATGTCTATATTGAACCTGAATTTACAAAATATCATACCTGTTGTAGAGCTAGTGATGACAGCAAATTTCTGCTTAAAGAACTTGGGTGGAAACAGGTGCAATTTTAGCAATTTGTCAGTGTTGAATCAAAGATTAATGATAGCAATAGTACACTCTCACTGACTGCTGTGGTCGTGGAAGCCTGTGACAGGTGTTGTGTGGTTGTGATAATATGTGATAGATATGTTGGTAAATTGTCTTTACATGCATTACTATGTGAGCAACTGCCAAGTTATAGTTTTTCTGGTTAGTATATCATGATTGCCATGCTCTGCATCATTTTCACACTCTCTCTTTCTCACGCACATCGTTTCTTCCTGGTTTCAGGTCCCGAGTGCTCAACAGTTATACAGAGTATGTACTTTATACTGGGATGACAACTACAATACTCTAAGTGTATCTCCCGATGTAAGCTGGATTGGATTGATCATTACTCATTAGATTCTGTAGTTTAAGTTGCCCTGGTACTGATATAAATTTATTAATGTTTGATGTGTTACTGCACCTTGTTTTTGTGTAGGTGATTTCCAGCATGAAAATACTAACAGATGATTCGAATGATGATGATAGCAACTCATTCTTGTTGGATGACAATTATTCCAGGTAAATAAATGAAAGCCACCCCTTATAAATGGATAGATGACGTGCCAACCTCCCAGCTCATTGTGGCTTTTGAATATGCAGCATTCCTTTCCCAGCTGATGACTTATCTAGTTCCCTACACGAGAGGGATTTCTCAGATGTAAAACCTGCAGCAGATCTTCTTGAGAATCCAGCCTTCCATTTTTTACAGGATTAAGGCTGTGATTTTCTTAAGATTTTGCTCTACATAATATTTTCAAGATATCCAGCCAAGCCACACTGTAAATACACTCCATTCTCTGGTAGTTTTGTTTTCAGTAGCATCTATTGCCACGAATGTAAATACTTCTTAGGTTGGTTCTGATTGTCAAAGTGGCATTGATGCGTTTCACTTGTTTCCTTTTAGTTTCTTCTTTTCATTTTTATATGTTTGCCTGGGACCATCATTCTTCGGGGGGATGATGGGAGGGAAGAAATTTCAGTGTAGGATGGACGGCGGGAGGCAGCTGATCTCATGATTACTCTATCTAGCCTCCGAGTTTTCATTGTACAGAGTTACAGAACATGAATTTATGATATCTATAGCGAAAATTCTTGGTAATAAGCATTTTCCATGTTGACATGTTTACTGGTATGTTTTAATAATTCAAGTTCTTATCCGAGCGTCTCTGCGGAGTGACGTTGATAATTAACATCGACGCTTTACGATTTTTATTTCTCCCTCCCCATACATTTTCCTCATGGATTGCTACCGGCAGCATGGTGATTTGTGGGAAGTTCAGGTGGTAGACTAATCCCCCTCCCCATACACTTTCCACCTCTAATATTATCTGCCAATGCGGAGTCGTTTTTTCTGGTTTGACCTCGATGCCACGTCTTCAACTCTCATCTCAATCGAATGTCATGATGATATTGACCCAGAAAATATTTCTAGCTCGAATAGGAAACTGAACTCAAACCTACACTCGATTCGTTGTTTTATTTATGTCGAGGAGGCCACCATTAATGATTAATTTTCTCTGGCAGCAGCACATGCAGCTACTGAAATCCGAAAACAATCCCATCAAAGGCCTTGTTTGACCCGGTTCTTCTTACCAGATTCATGTGCTCACATGGTGCAGCCATGTTTCAGGTTTCTGATTCTCTCATTCGGTTGGAGGTTTGACTGAAAATTACTTGCCTGATACTCTTTCAGTTATTACAGTTATGGAGTTAGTTGCATGTTGGTATATACTAAAATATATTTCTTTCTATTATTACGTCCCTCGACTTGGTTAGTAGCTATGGGATGTAGACATGAATGGATTTATCTATTTTTTATTTATTAACATAAATGTTCGGGTTATCTTGCATGTATTTCAATTAATTTTATATATTCTGAAGTTAACGACTATATAAGCTTCAAGTAATTATTATATTAGCAACCACAGAACTCGAATATAAAATTATAGGAAGAATAAATATTTTAATTCTAAATTCTTATTATTAAGTCACCTACTAGCCCTTCCAAAACTAAATTTCTTGCTCTATTTAACAAGCTAGCTGACAGCCATAATTATTTCTCATATCCTAATTGCATAGTTCGGTTCAGGCGAATCTCGTATGTAATAATACTTTTAAAGAGTAATTGAATATTGCAGGTGGTCGTTAATGAATTTTAAATTCAAGAAACAATCAATCATGGCATAGATAGGAACGTGGCCGCATCTGAACCTTCAGCAAAAAAGAGTTTTGGCTCTTTCCCTTCTATTTTTTTTATTTTTATTTTAAAAAAACTCAAAAACTTGTACCAGTTCGGTTAATCTAGAGTCTTGACAGGTTAGGGTTGAAGAAAAATAGAAAGAGTGACCTAACCTTATAATGTGTTTTCTCTCTCAATTTTAATCACATCTTTCAAGATTAGGTTTATTAAAAATTGAATTTTATAATTTATTTGAATTTATTTTTTATGAGGTTATACTAATCTCATAAACCGAATCTCAAGTTTGACAGGTTGACTCGAGTTTTTTTTCCTTTACTAATTGATTTTTTTTCTTTTCAATTTCATCCTTTAACATTAAGTTAATTGAAGAATAAACTTCTTGATTTATTTTGATTTTTTTCTATGATATTATATCTATCTCATGACTAGAGCCATGGATTTTACAAGTTAACTCAACTTAACACGAGATGTTTTTTATGTCCTGTTTAATTGATTTTTCAAGTTCAGTTTCATCCTTCAACATTATGTTTACTATTGATTGAACTTCATAATTTTCAATCTTCGTCTTATGACTCAGGTAACGAGTATGATAGATTAACCAAGGTTGACTCATATTATTAATCAATTGTTTTTTTTAATTATATCTTTCAACTCTGTGTTAATAGATAATCGAGATTCATGATTTGTTTCAGTTTGTTTTTTATTAAAATATCTCAGTTTTATAATCTCGATCACAAGTTAACTAGAGTTGACTCTGGTTGTTTTTCTAATTGAGTTGTTTTTTATTTTATCTTTCTTCAAACAATAGGGTAAGAATGTGAAAGCTAAATGTACTCACATATTTATATAATAAGCCTCATATTTTTTTTCAAATCCATTTAATTAATTTCTTTTTGTTTCCTAGCGACCCACATGAGCTAGAGTACCAAATCGTTAGCTAAACAATAAATATTGACAATAAAGACGTTGGAGCCACAGGCAAGTCTATGGCTGAGTCAGTGCAGTCCCCATCATTGGGCTTCCTTCACAACCGACCTCGCCACCAATCAAATCCTATCATTGGAGCCTGTGCCTTGTTAATTCGGGAATGATATTCCAAGAGCAGCCCCCCCATATGCCCTTTATTAACCCTGATATTAATTAATTTTCTAGGGTTTTCATGCTTGTTTATGATTCTTTTATTCTTAATTATAAATTTTGTCTTGTTCTTTGAGAACTGAGATTCTTCCTGATGATTCTATTCACTATATTATTGCCAATGCTGCAACAGAAACATGGGCAAACGTAAGGATCTTATTTATTAGAAGAAAAATAAAAAATATTTAATGATAGGAATGGATGATAAGTCTTGAAAGCTTCTTTAGGCCACAAGAGGACTATTATTATTATTTTTTTTTATATAAGACGAAACTCGTATATGAAAAATGTATTTTATGGGTCCTGATAATTGAATAAAACCTAGTTATTTTAGGCTCTTACAAAATATACACGTCCTAACTCAAATTCAAAACTTGCACAGATCATATCGCATCACAAATTTTTTATCATCACGTCACGTAACGTCTCCCGTAGAATATCTATTATCAATCTCATCTGTGACCATTAAAGCGAAGGAGGAATTTAAACAACCTCTTAACGCTCTATTGACTCATGATCAATCCCAAGAAAGCCCTCTATAATATAACATGTAGATAACAGGTTGGGATTTGCCGGTGGAGGTCAGTATTAATTATTTGCAAAACATATGCTTATACCTAATATATTCATCTCTTTTTCCTTTTTTTTTCAGTGATGTATATATTTTTTTTGAATTATTCTTTTTTTATATAAAAAATATATCAAAATATTTATTTTTAACATTAACACATCAAAAACATCTAAAAATACTAAAAAAAACCAATATTTTCTTCAAATAAAAACATATGTAAGAGCAAAAAACTATCACATCCTTAATCTCCTTTGTCAAGAAAGGGCAGAGCCCGTGATTCTTGTGAGTCAAATCAGTGATCAAAAAGTCAAATAGGAGAGGTACATGATAATACATATATATGGTTTGTAACATGGGGACTAATTATAAGTTTTATTATAAGGTCAAGCAATGTGGTTTCCGCTAATGATGCATATCTTGGCTTATTTACTACTCGTGAAGTTGTTTTTTGAATTTATTACTCCACTTTTGAACTTCGCCACTTACTTTTCATGAATCCAATCCATCCATGTGAGCCTTGACTAAATTAGTGGGGTTGTATATTTATAAAACTTATAATAAAAATTTTGGGAGTATGTCGGGAGGACTAATTATAATTTGTATAAGCCAATGAGCTCATGGATAAAAATTATTTATTAGAATAACTCCCGTCAGTGATTTGTAGTATGTTGGGAGGTCTATCGGTAATAATTTTACCGATGAATTTATTGACGCACACCAATTTTTTTTACTTGCTTTAATTTTTCAATATTTCCATTGATAAATATAACATATCCTGACAGAAAAACCATACGTAATTTCATCAATGATTTATTCTTTGCATGTCGATAATCCCTTCTCGTGAATTTGACATATAATCGTCAAACAATTCTCTTATTATTTCATCAATGAGTAAACAGTGGCAATGACATTTGCAGGAATTCTTCTTTAACTCTCTAGAATATATCGACGGAGGAGATTCGTTAGTAGCCCCTTCAATAATAATAATAATCCTACCTCCAACCATAAACTTAGATTGAGATCCAAATGGTTTTAAAGATTGCCATCATATCTCTCCTTCAATTGGGTGTCAAATGTATCCTAGGAAAAAAGTAAATAAATTCAAGAAAATAATAACTTAAGAAAAAAAAAAGGTTGAAAACAATATATCACAAATTGTCGAGCTTGATTATTCATGAGTTATTGCACCCATTTTTCACGGTCATTAATCTGCATGTGCATTTCCACAAAAAGCTCTATCAAACCTGGTTCGTGTTCAAGAATCATTGTTTGCAAGAGAGGATTATAGTTAGTTAAGTATAATTATAAAAAACAAGAAATAAAAAACAATATATATAAATAAATAAATAAATAAAAGTAATGAACTCCATGCTTTGAAGTTGATAGATTAATAATTAAAGAAACGATGGAAAGTAAATGGGGCATGAACCCTGCTTAAAATAGGATGGAAACAAATATAACGTGGGGCTCGAGCCTCACTTTAGAAGAGGGGAAATTCTATCTTCCAAGTACTTGAAGGGTAATACGACACGTCAATTTTTTTGGATGATTCTCAATCACCATAGTTTTTCTCATCTTTAACAATATCTATGTGCTGAGCCAGGAAAAAAAGGTGCAAAGTTACACATGTTGAAGAAATCTGTCACTTGGACTTGTATATGAACGTGGACGTTTGAGGACTTGTGCACAATAATGCACGCCACCTTTCACTTAAAACCCTAAATTAATAGATCATATACCGGTATTATTTGAGAGTGTGATTACAGTTATTTTTAAAAATACATTAAAATGATATTTTTTATTTTTTTAAAACCAAATTTGATATTAATATATGAAAATAATCTAAAATTATATAAAAAATTAATTTAATATAAAAAAAATTAATTTTTAAAAATATTTTTGAAATACAATGAAATCGGGCTTTTATATAAAAACACCTTTTATTTTGTTATTTTTGACTATGAGATAGTTATGATTTACATGTATGCTTAACAAATCTTCCTCGCACGTATGAACCGGGTCCATTGGAGCATAACTTTCCTTTTGGCGAGAATATTTAACAATCCCAAGAATCACAGCAACCACCTACCTACAATGTTGTCAAGAGTTCACAACTTTTACAATAGCCTACTGATCCTTCAGCAACTTGCGTCGGTCCTTTCGCTCCTGATCCATGAGTGATGTTTTATTTAAATTTGTCATAATTAAATATATTAATTTTAAAAAAAATTTAGTTCAGATCTATTTTTTTTTTAGAATTATACAATTTAATCTAAAAAATAAATAATAAAATGATTTTTCTAAATAAAATTATGAACATGTATAAAATTACGAGAATGTCATCATCAATCTTGCAAGGTCATTATATTCTCTGATTACTTTTAAATTTTAACATACTATATATAAATATATCAAGAGGGTCCTCGTAAAATTTCATCTCAATCTAACGATCGGATTAAAAGATACAATTGATAATGTAAAATTATTTATTATTTAAAAAAATATTATTTGGCCGAAACAGAACTGGCCGAAATAGAAAGTTCTGATCGAAAATTGAGAGAAATTTCCGGAACGGACCGAAATTTTAAACAAGGTAAAAACGGCGTCGTTTTATCTCATTTTTTTAACTGGTACGAAACGTTTCGACCGAAACAAAACGAAATCAACAACATTGGTCTTAATAGTCCATGAGCTATTTAATTACTCTTTTATCTAAGAATCCAATTAGCTATTCACTTTTTATTATTATCCCAATGATTTGTGTACGAGCGATATAAAAAAAATATACTAGAAAACTTCACCCCCAATCTTCTTGTTTTGATGTTAGTATGAACGAGCTCATTCGACACATCATAAATTAATGTAGCCAGCCCATCTAGCTAGATCACACTTCTCAATGCTCTATCAAGAAAATGAAAGTGATCATCATCAGAAGAAAAAGATTTGCGACCCCATGTTGATCGCATATTAACAATTAGCAACAATACCATGGTCACAAGGTAGAGGCCAATCTCCCAAGCTGGCCCTAGAAAAGCTTCCAAGGGCATTGGAAATGAGAACTCGGGAACCGGGAGTGATCATCGCAATATATATTTTTCTCCACCACACCCTTTACTTAACTCTCGACAAAGGGTAAATACTTTTTTTTTTGGCCGATGGGGGATTCAATGGATTTGGAAAATACAAAGGGACCTTCTTTTATTTCAAATTCTCACCCTTTCCCTCCCTTCCAAGGCTTCTTAATAGAAAATTTACTTTGTAATTGTTTGATTATGACTGCTTTCTTGATTGTGATAAATTTACTCACATGTAAATACATACAATGCACCGAGACCCCCTTCAAATCTTGATTCAACCTCTTTGATTAATTGAATCACACATTGAATATTGACGTCTTTGTATTTTGATCTGCTTGGATTTATAATGATGAGAAAGCCTGATCAAGTTCATGTACATATATATATTTAAATAATTAGGTCATTTTCTTTTCATTATAAATCGTCTAGGAGATGTCATAACAGTTTCGGAATGATGATTTCTGTTCATTTCGAAGCTCATAGAAATATGAACCCAAGAATCCCCAAACGCTAATCCTATCTTTGCATGAAAACAGTGAAGATTATATATGAAATCAAAGCTCCATGCACATGCAGTCGCCTCATTTTCCCATGAAAACTCCTAGCTAGCATCCGGCCACTTACCATTAAGCAATTTTACATTATTATTATTGGTCTTATGGGACATGACGCGATAACAGATAGTTTGTGATTTGCATAGCAGGTCATAGCAGAAAGTTTGTGATTTGCATAGCAGGTCTGGAGTTCGAGTCAGAGCGTGCATTCCTTGTAAAAGCTTGAGACAACTAAGATTTTACTCGTTCATATTAACCCACAAAATATATTTTTTAGAGGGTGGGGTTTCCTCACATCCAAAAAAAAAAGTTACATTATTGGTTTATGATTCAATGTCAAATTCTCTTCTTAAACATTCGAGAAGTTGAGAAATTCTTTAGCTGTATGTCATGTTACGTGCAACTAAAAAATGTGGTTCGGGTGGTCCAAGAGCAACTTGTTTGTGCAAAGCAAGGGAGTGTGGTTCCAGATTTCAATGGAGGAATTGAGTCCTCCAAGTGAAATATTCAAACTTCTCTCTTACCCACAAAATCGACGAATCCACGTGGGCACCTTGTGCTCATCCTCCTCGTCGACGCTGGCATTATTTCTTGGACAATGAAGTAGGTCGATATTTAAAATCGGGACAAGGGAATAGTTGTCAAGTTTCGCTTTCCTAGGGTTTATCCCCTCTTGCTTTTGCCAATTTCGGAAGTCAAATACAAAATATTTTGATTGATTGTGTAGAACTTAAGCGTTATATTGGTCTATCGAACCAATAATTCCTAGTATATTTAACTGTCTTCACTTATTTTGCATCTTTTTCCTTTAAAAAAAAAAACTGTAAAACGAAAAGCTATATAGTTAATCTGCTATATATTGTTTAAGTTAATTAGAAAGTATAATTAAAAATATTGTTCAATTATCATAACACAACGTTGAATTTGATCAGTTTTACAAATTTAAAATGAAGAGAAGACTCGGATATATATATATATATATATATATATATATATATATATATATATATATATATATATATATATATATAGTGTTTGGTACTATTGCTTCTGTCGAAGTCTTTCAATTAATCGGTTTCTCAAAAAATACAAAATCTAGGTATTTTATTTTTAATTGGAAAAAAAACTATACACATGTCCTTGTGTTTGTTACGCTAATGTTTTTTTTTTACGCAAAAAAACTTCATCCCTGCAAAGTATATTTTATGGGCCAAGGTGAAAGAGTAAAACTCCAGTTTTCTTAAACTCTTATCAGGGATGTATGTCTTGACTCGAACTGTGCAGATTGCAATCTCTCTATCATCACGTTACGTCCATTGCAGATAGCACATTTTATGTTATTCTGATATTGTTATTGTTAAATAGAATGATGTGCAAATCACTACTACTGAGCAACTCCCTCCCTCAAGAAAAATTACTACATAAATTAGACAATTTATGCACAAATATTCCTATACTGTTAAGTAGAGTGTAATCTAACCCTCGTAAATATAGGAATTAATTAAGATCAATACTTTTATTGAAAAATCTATATATGTCAAATCGTGGAAATGCGTAGCAGCATAGCATGTTTCAAACAGAACCATCAAACTTTATTGGAACTTGAAGTAGTTGCGTCTCATCACCCGATATGATCCAGCATTGTATCTACCATGCACGTTAAGGGCTAGCATGCACTGACCTAACAAGTATCACACAAATGGCTCAAAATGTTACAACGAGACATCTGTATTTTCATATGACAATTCAAAATGACTGAAACATCATTTATCGAAACTGTAACTTACTCCAGCATGTGCCTTATTTTATCTTATTATTTTAAAGATTTTTGTAAAAAAAATCCTTAATTACGTGTATAATTATATAGAAGGAGGATAGTTTATTATGAAAATTAAACTTGCAAGTCATGTGCAATTTAATTGTAACATTTTAAATAATTTAGATGGTATATCACGATTTCAATTAATTTTTATGCCCATGTGATATATTTTAAAAAATAAGATAAAAATTTATATTAGGATTAAAAAATTACTCTTATGTAATAATTAAACATACAATAAAATTGTTGAGTTAACTTGTGTTATTGAGCTATCTGGAGGAGAAATACCTGCTTGTCACCTTGGTAATAAGGGTTGAGCAATCTCGACGTAACGTGTTAAACTCGTAGTTTAGATAATGACATTAAAATAACCTGATAAAAAAACAAAGAGAAACATAAAGCCCATGTCCTTAAAAAACCAACGTCAGAATATGAAATTAGAAAATAAAATAAGTAAAAACAAATCATGTTAATCCATATTAACTTTTTAAACTTGTGATCCTAGTCATTATATAAGAAGCACCCTATTTGAAAGAAAAAAACAATAAAACTTAATTTTCAATCAATCAAATATTGAAGGATAAAATTGAGGGAAAAAATTAATGTTGAATGATGAAATTAAAAAAAATATAATTTTTATAAATTAAAAAATATCAATCAAAATAATGGGGCCCCAAATATGACATAAAAATTAAATCAAATCAAATCAAATTAAACACCAAGAAATGAAATAATAAAAAATCAATTAAGAAAGAATTAAAAACATAATAAACAATAATCAAAGACTAGAAAATTGGAGGATGAAGTAACAAATAATCCAGTCTTATAAACAATTTGAACGAAGATGGATCAAATGAATGTTCTAACAACAATGAAAAGACAAAAAAAATAATCCTAGATTGTAGTTATTTATTTTTAAGGGTACTTTAGTAACTTTACCGTGTAAAAAAAGGCGAGTTTTCCATAATTAATTGGTCATTGGAAAAGAACAAATTACACCAAACACCAAGGCTATTGTTTTTGTTTTTTGGAGGCCATTGATTTGTTTACGAAGAGCAAAACAATAATTAAACTAGAATGATGAATAGTAAATTGAATGTATATGCAATTAAATTTCTCATTATAATATTAGGTAAACATGTTAGGTATTGAAAGGATTTATAGAGAAGATAATCTTTATAATATAAAGACAAGATAAATTAATCATTTTATTTTATTAATCAGACATATTATTAATTAGAAATTCTTATTTTATAACGTTTAATGGTTGATACATGAAGAAAATTAATCCGCAATCTCGCCTTGATTGAACTATTACAAAAATCACCAAACTTATCATTAGGGTTTCTGATGATTGAATGCATGGTTGGTGAAGAAATGAACTGTTGGATCATGTGCTCGTAATGCAGTCAAAGTTCATTTTGTATCGGTTAGCTTCTTCACGAGAGTCATGCCTGGTTGACTTAACATCTTGTACTTCCAACTAATAACCTAGGCTCTGTGATAATAACTTATGCCCTAACATTTTCAAAAAGTGCCGGGTTGGTTCCGTAGAAACCCGATCACGGTTTCTTCAAACACTTTAAGAGCATGTACATTGGAAGGGAGCTTGACCCGGCCCCAGCCAAGATTTTTTTTTAGGGTTATGTCGTAGTAAGAACAGAAAAGGTGATATTTTTGGCACTAGCAAATAAACATTCTATTAATTCATAATTGATATATATTTGTGTGTGTATATATTAAAAAACACAACAATTTCAACATCCATAAACTAGGTTTAGGATACTTTTATTTTAAAAAGTTAATTAGATATATTATCTTTTAAAGAGATTATGATCAAAATTAATTTTTTAATATCAATTTAAATGAGTTTTCTCTATTCACATGAAGCAAGAGGTCTCCAAGGGGCATGTTGTGATGACAGAGAGTTTGCGACCTGCACAGTAGATTTTAAGTTCGAGTTAGAACGTGTATCTCTTGTAAGAATCTAGGACAACTGGGGTTTTACCTGCTCATCTAAACTTATGAAATATATTTTTCGAGAGATAGAGTTTTCTCGCATCCAAAAAAAATGAAACAAGAGGTCGTTGGTGTTAAATTGTTGTTTTTTATGATGATTTAAGTGTTGTAGCGTCAAATCTAATGATATTTGCCTTTTCTTTAGGAGGTAAAATCCACTTAACTTGCACCCTGTATTTTCATGAATTCATCAAACGAGTCCATGTGTAAAATCCACATGGGGCGCGATCAAGTGGGCTTGCACTATTCATAATGTTGAATCGTTTCCTCTTGTTTACGAGTTTTAAACTAAAAAACATTAATATCCTATTTTTTAAATATTAGTATCAGTTTATTTGGGACTGTGGTGAAGTAGAGTAAGGTGAGTTTGTGTTCAAGTTAGAGGATAATATAAATTATATTCTAGGACCTCACTTATAAATTTAAGATTTTAGGTGAGATGGTTCCTTAACAGTTCATTTTATAGGATCCATAAAAAAAACATTTATTTATAACTTTTAATGAAATGTAGACTATATCTCTAAAAAAAAAAACCCACATCATCACGCACGCACGCAGACAATATTAGCCGTAAAACGTCGACGGCTTAATTAGAAAACCTTTCGGATACTATTACCTCGGCAAACCCAAACACATGGCATGGACCCCATGAATATCATTAACAAACAATACTATCAAATATCTAGCAGGCGACTTAAGAGCTTGAGATTAAATTATCTTGTCCGAATTATATGACTGGTAATATGATAATTATTAAAAAATTATATTATTTTTAATCTCAAAACCTATAGGATTAGTTGAAATCATATAGTGAGAGCTGTTCCGGACAGCTACGGTAGAAAACAAACAAGCATATCAGTTCCACCGATCTATCTCTGTCAGGAGTCAGAGCTATAATGTGAGAACACATGTATCGTCTACATAAGCCATATTCCGGAAAAAGCTAGCCAGCCCGTTCAAGTCTATTTCCACGCATTGCCGCTGAACGATGTCGCATCCTGCTTTGAATTCTGGCGGGCTAGCCAGTGGAGGGTAGATATTGGAATCCATGGGTAGCTTTCTGAGATGTGGAGACTTGATTGCTAGCCAGTAGACTTGGTTCGATGAGACCTTTGTTTTGGAATAAAGAATATAGGAGAACAGCTCGGCTGCGCAGCATGCCACCGGCACCGGGATCCTTTTTCAAAATGATTTTTTTTTTAAATATATTAAAATAATATTTTTTTTTTATTTTTAAAAAATATTTTTGATTTCATTACACATGAAAATAATCTAAAATCACCAAAAAAATTTAATTTAATTTAAAACAAAAATAAAAATAATTAATTTTTTTCAAAAATACTATTTTGAAACGCAATGTTAAACATGAAAATAGTTGGCGGATATATTGCTTGGTATCGTGATAATTTTCATGTTTCGACAGATTATATATAAGAAATATTTAATTAATTTTTTAATATATAATTACATTTTAATTTAATTTTTTATTTTTATTCGTGAGATTTATTTATTTATTTTTCATGTAAAAACTCATCTTATAACAATTTTAATTAAATAAATGTTTCTTAAAAGCATGACTAAGATTATTCTTAAGAAAATGCAACCTGAAAATTAACACGATACAAAACAATTTATCAGTGCTCATAATTGACTTGCTGTATAAATGAATTGAACTAGAAAAGTGATCAAGATGTGGACCAAAGCAGAGAACCCGTTTCTTATAGGCTGCATATATTATATAAAAATTAAAAGAGGATGTGCAGTAGAAATGACACTGCACACACGCTCTTTCCCCCCACAGAACACTGCTGACCAAGATATATTACGTTGTTTACTAATTCTCTATTTTTGATTTATTGGAAATCATTTTTTTTAATTTTCATGTGTTTATTTACCATTAGATAAATCATTTATCATTATAGAAATTGATCAATAAAAAAATAATTCATTTTTCAAACATTAAAACCCTTCAAACATTAAAAAATAATTCATTTTTCAAAAAATCACTTTATATGAAAATCATTTCTCAAACAAAAAAGAAAGCTACTGCCTCCCGGCAGACAATCGGGGTCTAATATTTATAATGGTATTTTTGTGGTTTCATATATTTTTACGGGCGAAAAAGGTTTAGACAACGGAAGTTTATCGGTGGTGATGATAAGCTCCGCCATAATTAGGTAAAGGGAGATAAGAGGGCAGAAAAAAAAACATAGGATAGGAAAAGTCTTGGTGTAATAATCTATTGGCAGAAAAGGGTTTCTCATTTTTATTCTATTAAATTTAAACCATTGAATTTTTTACTCAAACGACCACCGAAAATATGTTTTGAGAATGAAACTGCAGCAACTTGCAGGCAATTTCCTGCGATGAACCTCTCAAATGCTATGTTGCATAGCCGTTAGCCAATCTACTCAAGATTATCCAGTGAGACTTCAACCAGCATTGTAGAAGCTGTAATTTTTTATTTTTTTTGTCTGGGTATACAGGGGAGGTTCGAATCCGGCCAAGATATTTTGAAGAGGAGAGAAGCTTGCGAATTGTGATAGCACTCATTATATGTGTAATTTTATAATATAGAAAAATCAAAGTAATAAAAAAATGGAGTTCCCCTGAAGCTTATCATCTGGGATAGTCATGGCTTCCCTATTTAACCCCTTCCATCCCCCCTCCACCATTCACTTCAACCAAATTACATTTTGCTCCTCTCGACTCTCTGTCCCTATCCATCTTTCCACAAAAACATCAAACTAGCTAGCTTCTTCGTTCGGAAGACAGCGGCCCCGTCATTCTTGTCTCCTATCTCTAATCTTGTATTTCCCACTACGTTTTGTTCGAGACTTGTCTTTTTCTCTTAATCCCTTTTGTTTTCCATTTTAGAGAGCAAAACATACATACTTGTTAATGTATAACTCGTGTCTTAAAATACCAGACATGTTTCAGACTTCTGGTCCGGATCATGACGACTTCTTTGCTCACCGATGTATATGGGTGAACGGACCTGTCATAGTTGGGGCTGGACCTTCAGGTCTAGCTGTTGGTGCTGGCCTTAAAGGACAAGGGGTGCCGTTCGTTATGCTCGAAAGAGCAGACTGCATTGCCTCTCTCTGGCAAAACCGAACCTACGATCGCCTCAAGCTTCACCTCCCGAAGCAATTCTGTCAACTACCGAACTTCCCATTTCCAGAGGAGTTCCCAGAATATCCCACCAAATACCAGTTTATTAGCTATCTTGAATCTTATGCCAAGCAATTCAATATAAATCCACATTTCAATGAGACTGTGCAGTCCGCAAAGTATGACGAGATTTTCGGTTTGTGGCGAGTTAAAACCATTTCAACAAGCAGTTCAGATATTCCTTGTCAAGTAGAGTACATTTGCAAATGGCTTGTAGTGGCCACAGGAGAGAATGCGGAGAAAGTTCTGCCAGAGTTTGAAGGCTTGCAGGACTTTGGTGGCCATGTTATGCATGCTTGTGACTACAAATCCGGCGAAAGTTTTCATGGAAAGCGTGTGCTTGTTGTTGGCTGTGGCAATTCAGGCATGGAGGTCTCTCTTGATCTATGCAACCATAACGCAAGCCCATCAATGGTTGTTCGCAGCTCGGTGAGTAAGCTTGCCTCGTCGAATTTGCTTTCCTCATCATTATTAAGCCTTCAGCTTATACAAGCTCAAACAGTATTTTGATCTCAATTAATTTCTGCAATGATCTGCAGGTTCATGTCTTGCCGAGGGAAGTTCTTGGCAGATCAACATTTGAGTTGGCAGCAACAATGATGAAATGGCTTCCACTTTGGATGGTCGACAAGGTACTCTTACTTGTTTCCAGGCTAATCCTCGGAAATGTTGATAGATATGGTCTGAAAAGGCCATGTTTAGGACCCTTACAGCTCAAGGATACACAAGGAAAAACCCCAGTATTGGACATTGGTGCACTAGAAAAAATAAGATCTGGTAAGATCAAGGTTGTCCCTGGAATCAAGAGATTCTCTAGTGGCAAAGTGGAGCTTGTTAATAGTGAAATTCTTGAGATCGATTCTGTAATTTTGGCAACTGGGTATCGCAGCAATGTACCTTCATGGCTAAAGGTGAGAAATTGTTTTTTTCCTTCTATTTTTAGGATTTTTATTACAGTTATGGAAGGAGGTATTGTTTTAGAATCTATGCCTCTGTTTTTGATTGAGACATCTTTATTTCAGAAATTTTGGAACCGTGGTCCGGGTACTCGTTTTTTCAATGGTTTATGTTTTGTCCTATTCATAGATCAGAAATAATAGTCAATGCTGAGATGGGTTGCTTGCTGCTTCTGAATTTTTTTTTTTTTATATATCTCGGGTGGTTGGATTCTTTTTCGTTGACCATTTGTTTTGTGGTAACGATTCCTTTCTGGGAAAAATAATTTCCAGACATTATTATCTCTTCACAAATCCCACACTACGATTTATACAGCCGGGCTAATCTAAATATCTGGAATGTTCTTGGTTCTCAGGAGAACGAATTCTTTACTGAAGATGGGATTCCTAAAAATCCATTCCCCAATGGATGGAAAGGCAATGCTGGGCTTTATGCTGTTGGGTTCACGAGGAGAGGTCTATCCGGTGCATCTCTAGATGCTATGACTGTAGCACTTGACGTTGCCAAAAGCTGGAAAGAAGACACCATGCAAAAAAAGAAAACCGTGGCAGCTCGTCACAGGAGATGCATTTCACATTTCTGAAGCCACAGGATTTTGTTTTATCTTTTCGTCTCTTCCTTTCTTTTGTCCAGCGACTAGGATCAAAAAGAACAAGAAATGAAATCAGTTTGTGTAGAAAATCATGTAGAGCACAAGAACAATGGGCATAGCCGTAGCCCTCTCCTCAGAGAACCCAAGATTTGCAGATATCTGGGCTTCTTTTTTTTGTATAAAGGAAGATGAGGCTTGTTGGTGTGACTATTTTTCATGGTTCGAAGGAATTTTCTATCACAATTTATTTTAATTAATAATAAATTATCCAAGTCAAATGATCATTAATACAACTGATGGGCTATATCTCCTCTCTTGGTCCACCTGCATCCCGATCAATAATGTGGGCCTAGGTCAACTAACAAACAACCTCACAAAATCTCTTCAGAATTTATTATCCTGACTCTGGAACAGTCCTACATGAAAGAAACAGGTTTCATGTTGCTTTGCACATGGATAGAGGAGCCCACAATAACCAAGGACAAACCATGCCGTTGGAAATGGAGGCGGCGTTCTAATCGGAAAGATGAAGAACATGACTTCACAAATTTCAACCAATCCAAACTGTGAAACATTGCCGTCAATGCCACGTGTTTCCTGCTGGCTTCTATTTCCTCTCGGAGGAAGATTCATCTATGTTCAATGCTTCTGGTATAAGATGTCAACCGCCTTCCACCACCACCCCTCCTCTTTCTGGGGGTCAAAACATGTTTTTCACATAATATATGTACTTGCTATCTCAAGTTTAAAATTATTTATTCAATGACAAGAGAGTCGAGTAGGGACTTGTGGTTAAGGGATGATTAGAATTGCTTACGAACTTGAATGGAGAAATTTATGCATATACTGCCAAATCAGCAAATCTTGCACCACAGCACCAATACCAGAGTCTTGTTTTATATGTTTTCATACAAATAAGTTGCTAGATTAGCCCGCATGACCGCCAGCCACGTGCAGCCAAATCCTTGCCACGCCTTTTCAATTCAGGATTTGCTAGAACAGTTTCCCTGAAACATTACAGAGAAATATACCGAAATGTTAGAGGGGGAAAAAACAATCTGAAAAGTGAAAGTGAAGAGAACCCATGAGTACCCAAGCTTTTGATTCACATGTGCAAAAGTAATAGATACAATGGCTCGTTTGAAAGTTCTTCGTCACCACAAACCCAAACTTTTCATGCAAGAAAAAAAAAAACATATTCAAAGTCAATTTTGATTTTCCATGAGGAGATGCACACCATCTTCAGCTACCTTTGGTCAACTTGTTTTAAGTTAGAGAAACAAAGATTTGACAGTTTGGAAATTGCACTACTTCTACAGCTGTATTTGTGCACAATTCCACTAGAATATCTAGGGTCGTTCTCACAGTCCTGAAACCTCTTACCAGTTACCGGGAAAGGAAAACACATGGGGTGGGCACCACCTTACATCCCTTCTTGTTCCACCAAATAGCCCATTCCTACTGGTTCTGAATCTTATAGTATATGTCAATTTACTACTGTCAACAAGTTCTATACAGCAATTATATCCTACGAGAAATTGCAGATACAGTCCTGGACAGGTGAATGCGTGTGCAACTGCGCATGCATGTATTTCATGCTAGGGTTTTGAAAGAGGCCGTGACAGGATGCTAGTAACATCTAATCAAAATAGCATAAAATTTCTTTCATATCCAGAATAGATAGGCATCGTCTGATGGATTAAAAAACAGGCTTGCATGTATTCGGAGAATTATATACTCGATACCTACACACTAATATTTAGACATGCAATTAAATACATGTACAAAATAAATAAAATATGGCAAGGTGGCATAGCCTAGAATGACCCTAAACCGTAACAAATGGGGATCTAGATTGTGTCTGTAAATTGTTCCAAATAGTTGAGCCTAGAACTTGCCGACCCTTGCATGCGAGAACTTGCACCTTAGAATATGTATTCCTTTTGCTTGATCTTTGCCTGATAATTCCAGCTACAAATTTTATTTTATGTTCTAAGGGGTATGGGTAGACGTGGGGATTGTTGGATATATGAAACAGGGGATTTTCATGGATACGCTAACAAGCCTACAGTCTGGGTGTCTTTTCAGAGCTAGTTTTGTATTGACAACTGAAAAAGCTAATGTACACCAGGAGTTCTATTCATTTAGTGCAGTTATGTATTTTATGCATACATAAACACAGTTATGTATTTAGAGCTAGTTTTGTATTGACAATTGAAAAGGCTAATAAACATCAGGAGGTTCCCAATTTTAGCGGCATAAACCATAAAGGACTAGGGTATGTAAACCATCAAAAGAACTAAATTTTTTAAAGGAAAATAATCAAGGATAAGCTAACAAGCAAGTCAATAGTTATATGGCTAACATGGAAACACCTGACAGCCACTCATGAAATTTTAAGCATACCATGTCATTGCCTAAAAATAATCTTAATACATATACAATACAAGTTCAAAATTTTCACATACATGAAAGCAGCTTCAGCATCACTTGTTCTGTAGCATCAGATCAATCTGACCATTCTTGTTGTATGATTTCACAAGTTTCTTCGCATATGAAGGTGTGTGCCTGTCAGCTCTGCATGTGTTGCAAGTTACAAATATTAAAAGCAATGACAATGCATTATCAGAAAGTTCATTATTCATTTTACTCAATTACGGTACCTTTCTTTTCCCCAAGTACGGTTTGTGTACAAATAGTTTCTGATGGTATGGTAATCTAGTGAATAGCGAGCAAATTCCAGACCCTTTGGACCAATCTGATTAAAAAGAGGCAAGTCAGAATGAAATATTTTCTCGGTTGTTTTATTACTATGCATCATTTAGGAAAATCCTTACCAAGTTCAGTAAAAACGCTATAAAATTTCCAATGAACTTTGGGGCAGGTTGAGAAGGACCCTTTCCTGGGAAAAAATGACAAGGATTCAAACAGGTCATCAAATTGCTTTTATTCTTTGATAAATGATAAAGACTTAATAAGAAGGAAAATAATTTATATCATCCTAAGCCAAATAAATTATAAACAATAAAACATGAAGTTTTATCAAGTCTTTCAACTGCAAAGAATTCTAGTTAGGTACAGTATTGGTAAGAATGTTCAGACTTGCATGAGCACTTGAGCACACGTTCCTGAATAGAGTGAAATCTTTTACCACTCATTAAATCCTAGAGAATTTTTCTACGAAACAGTGTGATATGATCATTACATCAGATGGCCAACATCGCCGTGCCATGAATTGTTTTAGAATCCCCATCTAGTGAGCATCCCATGCAAGGCATTTAAGGAGATTAAAGCCCGTGCTTAGGGTCCAAGACAAAAAAGGAAAAAGCTTTCATAAAATAAGGAGAAAATGCCACACATACCCAGCTTTGCATTGTCATCAGCCTTGACAGTCTCCATAACAAATGGTCTCCGGTCACCCTGCAATAATATATTCATATTTGAAAGTCTAAGAGTTTCTAGTTTACAGAAGAACTAAAGAAACCTGTGAATGTGATCGAGCTTAGGGTTTTACACTATTGATTGTTGGAGTAATCTCCAAAAGGTCTTTTACCAAACCAATCATTTCTCTTCCTCGTTCATTTCTGCAAATTAAAGCATTAACAAAAGTTGTTATCATTAAAACACCACCGATCAACATCAAATAAAGTAATATCTCGGAATGACAAACTAATAATGTAACTAGTTTCAAGCATACTCCTACATCTGAATCACCTTACTGTAATATATTGTGGATGTTGTGTCATGCTGACCCCAGGATACTTCGGCACACCCATGTATCCAACCACCAGATCCTGGACTTTGATATGTAAGAAAGTATTATGTAAAGTCAAGTCATATCATCCATAAGGAATTGAAACTGTTCTTAGTGTTTTACAAGCAAGTCCTTGTGGTATATATAATAGTTGCTCAGATTGAAAGCCAAAATAAATGAAAGACATGTTGAGGATATTAAATAAGTTGGTCACTGTTCACCTAGAATGTGACAAAACCATAGAAGATGATATTCAGGTGAAAATAAGTTGATAGAATCTCACCGCTAAAGCATTCGTGTAGTCAAAGCAGCTGTAGGAAACCAAGAAAAAAGGTATTTAGATTAATCTAAAACAGCAAAACAAGTTTTCTGTCCAACCAAACTTAAAACTTTTCCAACTCTAAATGCAATTGACATGCTAGACAGGAGTGACCAGTAATTATCAGTTTGATGGTGATCTTCTTTCAACATGGTAAAGTCAGCAAGGTCTTGTTAAATCAATGCCCTCATGCAATAATGCTTTACATTTCAAGTTATATGTCTAAAGGGAGAATGTAGCTCATCATATTGACTTTTCTCATTGGAGAGAGAAGAAAAAATGAACAAAAAATAAAAGCAATAATTGCCATCTAAAACAGGGCATACAATTCCATCAACTTGTGTATATAATTACAATCCCTGTGGATAGTTTTTTATTTTAAAAAAAAAATGACATTAAATTTCTTAATCTCTAGTCTGATAAATATAATAATGTTCAATGATACTGTATCTTAAGACAGGTGAGTTACCTATAGCACGATGGTGCAATAACATCAACTAACTCGTTTGCTGGCAGACAGAAATAAGGAACCTGCTTTAGTTAAGATTTGAAAGACATGAAAAAGCAGGGATTGTTAGACTTGGACCAAGCAGAAAGCAGAGAGGATGCATTACCTCTTCAATATGGCCATCCAAGTGCTTCAAATGGACCTAAGAAAGGAAGAACAAGGGTCAAGCTTTGGACACAAAAAGATGAGGTCACTCTTCTTTCCTTCAGAGACAAAGCTAGTTATAAATATGTGTGACTATCATACTTTCCTGCATAACAAACCAGTGTTCTTAGAAAATAGATTGGTGAATGCTCTATTTTCTCCTTTTCCCCTCTTTTAGCAAGGGAAAATAGATATTATAATAACGAGATGTCCATCCAATAGCAAAAGGCATACTGATCCAGTTGTCTTCTGCAGCATAGCATGCTCATCTATTGTTTGCATTAATATCATACAGATACAAGAAATCTCTTATTTAAGTTTGTGTTTTGTTTTTTTCTCATGGAATGTAACATCATGAAAATTAGAGCTCATATGAAATCCATTAGAAGAAGACAAATGTGTCCAAGTCAAATAATGGAGAACAAACCTTGTAGTCTTGCATAAACTCGTAATGGAGAACAGTTTCCGGTTCATCACTAGCAGCCTTTAGAAACTTATCAAGCCCTTCTCGGGTTCCATTATCCACTGATGAATAAGAGAGTTACATGCAATATAGATTATCTCAACTATTGCTGCTATATAAATAGCACATTAGCTATGAGTCAGCAAGTATCCATCGAGTACCAGAAATCTAGAAGTATTTAAACTGCATCCTTTTAGACAAACATCAAAGTGATTAAACCCATTTGGATGTTAAGGAACCATCTCACCTAAAAGCTTAAGCTGTTAGGTGAGGCCCCATAATATGATTTATATTATTCTCTAACACACACTTCAAGTGAAAGCCCTTTGAGCTTGAAACTTTCACAGACCCACACTACCTTGTGCTTGATTTTTATCAAATAGAATGGGGGTGATGAGATTCGAACTCGTGACCATTGGGTCAACAAGGTTCTGATACCATGATAAGGAACTATCTCATCTAAAAGCTTAAGTTGTTAGATGAGGCCCCATAATATGATTTATATTATTCTCTAACATTGGATAGGATTTTATCTTAAATCAAAAGGAAACGTTAAGGTCTGCTCCAAAACCAGTTCTGAAAACTGCAGTTTTAAATCTATTAACGTAAAAACCAGCTTCTTATTGATCCATTAGGTAATTTACAAACAGGATGCTCATAAGTTTTTTTGCAATTGATTAAGCTTTACCAAATATAATTTCATAGACAGTCCAGATATGCCTAACTTTGTTCCTTGAATAGTAGATAACAGGTTTGGACTTAATGGCCACAAGGTAAAACAATTATGACAGATTCAAATTATAACTAGCTGCATATAAAGCTCTTAATTACCACAGTTGGTGCCCAGTACATAAAGCTTGTCCAAATTCAGATGGTGCTCCACAGATCTTAATGCTGCAGTTCAAGAAACCACTCTGCATTACAATAGTACAAGTCACAACAAAGAAAAGAACTTGAAAGTAGAACCTCGAGCACATGATGTCAGTAATACCTTGCACTTGGCAACCCACGCCACAGAAAAGAAGACGCTTGACACCAGCAGCCTGTTGTATAACAAATGATCATTTGTACCACTAAATTTTTGAAGTATCATATTATTATAACCAATTAACTAATAAAAAAAACCAGTCATTTGTACACAAACAGAGAAAGCATAAATCATGAACCATGTATTTTACAACCTAATGTTTGAAGATTGGTCATGATTTTTTAGTCTTGCCCAACAATATTTTTAATGTGTTCTTCAAACAACACAAACATTCAAATCACCTGAAATACCTAAAGCTACCAGAAAGTACAGCTAAGTTGGCCAACTTCAGCAAAGGCAAGCCATCATACCATGAGCCCATCACCTCAAAGTGTTGTCCATAGGGACTTTTGGGATCATAGGGCCTTACATTATTATATCAAGTATCAGCACATTGCACTATGAAGATTAAGTTGTGACAAACTCTCCCTATTCGAGCCAAGGAATACTCCTTAAATCGAGGACAAGAAAACAAAATGAAGCCAAATCTAAAATTGGAATTGAAAATAGCCACACATCTTATATGATAATCAAATTGGCTCTAGTACTTTTATAATACCAGATAACCACTTAATGCAAGAGAGAACTGTTTTCAAAATTAAGGCATCAAAAACATAGTGAAAAATTGCCTCATTACACCACTGATGCTGGCAAGAATTGTTGGAAGACTGATAAGCATCAAATATAGACCAAGAATTGCCTCATTATGCTACTGAAGTGGTGATTGAAAATGTTCCTGCCAGGATGAGCACTTGCATGGTTTCTATCTTTTCCATGTAGTCCCTTTTTTTTTGTTTCATTGCTCAAGCTTAACACGTTTCACATGCTTTTAATTGAAAGAGCTTCATGAAGGACAAACAAGACAGATATCAGATGTCGAAAGAACTGCTTATAAGAATAGTTGCTAAGCACCTCAACCAGTGCAAGGGTATTCAGATTAGGGGATAATGTTGGCTTGACTCCTTTTGCTGCTAGAACTTCATCTGGTGTCCTATTACAGAAAACGAGGGGGGAGTGGCAGAGTTGCGGAAATCATCAGAAAAATCAAAAGAAATCAATCAAATTAAAAAAACATCCAACGAAAATATGAGAAGGTAATGAACCAAGCTAAAAGATGCAGTTACAAACCTGGCTAAAACAGGCCTGGGGGAGAATCTGTCCTCTGGATCACTGACAAAAAATAAATAGCTAAGAAGGTCATGTAACTTGACAAAGGAATAAATCAACAATAGAAGCTTCTCTATTTAGTCACACACCTTTGTACACATATAACAGCCTCAACCATACCAGATTTCAGCATTTCAATAGCAATAGTAGTCACTATCCCGGTCCATTGAGCTCCTGCCATAAAAGAAAGTTACAGGCAAAACATAGAGGGCATTAATTACAACTGAGCAGCAATGGACAGCCTAAACTGTGATAAAAAAAAACATCATCTGACTGAGAAATTAAATACGCCTGGTAGAATCTACCTTCAACAGGCTTTGTTTTACGAGCATACAAAAGCTCCTCATGGACCCCAAAGTACGTCTCATCAGAAGAATCCACCTTCCTCCCTCTTCCATGGACTACAGGTTCCAAACCCTGAATGTCAAAAACAAAAGAGAGCACGTAAAACACATTGGATTGGATAATCGAGGTGCTAAAGAAAAGTAGTGAAGAAGAAGAAACTTACTTCGATTTTGGACATTCCATCACCTAGAAAAGCACAGGCATTCTTGACATGGGCTATGTAGTAGGTATCACACAAGCCACATTGACTGCAGTGGTCTTTTGCTGGATAAGTGCCACCTGGTGGAATGGGTTTGGAACGTTGCCTCCAGTCCTCTCTTGTTACCTTCGCCGACGGCTTCTTTGAGGAGTTGGAGTTCGAAGGAGAAGATGAGGAGGAAATGATCGGTAGAGAGAGCTTGCATGAGATCGAAGCCATTATTATTATAGTAATGGATAGCACGGCAGCAAAACAGAGTGAGAGAGGGAAGGAAAGAAAGGAATGGAAGTGGAGATTTGAACTTTGCTTCTGCACCACATGTTATATACGGAGGATTTAAAAGAGGTTAGTTAATGGTTACAGTTTTGTTAACGAGTAACGACACCGTCTCGGAACCATTGCCAATTAATGAATGTTTTAGAACATGAATAAATATACATTTTGTAAATTATAGGTTGTGATTGTTATATCAGGTGTTTGTGTTTTTATTTTTCTCCAAATAATTGTTTCGACCATTTAAGATCTAACAATATTTTTTAGGATGCTTGTAAAAATAAAAACAAGTTATGTCAAATTGTAAAATATTTAACTTGTTTTTTAAATGTTGTTTTATTTAAAAATACATTAAAATAATTTAATTTTTAATTTATAAAATTCATTTTTGACATCTAAGAACATCAAACAAATAATTTAACATAAAAAATATTTTTAAAATACAAAAATAATTACAATATTGTCAACACCAATGGTCATCAATCACCACTACTGTTATGGTCATTTTTTTAATCGTTGTTGTTAAGTGCTTGTATAAGAGTACAGTTAAAATTATTTTCTAAGTGATTTTTATTTATAAATAAATAAAAATAATATTTTTTAATTATTAAAAAATTATTTTTAACATTAAAATATGAAAATAATCTAAAAATACCAAAAAAATAAAAAATAAAAAAATTCAAAATCATTTTTAAAAAACAGTGCAAAATAGAGACTTAGTGACTGTTGGGAGTTTTGTTGTAGTTACTTTTAAAAAATCTTTTTATTCAAAAATACATCAAAATTATATTTTTTTTATTTTTTAAAAATTATTTTTAATATCAGCAAATCAAATTGATATAAAAACATCAAAAAAATTTAATTTAAAATTAAAAATAAAAAAAAATAAAAATTTTAAAAACATTTTTAAAATGTAATGTAAAACACCACCTTATTATCATTCCCATTTCGAGTAACTATTCCCAACACATTATTGACCTTTTGGGCATCAAACTAACATCCAAACCTATGTTTAAAAGAAGTTATCTTCAGTACTGAAAAGATGCAAAATCACTTGTTTCATTTCTAGTGCTTTGAGCCTGTAAGTGCTCGTGAATACAATAAATGTGGGCAGAAACTGGAAGCCAACAAATTCACATCAGGGTCGGTAATTCTACTCTAATTTTTAACCCTTCCATGTATAAAAGGCGTCCCTCCTTGAAATTTCTCATTAAACAAAATTATAGCCAGAAGAGACTTCCTTGTTGTCATTTGCCAAAGAATGACAAACTGTGGATTAAGGCCGCCTAAAACATAATTTTCATAGGTTACAAAACAATGGATGGTATAAATGACTCGAAATATACAAATTACGACCTCCGTTGAGCTGCTAGAACGAGGGGAGCAGCGGATATAGAAGAAGCACAAGTGTTTTCCTGGTTCGATGAGTGATCCTGTCTCGTATCAAAGACGCTTGCTTGTTCGTCGTCTGGATGGTCCTCCAGGAAAGAGCTTCATAATCCACCCTAAAACCCTTTCAACCACCTATTTGGGGGAAAAGAATGACCGTGATTTGTATTTATCAGCAACCAATAATATTTCCTAATGAAAATCCCTCCTAACACTCTGTTTGTTTGAGGAAGTGGGGGGGGGGGGCTTCCTTGTTTCGTTGGGTGGATAGACCCAAGGAAAAGATCCCAAGGTCAAAGTAGAATTCTATCTTGAATTTTACCATCATCCACCAATCAAGTAAAGAACTTCATAGGTGGACATTGATTTTCTTCATGCAGAATCATAATTGCACTGCAAAAGTGTGATAAGCCCCAAAACCCAGGATCCAAAGAACCATTTACCTTTTTAAGACGCGAAAAAAACGCAATTCCTCCCTTCTAATCAGACATTACCAACTCTACCAATAATTGCAACAATAGTTCTAATATTTGGTGTTAGATATCATACCTCATCACCTTCATCTGCATATGTATTGCTGTCCTGCACGGTATCAGAATTGGGCAACCTTGTTGGGATATTTTCATTGGCCATACTTTGAGCAGTCAAAAGCTCTAATCTTTGAGTTTGAACCTCAAGTTTACGCGACAATTCATTGTTCACATCCTTCATTTATTCGAAACAAAATGCCAACAAAATATATAAGAAAACTAGATGAACATATTGAATACACGTCAGCATCCAGAAATAGAAAATTAATCCACATTTGATTATTCTGGAAAAAAAAATCAACTTAGACTAGATCACTAGAATAACAGTTACCAACCTCATCAATTTCTAATCCATAACCATGTCCTGGTCTAGGGAGACACATTGATTCTAAGAATGTGTAAAATGCAAAGTAAAACAATACTCTCCACAATATGCTGGGAAGTAGGCAGATCTTCACAAGTGTTTGTTATATAGAATACAGTTCAAAATCTTATTTCTAGAAATAAGTTTAAACATCAAAATAAAGTAGGATGTACCACCTATGTACAAGGAAAAAAAAAAAGAGTGCGTTGACAACATATCATGCAAAATTTATTATCTAGAACATGAGAAGTGTTCTAAGCAAAAAAAAAGGAATAGCTGTGTAATAAGCAAAAAATGAGAAGTTTTAATCCAAAAATCTTTCAAACACCTAATAAGAGCACTGTAGCCACTTAAAAGCTCTTTGTTTTGTTCCTTCCATCAAAATCCAAAATCTTACTAAAGTGTTATCTTTTTGCCTGTACAGAAACCAAACCCTCACCAAGCATTTAATCTGAACCTCGAAGAGATCAACGATACCATGCACCATAAACCATAAGATTCTGACACAAGCACACTCTAGAGTGCACTAGAATCAGCTGCTTCTACACATAAAAAAGAATTGACTGAGACCCTCCCCTCTTTTCTTGAGATTAAATAAAGTCATAATCCTCTCCCAAGCTGCTTCCCTAAGAGGTTCGCATCCAACAAAATCACTTCACAATGATTGCTAACTCCTTTGTTCATTTCAGGCTAGAAGTTACCTTTAGCTTGGAACACTGAGATGACTCAGATGTCAAAGCATGCATCAACTCTTCTTTTTCCAATGCAAGCTGCACCACAAAAGGGACATTGTTGACTTTACATTAATGTATTCTACTTCAGTCACTTCCTAAATTATTATATTATTTAACAGAAAAGGGAAAAAAAATTCCCATATGCCTAGAGTGCTTAGGCTAGCAAAGAATTAACGGTTTATAAAAAAAATACCTCGGAGAGTATTGTGTTGATGTTTTGAATCATTCTCATTTGATCTGGTGGAATGTACACAGATGAAGCTTCAAGATTTGACTGACCATTTTCAGATAGCATGAGAACATCAGTAGCATCACTTCTAGGAACGGATGATGTACCATGTGTTTCCTGGCTGGATGTCTCTGGGATGTCATCTGCAATTGAAATGAAGAAAAAAACCATGAATAAAGGGGAAAGGAAAAGATTTTAAAGAACAAATTGCAAAATGATTCATTGCAGCACAGCAGTAACCAGAGTGAATTATCTGAGGTTGTACAATGGTTTTGCAGGAAAAAGGGGAAAATACACCAAGAAACCAATGCCCAACACAAAAATCAAAGCTCAAAAATAGTCGTCTAGAATAAAATGTTGGTGGAAACAAGAACAAATAGATAATCCCCCACATCTATAAGATGAAAAAGCTATCCCTATCCCAGAATTCGATAATTAGAAACAAAAAATTGTTTTGCCATCAACTAACGACACTTAATCTTGATCCAATTCCATATCGTTTTTCTATGTAAGCTAACAAAACCCCTCTTTCCCGTGGTTTCAAAAAGGACATGGGAGATCAATAGGTCTCAAGGAAGCAGTCATAACATTTAACAAACTAGCACCAATAAAGTGTGAGTTTTGTCTCTATAGAGCCTGATAAAGCATTCAAATGTGATAATTAGTTGTCATCTCATACATTATGTAATGTTGTGATTGACATATATTAAATAAAGAAAAGCACAGGAAAGCAGTCACTTGTAATTCAGAAATGTAGAGGATGTATGAATTTAGGTCTAAATGTACACACTCCAAGAAATAGACCCTGGCATAATGATCCATAGTTGGAAATTCCTGAAGTTCCTTAGCAGAACTAAAGGCTCGAAGAATGAACCACCTAAAAATGAGCTCAATCATCATTTCCAACAAATATGACCCATTTGGAAGACAAGCCCCTCCCCCCTTCCTTTTTTTGTTGAAGAAACATGTAAGCAACAGCTTCCACTATGCAGTAACATTTTGAATGGCATAACATCAATATCAAGAGAACTATTATTACCTAAATCTTCTGTCGATGTTGCTACAGTTTTTTTCTCAGCACTCCTGCTTACACCAGGGGACTTTTCAGTTACAAAAGCTTTGCGTAGCTTGGATTGCAATAGTTTCTTCTCTGAGTTATAAAAATGATGATTAGTTAGGTAGAAACATTAAAAGCATATACAATATATGTGAGATAATTAATCATTTCATTTTCACCCACAAATAAAATCACTCATTGGTGGAAATACTTAGCAGAAATGGAAAAAAATATCAATTGATAACATGGCCCTAAAAACAAATCATAATAAGTTTATTCTGGAATCATGCAAATTAATTTTGTGGACCATATTAGCCTAGCAGTTATACAAGTTCTTGAACTTCAAAATGCCAAATCCTATGGCAGTTTTCAGAAATGTTGTATCTCCATAATTAGAATTATCTCCATATGTTGTATCTCCATAATCAATATGGAGATACAACATATGGAGATAATTTTGGGCCTCCCATGCAGTAAATATGCTTTCATCAGCATCATAAAATATCAAGACACGGAAAGCTTGATGTTAGCAAATCTTTCATTTATCAGCTGGAAGGATGGGTTATGCTTGGAAATAAATACTGCAAGCTGTTTGCAAATCTCTCTTTAACCTTTCTCTTTTATAAATGGTACTCATCTGAGGTTTTTAAAGAGGACAACAACAAACTGATGAAATGAATAGATCAATCAATTGTACTTCTTATTAATGATATAAAGGTCCTTTCAAAGTAGTTTGAGGAAGTTTTAGCAGACTTCTGGATTTTCCTTCTCAAAGCAACACCCGAACACTCTATGTTAAGTCAGGTTTTAGCACGCAAGTTTTTATTTTCAAATTTTTTATAGAGAACTGGCAGATGAAATACAAAGTATGTTATCAATATTTTTTTTAGGTTTCATTTGTGTATGCAAACATACGAGGATCTACAGTGTGGTGTCCCTCTTTTGAAACCTACCCTGATTATTAGACAATAAAGAAATGGCAACTACAAAAGATGGACAAAAAAAATGATCATAATAACCTGGGAGACAATTATTTTTTTCAAAATGAGACAAATTATACAGCTCAAATCTCAATATATTATCAGAAGGATGAAATGGGATTTAAGGTTTGATTAACCCAAGTTAGTATGACAAACTTGTAACTATCAGTGTCGAGCCAACCTGGGTTATCTTGCCTACTTTTTATATATATATAGTCAAATATCAAATTGTCCCTCAATTGATTTGATAATGACAAAAAAATAACCATTATGAAATAACAAAAAAAAGCTCTTGGCACAAGTTTTAAATTTTTTGCTTCAAAGGTATTTTGGTGGTTTCATATGCTTTTTATTTTTTTATTTGGTCAAATACAAATTGCCCCTTAGTTGACCTCATAATAATGAAAGAAGCATTGTGAAAATACAAAAGACCCTTAGACATCAATTTTCAAAATTTTGCTTTCAGGGCATTTGGTCGTTGCACTATGCTTGTTATTTTGAAATGGAAAAAAACTTATTTACCCCCCATCAATTTGGTGGTGATTAATGTGCCTTGTGAAAAGACCTTAATGCCCTGATAGCTAGTTCAACATTTTTGGGTGTGAAAGGCAAAGATCCCATCACACTGTTCTTGTTCCAATGAACAATGCAAATAGATCTATGTCTTCAACATGTGTTTCCATGCCTAAACTTTTGTTAATAATTTTATTGATAAAACAATTTCTCTAAATTTTCTAACAAGCAAATAATATATCAAACGGTTTAGGAGAAATGACTTCCTCACTGTAACACTTCTCACCCACAATTGTTATAGAGATGCATGACATGTTTATTTTAGTTTTTAATAGACGAAATATTTCTTTTGCTAACCCATCTAGTTGATCATCCCCCCATTTCCTTACTCCCCACTCTTTTCTTAGACCTCATTTTAGCATAATAAATAAATAAATATATATATATATATAAAGCAATAAGAGCTTCGATAGTAAAAAAAAACTATTTGTTAATACCTTCTTGGAGAGCATCTATTGTTGACTGCAAATCCTGACGATCTTTCTCCAGGCTGGACATTTTCTTTCTGTGGGGTTCAATTTGAATCATACTTGTTAGATGTTTCAATTAAGAAAACATAGAAAAAAAGGCAATTGGAAAGGATAACATAAGACTACTACAAAAAATTGTCAACTAAACAGAGAAGGGAAATATATTGGTATGCACATAGGTATGCAAATCATCAGTAAAAAAAAAAATAGCTCCCTAAAGGACAAAATGTTGGCTAATTACTGTCATTTTGTCCCTTTGGAACAAAAGATAGAGCCTTCTTTTTTTGGCATGCATATTTCACTCAATCATGGAAATGTTGTTGGTATTCTAATGAAAATTGGTGCTTTCACGATAGAATCCCTCTCTCCCAAAATATGGTTACTGTTACCTCCCAACATAGCTGAGCTCCAATTATATGGATAGCTGTTCCAGAATCCATGCAAAACAAATCTTGATAGTTGCACAAAATGCTTCTTTATATCAGTTTAAAAAAAAACTGATTTAAGTCCACCAATATAAACACACAAAAATAAGACTACCAGAACATCAAGTTAAATTGAAGATGTACATCTCAAATTCTTCATCTCCAGTCAAAGGAGAGGTAAAGCATACTTGTATGAAGTTATTTCAGCCTGTGAATTCTCTAATTGTCTCCCCAGCTTTAGCTCACTAGATCTTAGCCTGAGTGCCTACACAAGCAAGTTATAGAACAAACTTAAGGGAAAGAGAGAAGTAGCCAAGCATAACAACTATATTATATGTGTGTTTATGAGTGACATTGGTATCAAAAAAGTACCACAATATAAACTAACATATGAGGAGATTCTTTTTCATATGCGGATGATACAAAAAATTTAAGCACCCAAATGCAGTGCAGTTTTAGCAGATGAGAACAATGTATCATCATTCCAGTAATTTAATAAAGGATTTCTATTTTAACTTCACAGCAATTTAATTGTTGTGCCTCTGTATTGAGCAATTTTGTATACACACAAATTTACTTGGTAGACAAAAACTAATGTTATAAAATTATGAGTCAACCCTGAATGAGATGTGCATAAGACAAAAACCACTGGGTTGAATGTAATTCAAACAATGCTAACTTCTATCAAGACCAGATGAAACTTTAGTTGCATTCCTACATTAGCATATTCCAATCCAGTCACACATTCTTCACAAAGCAAGGGCAAAGTGGGGGAAGCTTGGAACTGTCATCTTGGAAGGCAAGAAAACAAGACGAAGAAGAACCAATAATAAAAAGGCAATTTACTACCTTCTCTTCTAAACTAATAACTTCAGAAGCCAGTAGCTTAGCTCGCTCATCAGCAGCATTGCACTCGAGCTGTGCATTTGAAAATGCAATTTTGACAGACTCAAGTTCCACCTGATAACATCAATGGGCATAAAAGCAATGTAAATGGAAATGACAACGAATACCGAGATAGATACAAGCATAACTAGCTATAAGCAAGGGTTAATCACTACTAACCAAATGGGTCTTGATGTCTTCCTGTAACTGCTCCATATCAGATTTCAGTTGGTTCACAACACCCCTCTAGTGAAAAATTCAAAGAAGTATTAACAATTAAAGACATGAACCAAAAGAAGTGTCAGGTATAATCAAACAGACAATGGCATACTATAGAAACCACACCACTGCAATTTTTATAACTTCAACTTCTAGACCCTGTTCCCAATTCCACCATCCACACAAATCAACTAGCAACCAAACGACTTTGATGAACTACATACTTTTTGGAAATATTTTGTGGCATACATCCATGGGCACTGGGAAGTTATATGCAACAAAATATGTCGCATTAAAATGCACAATTCAGATTTGAAATATATAAATATCCATGATGGTTCCAATCTCAAGTTCCACAAACATTGTGCTGGTAAGTTCAAGTCTCAATGTTAATATGTTGGAACCTTGTAACCTAAATATTGTGAGAACTTTACAGAAACACCTTTGTAGACACATACAAAAGATGAGAAAGGTGTAACCCCAATATCCCTAAGAGAGTATGATAAAAATTCTCTTATGTTAAAACTCTGTTTCACCGGGAAAAAAAAAAAAGAAGAGATTTTCTAAATTAAAATAGCTTGCTACATAAAATAAAAAAATAAGGAAAAGATTTTTGTAAGATTTATTTCATAGTCTCACAGATCCATAAAGAAAAGATTCAACTTGGCATATTTTTCTTATATATAAGATGTTAATGGCTAGTGGGAATTACAGGAATAACAAAAAGGTTGGCAGATATTTATCCTCTTTTAACTATAAAAAAAGAAATAGACAGCAAGGACAGCAGAGAAAGATTTTGTATGCCAACCTGTTGGTTATAGCTATCTGTCAAAGATGAATTTTCAGCAGCCAAGGACTCTGCTAAAGCACGTGAAGCTTCAAGAGCTCGTTGCAAAGAGAATTTTTCTTGCGTCAAGTCTTCAATATGCTGCAATAACAGGACCAACATAAACAAGAATGTGATTGTAATGGGAAGAATTTTTGGCAACTATCTCAGAGAAGTAACAACAAAAACATGTTGAAGCAAAATTTGATAGTTTCCTCTTGGTTCACAGGAAAAAAAGAAAAAGGGAAAAGAACCGATCAAAAGGGATGTATGCATCACAGAACATACCCCGGCCACAATTCCTAAATATAATCCCAATCAAGTTTAATATTAACACCCCCACCACTCTCTTCACAGAAGTTGCTATGTGTTGTGCTGTTATGTAAACTATTCCATTTGGATAATTTTTGAAGGACCCGAAATCTAGTAATGAGGAATTCATATGTGTGCATCACAATCCCATCAAGTCCTTGACAAACACTTAATTTTATAAAATTCAAAGTTTGCAGTTGCAGAGCTAAATTTACAAATTTCCAAGGAAAAGCTAAAGAGAGACTAGTAAACCAACTATAAAACGAATATCATATAACAGAAAACAGGGTACCTGTTCCAGAGAAGAAAAATCATCATTTTGCCTGGGTTGATAAAACTCATGTTTTCTCTCCATAATGTTCTCATTAGTATTGGAGTTCATTATACCAACCCCATTTGTAAGAGAAACTGGAAATTTTATTGCATTATCAAATGCACTGGGCATATCTGAAGGTGCCATTTCTGATAAACTCCTGTCAGTTTTGGTCTCCACTGGAAGCTTCTGGAAAGCAGATGATCCTAGAGCATCAATGCTGTTTGAGTTGGAAGTATTGATTATAAATGACTCCTCTGGTTCAGTCCGTTGGAAAGAACTCCTAGATGATGATCTAGACACATTAAGAGAGTCGAGGAAAGATGGACGAGATCTCTTAGTATTACTTTCAGATGTGACTGAATTTGGAGTCACATGACTTGGGGGGATCCTGGCATTTGTGTTGAAACCTGTGGATTCAGATGTCTGCACAGATGTATCATGCACAGTATGCAAACTACCTCTGGAGCTACTAAAATTTCTTTCACCAAAAGCAGAATTCATGGGATAATTGAAATGCATGTCCTGCTCAACTTCAGAATCAGAATCTCGCAGCTTCATATTTGGCAGCGTAGAGTCCACTGTAAAACCCCAAAACACGACTGTATACTTAGTTTCTTTCTTCTGGAAAATTAAAGATTTGACAAAGTAAAACCTCATAATGTATTGTTTATACAGACAGACAGGCATGGAAATCCAGGAAAAAATATACAATCCAAATAGGAGAGGGACATACCAACAATGGCAGGGGAGCTACTATAACTGGGCTTAAAGGTTTGCTGTTCAGAGCTGGCAGAACTTGGATATGAAGTAAGGAAATGATTACTATCATTGTTAACCAAGGAATGCTTTAAAGATATGTTATTTTCTTTGGATTGGAACAACTCCCTTCCATAAAGGCTGGATTGACTAGAAATGCTATATAAACCACTAACAATAGAATGGTTAGATGAACTCCTGTCCTCTTGGCTCCCTGTATATATTCCAGAGTCATTATTCACTTTTTCTGTCTCTTGGCCATACATAACATTGGCTGATCCAGCGAGTCCTGAAGCATCATGCCTGTTTGAATCAAAATTATTTGTATGTTTCTGTGTTATTCCTGAAAACAATGTACTATAATCACTTGATGAAGGAGGGCTAGGATCTGAATCTTTCAAAGAAATTTGTTCAGCAATATAAATTCTGTTGCCATTGTTCCTGGATGCACCAATGGGTTCGGCGGGTCTGCCAGGTCCATCAGATGTGCCGACTCCATCTGAATCAGTTAGCCGTGCATGTTCAGTCTCCAACAGTTGCCTCTGATCTAGGCTCACATCCAAAGCATGAGGTTGGCCAGTGGGTCCGGCTTTCTTGGCTCGCTCTGCTGCCTTTTTCTTGCGGAACTCCTCCAACTGCAAAAGAACACATAGACATGGGGAACACGCTCTTACAAAACAAATTTGCCTATGCTTTAATCAGATGAAAAGCATGAACTAAAATGGAAGAAGCCAGAGAGCAGGAGGCTAAGCAAGTGAGGGACTGTTACTTGATCATCAAGAGCATAGTCTAAATTCTCTAAAGAAAGTCAAACAGAAGCAAAAAGACAACAAACAATTGCTGCTTCTAGACCTGAGAAGGCTATCAAAGACCTCCTGCCAAAGCAGCATCAAAAAGATGTTGGATGTACACAATGCATGTTTTTTGGTATTGCAGTGGAAGTGTTTGGAAAATTGTTTTTCAGCTGAAAAGGCACACTTCCAGAAGCATTAAAAACACCCTAAATGGCTTTTACCCCAGATGAATAACCAAGTGGAATTCTAGTGGACCACAAGAATCCTCTAAGATAGAATTGCATGAAGAGAATCATTCCTTCAATCGAATTAAATTTACTTTTTAACTCTTTCAGCTCCAAGTCAGAATTACAAGGATGGTTCCACTTGTAAAATAGTCTTTTTGATTGCTTCCACTTGTTTCTGCGTAGAGCACTGATCATAGAAATATCCAAACCTTTCATCTTTAAAAAGTTGCATTTTATTTCTAGCTCACCTGCAGACACACTTAAAGTCATAACTGAATCCTCAAAAAAACCCTTAAGTGATTCTGAGTTCTTTCTCTGGTCAAATAATCTCACACTTGAAAAAAAAACTATCCGCGTTCACTCCCCCGTCCGGCAAAAAAAATGGTGAATGCAGCAACATGTTAACTCGGATCAGGAGCGAGAAGGTAATAAGAACTAAAAATTCTATTTGATTACCACCCTAAATACACAATTCGCCAAAAAAATATAAATTCAAGTATCTAATTTGAATCACAAATCGTTGACAATAGAATTACATGCAAGTTTCTAGCTGCACATTTTGCAAAAGAAAAATGATGATATCAAAATAAACTAAACCAATTGCATGAACAGAAACAAATCAATCAATCAAATGATTGAACATACCCGTCGCTTTCCTGCTTCGAGATGCTCCTGTTTCCGCGAGCTCGGCAACGCCTGTGCCGACGCCATTTACCCCTCCAGAAAATAAAAGAAAACTCAAATCCTCATCCAATCAAACTACTTATCCACAAACCAGTCACAATTAGCCAGATCGAGAAATGAAAAACGAAGGAAATATTGTGATTCGAAAGCTATAATGGCGAGTCGATCCGGATTTTGAAATTTAATTGAATAGAATTTTGATTTTGTACGGACCAAAAAGGAAAAAACCAGGTCCGATCTGATCGGGTGAGAGAGAGAAAGGAGGAGAGCTGTCTGTTGTGGGCAAAAATAAATTGTGGGTGCACTGGAGGCAGATCTCCTGTGTTTTCTTCTCTCTCTGTTTTTTTTTTTTTGGGGTTTCGTGTTTTACGTTTTGAGTTTAAATTTTAGGTGGGTGCGAGGGACAAAATTAAGTGCTGCTGCGTTTAAAATGACGCGTGCTGGATCTATTGTTTTGTACTCCGGCCGTAAGATGTTTTTGGGGAAAATTGTTATTGACATTATTATTAATATGCGCAATGCTTATTATTAAATTTTTTTTGGCGCTGTGGTTAAATTAGGGTCAAATCAGTGTTTGATCAAAATTTAATTTTTTTTATTTTAAATAAAAAAAAAATTTAGTATTTTTAAATTATTTTGATGTGCTGATATTAAAAATAATTTTAAAAAAATAAAAAAAATATCATTTTAATATATTTTTAAATAAAAAATACTTTTAAAAGCAACCGCCCTCCCAAACAGGCACTTAATCTTTTATGAAAAAGAAGTAATATTTCCTTATTTATGGTGATTTTTATCAAAATTATATTTTATTATTATCGCAATTTTGGTGTGATTAATTAAATTATAAAATGCATTTTTATGACATGATATGTGAATACATTTTTATGTTACATGCATTGGATAATGATTGATATATTTTCTTAAACAAGAATTTTTATATAAATGTTTTTTAACATTTTTTAGTTAAAAAATGTAAGAGAAATATGTATGCATGTAATTAAATAAATTGAAAATCACATATGTTAAAAAAATAAGAACAATAGCTTTAGAAATTAAAAAAATTAAGAGAAAAATATAGGTCAAGATATTTAATCTCATAAGAAGATTATGTTTCTATAAAATGGTTTCATATATTAGTTTCTGTTTTGAATTGTTGTTGCAGTTGTTTTTTAAAGTGTTTTTATTTAAAAATATATTAAAATTATTTTTTAATTTTTAAAGATTATTTTTTACATCAACACATTAAAATGATTTAAAAGCACCAATTTTTTTAAATTTAAAGTAAAAAATAAAATTTTTTATTTTTATTTTTTTTAAAACGTTTTCCAAACACATTCTCAAATACCCCTCTTAGTCCACTTGAAAAAACTCAATTAATTAAAAATATTCTACAATCCAAGAAAATAAACTTGAAACAAAGAAAAACAACTTAATCTTCTTAAAATATAAAGTATTTTGTAAAAATATCTCTATCATTAAGAGTATGTTTGTTTTTGCATTTTATAATTGCTTTTAAAATCATTATTTTTATTTTATTCTTTGTTTCAAATTATATGTTTTGTGTTTTGGGACTAGTTTTATATGCCGATATTAGAATATTTTTTTCAAAATAAAAAATATATTATTTTAATATATTTTTAAATAAAAAATATTTTTAAAAATAACCATAATTACACTTCTAAACACGTCTTAAATCATAGACCCTACCAATAATTAGTTCCTGTTTTTTTTTTCATTGTAAGTCTCTTTTTTTATACAAATCAAATATCAAATAATTATTTTCAAAAAGATTTTATTAATATAGTCAAATATATATTCTTAAAAAAAAATTATTTAAAAGTTAAAACACTCACCAAACACAAGTTATTTTACACGAAATCAACAGAGACATAGAGTCAAAATGTGGAAGAGTGTTTCGAAAATAGTTTAAAATATATCCACCCAGGCAAGAAAGTTAACAAACTAGACTTTCTATAGATTAAGGAATTTCTTTTTCTTTTTCATTTTTAATTTAATATTAAAAAGAATTATAATTAACAAATTAAATTTATAAATTATATAATGGGCCAGACACTTAAAAATGAATTGGGATTTTTTTAGAACTGTGTTTGAAAATACTTTTCAAAATAATTTTTATTTAAAAATAATATATATTTTTTATTCTTTAAAAATTATTTTTAATATCATCATAGTAATTAATATTAGGCCATTATTAGTTAGTGGATGAACCAATAATTTCAAATACAATGACACCTACATCAAGCAATAACTACATCACCATTATTATAATTAGCACGCGAACATGAAATACAAGGTCTGCGCACGCGCGAAACAGAAACCGTACATGAGAAAGAAAGACGAGACGAGCACGTAACTGGGATTCGAAAGCCTAGTTCTTGGCTGGTCTGTTCATGGCGGCAGTCAAATAGGCCATCATCTTATCAGTGGCCGGAATGTTTTCTTTAACCACGGGGAGTTCATCGAGATTCTTAGCCCAGGCATGCAACCGAGGCAAAGTGCTTGGTTCTAGCACTTTTACACCTTTTGCTTCTTCCACGGCCGCAAGCCAATACCCCAACGCTCCATACGAGATGTCTACGAGATTCATACTTTCACCGCCAAAAAACTTCTTATCTCCAAGACCTTGCTCTTCTAAGATTTTCAGGCCCTCCAACAATTCTTTAGCTGCCTTCTCGAGCTCTTCTCCGCTGCCATGGTAGAATGCTCTAAGGGCAGCAACCTAAATAACCAGAAAGTCTGATTATTGAATTGAATAATAATTTAAGCAACTGGATTATCTAGTCAATTACTAAGACTAAATCGAAATCTTGGAGTCAATTACTCTTTCCTTAGGACTGTAACCTACCAATTTGCAAATCGAATAACTACAACATTTACGGAATCAGAAACAGTTGAAGGAAAAATATACGATATTGAGAGTTGTAATTAGATCGGCACCCTCACCGTGTCAACTCCATACTGGATCCAAAATCGAGCCATGGCTCTCTCGTAAGGGTCCTTGGGGAGCAATGGATTTTCAGGCCATGTTTCTTCGATGTATTCAAGAATAACAAGAGAGACTCGGCAATGGGTTTGTCACCATGAACAAGAACTGGGGTCTTCTTGTAAACTGGGTTGTACTTCAAGAGCGATTCACTCTTATTGGAGAGGTCTTCTTCAATGTATTCATACTCCACGCCTTTTAGTTTCAGAGCCCATATGATTCTGTGGCTATAAGGGCTCGGCCAAAAACCATACAGCTTCACTTCTGCCATTGTTTTGATGAGGTCAGGATGCAAGGACTGCTGCAATGAAAAGCCATTTTTCATAGTTACTTTTCGCTTGGGCACCAAGTTTCAGTAGGAAAATTTGGACGCGAACATTTTTTTATTAGTATTGACTTGACTTTCTGCTCAACTCTATACACTAATTTACTATAAAGAAACAACAAAAGAGCTCACCCTAATACAAAGCTTGGATCAGAATTCAAGAAAACAAATTACAATGGCCATTGACTAAAATTAGCAGACAAATCGTGACTCTATGAGATATCAGTTACCATCCCAGTTCACTGTCTTGTGCAGAAGAGGTAACAAAAAGAATATTGATCTGTTACAATGGAGGAATCCAAGTAGGTTTTTGATTTGGGTCGAATTGCTGTCTCTATAATATAACCCTGCAAGGGAGGCAGGCTCAATTGGTCAGAGAAGAAAGCGTATGCAGGATATTAAAATGACTGCAACAACAGAGTTTTGATAAAGAATGCTATATCACTGAATTCATAACATGCCACTTGTTATTTTTTTTGTTTTGTCACAGTATGCAGCTAGTTTTCTGTGCAAGAAACACTGACCAATCTACAAGAGGTGGATTTTGACTTTGAACATATTCATGCATGACTTGCCTTCGGATTAGGTGGTGGATATGGAGCTGTAGACGCATCGCTTATGAACCCATGTGATTTTCGTAGAAATTTCTATGCCATGCTCCAAGATCTCACATTTTTATCAGGATATTAATTATTTAAGAATTTGGAAAGGCAGAGAAATGAACTGTTCCAACTCTGATTGGCTGCCCTTAACCTTCTGCTAAGTATCTTTTGACTGTTGAAACATTCTTAATATACCAAAATGAACCATAGATTTGGAAATGTAAGGAAAAAGACATATTGCAAGCCTTTTTCAATGAACCCATGGGCTGCAACAATTGTTACTAGTTTAAGAAGATAAATGAGGAACACAGTAGATTATTGAAGATTTTGAAGGTGATTGTTCAGGTAAACAGCTTATAAGCAGCTGTCTTTAATTTCTAGTGATGATGGTGGCAAGCCTGAGGTGATTTGACGAGCATCTCTCTCCTTCCTTTGAAGTAGCCCCAAACCTGATCATGGCAGGGGAGGTTGTACAAAAAATTACCATAAAATTAAATTATTTTAATATTATTCACGTTCAAGTTTAGATAGTTTAGAGCATTCCACTCAATAAATTAGGCCAAGCTCTCTCTTCTTAAGAGATTGAATGCTTTATAATTTATATTCTGAATAGCCCGAAGGAAAAGTACTTACCTTTTCGTCTATTATAAATTTTAGCCGGAACCAAACCAGGAGCCAGGGATCTCTCATAAGGATCCTTCGGCAGCAGTGGATTTTCTGGTCATCATCAATATACTCAAGAATCACCATAGACTCTGCTAATGGTTTTCCGTCGTTAACAAGCGCCGGGATTTTTTTTGCTGGGCGGCACTTCCAAAGCGAGCTGCTCTTGTTAGAGAGATCTTCTTCTACATACTCATAGCTATGCCCTTTAGTTTACAGCCCAGATATCTCGAACTGGAGAGCTCACATCTACCAATACAAATAACTGGATTGTAACTGCTAAAATCCTGACCTACATTGACGAGTCCGAGAGAAACATCTGCCCTGGTCTAAAATCACCAGCAGTCTCTCACGATCAGGAAGTTTCTCTTTTATCACTGGAATTTCTTTAAAATGCTGAATCCAGGCATGTAAGCGAGGCAAAGTACCCGGTTCCACCAAATCACTCTCCAACAATATGGGCTATTCCATGTCCCGAGCAGCTTCACTTCACCCATTAATAGGTGGATTCTCAAAGGATCCTGTGTGATGAACTGATCAATTATGTATAATTCTTTATTGAGAAACTGGCTTTGTTTAGAGCTTGTGACTTTAAAGATTGTAGCGATTATTGTTGATGTTTTACAAGTGGTCTGTGTTTCCTCTGCTTGCCATTTCTCGGAATTCAAAATTCAATTTAGTCGTCTAATCTTGGATTCTCCGAATAATTACAAGGAATCTTCGGACTCTACAAAGACAAAACTATAGAGTACAGTGGTTTATGAAAGCAACCGGTGGATTTTTCCTTCAGAAAATGACGTCGAACTCTGCCGAACAAATCCATAATTTAACTGAGGTCATGAGACAATCACCGAACTAACTCGACACAAAGTGTTGCCTAGGAAACATAACAATTAGACCAGAAACTTGTTTTTACTTGAATACTTGAGATCAAATGTTATTAATCATTAAAAGCAGCGTATATAACAGGACTTGATTCATGTCTGAACACTAGGCCAAGATAGCATTAATTGTAGAATTTATATAAAAATAATTGTAATTCAAGGACCCATATCCCTCCCTTGTCCTGACTGCTGGATAAATTAGCCTGATGGTGCCTTTCCTGCAAGAGGTTTAAAGTAGACCAGCATCTCTTCATGTCCTGGCAGATTTTCCTTGATGATGGGCTCATCCTTGAAATTTTCTATCCATGCATGCAAGCGAGGAAATTTCTGAGGCTCAATCAGTTTTACTCCTGCCACTTCTTCTAAGACTTCCAGCCACTGGGCAATCCAGCCACAGGCTATGTCCACTAAGCTAATCTTGTCCCCGCAGAAAAATTTCTTCTTTCCTAAAGCATGTTCTTCAATGGTTTTCAGCATTTCCAAGCTGTCCTTCACTGCCTTTTCTTTCTCTTCTCCGCTGCTAAAGAACATAATCCATACCGCAACACCCTATCACAACCAGTACAAAAATAAAAACCAGATTTTTCTTTCATCGGGCCATAGCTCTCTCATAACGAATCAAATGTTTAGTAGATTGAAAGCTGGAAAAAACGTACCTTTTCTTCGACAAATTTAACCCAATACCTGGCTATAGCTCTCTCATAAGGATCATCGGGCATCAGTGGGTTTTGGGGCCAGGTGTCTTCCAAGTATTCTAGAATTACCAGGGATTTGATGGTTTTTGTGTGTTGATTGTGCTTGTTGTGTGGTTTGATTGCAGGTTGATTTATTTGGGAGAGAAATGAAAAACTTTGAGAGCTGGGAATTTAGAAATTGCAGAGTAAAAGGTAAGATTGTATTCTGTATTTCTTGCTTACAAAATGCTTGATGAAATGCTCTTATATAGTTCTGATTCTTTAGCATGTGTTTTACGTGTGCAACAACTTGTAACTGAATTGAAACTACTTTGTATTAGTCAGTTACACTTAGATTGAGATTGTACAGCTGTAACTAGCTGTAACTTGAACTCCTTCTTCTCTCTTCTTCGGGTAACCACCTTGCAGGCTTGTCTTCTGCAAGTGTGCATACCTGTGAGCAGCTTATACATTAACATCCCCTCCTAAGCTGCTTACGGGTTTGACACCAAGCTTCAACCTCAATCTGGATTTCTAGCCATTGAGATTGCTGACACATTATCAAACAATAAAAGTGTTGCTTCTGCTTGTGATTACTCATCGAATTTATATGAACCATTCTTCTGCATGTCTATGTTGCATTCAACTGTTTTCTTATTCTGATTTTCCCCAGCCACCAAATCAGTTACTGCAACCTCTGTGTGCTTTTCTTTTTCTATTTCAGCATGTTCAGCTTGAAAAAATAGGTTCCCAACAAAAAATGTCTTTGATCCAGCATTCTCAGATGTAACTGGTGTAACAGGTGTTTTTGGGGTTTTGACAAAAGACTTCATATCAGCATCAACCATTTCTACATCAGTGCCAGTTTTCTTTGGAGTCTTCACTGGCTTTTCATCCTCGCTGTCTTCCTCATCATCTGAGCTATCACTAGAGCTCTCCTCTTCACTACTACTTTCCTTCTGAGCATTTGCCTTTGGCTTTGTTTCAGCTGCAGAGGCTGCCTTTGGTGCAGGAGTCTCATCTTCGTCAGAATCACTTTCTGAACTGTCATCCTCCTCATTTTTTTTGGGTATAACTTTTGACACAGTTGCAGATTTTGTTTTCCCCTCACCTTCAGAAGAGGATTCATCAGAATCAGAGCTACTATCATCAGAATCAGAGCTAGATTCAGCTTTCTTTTGAGAAGCTATTGCTGGAACCTTCTTAGGAAGAGAAGCCTTTGCTGGTGCAACTGCTTCCTCATCTGAGGAGCTATCATCCTTGTCTGAGCTGTCACTGGACTCTTCTTTCTTAATAGGTTCAACTTTCTTCAATGCTGGCAAATTCTTGCTTTTAGGATCCTCATCATCAGAAGATTCATCCTCTGAAGACTCAGAACTGCTGCTGTCATCCTTTCCCTTCTTAGCAGCAGCAGCAACATGGAAGCCATTTTTTACAGCAACTGCCTCCTTCTTGGCAGGAGGGGAAACCTTGTCCTTTATACTTGCTACATGACAAGCATAAAATGAATTTGCAATGAACACTTCTTCCTCCTCCTGTGCACAATTTGCCAATTGCTTGTAATCTTCGCAATCATTTTTGTTGTGTCCAAATTGATTGCATTTACTGCATCTTGCTTTTCCTTTATACCTGCAGATTCCAAAGTGATATTTCTGACACACACTACACTTTGGCTTCACAGAATTTTGACTACTGCTTCCTTGTCTATTCTGTGAAATGAAGGAATTATTAGAACTTGCTCCAGTTCTTTGATTCCAGTTTAAACCATAGCTGTTATAGCTATTTGATGACAGGTTTGCAGGTCTTCTTTCTTGTCCCTGCCAGCCTTGCCTTGATTTCAAATGTGAACCCGTGTTTCCACCATGTAAGTGATTACTTTCAATTCTCAAGGTGCTGAATGCTCTTTCAGTACCAAATTGCTTCTCCCTCTAATCATGCATATCTTCTCTTTTGTCAAACACTTTGACAGAGGCAATTACTTCTTCAATTCTTAGCACATCAATGTCTCTTGTTTCTTCAATTATTGAAACAATAGACTTATACCTTCTACACAAACTCATTAGTAATTTCTGAACTAATCTAGTTTCAGTCACCTCCTCACCAAGTGATTTTAAGTTATTCACAACCTCAAAAAACTTGGCTAGATAATTGTCTAGGCTGTCATTTTATGACATTCGCATATTGATTTCCCCCCATGGATGAGAACTGGAATCTTTTTGTGGACTGGGTTACATTGAAGAAGCAAAGGGCTCTTGTTGGAAAGGTCTTCTTCAAAGTACTCGTAAGGTATGCCCTTAAGTTTTAGTGCCCATATGACTCTATAACTAAAAGGACTAGGCCATGTTCCTAGCAGCTTAACTTCAGCCATGTTTTGAGAGATCAGTGTGTGGGTTTTCGTTGATTGTCACTACAGTATTTATAGTGTTCATTAGAACATGAGCAGTAGGTTAACTACTCTAATTTTACTCGATCGATTTAAGGTTGAATTCAAAGAGGCTTTTCCATAAATCACTTTTAAAACTTTGATCTCCACAATCTTGACTGAGACAAACTTCTTTACCTCTTTTTTAGAAAGATGAAGAAGACGAATTACATTTTTCCATGCACGACACCATGTGTGATTTTTATTATTATTTTAATATATATATATATATATATTAAATATAGTTTTTAAAAAACAAAAAAATATTATTTTAATATATTTTTAAATAAAAACAATTTAAAAATACATAATATCCAACAAGCAAAAGCTGAATTCTCTAGCAATGTCCAAAGTCTGACGTAGTCATCTTTTTTAGTCACATACATGCAAGAAACCATCAATAACTTTTACTAAAGATTCTGCTATTAAATGAATTTTTATATGAGATTTTAAAATGTAATTTATATTATTTAATAATATATATTTGTATTTCTTAAGTGAGTTTTTTCTACTAAAAACTTGTATGATGATCGGATATTATGTTAAATAATCGATTCAATCCAAAAATTAAAGTTATTAGATAAATATTAATATATAATTTAATTATTCTTTAATATTATAAGCCAGTTTTTTAAAGTATTTTTGTTTTTGCGATGGAAAATAAATTTTTAAGAAAATTGATTTTCTTGCCTCAAATTAATTTTTTTAGTGTTTTTAAATTATTTTAATGTGTTAGTATTAAAAAAAATAAAAATTTTGATGCTCTTTAAACACTTTAAAAAAGTAACTATTACTACAATACTAAACAAATATTTAAACTAGACTCATATTATTTTATGTTGATTATTATTAATTATAATAAGATTATGAGACTTAGAATATAAGACGGTGAGATTTAAATTCTAAGTTATTAATACTTTTTTTTTGGTAAAGATCGGGGCGTACACCCTTCTAAATTAAACGAGGAATACTCGACCCAATAAGGTCATAATACAATAAGGGATACACTCTTGCCGGAGGATCAGTAAGAATATCAACCCCCTATCTAATAAATCTCTAGTTAGCCCAAAATTTATCAACCAGTCAGCCACACAATTAACCTCTCTGTAAACATGAAAAATTTCAACTTCCCAATCTCTGCCCAACATATTTTTAATTTGCATAATCAAATTATAATTATTATCAACTCTCTCACTCTCCCCATTAATAAACCCTACTACTAATCTGGAATCGGACTCCAAAACCACTTTTCTAAAATCTCTATCCCATGTCATAAGAAGCCCCACATAGATAGCCTATAATTCCGCAATCACAGATGAATAAATACCAATATATGTCTCACTCTCCCCATTATTTTAAGTTATTAATACTTTGATATCACGTTGAAAGTCAAAATAATAATATGTTATCAAACATTAGATGTTAGGCCTGTCGCTTCCTCTTTCATGTCCAAGCCTCAGTGATATTTGCTTTCTTAAAAGAGAATTGTTTATTCTTTTGTTTCTCAGTTAGCGTTTATTAAATTCAAACTATGAAATTCAAATTGAATTATCAGAATTTTAATTCATAATAAAAATGTAAACAATTTAACTTTTTTAAAAAATCAAAATACCTCAAAATAAGGTGTTTATGTAAACCAGTTCTGTTCGCCTGCCTTGGCTGTCAAGATGCATGGCAAAAGAGGCAGGGGTGATTGTAATTTTCTTGAATAGTGTTTTTTTTATATATAATATTTTTATTTTAAATTATTTTTTGATATACTAATATTAAAAATATTTTGTAATAATAATAATAAAAAATTTAAATAAAAAAATTTAAAAAACAATTTCAATTACCATCCAAACCAAGTTTGTTAATTCCGTTCCGTTCCGGCCGGAATGGCTGGAACGTTCCGTGCCATTAAAAAAACCAAGACGAAACGACGTTGTTTTTATCTCGATTTTAATTCCGGCTAAATTCCGGCCGGAACGCCTCGGTACCATTCCGACTCAAAATCACAATATTTCTTTTATTTTAGAACATTTTACTATCATAATATTTTGGAATTTTACAGATGTTTCTAATTTTGAGATTATGTTTGTTTGACTTTGTGTTTATATTGTATAATTTAAAGTTAATTTATCTTGAATTTAAATTATACTTGTTAAATTAATATTTTAATTTTTTTTCCATATATATATAATTAATTATATATAAATAGTACAACTTCAAAACGGCACATCGAAACGCTTCAAAACCGAAATGTTCTATTTTAATAGAAAAATTAGAACAGCGATCAGAACAGTATTGACAATCTTAATCCAAACAGCCATTAGCATTGATATCATCATCCATGACGGCTATCATATAGCAACATCCAGAAGAGACAAGAAGTCAACATTTTGTCGTAAAAGGGACACGTCACTACTCACTACCGAATATTTGATTTAATATTCGTTGTTATGTCTCTTTTCTTACATGATAATAAGAAGAGAGAGAGGAAAATTCAAACTCCCCCCCCCCAGAAATTAAAAATATAATTATACTCAAAACACGATTGAAGTTGAGCAGAAAGAAAAGAAATAGAGTATATTTAATCTAATCACATCATGTTCTAGCATCTTCAACATCTTCATTTGACCACTGTATTATATAAATACATTTGTTTATGAATATGATTATGTAAGCAAATACATCAGCATGGAAGAAAAACTCTTTTCTCGAAGACTGTATTTTATGCCTTTAATTAACCGAGACTTTCCGACTTGTTGAAAAAACAGAAGATCACCGATTTCACTGGAAAGTTAAATTGCTGCCCAAGCATGATTATTCAACTCTATAAAGGAGTGCGGGAGGTAACGATGAAGAATCACCACAAATCTTTCAATCATGGCTGAACAACCGAAGCTGCTTGGAACATTGCCCAGTCCATTTGTTTACCGAGTGATATGGGCTCTGAAATTGAAGGCTATTCCGTATGAGTTTATAGAAGAAGATCTCACCAATAAGAGTCCTCTGCTTCTCAAGTATAACCCTGTTCACAAGAAGATCCCGGTGTTTCTCCATGGCGACAAGCCAATTTGCGAGTCCATGATTATTGTCGAATACATCGATGAGGTATGGCCCCAAAACCCATTGCTGCCTAAGGACCCCTACGAGAGAGCACTGGCTCGTTTCTGGGTCAAATTTGCCGAAGATAAGGTACATTTCATAACTCTTACAATACTATAAAACTGGACCTGTTAAGATTGATTTTCTTCGGACTCCGTTTAGTTTCTAGTAATCAATGTCATGATTAATTCTGGCTGCAGGGCACATCAGTGTGGAGAATGTTCCGTTCTAAAGGTGAAGAACTTGAGAAGACAATGAAGGAAACCCAGGAAATGTTGCAAACAGTAGAAGAACACGGGATTGGGGAGAAGAAATTTTTCGGCGGAGAAAGTATAGGGATAGCAGATATAGCCTTTGGCTCTGTTGTTTACTGGTTGGAAGTCATTGAAGAAGCGGTAGGGGAAGGAGCAGTATTTGAAGCCCACAGGTTCCCTCGCCTGCATGCATGGATAAAAAATTTCAAGCAAGTTCCTGTAATTAAAGAAAACCTTCCAGAGAGGGATTGGATGGTTACCTTCTTCAAGAATCGCAGAGAAGCACTGGTCGGATCTGCCTGATCGCAGCAGCGATACTGATAATAATGTGATCTGTGGTGTGTTTTCTGATAATAATGTGATCTGTGGTGTGTTTTTCAGTGTTCTGGACCTCTGGTTTTTGGTGTCGATTAATATCAGTTAAACCTGCATAAAAAGTCAATTTGGTTTAATCATGGACCAAAATAAAGTTTAATTATGTTTATGAATTAATTTAAAGTTCAATTAAAGGATTTAATTTAGTACAAGGACTTAATTATATTTTAAATTGGTCAAATTAATTTTGACAATGGTTTAATTGGTGAAAAATTAAGTTTTGAGAACCTAATTCAGGTTAAATCGAGAAGATTGGAATTTGTGAATACCAAATGTAATTTTTACCAAGTCAATTGGTTGAAATTAGAGGTAAATTTACAAGAAAATCAAAGTTTTAGGGTCAATTAAGAACAAAATTTAAGAAAAATAGCTTTCATCCCCAAATTTTCACCGAAAAAATCTTGTTTTAGTACCAACTTTGCAATGCATTTACTGCCTTTATCCTTCATCAAATTTGACAAAACTTATGTGAAAATAATCCCCTGATTCTTGACTATACTAGCATATGGTCAATTTTGGTTGATTGACACCATACACATGTCGATTCAGCCCTAAAAACGACAACTCAGACAACCTACCGTAGCTGTCAAATTTGACAGTTCATAATACCTACTTTGAGCCAACGGTTGGGATTGTTCATCTTTTAAAATATAAACCACTTTAAAAATACATAAATATCCAACAAAAGACACCTCATTCTTCCCTTGTCACTAGTTTATTCTAAAATCTAATTTCACCTCAAGAGACATCTATATGCAAGGAAACCATTAGTAAAGATTATTCAATTAAATGAATTTAGTTGAGATTATAAAATATAATTTATATCATTTTATAATATATTTTTTAAGTGACTTTTTTTTTGTATAACCAATTCAATCTAAAAATTTAAGTTACGAAATAAAATCTCAATATATAATTTAATTACTCTTTAATATTATTAGTCAGGTTTTTAGAGCATGTTTATTTTAAGAGATTTTTAAGAAAATTTATTTTTTTTCCTCAATTTTTTTTAAATTACTTTAATGTGTTTATATTAAAAATATTTTTTTTCTATATTTTCAAGTAAAAAACACTTTGAAAATAACCATATCACAATACTAAACAATCATTTAAGCTAGACTAATATTTTTTATATTTATTTTTATTAATTAGAATGAGATTATGAGACTTGAACATTATTTTGGCACAATAAGTTAATGTTTATGTAAACCAGTTCAGTTTACCTGCCTTGGATGTCAAGATGCATGGCAAAAGAGGCAGGGGTGTTTGGAAAATTTATGAAAAGTGTTTTTTTTTGTTTTAAACTATTTTTTAATTAATTTGAGGTGCTAATATTAAAATATTTTTTATAAAATAAAAAAATAATATTTTAACATATTTCTAAATAAAAATACTTTAAAAAATAATTTCAATTACAATCCAAACAACCATTTAAGAATTATGTTATTGTAGCAATAGAAACATATTACTGTGGACTATAATAATATAATTATTGTTTTGCTCCTCAGTGCGCTAAAATTTAAGCCTTAGACTCAGGGATATTTTCAACTTTTCATGGGACTTATAGGCATTCTCTGATTGTTTGGGGGTGTTTGTGTCTTTTCTAGATATTTTTGCACAATAAAACTATGATTTTACCCCTACCAGCAAATAACAAACAATTGTCTACCTGAAGGTATTTTTGATATTTTATATTTCTATGTAGAGTAAAATAACCATATTATCTTCAAATAAGATAAAATTCAAGAGTTGACTGTAAGGGGTGTGGAGGCAATTTGACATTTCATTATTTGTTTCTATATAATACTGTTTGTGTATCAAATTGACACGCCAACGATTTTCTTCCTCACGCTGCATTCAGGCGGCGTGTTCAGTGACTTGTGGTGGTGAGAATATCCATCCAACGTCTCATCAGATGTGCCGTCATGCTCTCTTTCTCATGGTAGTGTGCGTGTCATCACACATTGGTCGAAAGAATGATGGTAGCCAATTGATCTTTTTCTCCCTTTTCTCTTTCCTATAGCCTAAATTACAGGGAAGTCTCCTTGGTTTATGGTATTTTTATTTCAGTCCCGAATCTTTTGATTGTTTTGTGTAGTCCTGATTTGTGTTAAATAAGTTTTGATTTATTTCAATTTTGTCTTTCAATTGAAATTGATTATATATTTTATTTTCATTTTGGTCCTTATTCTTTTAATTTTGAGTTTGGTTTTCAATCCCTTAATATTTTCGGTATATAAGTTTGGATGTTTTTCCACTTTTGTCAGTCGATTGAAATTGATAATATATTTTAATTTCATCTAGGCCCTTATTGTTTTAATTTTTTATTTGATTTTAATTCTTTTATTTTTCTATTTTTCTAAAATAGTCCTTATTTTTGTCCATGTTTATATGTATATGCTCTTAGTTTTAGTTTTTAATTTTTATTATTTTCTCTATTGTTGAGATTTTTTTTTAATTTAGTCCTGAAGTTTTAATTTGTGTCTCATTTGAAAATTAATATTTCGAATTTTTCCCTTTCTTTTTTTTTCTTCAATTCAAATGATTTTTTTAAGCTAATAATATTTATTTTTGTTTTCTCTTTTGTTAAAGTTTTTGGTGTTTTTATTATTCAAGGTAATTTTGTTATTTCCATTATTTACTCAATAATAATAATAATTTTAGTTTTTTTTCTTGCTTCGTTTTTTGTTAAAGTTTTTGAATTAATTTTTTTCATCGAGGTAATTTAATAATTTTTATTGTTTTAGCAGTAACAGTAATAATAATTTTAGGTGTTATAGTCATGATAATAATAGTGACATTATTATTCATAATAATAATTGTAATTTATTGTAATGGTTATAATGCTTATGGTGTTAATAATTATGGCTTTGATGGTAATGACAACAATAACTCATAAACTAATATGAAGAATATCAATAATGACAAAAACAATTATAATATTGATAATAATACTAATTATAATTTAAATGATATTAATAAAAATAATAGTGTTAGTTATCACAATGATTATTATCGTAATAATGATAGTGATTATAATAATAATGATGGTAACAACAATAATATTTTCTATAATTATTAGAATAATGATTATTTACTATAATGATTATAATAGTAGCTATAATAATTATGAAAATTTAACAATCATTATATTTACAATGAGAATAATAATCGAAATAATTTATTAGTCGATGTTGTTTTGTTAAAAAATGACTTTTGTGGCTTTTTTAAGTATGATATTTCAGATCTAATATCTCATAAAAAAAATATACGAAGCCACACTAGACATAACGTGTGGAAAAATTGGGCCAAATGATCTACAATGAAAAAATATACAAGTCATTTTCCTTGCGGTTTGACGCAGCCAGAATCAAAATTTTAACATGTAAAAAAATATTAATGGTGCTAGGGTTTTTTATGATGCTATACATTTGAGCGAAATAATCAACCTAGACAGATATTTTATTAGGTAATGTCAAAAAAACTAATTATAAGACAATTGTTTTGTGTTTAGTACTAATATTCAATAACATAATTTTTAAGAAATAAGGTAGAGAATTAAATACAACATTGAGTTACAAGATTTTTAACGAATACAACATCGAATGATGAATTATTAGATTTAAACCATTATATAAAGAGAAGCTATACAAATTAATTCTTAATAAATATAACATCGAATAATAAATTATTTGAATTGTTATTCTTCTGATTGAAGGAAAAAAATATTATCAGCATAAAAAAAATATTATTTGATTTGAAGAACAAATTAAACTAGGTAAAGGACAAAATTAAAGGATAGAAGTAAAATTCATATTATTATTATTATTATTATTATTATTATAAATATAATTATTATAATCACTTGGATTATAATAAAATTTGTTGTTTAATATTTTTGTTTGATACTAATTTAAGTCATACAATTTTAAAGAGATAACATAAATAATTGAAAATAATATTGAGCCATAATTTTTTTCTTCAAATTATTAATCTGGGATATTAGATTTGAAACATTATATATAAAGAAGTTGCAAAACTTAAGTTTTAATAAATACAACATCATATGATAAATTACTTGAATTATTATTCTCATTGTTATTATTATGATTGAAAGTAAAACAAAAAAAAATATTAGCAGCATTGAAAAAAAAAATCAATATAAAGAACAAATGGAATTATTTGAAGAATAAAATTAAAGGTTAAAAGAAAAATTAGTATTATTATCATTATGAGATATTATTAGACTATCAAACACAATCTAAGTTATTATGTTATTTTCTTTCATATTTGTCTAAAATATTTTTGATTATTTAGTTTTTTTAATATATTCATTTTATTATGTATAAGACGTTGAAAATAATGATAACAATTATTTTTAAGGTATTTTTTTCAAACAATATGTGAAGCTAATTATATATTTTGATATTTGTTTAATAGTAACGCATTAAAATATATATATAAGAATGAACTAAGTATTTTTTTTAAATATGAAATTAATTTAATCTTAGTGTTCAGAAATATTTTTAATATAATAATATCATGAATAAATCTTAAAAAATAAAAAATAATTTAATTTATTTTTAAATAAAAATAATTTTAAACTAAAGATATATTAAGCACACATTGACAAAACAGATGAAAAAAACATAGAGATAACAACTCACTAACAATAGAAGACTATACATGCATAAGAGAGAATTTCACTCTCATTTCATGCCACTAAAATTAAATTTACTCTGTTTTTTAATGTAACTGCATTTAATACAAAGATAAATAACAATAAAAATTAAAAATCAAAACTAAAATTATAAATACATAGATACGAAAAAAAATAAAAATTATCCTAGAAGAATAAAAAAATAAAAAGATCAAAACTAAAAACTAAATCGAAATAAAAACAAAAAATTACATATATTAAAACAAAAAAAAATCCATGAAAGATAGCGGGGCAAATGACTTGTCAGTATTGAATTCTTCATGCATGACGGCTATCATATCTACATCCAGAAGAGACATGAAGTCAACATTAATAACATCGAGCCAGTTCCGTGGAGAACTTTCGTTGTAAAAGCGACATGTCACCACTCACTACCGAACATGGTTTACATTAATTTTGATTTATTGTCTTCGTCGTTGTCTCTTTTCTCACATAATTAAATAGAGAGAGAGAGAGAGAGAGAGATTCAAACTTTTTCCCACTATATAAAGGAGCACTGCTTGAAGAATCACCACAAACCTCTCAATCATGTCTGAACAACCGAAGCTGCTTGGAGCACTGCTTGAAGTCACAGAAGAGATTCCATCCAAATACTTGTGGGTGATAGTTGCATGACTGAGTCAAGAAGATGACAGTTTCTTGAAGAGAGAGATTCGACATATCAAAGGAGTTCAAATGTATACGCTTGTGGGTGATAGTTGCATGAATGAGTCGTTGTTTTAAATATTATTTGTTCTTTTCAATTTAGTTCACCGTTCGGCGGATATTAACAATTGATTTTTCAGTGTAATGGTAATTGTTTTTTATTTTAAAAATATATTAAAATAATATTTTTATATTTTTTCATATATATACTTAATTAATTATATATATGAACCATACAACTTCAAAATAATAAATCAAAATGCTAAAAAACTGAAACATTAGTACCAATTGAAAAAATAAAGTGCATATTGAAAACCTTGATTAGCATTGATATCATCATCCATGACGGTTATCGTATAGCAACATCCAGAAGAGACATGAAGTCAACATTAATAACATCGAGCAACTTCCGTTGAGAACTTTCGTCGTAAAAGCGACATGTCACTACCAAACATGGTTTAAATTACATTATGTCTCTTTTCTCACATAATTAAATAAGAATAGAGAGAGAGAGGGGGGGAAATTCAAACTTTTTTCCCCAGAAATTAAAAATATAATCAAATCAAGACACGATTAAACTTGAGCATAAATAAAAGAAAAGAAATAGAGAATATTTAATCTAATTAGATCATGTTTTAGCATCTTCATTTGACCAATATATTATATAAATACATTTGCTTATGGATATGATTATGTAAGCAAATACATCAACATGGAAGAAAAACTCTTTTGTCGAAGACTATTCTATGGCTCTGATTAACTGAGACTTTTCGACTTGTTGAAAAAACAAAAGATCACCGATTTGCAAGGAAAGTTAATAACTCTATAAAGGAGTGTGGGAGGTAACGATGAAGAATCACAACAGACCTCTCAATCATGGCTGAACAACCGAAGCTGCTTGGAACATTGCCCAGTCCATTTGTTCACCGAGTGATATGGGCTCTAAAATTGAAGGCTATTCCGTATGAGTTTATTATAGAAGAAGATCTCACCAATAAAAGTCCTCTGCTTCTCAAGTACAACCCTGTTCACAAGAAGGTCCCGGTGTTTCTCCATGGCGACAAGCCAGTTTGCGAGTCCATGATTATTGTAGAATACATCGATGAGGTGTGGCCCCAAAACCCATTGCTGCCTAAGGACCCCTACGAGAGAGCACAGGCTCGTTTCTGGGTCAAATTTGCCGAAGATAAGGTACATTTCATAACTCTTACAATACTATAAAACCGGACCTGTTAAGATCAATTTTCTTTGGCAGTCCGTTTGGTTTCTAGTAATCAATGTCATGATTAATTCTGGATGCAGAGCACAGCAGTGTGGAGAATGTATAGTTCTAAAGGTAAAGAACTTGAGAAGACAAAGAAGGAAACCCTGGAAATGTTGCAAACAGTAGAAGAGCACGGGATTGGGGAGAAGAAATTTTTCGGTGGAGAAAGTATAGGGATAGCAGATATAGCCTTTGGTTCTGTTGTTTACGGGTTGGAAATCATTGAAGAAGCGATAGGGGAAGGAGCAGTATTTGAAGCCCACAGGTTCCCTCGCCTGCATGCCTGGATTAAAAATTTCAAGCAAGTCCCTGTAATTAAAGAAAACCTTGCAGAGAGGGATTGGATGGTTACCCTCTTTAAGAATCACAGAGAAGCATTGACCGGATCTGCCTGATCGCAGCAGCGATACTGATAATAAGCAAGTCCCTGAGTTGTGTTTTTCAGTGTTTATCAGCGATACTGATAATTGTGTTTCTCCATTGTTGGTTTTTGGTGTCGATTCTGTCTCTTTATTGCTTTCGTGTCGTCTTTCAGCAGTCTGCTGTGATAGGACTTAGCCCGTCTGAGTCTCGTGTGTTCGTCGTGTTACCTTTCATGAGTGGCGGAACGAGTAAAGGAATAAAAGAAATCGTTAGCCTACCTCTATTTCTCCTAATTTCGATTGACAAATGTTCACTTTAATTAACCAAAATACGAAAACAATAGTTTCAGTAATGTTATGTTAACATAATAATGGTTCATAACTCATTAATGATTATTCCTAAAATTACTTTAAATAAAAATAAAAATAACAAAACTAAAACTAAAACTAAAAAAAAGCTGACGTCGTGAAAAAAATCAAATTGGAAATCTTGGATAGATTCGAGAGCATTTTTCACTTGGTTGCTGATTTTTTTTTCAAAGAAAAACAAAGATAATTAAATGTTATAAATTCCAATAAATTCATATTTATATGTATTGAATGTCTATAACTCTTGAGTTTAGTCTCTTGGATTTCCATAACTCTTGAGTTTATTTCATTCTCCTATAAATAGACATTTGCCCTGTATTCTTTATACTTTGGAATAATAGAAGAATTCATATTAAGCAAGATATTTCTCTCTTGTCTCTTTTGATTGTGTTTTGATGTTTACGCTTTTATATGTGAATTTTTTTTTTGTAACATGTTATCAACACGATGCTCTAACCAACTTATATCAATTTAATATTATTGCTTTTCATTATGGTAATTTATTTTTGGTAAATTTTCTTTCATCATAGAAAGTGATTTATAGTTCCTGAAGAACGAGTATCACAAGTTCCTGAAGAATTAAATAAATTAAAAATAGTTCTTGAAGAGCTAGTATCACAAGAATTACATAAATTAAAAACAGTTCTTGAAGAGCTAGTATCAAAAGTTCCTGAAGAATTAATAAATTAAAAACAGTTCTTGAAGAACTAGTATCACAAATTCTTGCAAGAATTAATAAATTAAAAACAGTTCTTGAAGAACTAGTATCACAAATTCTTGAAGAATTAATAAATTAAATATAGTTCCTGACGAACTAGTATTTCTGAAGCTAAATAAATAACAGTCTTAAAGGATGTATTTTCTTGAAGAATTAATTAAATTAAAACAGCTCTTGAAGAACTGTATTTTTAAAGCTGAATAAATAACAGTCTTAAAGGACTGAATTTTTGTCTTCTTCTTTTATCTCCATGATTTTATTTAATAAGTTATTTCTTGTTTTAATAGATAAAAATAATATTAAATCTGACAAAACTTGAATTTATCGCTTTTGATATTTTTAGAAATAATTATTTGTTATGAAATATTGACATTGAGATTCATCTGGAAGCTATGAATCTTTAAGAGACCATCAAAGTAGAAAATAATATGTGGAAAAATCTAAATAAAAGATATGACCACCAAAGTTTATCATACTTCCTCAAGGTCGTTATGATTGGTTGCACCTGGAGTTGCAAGATTTTAAATTGATTAATGAATATAATTCTGTTCCTTTTAAAATTATCTCACAGCTAAAATTGTATGGTAAAGATATTATATAAGAACAAATGTTAGAGAAAGCATTCTCTATTTTTCATGCCTCAAACATTGTCCTGCACCAACAATATAGAGTGCATTATTTCAAAAGGGTCTAAACTATTCTCTGAAGTGAATGAAACTTTTATCTAGAAGATAAGAAAGAACCGAGGATATAAGTATGGAAGAAATAGATGAAAAAACAAAAAAGATAATCTTTTTAAAAGTACACCACCATACCACCAGAAGTGGAGACATAATGAATAGTGGTATGACTTTTTATGATGGAAATTTATGTCTGGCAGACAGTGCAACAACATACACAATTCTTAAGGAAAATAAATACTTTGAGTATTTGACATTAACCAAAGCTAATGCCACTACAATATCAGGTCCAACAGACATGATTAAAGGCTATGGAAAAACTAGTATTGTGTTACCAAATAACACAAGATTGAGCATCAAAGATGCATTATATTCACCCGAGTCTAGAAGAAATTTACTCAATTTTAAGGATATACATGCTAATGGTTATCATATTGAAACAACAAATGAAGATAGAAAATAATATCTTTATATTACTGCACTTATTTCAAGCTAGAAGCTTGTACTTGAGAAACTACCTGCTTTCTCTTCCAGAATTTATTATATGGTCATGAAATCTATTGAATCAAACATTGTGATACACCAGAAGTGTTCTGACCCAACACAATTTATGTTTTGGCATGATCGACTTGACATCCAAGATCAATAATGACGAGATTAATTATTGAGAATTCTTATGGGCATCCTTTAAAGAACCTGAAGATTCTTTTACCAAGTGAAAATACATGTGGTGCATGTTCTCAAGGTAAATTAATTACAAAGGACTAAAATGGATCCACAAAGAAGAATAGAAATTTATGTTGGTTTTGATTCTCCATCTATTATTAGATTCTTTGAACCTATGACTAATGATGTTTTTAAGGCACGTTTTGAAGAATGCCATTTTGATGAGAATATTTTCTCATCATTAGGGAAAGCAAATTCAGTGCCTGAAGCACGAGAAGAAATTACTTGGAATAACCAAAAGTTATCTCATTTTGATCCAAGGACAAATCAATGTAAAATTGAAGTTCAAAGGATAATTCATTTACAAAATATTGCAAATCAATTACCGGATGTTTTCACTAGTAGTGAAAAGGTAGTTAAATCTCATATTCCTACTGCAAATGCTCCATTTAGAATTGAAATGCCTAAAGAAAAAAAAGGTTAACATAACAACAAATGAATCTATATCATGCCTGAAACACGGAAGACCTATTGAAGCCAAAGACAAAAATTCTAGAAAACAAAAACTCCAATGAATAGATGATGGTACTCTTGAAAAGTCCTCATTAATAAAACAAACATCAAATCTTGTGTCCAAATCATCTCCTAATACTAACCCTCTTGAAGAGGGACCACTTGAAGAGAACCAAGTACCTGGAAATAATGAGATCTCCATATACTATGTTCATACAAGAGTGATTTTGGAACGAGATAAAATTATCATAGATGATGTATTTGTATTTAAGGTTGCTTTTGGCATTACCAGAAGTGATGATGAATTTGAACCATAAACTGTTGAAAAATGTCGACATAGAAATGATTGACTAATGGAAAGAAGCAATCCAAATAGAATTGAACTCACTTGCAAAATGTGAAGTACTTGGATATGTACTTCATACACCTAAAGGTGTTATACTCATTGGATATAGGTGGGTTTTTGTTAGAAAATGCAATGAGAACAATGAAATTGTGCGATATAAGGCACGACTAGTTGCCCAAAGTTTCTCGCAGAGATCCGACATTGATTATGAGGAAACTTATTCTCCAGTGATGGATGTAACCACTTTTAGATTTTTAATTGGTTTGGCAGTTTCAGAAACATTAGATATGCGTTTAATTGATTTAGTTGCAACATATCTATATGGATCATTAGATAAAGGCATCCATATGAAAATCCTTGAAGGGTTCACAATGCCTGAAGCCTTTTATAATGAACCCGGAAGTGTTTATTCTATTAAATTACAAACATCTCTATATGGGCTAAAGCTAAAGCAATCTGGTCAGATTTGATATAATCGTCTTAATGAATATCTCTTAAAAAGAGGGTTTAAGAATGACGAGATTTGTCCGTGCATTTTTATTAAGAAAACAATATCCGAATTTGCTATTATTGCAGTATATATTGATGATTTAAATATTATTGGTACTCCTCAAGAGCTCACAAAAACTGCAACCTATTTGAAAAATGAATTTGAGATGAAAGATCTCGGAACGACAAAATTTTGTCTTGGTTTACAAATTGAATATTTTTCAAATGGAATATTTGTTCATCATTCGATGTATACAGAAAAAGTCCTAAAGCATTTTTTATATGGACAATGCTCATCCTTTGAGTACATCTATGGTTGTTCGATCACTTGATGCGAAAAAGGACCTTTTTCGACCTTCAGAAGAGGATGAAGAAGTTCTTGGTCTTGAAGTGTCATATCGTAGTGTTATTGGAGCACTTATGTATCTTGCAAATTATACAAGACTGGATATATCTTTTGTAGTAAATTTATTGGCAAGATATAGTTCCACTCCCACAAAAGACATTGAAATGGAGTCAAACATATATTTCGCTATCTCCGCGGAACAACCAAAATGGAGTTATTTTATTGTGGGTCAAATTCACAATTAATTGGATATGTAGATGCAGGTTATCTCTCTGATCCCCACAAAAGGAGATCACAAACAGGCTATCTATTTACCTATGACGGTACTGCAATTTCTTGGAGATTTGTCAAACAATCATTAGTGGCTACTTCATCAAATCATTTAGAGATTATCGCGATACATGAAGCAAGTCAAGAATATATATGGCTATGATCAATTATCCAGCACATTAAGAGAAAATATGGATTGTCAGCCATTGAAAATAGTCCAACAATATTGTTTGAAGATAATGTTGCCTGCATCACTCAATTCAGAGGAGGCTATATTAAAGGAGACAAAATAAAACATATCTCACCAAAGTTCTTTTATACTGATGAGCTCCAACAAAAAGGAGAGATTGATATCAAACAAATTAGGTCAGATGATAATTTAGCAGACTTATTTACAAAGTCTTTACCAGCCTTAACTTTCAAGAAACTTGTCCATAATATTGGAATGCGTTATCTTAAAGATTTGTCATAAGACATGTACTTTTGAGGGGAAATCAATGCAAATTATACTCCTTTTCCTTCGCTTAGGTTTTTTCCCACTAAGTTGTTGATTTTTTTCAAAGAAAAACAATAATAATTAAATTTATATTTCAAGTTTTTTGTGATTTCATCTTATGTTTTTTTATCATTTTTTGCTCAATATTGGTCCATAGATCTACTTTAAAGTATATGGACTGGGTAAAAAAAATCTCATTTTTCTTTGATATTTCCATTTTTTTTAAAGAAACCCTTATTTGAAAAATATATAAAAAAATGTGTTTTCTTTTCATGAATACGGCCGAATTCTAAAAAAATTATAAGAGTATTTTTTTTTAAATCACATATTTTCTCATTTTTAAAATGACAAAAATGAGATATTGTAACTGATGCAACCATATTATTTGATAGTTTCATCCATATTTACCTAGTGTTTTGCATATGTTTTGTGTATAAAATGCTTTGATATTCTTTATTTTATGTTTTGAAGGCATTTTTGGATGAAAGATGCAAAAAAGAGATAATTGGAGTTGATTGACAGATTTGACCTTCAGTCAATTCTTTGTGCAGAGCGAAAGCTCTAGAGATCGAAATGAAACGATTCCAGTGGAATTCAAAATGTAACATCCATAACTTTCTGTAAAGATAAGGCAAAAGAAATAAAATAAGGAATAACATAGAAATCGCAGCCTTCAAAGTTAAATCTTGCAATTTGCCAATGTCGACCTTTGCCCATTCCAACTTCAATATTTGGATCTATGGAAGTACGATCAATGCAAACCCAATTTTTTTCGGATTAAAAACTCAAATACCTATAAATGCTCCAAATTTTAGATCCAAAATATGTGTTATCAATGAGATATGAATTTTACAAGGAACAACTACATTCTGCCAACTTAAGGAAGGACTATTTTGTAAAATAGATATTAAGGTTTCTAAACATATATAAAGGAGGAGAGGAGCAAGGAAGTTTCGGCCAGCAGCAAAGAAAACACAAATCTTCCTCATCCAAACTCTAAATCATGTTTTTTTTTCCATCTTTTTATTTAGTTGTTCAATGAACATGCAAGACTAGACTGTTTTGCTTGGTTGTAAGGACATATAAACCTTTAGATTTCAAGAACTGTGAGATCTATTTTTACCTCAATTTTTCAGTTTATATGATGAATATGTTTGTTCTCCTATGCTTATTTTTCTATGATTGTTTATTTAATTGCTAAGAGCGGACTTGAAATTATTATTATAGACAATTTATTGCTTAGTTTGATATCAAAACCGAAGTTGTGATATATGCAAGAAAAACTCTTTTCTGGAAGACTGTATTATATTCCTTTAATTAACTGAGACTTTCCGACTTGTTGAAAAAACAAAAGATCACCGATTCCAAAGGAAAGTTAAATTGCTGTCCAAGCAAGATTAACTCTATAAAGGAGTGTGGGAGGTAACGATGAAGAATCACCACAAACCTCGCAATCATGGCTGTACAACCGAAGCTGCTTGGAACATTGCCCAGTCCATTTGTTTACCGAGTGATATGGGCTCTGAAAAATTGAAGGCTATTCCGTATGAGTTTATAGAGGAAGATCTCACCAATAAGAGTCCTCTGCTTCTCAAGTACAACCCTGTTCACAAGAAGATCCCGGTGTTTCTCCATGGCGATAAGCCAGTTTGCGAGTCCATGATTATTGTCGAATACATCGATGAGGTGTGGCCCCAAAACCCATTGCTGCCTAAGGACCCCTACGACAGAGCACTGGCTCGTTTCTGGGTCAAATTTGCCGAAGATAAGGTACATTTCATAACTCTTACAATACTATAAATTTCAAGCAAGTTCCCGTAATTAAAGAAAACCTTCCAAGAGGGCTTGGATGGTTACCTTCTTCAAGAATCGCAGAGAAGCATTGGTCGGAGCTGCCTGATCGCAGCAGCGATACTGATAATAATGGGATCTGTGGTGTGTTTTTCAGTGTTCTGGACCTTTGGTTTGGTGTCGATTCTGTCTCTTTATTGCCTCCGTGTCGTCTTGCAGCAGTCTGCTGTGATAGGCCTTAGCCCGTTTTTGAGTCTCGTGTGCTCGTCGTGTTCCCTTCAATGAGTGTCAGAACGTATGATCATATCTCTGTTATGTCCAAAACAATGGAAAATACAGATTAAATGCTAAAATAAATTATTATTAGATAAATTTGTATAAAAACTAAGTTGAAAAGTATAATTATATTTTTAATACACCAATTTGATTTAATAATAGGCTAAATTAAAGTTTAATTATGTTTATTAATTAATTTAAGGTTTAATTGAAGGATTTAATTAAGTGCAATAACTTCATTATACTTTAAATTTGTCAAATTAATTTTATTAAGAGCTGAATTGGTGAAAAATTCAGTTTGAGAGCCTAATATGGGTTAAATTGAGAAGATTAAAATTTTTGAATACCAAATTTAATTTTTACCAAGTAAATTGGTTGAAATTGGGGGTAAAATTACAAGAAAATCAAAGTTTTAAGATCAATCAGGAACGTAATTTAAGAAAAAACATCTTTCTTCCCCAAATTTTCATTGAAAAAATCCTTCTTTGACATAAACTTTGTAGACATATTTACTGCCTTTATTCTTCATCATATTTGACAAAACTTTACACGAAAATGATTATATGTTTCTTGACTATACTAGCATATGATTAGTTTTGGTTGATTGACGCCAACACGCATTGGTTCAGCCCCTAAAGTGACAACTTAGGTAGCCTACCGTAGCTGTCAAATTTGGTAGTTCATGGCACCTACTTTAAGCCAACGGTTGGGATGATTATGCTTTGAATCAATGACTGAAATTTTAGTACAGTATAGACTAGATTACCCTCTTCCTCCAGCTATAAATAGAGGCGAAATTTATGGCCTGAGGTGGGAGAATTGGAGGCTGAAATTCAGAAAAACAAACAGCCCCTTCCCTAGTTTTTATTGTTCATCGACAATCCCTTTGCTTTTTCCACCTACCACTGCCACCATGTCTGTCACCAACACATCCCATAGAAACTAGAAAAGTTTCCTCTACATTGCAGAGCAATCCAAGGCTGGTCATCTTCTCCCTTTTCTCCTCTATCTTTCTCCTCTGTGACTACAACTATTACGGTTTCTTGGATTTTCCAGCCAACTCTGGCCACCACTGTCACCAACGACGCCACCAAAGTCACCAATAGAGCTTCCTATTCATATCGGACTACTCCATGGCAAGTAACGACCACCTTCATTTTCTTCACTTTTGGCCTTGTTCATGTAATACGTGGAAAACGTGGAGTGGATTAATTCATTGACGTTGTTCAGGCAATACATGAATAGTGTAGAGTGAATTAATTCACTTTGCATTGTTCACTTGGCTGCTATTATTTTTGAAGAAAAAACAAAAAACAAATAAATTATATTTCAAGAATTTTGTGATTTCATCGTATGTTTTTCTATCAATTTTTGTTTAATATTGGTTGGTATATCTATGTTGAAGTATACTGACTTGGTATAAGAAAAATCTACAAAAAAATAATATAAAAAGGTCCTTATTTGAAATATATAAGAAAAAATGTGTTTTCTTTTTACACATACGACTGAATTCTAAAACTTTCCTAAACATATTTTTCACCAAAAAAATCACATCTTTTCTCATGTTTTAAAATGAAAAAAATAAGATATCACAACTAATTTATGATTATACATTAGAGTTCATCCATAATATCAAAATTCTTTCAATAATTATTTGTAAGCTTTAATTATTAGTGTAAAAAATTACACTGTAAATTACACCCATAAATATTAAAAAAACAATAAATACAATGTTAAAATTCAGACTTTAACGGTTAAGTTTTCGGTCCAATGAGATAGAGACTCTCTCACGAAGAGAGATCTACTTCAATATTTACAAAAGACCAACAAATAAGGCATTCACTCGAACAAACATAATTGCCCTTGCTTAGTGTTTACTAACTCAATTCATCCAATCAAATCCGGAATAAACTCAATTAAGTCAATGTCTTGTAAAAATAAAAAAAAATATTTAATAAAAATAATTTACCCGATTAATTCCTTAACCTAAATTAGAAACCATATGCTATTATGGTAACTTTATTTTTTTTTCTCATTCATTGAGATTTGTTTTATTAGTCAAATAACTTTTGTTTTTTTTTCCTACCTTGAGTACCATATATAATTGCATTTCAAATGTTAATTTTGCGAAATTTACTTGTTTTTTTATTCATGAAGATTTGTTTTTTACATTAAAAAATTCATCTCTCAATAATTTTAATCAAATATTAATTTTTTGAAATTTTTATTTTTAAAAGCCTATGACTAGAAATAATTTTTTTTTGTATTTAAAACCACAAACAGAGAAGCAATTAAAGTAGCAAATACACTTTACATAATAATAGAGCGTGAAAAGAAAATTCAATTTAAATGAAGTGCATGTCGTTTTGATAAGGTCTAGACATGTAACTCCCATTTGCTGAGAGTTGAATAAAAAATCTTTGAAGAAAAAGATGGATGCTTGGTTGAAAAGAATGTGTTTTAAAAAATAAAACAAATCATTTCAAATCATAAAAATACACAAAACATTGATTCCATCATGTGTTAGTCCATTAAAGCTCCTGAGCAGAGTCATTTTACCAAAAACTTTTTTTAGAAAAAATAATAAATTTCACTCTCAACTAACTAAACATTAAAGGATTAAATTGAGAAAAGAAAAATCAACCATGTAAAGGGAGAAATAGAAATCATGAGTTTACAAAATCCTAAAGTTGCTTAGGCCATATATCTATGCTACGAGTCAAGTCAGGTTATGAAATTGAAATAACATGATAAAAACTTAAACAAACAAATAACATAGCTTATTTTGTTTTTTTATTAAAAAAAAATCAATGTTGAATGTTGAATCATTAGATGGAAAGGATTAGAAATACAATAATTATAAGATAAAAAAAAAAGGTTTGAGACCACATAGGTCAACTTACCACCTTAACATTTTTAGGTCATGAGATCAGAATAGCCCCATAAAAAAAAAACAATTTTTTTCTTTATGAAATCTAGTTTTTTACGAGATAAAATGATGGGGGATGAAATTATAAAACAAAAATTAATTAGGGAATGAATATAAAAAATAGCAATTAAATCTGTTAATTTGAAGACAGGAATCATATCATTGGCATATTCCACGCAAGCTGAATATTACAAAAGTCCCATGATGTAATTCATGTCAATTGGAGGTTTGAGCAAGTCTTATTTAAGTGGCAGCTGCGTCCCACGTCAGTCTGAGCAGTAAGTGTTTTATCTTGATAACTCTGGATATGCTCAAAATATTCTATCATTAGACACTGAAATATCAGTCATGTGTAATAAGATAATCACATTTCGAGTAATCATTAAATAATTAGACTCCTGCGGATGGGATACAATGAAGATCATGATATTTTAGCTGTACGAAATTTTCTTCCGGCAGTAGATTTGTTAAGTTGCCGAAGGAATCCACTAGAAAAACGATCTGTTTAATTTAAGAATGTAGGAGAAATATTGTTTTGATGCTTTTGACAAGATCATTTCAACTACAAAACAAACAATTGTTAATGAGAATCAAAAGCCACATCGTACCTTAACATCTGACATCTGTACCAGCTGATTTAAACATCTTTCAAATCCAATAAACTACTTGCAAGCCACTGCCTGATTATATGTACCATTGTTAGAGTCAGAGGCCTTTACACTCGCGTAAATGCAGAATAAATTGTTGTTTATTCAATGAAGCAGTGCTGACTGTTGCAATAGAAATAGAAAAATATACAATCCACGATTTGAACTCCTACAAACGTGGTTTAGTAAACAGGAATGATTCAAAGCTAATCTTTTAATCGTAAAGACTAAGACATTTATTGACTGACTCAGCTGGCTGACTCAGCTCCAACAATTCCTCCCTTAAACTGCAATATCTTCAGCATGCAGTTTAGCAGTAGTAGCAGTAGGCACCACATATACACCCAACAAATTTCTCAGCTTCTCAAACGTGTCCATCTTCAATGCCTTTGTCATGATATCAGCCACTTGATCTCGTGTATTACAGTGTTTCAACTCAATTACACCTTCTTTGCACAATTCATGTAGGAAGTGAAATCTGATGTCTATATGCTTACTTCTGCCATGCATAATTGGATTTTTCGCTAACTTAATTATAGACATGTTATCACAGTATATGACAGTAGGTGCACCTTGTTTGCAATTTAATTGTTCAAGCACTCTTCTCATCCACACAGCCTAACAAGCATAATGAGCTGCAGATATGAATTCTGCCTCAGTTGTTGAAGAGACACCACAGATTGTTTCTTTGAACTCCAAGCAACTGCTCCCCCACTAAGCATAAAAACATATTCAGAGGTGCTCCTACAATCATCTTAATCACCAGCATAGTCACTATTAGAGAATGTCATTAACATTTCATCACTAGCAGCAGCTCCTATTTCATCATTAGTAGCTCCCCTTTTGTAGCAAATTCCCTAGTTCACGGTTCCCTTTACATATCTCAAAATTCTTTTCATGGCCTGCATATGTATGCTTGTTGGCCTCTCCATATACCTACTAACCAAGCTTACCACAAACATAAGATCTAGTCTTGTAACTGATAGATACATAAGGCTACCTACCATCTGCTTGTATTGAGTTGTCTGCTCTTGTTGTTCATCTTCATTCTTCATCAGTTTAATGCTTGGTACCATTGGATTCCGAACTGAATTTGCATTTTGCAAGCCAAACCTCTCCAAGATCTCCATAGCATACTTCTTTTGACTCAAGAAGATGCCTTTATCATTTTGCACAATTTCTACTCCAAGGAAGAATTTCATTTTTCCTAAGTCAGTCATAGCAAATTCTTGTTGCATTGAAGCTTTAAAATCTGCAAACATCTCCTCATCACTTCCAGTGAACACCAAGTCATTCACATATAGGCTCACCACCAGAATCTTTCCTTCTCCTTGACAGTCTTGTTGAGTTTTTACAAATAAAGTGTGCTCACTTGGACATTGAACAAACCCTTCCCTCAGAAAATATGTTTCAATCTTACTGAACCATGCTCTCGGTGTCTGCTTCAATCCATACAAAGCTTTCCTTAACTTGAAAAATTTGTATTCCTCTCCCTTCTTCTCATAACCTAGGGGCTGCTCTACATACATATCTTCATTTAAATCTCCATAGAGAAATGCATTTTTTATGTCAAGTTGATACACCTTCCAATTTCTCTGTACTGCCATGGCTAGAACCATTCGAATTGTGTCCCATCTTGCCACTAGTGCAAACACTTCATTGTAGTCAATTCCATGTTGTGCATACCCCTTTGCGACAAGCCTAACTTTATATTTTTCAACTTCCCCTTTCTCATTGAGCTTTGTCTTGTAAATCCATTTTACTCTAATCTTCTTTGCATGCTTTGGAAGAATAATTAATTCCCATGTATTGTTTCCCTCAATTGCTGAAATCTCAGTGTTCATAGCTGCTGTCCACTTCTGATTTCTTGAGGCTTCTTCATATGTGCATGGATCTGTGGTATAAAATACCATGTTTTGAATTTCCTCTGCTTTAGACAAATATGCACCTGTGACATAATCCTACATCCATAATGGTGTTCTTCGAATTCTGACAGAAGGTTGATTTACAACTACAAGTTGATTATGCTCATTGTTTTCAGCAGGTTGATTATCAGTAGGTTGACTAAATTCATCATCTTGATCAGCAGCAGGGTGATCAAGTTCATTTTCTTCAGATGCATTACAGAATTTGAACTTAATACTCTAGTTGAACTTGATGCTCTAGTTGAAGAATTATTTGCTCCAGGCTGCTCTAGTTCATGCTCTTCCGTGTCAGTTTCAAATTCATTAGTCATATCGATCCCATCATTTTCCCATTTTAGCAACCCATTGTTGCCACTTTATGTCCAGTCCCATGCTTCATTTTCTTCGAAAAACACATCACGACTAATCACAATTTTCTTTGTGATTGGATTTACATTCTGTAGCCTTTTGTTTCTTCACTAATTCCTAGCAATACACACTTTGAGCTCCTGGAGTCTAGTTTTGTTCGTTTCATATTTGGAATGTGAACATGACCGATGCATCCAAACACGCGAAAGTATGCCACTGAAGGTTTCACACAACTCCATGCTTCTTCAGGTGTGAGATCTTTAACTACCAAGGTGGGACTCCTGTTTAGTACATGAACACACCAGTTTATTGCCTCTGGCCAGAACTGTCTAGGAATATGTTTTTTAGATAACATACTTCTGACGAGATTCATGATTGTCTGATTCTTCCTTTCAGCAACATTGTTTTGCTGAGGAGTGTATGCTGCAATTAGTTGTCTTTTGATCCCATTCAAAAGACAGTACTCATTAAAGCTTTTGGGAGTGAATTCCCCACCTCGGTCAGTTCGTAAACATCCCACTAAAGAACCAGCCTCTTTCTCAGCTAAAACTTTGAATTTTTTGAACATATCAAAAGCTTCTGATTTTTCTGAAATGAAGTAAACCCAACACTTTCTACTATAATCATCAATGAAAGTGATTAGGTACCTTTTTCCACTGTTGGATTCTGGATTCACAGGTCTACAGATATCCAAATGCACAAGTTGTAGTTTGCTAGTTGCTCTCCAGTAGCTTTTCTTTGGAATGTTGCTCCTGTGTTGTTTGCCGATTAAGCAATCAGTACATACTCTCCCTGGGGTTGCAAGTAATGGCAGCCCTTCAACCATCCTCTTGGAATGCAATATTCTTAATCCCTTGAAATTAAGATGTGCAAACCGATTATGCCATAGTTGTGTTTTTTCTTCCTCACTGGTGTGAAAGAAAACAACTGGTTCTGTGGAAGGTATTTCAGCAGCTATGACAAACATTCTGTTGGAGGTCATAGTTGTCTCTATAATTAGACCTCTAGTTGGATGGAACAACTTACATGTATTGTTTTGAATAAGTATTGCTAGGCCTTTTTCCTGTAATTGACCCATACTTAACAGATTGGTTTTTAGCTCAGGGATATAGTAAATATTATCAATCTTTTGCATCACCCCAGTTATGTTCAGCTTCACGCATCCCTTTCCCATTAATGCCATTTTCGAATTGTTCCCTAGTTTGACTGAATGTCTGAACCCTTCATCTAACTGTGTAAACCACAATTTGTTCCCACTCATATGACTGATACAACCTGAGTCCAAGAACCATATCTCTTCTCTGGTTGAATCATTCAGTTCTTCGTATGACATGAGCAGCATGTCTTCTTCTTCAGCATCCCTAGTAGAGTCATTCAGTTCTATGTATGACATTAGCAGCATGTCTTCTTCTTCTACAAGTTCCACATAATTGGCTGTCTTTTCCCAACTAGGACATTCATAAGCAAACTGTCCTAGTTTATGACATCGAAAGCACTCAATAAGAGCTTTGTTGAGAGGTTGTCTTCCTCGGCCTTTGCCTCTGCCTTTGAATCCTCCACGACCTTTGATTCTGCTCACAAATCGATCATCCTCCCTAGTGTCAAACTTCTCTCCACCAATGACTTTGAGAACTTGCTCGTCCTCTTTGTGTCCCTTCATCCTTTGCTTGTGCACAAACAAGCTACTTTGGAGTTCATCAATGGTCATGACAGCAAGATTATTTGATTCTTCAATGGAGCATACAACATAATCAAATCTTGCTGTCATAGATCTCATAATCTTCTCAATGATCACAGTTTGCTCCATACATTCACCTTGAGCTTTCATCTTGTTGGCAATAGTAAGAGTCCTACAGAAGTAGTCATCAACTCTCTCTCCTGCTTTCATTCCAAGAAGTTCAAATTCCCTCCGTAGGGCTTGTAGTTGAGCCCTTTTCACCTTAGTAGATCCTTGATACTTTTGACGCATAGAATCCCATATTCCTTTTGCAGAGTCTCTATTCAAAATTGTCTCTATAATGGTATGATCAATGGCTTGAAAGAGGTAATTTTTTACTCTCAAATCTTTCAGCATCATCTCTTCTACAGCCTTCTGTTGTGCCTCTGTCAATTCAGTTCCAGCTGTCATTGAGGGAATTCCTGTCTTGATCAAGCTCCAATACTCCTTTGATCGTAGTAGATTTTCTATTAACATGCCCCAATGATCATAATGACCATCAAACCTGGGAATAACTGGTTGAATGAAATTTCCTTCGGATGTCATGACTTTGCCTTTAATCTCACTCTGGTCTCTCTCTTCACTCTCTTTCACAAGAACACTGTAGATTCGAATATTGATGATAAAAGGCTCTGATACCACTTGTTAGAGTCAAAGGCCTTTACACTCACGTAAATGCAGAATGAATTGTTGTTTATTCAATGAAGCAGTGCTGATATATATATTCAGCTGTTACAACATAAAATAGAAAAATATGCAATCCATGTTTTTGACTCCTACAAACGTGGTTTAGTAAATAGGAATGATTCAAAGCTAATCTCTTAATCCTAAAGACTAAGACATTTATTGACTAACTCAGATCCAACAACCACTTCTTACACATGAAAATAACACAAAAAATAAGAGAGCCGTCCTTATTTGCAGCAATAATTAAGAGGCTAAAGATAAAATTTACACAATGCCAAACATCAACCAAACAAATCCATTCAAAGCTTGAATTCTGTCACTGCTGAGCAGAATTTCCCTGAAGAAGTCCATCACGAATCTGTGAAGTGATGTCTCTCACTGCACCAGGCCCATGTGGGATGAAAACAGAAGATGACTTTGAGGATGCCCTAATCTCCTTCATGGTATCTAAGTACTGAGTCACCAACACCATATCCATTACATCCTTGGCACTTATGCTGCCGTGGGTAGAAATTTGGAGAAGAAGAAAACTAAGGGGGTGCCATCGTGAGAAAAAAAATTGAGGAAGAAGAAGTGAAGAACCGATGAGGGTGGTGTCGCCATGTGGAATAACAAGTTAGGGATTGAGATTTTGAATTGAAGGAAAATGAATTGGGGGTGCTAGGGTGTGTGCTAACTATTAACTTAAATGTTTTTTTTTAAGGGAAAATGATTTGTTTTTTTAAAGGCCGAAACAGCATAGATGGTATGATATCAGGGTGTTTTGGCCGATATTTGACTAAAAAATCCGATATAGGCCAGAATTTAAATCGAGATAAAAACAACGTTGTTTTATCTCGTTTTTTTACTGGTACAAAATGTTTCAACCGTTTCGGTTGAAATGGAACGAAATTTACAACTATGATATAAACATCAAATCAAATAAAATCTCAATGAATGATATCAAAAGTAAAAAAAATACTAATTAAAAGAATAAGGATCATATTTAATATAAAAAACAAATCATATTAAGTTCAAGGGTTGAAAATGAAAAGAAAAAAAATAGCAACTAAAAGAACAAGAGTCAAAGTCTAATATAAAAATATAAGAAAACTCAATCTAAAGGGATGGAAATTAAAACAAAAATTAGTAAAAAAAAAAGAATATAAAACAAATTAATCAAAAAAATGAGGATTATATTTAAAATGAAAAAAAAACAAGAGGATGTATTTTTTCTTCTTGTCCAACGTGCACCTAGAGTCATGAGATACAAAAGAACGAGGAAATAAAAAACTTAGATTGTCGCTAAACAACTAATAACAGCCATACAAGCACCAACCCAATGGATATGCCACTAACTCCACTTGCTATAGATTAAAGAATTTATTTTTCTTTTTCATTTTTAATTTTATAATAAAAACAATTATATTTAAAAAATTAAATTTATAATTATATAAATGGGTCAGACATTTAAAAATGAATGATGACATTTAAAAGTGTGGTTTAAGCTATTTTTTCAAATAATTTTCATTAAAAATATATAAAATAGTATATATATATATATTTAAAAAATTATTTTTGACAATAACACATATAAAACACAATTGTTTTTTTAAAAAATCAAAAAAATCAAGATGGGGACATTATTAATTAGTGGATGAACCGATAATTTTAATACAAGAACATTTACATCAAGCAAAGCTAGCTCCATCACCATTATTATTCGCATGTCAACAAGAAATACAAGGTATGCACACGCGCGCGCGTGCACACGAGACAGAAAGCATACATGAGAAAGAAAGACGAGACGAGACAAGCATGGAACTGGGATTCGAAAGCCTAGTTCTTGGCTAGTCTGTTCATGGAGCCGGTCATAAAGGCCAGCAACTTATCATAGGCAGGAGCGTTTTCTTTAACCACGGGGAGTTCATCGAGATTCTTAGCCCAGGCATGCAACCGAGGCAGAGTGCTTGGTTCCAGCACTTTTACACCTTTTGCTTCTTCCAGGGCCGCAAGCCAATACCCCAACGCTCCATACGAGATGTCTACGAGATTCATACTTTCACCGCCAAAAAACTTCTTATCTCCAAGACCTTGCTCTTCTAAGATTTTCAGGCTCTCCAACAATTCTGTAGCTGCCTTCTTGAGCTCTTCTCCGCTACCCTCGTAGAATGCTCTAAGAGCAGCAACCTAAATAACCAGAAAGTTTGATTATTTTTTGAATATATTAAAATTGAATAAGTTTTTAGCCCAGGAAAGTGAGAACAAAAGAAAGCTATGAGGAGAAATTAAATCGATTTACCGCTAACTAAAATAATGAAACTAAAACACTTAAGGAATCAGAAACAGTTGAATGAAAAATATACGATGAGACTTGTAATAAGATCGACACCCTCACCGTATCAACTCCATACTGGATCCAAAATCGAGCCATGGCTCTCTCATAAGGGTCCTTGGGGAGCAATGGATTTTCAGGCCATGTTTCTTCGATGTATTCAAGAATAACAAGAGACTCGGCAATGGGTTTGTCACCATGAACAAGAACTGGGATCTTCTTGTGAACTGGGTTGTACTTCAAGAGCGATTCACTCTTATTAGAGAGGTCTTCTTCCATGTATTCATACTCCACGCCTTTTAATTTCAGAGCCCATATGATTCTGTGGCTATAAGGGCTCGGCCAAAAACCATACAGCTTCACTTCTGCCATTGCTTTGATGAGGTCAGGACTGCTGCTATGAAAAGCCATTTTATAGTTACTTTTCGCTTGGGCGCTAAGTTTCAGTAGGAAAATTGGACGCCAACATTTTTTATTAGTATTGACTTGACTTGCTACCCAGCTCTTTACACTAATTTACAATACAGAAACACGAAAGAGCTCATCCTAACACATGTAACAGCAGTAGAGGAAGATCATACAGAAGTTCTATCCTCTACGTAACAAACATAGAACACAACACAGTCACAGCTATTGCAGGACTCCCACCTCATCCTCATCCAGTAGTGCTTTTAGAATAGGACTCTTCCTTTTATCTCATGTAAACGTTTAGCAACGTATTGCAGTAAACATGTAATACTGTCCTACGTAGAATGTATAAATACACATGTAATGACAGACTTAAAAATATAGAGTCTTCTGAAATCATATTGTTTACATGGTATCAGAGCCCCTTGGCTAAACACCCTTAAAAGATCCTTTCCTATGGTTTCCTCTAGCTTAGACACTACGTCCAACTCTGCTCCTACTTCATATACTTTTCCCACCATTAATCATCTAATATCTGTCAAATTAGATGGATCTAATTACCTTGGTTGGGTATCTCAATTTCTGCCAGTTTTAAGGAGCAATGATCTTCTGGGTATTGTTGATGGCTCATAACCTTGTCCCTCTAAATTTCTTGTTGATTCAAATGGACAAAAAAATCCACAGTAGATCCAAAATTTATTTTATGGGCCTAAAAGGACCAGTATTTACTTAGCTGGTTAAATGCTACCCTCTCGGAAACAATTCTACCTACAGTTTTTGGCTTGAATACTTCTAAAGAAGTATGGGATTCGATGGCCAATCAATTTGTTGCCCAGAATCGATCCTGTGTCTCACACCTCAAAAGACAACTTCAAAATCTACAACAAGGAAATAAAACCTGTGCAGATTATGTTCAAACTGCCAAAGGACTAGCTAATCAACTTGCTACTGTAGGCAAACCAGTAGAAGATGATGATCTGATATCCTATATTATTTGTGGTCTCAGCCCTTCATATACTCCCTTCATCACTGTCTTCTCTTTTGCAACAAGAGATATTTCCCTCTCATTCAATGAATTCCAATTTGAGATGGTCAGCTATGAAACCTTGCTGGAAAATCAGATCAAAACAATACCACCAGAAACTGGACAATTTGTATTATTCAATCAATATCGGGGATCATCTGGTTTTAGACAAAAACAGAGATATGGTCAACCCAGATATCCTAGTCACACCTAACATTCTTCATATCCTTTTCGTATGCAGCAGTCACCTCGGAATGACAACAACATCAACACAAGTTCTCGGCCTTTCTCTCACAATGAGAATTAGTCTTTACCTATTTGTTAATAAAAATCATACTCCTTGCCAAATTTGTAACAAGCCTAACCATCAAGCATTAGATTGTTATCATCACATGGATTTCTCTTATCAAGAGTAACACCCACCATCTCAGCTGGCTGCAATGGCAGCACACACTCATAATTTCAACACAAATGATGATCCATGGTTTGCCGATAGTGGTTCTAACAACCACATTACTCCTGCACTGTATAATTTGACTCTACAATAACCATATCAAGGCAGTGAGACAGTTACAGTTGGCAATGGTGGTGGACTGCAAATCTCCAATACTGGTTCCACCCTTATCCAAACACCTACTTCTACACTTCACTTGAATAATATTCTTCATTGTCCTTCAGCTTCGGCTAAACTACTTTCCATTCATCAGTTTTGTGTTGATAATAATTGTTATTTTCAACTAACTTCTAGCCATTTCTTTGTGAATGACATGCAAACGGGAGAAATCTTTTTGTAGGGACCGAGTGAAGCTGGATTATATCCAATGCATTTGAAACAATTCTCATCAAAGCATAGTCGCAACTTGGTTGCTTTCATTAGTGTCAAAGCTTCACTTTCAATCTAGCATAATAGGCTCGGCCATCCATCTTCTTTTGTCATTCAACAATTGTTGCATCATTCTCATTTGTTTGTGTCCAGTCCACAACAACAAGAATCTTTGTGTGAGCCATGTCAACTGGCAAAGAGCAAAAAACTTCCCTTCCCAAATTCTAATCTTATTTCACATTTTCCTCTTGAACTTATACATTCTGATGTGTGGACATCTCTGATAGAATCAATCAGTGGTTGCAGGTTTTATGTCTTATTTGTTGATGATTTTTCACGTTTCACTTGGCTCTTCCCGTTGAAACACAAGTCTGATGTCTTTGTTTTTTTTCTTAAATATCTTTTGTCTCGACAAATTAAGCAATTACAAACGGATGGGGGTGGAGAATACATTTCTTCTCAATTTAAAGCATTCCTAGAAAATAACGGCATTGTTCATAGAATCTTTTGTCCGTACACATCCGAACAAAATGGTATAGCTGAACACAAGCATCGACATGTGGTTGAAACTGGCTTAGCGCTTCTTGCTCATTCGCATCTGCCCAACAAATATTGGGTTGATGCATTCCTTACGGCCATTTATCTCATCAACAAATTACCCACACCATTTTTAAATAACAATAACCCATATACCAAGTTGTTTAAAGCAGAACTCGATTATTCCATTCTTAGAGTCTTCGGTTGTGTTTGCTTTCCCTTATTACGTCCTTATAATGATCATAAATTATCCTTTCATAGTAAACGTTGTCTTTTTTGGGTTATTGTTCAAATTCTAAAGGTTATCGTTGTCTTGATCCTTTAACCAATCGAGTCTATATTTCACGACATGTAACATTTGATGAGCATGTGTTTCCAGCAAAGGCTATACATTCAGCTACTATCCCACAACTGGACTTCTCCTCTGCTAGTTCTCATATGAATCTAGTTGGTAAGTCTCTATCTCTCCCATAAACTGCAACTGTATTTGCTCCTATTTCTCCTGCTACTCACATCTCTGCAGGTATTCCCCATGGAGCTCCATCTCTTCCTACTCAGCCACGTATGTCTTCACCACCAATGGTCTTAGAATCTTTGCACCATCTGCCTGACTTATTGGCTCCAGCAGAATCGAGTTCTCATGACAGTTCCCCTACACCACTGCCTAGTTCCTCTAAACAAACGTCGGGACCTTCTCAGCCTCATCGGATGATTACCCGCAACATCACTGGCTCCCTCAAACCGAAACCATTCCCTGACTTTCACCTATATCACTATACTAAACATCCTCTCCAAGCCCTCCACACCATCCTCCTCCTGCCTGAGCCAACTACCTTTTTACAGGCCTAAAAAAACCCCAATTGGCTAGATGCTATGGCTGCTGAATACAATGCATTAATATCTAATGGAACTTGGACACTGTGTCCACGACCTTCTCACAAAAATATGATTCGAAACAAATGGGTCTACAAAATTAAACAAAAGTCAGATGGCACTATTGATCGCTATAAAGCACGACTTGTTGCGAAAAGTTTTGAGCAACAAGATGGAATTAATTATACCGAGACCTTTAGTCCAGTAATCAAACCAGCTATAATCCGTCTTATTATTGCTCTTGCAGTGCATTATGATTGGCCTATTCGGCAACTAGATGTTTCTAATGCCTTTTTACATGGATAGTTGATAGATGAAGTCTTTATGGAACAACCACAGGGATTTGTGGATTTATCTTAGCCCAATTCTATCTGTCATCTACAAAAATCTCTTTATGGCTTGAAACAAGCTCCTTGCGTTTGGTTTCAATGACTCTCCCAAGTACTTTTTGATCTTGGCTTTGTAGGCTCCACGGTGGACACATCATTGTTTGTTCTCCTTCAGGAGGCAGCCCGTATTTATGTCCTGATCTATGTTGACGACATTATTGTGATCAGCAACATGCCTACTGCTATCTCTGCTCGCATTGTCAAACTCCAACAAGAATTCTCAATAAAGGACTTAGGACCCCTGTCCTATTTCTTGGCAATTCAGGTACACCGTCATAAAGAGGGAATTCATTTGCATCAATCCAAGTATATTGTGGATTTATTGACTCGTACAAACATGAATGGAGCTAAACCGTATCAGTCACCATGCATTTCTGGTACCAAGATGTCCAAACTTGATGGTGACCCGCTTCCTGATTCCTCCTACATAGTCACATAGTCGGAGCCTTACAGTATTGCACGTTGATGAGACCTCTTATTGCCTTCAGTGTGAATCAACTATGTCAATTTTTACATGCTCCCACTACAACACACATTACGGCTATAAAGAGAGTTCTTAGATATCTTAAATCTATAGTTATGCATGGAATCTCTTTCTCAAAAGGTTCTTTAAAATTACATGGGTACTGTGACTTAGATTGGGCCGGTTGTCCTGATGATAGGCATTCCACCACGGGCTACGACATTTTCCTAGGGCCTTGTTTGATCTCATGGGCGACAAAGAAATAACCTATTGTTTCTTGATCTAGTACTGAAGCTGAATACCGGGCTATGACAATCACTACTACTGAACTATATTGGATTCATATGCTCTTCAAAGACTTACGAGTAACCTTGACAGATCCCCCAACTCTCTAGGTTGATAATATGGGTGCTCTTGCTCTGGCATCCAATCCTGTGTTTCATGCTCGGACTAAACATATCGAAATTGATTATCATTTTATTTGGGAGAAACTTGCGATTAAAGATATCTCAGCTCAATATATCAGCACCGTTGATCAAATAGCAGATATTTTTACCAAAGGCCTCACTATAGCTCAATTTCTTATGCTTAGAGACAAGCTCATGGTTCATCCTCTCCCTATGAGCTTGAGAGGGGCTGTAACAGCAGTAGAGGAAGATCACACAGAAGTTCTATCCTCTACATAACAAACACAGAACACAGTCACAGTTATTGCAGGACTTTCACCTCATCCTCATCCAGTAGTGCTTTTAGAATAGGACTCTTCCTTTTATCTCATGTAAACATTTAGCAACGTATTGCAGTAAACATGTAATACTGTCCTACATAGAATGTACAAATACACATGTAATGACAGACTTAAAAATATAGAGTCTTCTGAAATCATATTGTTTACAACACAAAGCTTGGAGAATTCAAGAAAAGTATATTTAATCTAATTAAATAAAATGGTTATTCCCCTGAATCTACCCAAAATAAAACAAAAATAAAATGGGCTTGCATCGGTAGAAAAATAAAAGTGAAAATTTGAATGTTTTTGAGAGCCCAATCATACTTTTTTGTGCCAAAAAATGAAAGGAAATGAAAATTCAAGGCTAAAATAATTTATCATTGTATAAATCTGCATAAAACTTAAGTTGAAAGGCATAATTATAGTTTTATGAGACAATTTGATTTAATCGTCTGCTAATTTAAAGTGTAATTATGATCAGGGATTAATTTAGAGTCCAATTAAAGGATTTAATTTAGCGCAAGAACTTAATTATATTTTAAATTAATCAAATTAATTTTATTAAGGGTTTAATTGGTGAGAAATTAAGTTTGAAAGCCTAATTTAGATTAAATTGAGAAGATCGAAATATTCAGAGATAATTTTTTTTGGATGAAATCGGAAGCTAAAATTAAAGAAAAAACATCATTCTTCTCGGTTTTTCCCGTTGAAAAACTCTTTTTTCTCCTAACCTATTTTTAATGTTATTTTAAATTTTTAATTAAAAAAAATATCTACCGAGACATTACTGGCAGCCATGCTCATGATGTTGCAATATCGGATGCAGCTCCCTTTCTTGGAACGAAAGGTCATATTTTCAATAAACACTAATTAGAAGTATATTTGAAAAACATTTAAAAAAATCATTTTTATTTTTTATTTTAAATTATTTTTTTAATATTTTAGATTATTTTTATATACTAATATTAAAAATAATTTTTAAAAATTAAAATATATCATTTTAATATATTTTTAAATAAAAAATATTTTCAAAAATAACTAGTGGATACCTACTTATATTCATCTACACTCTATGATAGAGAGATCACATGATGTTCTTTCTGAGATACCCCCTACCATCATCTGCGCAGCAACCTACCACCACAACACCCCATTCCTGGCACCACTCTCATACCTGCAACCCTTCACATTGAGTCTATAAAAGGAGAGAAAATAATGCTGAAAAACTAGGTGTCAACATAGGAAAAAACACACGCACACAGACCAGGGAAGAATTGCAGAAAAACGAAGAGAACAAAGGGGGACGACGGACACAGTTGAAAATTGCAGAAAAAACATATACATCAGCAACCTCCACTTTCCTCTTCCCCGGCACTTTCCTCCATGTTCGTAGAACCTGCTCCAAGATCTCACATCTTTATCAGGATATTAATTATTTAGGAATTTGGAAAGGCAGAGAAATGAACTGTTCCTACTCTGACTGACTGCCCTTTTTCTTTTGTTAACCTTCTGCTAAGTATCTTTTGACTGTTGAAACATTCTTAATATACCAAAATGAACCATAGATTTGGAAATGTAAGGAAAACGACATATTGCAAGCCTTTTTCAATGAACCCATGGGCTGCAACAATTGTTACTAGTTTAAGAAGATAAATGAGGAACACAGTAGATTATTGAAGATTTTGAAGGTGATTGTTCAGGTAAACAGCTTATAGGCAGCTGTCTTTAATTTCTACTGGTGATGGTGGCAAGCCTGAGGCGATTTGACGAGCATCTCTCTCCTTCCTTTGAAGTAGCCCCAAACCTGATCATGGCAGGGGAGGTTGTGCAGACAATTACCATAAAATTAAATTATTTTAATATTTTGATGCACTTTTAAGTAAAAAAATACTATAAAAAGTAACTATTAAGAGACATTTAAGCTAGACTCATACTATTTTGTGTTTATTACTATTAATTATGATAAGATTATGAGACTTGAATATAAGATGATGAGATTTAAATTCATAATTGGTTAGTATTAATATTCTGATTTCACGTTAAGGCAAAATAATAATATGTTATTCAACATTAGATGTCAAGCCTATTGCTTCATCTTTCATGTTTAAGCCTAAGTGATATATGCTTTCTTTAAAGAGAATTGTTTATTCTTTTGTCTCTCAGGTAGTGTTTATTAAATTTAAAATATTTAATTCAAATTGAATTATCAGAATTTTAATTCATAATAAAAATGTAAACAATTTAACTTTTTTTAAAATAAAAATACCTCAAAATAAGATGTGCTATACGAAAACCAAAGGACCACACGCATATACAGAGAAAGGCTTACCTTATTTTGGCACAGTAAGTTAATGTTTATGTAAACCACTTCGGTTTGCCTGCCTTGGCTGTCAAGATGCTTGGCAAAAGAGGCAGGGGTGTTTGTATTTTTTTTTATAAGTGTTTTTTTTCAAAAACTAAAAACTTATATTTTTTTATTATTTTAAGATGCTAATATTAAAAATAATGTTTTAAAAATAATAATGAATTATTATTTTAATATATTTCTAAATAATAATCCAAACTATTAGCATTGATATCATCATCCATGACGGCTATCATATAGCAACATCCAGAAGTCAACATTAATAGCATCGAGCAAGTTCCGTGGAGAACTTTCGTCGTAAAAGCGACACGTCACTACTCCCTACCGAATATTTGATTTATTGTCTTCGTCGTTATGTCTCTTTTCTCCCATAATTAAATAAGAAGAGAGAGAGACAGGGAGAGGGAGGAAAATTCAATCTTTTTTTCCCAGAAATTAAAAATATAATTAAACTCAAAACACGATTGAACTTGAGCAGAAAGAAAAGAAATAGAATATATTTAATCTAATTAGATCATGTTTTAGAATATTATATAACTACATTTGTTTATGATCATGTAAGAAAAACTCTTTTCTCGAAGACTGTATTTTATGCCTTTAATTAACCGAGACTTTCCGACTTGTTGAAAAAACAAAAGATCACCGATTTCACTGGAAAGTTAAATTGCTGCCCAAGCATGATTATTCAACTCTATAAAGGAGTGCGGGAGGTAACGATGAAGAATCACCACAAACCTCTCCATCATGGCTGAACAACCGAAGCTGCTTGGTGCATTGCCCAGTCCATTTGTTTACCGAGTGATATGGGCTCTCAAATTGAAGGCTATTCCGTATGAGTTTATAGAAGAAGATCTCACCAATAAGAGTCCTCTGCTTCTCAAGTACAACCCTGTTCACAAGAAGATCCCGGTGTTTCTCCATGGCGACAAGCCAGTTTGCGAGTCCATGATTATTGTCGAATACATCGATGAGGTGTGGCCCCAAAACCCATTGCTGCCTAACGACCCCTACGAGAGAGCACAGGCTCGTTTCTGGGTCAAATTTGCCGAAGATAAGGTACATTTCATAACTCTTACAATACTATAAAACTGGACCTGTTAAGATTGATTTTCTTCGGTACTCCGTTTAGTTTCTAGTAATCAATGTCATGATTAATTCTGGCTGCAGGCCACATCAGTGTGGAGAATGTTCCGTTCTAAAGGTGAAGAACTTGAGAAGACGATGAAGGAAACCCAGGAAATGTTGCAAACAGTAGAAGAACACGGGATTGGGGAGAAGAAATTTTTCGGTGGAGAAAGTATAGGGATAGCAGATATAGCCTTTGGCTCTGTTGTTTACTGGTTGGAAATCATTGAAGAAGCGGTAGGGAAAGGAACAATATTTGAAGCCCACAGGTTCCCTCGCCTGCATGCATGGATCAAAAATTTCAAACAAGTTCCTGTAATTAAAGAAAACCTTCCAGAGAGGGATTGGATGGTTACCTTCTTCAAGAATCGCAGAGAAGCATTGGTCGGATCTGCCTGATCGCAGCAGCGATACTTATAATAATGAATTTCAGCTCCTGTGTTTTCTGATAATAATGAATTTCAGTTCCTGCTGTGAGAGGCCTTAGCCCGTCTTTGAGTCTCGTGTACTCGTCATGTTCCCTTTCATCATGAGTGTCGGAACGAGTAAAGGAATAAAAGAACTCGTTAAACTACCTCTATATTTCTTCTAATGACGATCGACAAATGTTCAATTTAATTAACCAAAATCCGAAAACAATAGTTTCAGTAATGTTATGTTAACATAATAATTGTCATAGTTTCAGCTATTCCCAAAATTTACTTCAAATAAAAACAAAAATAAAAAAGACTAATGTGGTGAAAAAAAATCAAGTTTGAAATCTTGGACGGATTTGAGAGTTCAATCGTATCTCTATTATGTCAAAAACTAGTGGAAAATACAGATTCAATGTTAAAATAAATTACTATCGGATAAATCTACATAAAAATTAAGTCGAAAGACATAATCATATTTTTAATACACCAATTTGATTTAATCATGGGCCAAATGAAAGTTTAATTATGTTTAGTAATTAATTTAGGGTCTAATTGAAGGATTTAATTAAGTGCAATGACTTAATTATATTTTAAATTTGTCAAATTTATTTTATTAAGAGCTTAATTGGTGAATAAATAAGTTTGAGAGCCTAATGCGGGTTAAATTGAGAAGATTGAAATTTTCAAATACCAAATTTAATTTTTACCAAGTCAATTGGTTGAAATTGGAGGTAAAATTACAAGAAAATCAAAGTTTTAAGGTCAATTAGGAACAAAATTGAAGAAAAAACAGCTTTCTTCCCCAAAATTTCATAAAAAAAATCTTTTGGTATAAACTTTGCAGACGCATTTACTGCCTTTATCCTTCATCAAATTTGACAAAACTTTACTCGAAAATGATCATATGTTTCTTGACTATACTAGCATATGGTCAATTTTGGTTGATTGACACCAACACGCGTTGGTTAGGCCCCAAAAGTGACAACTCGGGCATCCTACCATATTTGTCAAATTTGACAGTTCATGACACCTACTTTGAGCCAACAGTTGGGATGATTATTCTTTGAACCAATGGCTGAAATTGTAGTCCAACTTTGACATCTACCATCTACAAAGTTGGTACCAAAAATCCTTCTTTGGTACCAACTTTGCAGATGCATTTACTGCTTTTATCCTTCATCAAATTTGACAAAATTTTGCGTGAAAATAATCATTTGTTTCTTGATTATACTAGCATATGGTCAATTTTGGTTGATTGACACCACACACGCGTTGGTTCAGCTCCTAAAGTGACAACTTAGGTAGCCTACCGTAGCTGTCAAATTTGGTAGTTCATGGCACCTACTTTGAGCCAATGGTTGGGATGGTTATGCTTTGAATCAATGACTGAAATTTTAGTCCAATATAGACTAGATTACCCTCTTCTTCCAGCTATAAATAGAGGCGAAATTTATGGCCTGAGGTGGAAGAATTGGAAGCTGAAATTTAGAAAAACAAACAGCCCCTTCCCTAGTTTTTATTGTTCGTCGACGATCCCTTTGCTTTTTTCGGCCACCACTACCACCATGTCTGTCACCAACACATCCCATATTAACCAGAAAGGTTTTCTATACATTGTAGAGCAACCCAAGGCTGATCATCTTCTCCCTTTTCTCCACCCCCCCCCCCCCCCCCGTGACTGCAACTGTCACGGTTTCCTGGATTTTCCAACCCTAGCCGCTACTATCACCACCAAAGCCACCAATAGAGCTTCCTCTTCATTTCGGACTACTCCATGGCAGGTAAGGACCGCCTTCATTTTCTTCACTTTCGGCCTTGTTCACATAATACATGGAAAGCGCAAGGTGAATTAATTCACTCTACATTGTTCACTTGGCTGCTATTTTTTCGAAGAAAAAACAAAAAAAATCCAAAAAAATAAATTTATATTTCAATTTTTGGGATTTCATCGTATGTTTTTCTACCAATTTTTGTTTGATATTGGTTGGTATATCTATGTTGAAGTATACTGACTTGGTATAAAAAAAAATCTAAATTTCCAAAAAAAATATAAAAAGATCCTTATTTGAAAAATATAAAAAAAATGTGTTTTCTTTTCATGCATACGGTTGAATTCTAAAAATTTCCTAAACATATTTTTCACATAAAAAATCACATCTTTTCTCATGTTTTAAAATGAAAAATGAGATATCGTAACCAATATATGATTATACGTTAGAGTTCAGCCAAAATATCAAAATTCTTTCAATAATCATTTTATTCATTTTTTGTAAGCTTCAATTATTTGGGTGTAAAATTACACTGTAAAGTATACATATAGATATTAAAAAAACAATAAATACAATGTTAAAATTCGGACTTTAACGATTAAGTTTTTGGCTCAATGAGATAGAGACTCTCTCATGAAGAGAGATCTACTTCGAGACTTAGAAAAGACCAACAAATAAAAATCTAACAATGAAAAACAATCAGACAACAATGTAACTTACCTTAGGTAGAGTGCACTTTAGGTGATGTGTACAACAAGTTTCCTTACTCAAACTCTCACATATTATTAGGTTTTCAAGTGACCTTAATACTAGATCACGACTCCAAAAAATTATAAAAAAAAAATTGGTTATAAAAATCCTTTTTCCGCGCACCTCCTCCTGTCTCCAAGGATGTCCACGCACACAAATATCAAAAGAGAAGTAGAGAATAAATATTTTGAATCTTTTTATATAAAGTATTCATGATTTATGAGTTTTTATGGAGAAGATAAAGCTAAAATATAATATTAGTTTCATAGTATTAAAGTGAAAAATAGACTTGACATGTATTAACGAGAAGAAATATATATGATAAGTGTATTAATATGAATAAAAATATGAAAGGCTCTTAAATAACTTTTATACAACATTAATACCGATAAAAATATGATGAGCCCTTGAAGAATTTTTATACAAAATATATTTATATCAAAGAAGATGAGGTTTTTTTAACTAAGCCTAAAGAAAGTAAGTCTTCTTTGCTGTTGTTGATACCAGAAGAGATAGGTCTTTTCATTGGTTAGGGATTGATTTTTAAAATTCAGTGTTGAATTTGAATTAAATTGTGCTTTTAGCTTAATCGAATAAGGCATTCACTCGAACAAACATAATTGCCCTTGCTTAGTGTTTAGTAACTCAATTCATCCAATCAAATCCAGAATAAACTCAATTAAGTCAATGTCTTGTAAGAATATAACAATTTTATTTAATAAAAATAATTTACCCGATTAATTCCATAACCTAAATTAGAAACCATATCTATTATTCATAGAGATTTTTTTTTTAGTCAAATAACTTCTGTTTTTTTTTACAAATATTAATTTTGCGAAATTTAAATTACTTGTTTTTTTATTCATGAAGATTTTTTTCACATTCAAAAATTCATCTCTCAATAATTTTAATCAAATATTTGTTTTTTGAAATTTTTATTTTTAAAAGCCCATGACTAGAAATACTTTGTTTTGTATTTAAAACCACAAACAGAAAAGCTATTAAAGTAGCAAATATTATTGGGATACACTTTACATAATTATAGAGCGTGAAATGAAAATTCAATTTAAATGAAGTGCATGTCATTTTGATAAGGTCTAGCCATGTAACTCCCATTTGCTGAGAGTTGAACAAAAAATCTTTGAAGAAAAAGATGATTCTTGGTTGAAAAGAATGTGTCTTAAAAATAAAACATATAATTTCAAATGATAAAAATAAAGTAAAAATACACAAAACATTGATTCCATCATGTGTTAGTCTATTAAAGCTCGTGAGCAGAGTCATTTGACCAAAAAAAATTAATTCTCAACTAACTAAATATCAAAGGAATAAATTGAGAAAAGAAAAATCAACTCTATAAAGGAGAAATAAAAATTATGAGTTAACAAAGGCCTAAAGTTGCTTAGGCCATATGCCTATCCTACGAGTCATGTTATGAAATTGGAATAACATGACAAAAAGTTAAACAAACAAATAACATAGCCTATTTTTTTTTAAAAAAAAAAAAACAATCAATGTTGAATGTTGAATCATTAGATGGAAAGGATTAGAAATACAATAATTATAAGATAAAAAAAAAAAGGTTTGAGCCCACATGGATCAACTTACCAACTTAACACTTTAGGTACCAGGATAACCCCATAACAAAAGGAAAACAAAAAAAAAATCATGAAATCTAGTGTTTTACGAGACAAAATGATGGGGGATGAAATTATAAAACAAAAATTAATTAGGAAATGAATATAAAAAAATAACAATTAAAAAATGAGAACCAATTGTAATATATACCATAGCGTTCAGTTTCACTTCGGTTGACGTTTTGTTTTTTCTATTGATACAGAATGTTTCGGTTTTTGAGCATTTTGATGCGCCGTTTCGTAGTTAATTATATATAAAAAAATAAAATATTAATTTAATAAACATAATTCAAATTCAAGATAATTTAGCTTTAAATTATATAATACAAACACAAAATCAAACAAACATAATCTCAAAATCAGAAACATCTCTAAAATTCCAAAATATTATGAAAGTAAAATGTCCTAAAATAAAAGAAACATAAATCAAACATCTTCTACATCATCAATATAAAAATAAGGATCTTGATCTTATGATGGTATGTAAGGAAAATTATCAACTAGATATTCCAATATTGATCATTTCCACCGAGCTGATTCTCCTCGTTAAAACATGTAAATTTCCTATAGTGCACTGAAAGGAAAAATATAGAGCAGCAGATAATTTCCTATAGTGCACTGAAAGCAAAAATAAAAGATAGTCCACTCTGTTAATTTGAAGGCAGGAATCATATCATTGGCATATTCCACGCAAGCTGAATATTACAAAAGTCCTATGATGTAATTCATGTCAACTGCAGCTTCATCGTTTGAGAACTCATGGAACACGAATCCTAAAGTTATTGGATATCTAGTTGGCTTGAAAATCAGCCAAATGTCTATCCCATCTCCCACCTTCAGTTTGTAAACAAATTATACTCCTAGGGCTAGTATTCATTCTTCCCTAAACTCTGCCTCTGGGATGCCCGGGCCCTGAGAGAGCAACTCCACATTAGATTAGATGCAAAGAGAAAATGCATATTCATCAGCCTACTTTTCAAGATAAACTCAGTAATTTAGAACAGGGAGACTAGCATATCGAGTACAGGAACTTTGTAATAATAAAGAGCAAGCTTGATTAATCTGATTCATGTTCAAGAAGGGCTTGTTGGTGGAACCAAGACCATTATACAAAGATTGAGAGAAGAAGACTAGATTTGGATAGTTTGACCTTTCGATATTCGTTTAGTCATAACTGGTTCTAAATATCGAATTTAGTTGAGATGAAAACTAGACTTCCATACATTTTCAATGATACGCCTTCTAATTAATTAAGACGAGAGAGAACCATTAGTTTTAAGTTGGGTCTTGTTGCTGCCAGACAGAATGCAGGAACAACAAACTTGTCCTATTTAATTACTTGGGCTATCAAACTTTAATTATTTTGAGAGGAGACAATTTGGGTTTTAGACTTGTTTATTTTTTTTATTTTAATTAATTTGGGCTAGTTTTAGCTTGGGTTGATTATTATTTCAATTGGGTTTATGTGAGACCCATTAGTGTAACTAGTGTTTTGGCTTAGAGTATAAATACTTTTTAGGAATAATTTTAGGGCAAACTTTTGATGATATTTTCAGCATTGTAGCCAACTATGGGTTGCTCAATCTTGATTCGTGATTGAATTTTCAACTCTTCAAAAAATTGACCATTCTTTGTTTTGAATTTATACTTTTTTTGCTCGTCTCCAGGTGTAGGCGTTGTATAGTCTTGTTGACTTGGAGCAAGTCTTCCATTGTGATAAGCTCATTCAAATTTCAACAAACTTGGGTTAGATTGATCTTGGGGTCGCGAATACCATTAAATTTTGCTAAAGTGCGCATTAGTTGGTATCAAAACTGATCTAATCACATGTTATATCCTTCAAATTGAGTCTTTATTGTTTCTTGTTTGATTCTTGATAGATTCGGCCACCTATATATAAAAATAAAAATAAAAAGATCTTACTTTTTATTGCTTTGATGAACACTTAATCATACGTTAATGTGTTTCTTTTTTATGATTCCTTAATCAAAAATCAGCATACACACCTAAGTTCTTGATTTTTTTTTGTTCTTGCCTATATATATATATATATATATATATATATATATATAAAGGAGGCTTGATCTTGAAATCTTGATTGATGCCGCACAGAAGAGAAAAAAAAGAAAAAAAATCAATTTTCTTGTTTTGGTTGAGTACATGCTTGAGAAAACCTTGATCATTAGGAAATTGGTTATTCTTCCATTTAGTAGTCTTGTTTGTGTTTCTTGAAAATTTGGGTAGTTTAGTTGATTTTTCTTGAGTTGCTGGAATTTTCTTGAATTAAATCCTTAGTTCTTGATAATTCATAATTGTTTAGCTCTTTTCTGATTATTTTTTTCATGTCTTCAAATTGTCATATTATTCGTAAAAATTTGCATTGTTATTCGTGAATTTGTCTTTGAGTTTTGTTTTGTTAGTTTTGTAATTTCGTGCTTCTAGAGTCTATATCAAATTTATAAATTCACTGCATACTTGGTTGTTGTTTTTTCCTGAATTGTTGCTAATGATTTCAAGAACTAAAGAAAGGCAATTTGAGTGGAAAAGGGCATAGGGAGCATATTCAAGTGAAAAAACTAAAATTTGTGTAAACACGAGTGTGTGAGGTGTTATTTTTATTGCTAACGATTTTCGTGCAGGTTTAGGAAAATAAAATAATAATGTCTTCTAATAGTGTGCCACAGAAGAATAGTGAAATCCAAGAAGATGGGCTTTCGAGAATACAACAACAGATGGAATTTATGTTTGGTGAGCTGATGACTAGGATTGAAAAATTAGAGACTGGGTCTAATGGAGGATGAAGTAAAAGGGGTAGAGACCCTAGGAAATAGGAGAGTGTTGCTAGAAACTCTACAAATGAAGCTGAGGATGATCTTAACCATAATGGTGGGTTCCATACACATAGGGGAGAGAGGTATGAGAATCGATCAAGGAGGGGAAATATTTGGCCACATAGGGATTTTGAGCATAGAGGGGATTTTGATGATTTGAGAGATATAGACTAAAATTTGGGTAGTATTAAGTTAAAATTCCTAGTCTTTAAGGGAAAAACTGATTTGGAAGTTTATTTAGATTGAGAAAAAAGGTGGAGATGATTTTTGACATCCATAGATACTCTGAAGAAAAGAAAGTTAAGTTAGTTGTAGTAGAGTTTACTGACTATGCCATGGTTTGGTGGGAGAGATTGGTGGTAGAAAGAAGGAATAGAGAAAGACCAGTTAGCGCATGGGAGGAGTTGAAAATAATAATAAAGAAGAGATATGTTCCTAAACATTATTATCAGGAGTTGTTTAATCGTTTACAAATGATTACATAGGGTAATAAGAGTGTGGAGGAGTATCAGAAAGAATTAGACATGGCTATGAATAGAGCTATTGTTAATGAAGATGAGGAAGTTACAATGTCTAGGATTTTGAATGGCTTGAATAGAGACATAGCTAATGTTGTGGAGTTGCAATCATATGTTGATTTGGAGGAATTCATACACTTAGCCATTAAGGTTGAAGGACAGACGAAAAGGAAAGGTAATACACGATCTAGAGCTTATACATGGTCTTCTTCGAGTTGGAATATGAATTATAGGAAAAAGGGTAGTGCGTCATCGAAGCCTTTGGTGACATCTAAAGTTACCCAACCTAACTCCATGAAGAAGTAGGTTTCGACCAGTGATCAAAAACTTAAGGGAGAAGTTCAACCAAAATGTAATCGTGATATAAAGTGTTTCAAGTGTCAAGGATTGGGACACTATGCATCAGAATGTGCAAATTGTTGAGTTATGATTCTAAGGAATGATGGAGAGATTGTGTCCACTAGTGAGGAGTCTGATTGTGATGACATGCCCCCACTTGAGGATACTAGTGATTTAGAGCATGCTGTTGGTGATAAAGTTTTGGTGATTAGAAGGTCACGTAGTGTTCAGACTAAGGAGGATGATGTGCAGCAACAAAGGGAGAACATCTTCCATACTAGATGCCTAATCAACGATAAGGTATGTAGTATGATCATTAATAGTGGTAGTTGTACTAATATTGTTGGTGTTACTTTGGTTAGAAAGTTGGGATTGGAAACCATAAAGCATGAGAGGCCTTATCAACTTCAATGGTTGAATGAATGTGGTGTTTTTAGGGTGAATAGACAGGTGATTATTTCTTTTTCAGTAGGCAAATATAAAAGTGTTATGTGATGTTGTGTCTATGCATGCTACTCATCTGTTACTAGGGAGCCTTAGCAATTTGATAGAAAAACCAAACACGATGGGTTTAAGAATAAGTATTCATTAGAGAAGGATGGAAGGATTTATACACATGCCCCACTCTCACCAAAGCAAGTGTATGAAGATCAAATTCAATTGAAAAAGGGTTATGAGGAAGAGCAACATATTTCGGCCAAAGTGGAGGAACAAAAAGATTTGACCAAAAATATTAAAAACAAGCTGAACAACATGGTGAGGATGTGAGGAAGAGAGAAAAGAAATTGAGCCATGAGTTGAAAACAAAAGGGAACAAAGTTTTGACCCTTAGGACATTAGGGGAGGGTCATGGCCAAGAACAAAAAAATGAAAAGAAGGCCGAGAGTGGAGAGAAAATGAGTAGAGAGAAGAAGAAAAGGGTGAGAAAAGAAGAGTGTATAGGAAAAGTGGGGAAACACCTTAATTTTTTTTTGCAAAATCTAATGATCTTAAACATGCCTATCTTTCTGACTTGCCTATGATTTTACTTATGTACAAGGAGGTCTTCTTTAAATCAAATGATTTAGATTTTTGTGTAGTGTCTTTCTGGATGACATTCCTAGTGGTTTGTCGCCAATTACAGGTATTGAGCATCAAATTGAATTTGTTCCAGGAGCATTTATACCAAATAGGCCGGTTTATAGGAGCAATCCTGAAGAGACTAAAGAGCTTCAAAGGCAAAGGGGGAGTTGATGTCGAAAGGATACATTCGAGAGAGCATGAGTCCTTCTGCAGTTCCTGTGCTTCTTGTTCCAAAAAAGGACAAAACTTGGAGAATGTGTGTGGATTGTCGAGCCATCAATAACATCACTGTAAAGTATCAACATCTCATTCCTAGATTAGATGATATGTTGGATGAATTACATGGTTCTAAATTGTTTTTGAAAATTCATTTGAAAAGTGGTTATCATCAAATTAGGATGAAAGAAGGGGATGAATAGAAAATTGCTTTTAAAACTAAATATGGTTTGTATGAGTGGTTGGTTATGTCTTTTGGACTTCCTAATGCACGTAGTACTTTTATGAGATTGATGAATCATGTGTTGCATGCTTTTATTAGTAAGTTTTTAGCCGTTTACTTTTATAATATCTTGATTTATAGTAAGAAAATTGATGAGCATATAAGTCATTTTAGACAAGTTCTTGATGTGCTTGGAAAAAAGTCTTTATATGCTAATTTGAAAAGGTGTAACTTTTGCATGGATAAGATTGTTTTTCTTGGATATATGGTTAGTGCAAAAGATATAGAAATGGATGAGGCTAAGGTTAAGAGGGTGTTTGGGAGTGTGGTATGACCGGTGGTGTAGAAAAGTGGATGTTTTGGGTGTTTGGTTAAGGTAGAGATTTGAAAAACGCTTATGGGCCCCACCTAAAAAATTAACTAAAACTACGATTCATGGAAAGCAGCAAATTTTGCTGCTTTCCGTGCGTTTGGGAGAGAGGGGTTGGTGGGGGAGGGGGGGTTGTCACCTCAAAGGTAATTAAAATATTTTATATTAAATATATTTTTAATATTAAAATAATCTAAAAATTAATTAAAATATAAACAATGTTTACATAATATATGCTTATTAATATAAAAAAAACAAGTGTCTAATTTACTTGAATTATTAATTATATTTTATTATTATAATTATTAAATATTTAAATCTATATATATATATATATTAAAGTAATTTCACAAGTTGAAAGCAATATGAAAAGCTTGGTAACTAAACACTTGAAACTGTTTTTCATTAATCTCAAATTCAACCACAGTTTTAACCAAACACTTTAAAAATTATTTTGAACCGTAGCTAAAGTGCTTTTCATGAAACTGCTTTTTTAAAATCTCAACCACAAGTAAAAGCAATATCAAACACATTCTAAGGTTATTCAAGAATGGCCTGCACCAAAATCCATAACAGATGTTAAGAGTTTTCATGGTTTGGCTAGTTTTATAGGAGATTTGTAAAGATTTTAGTACGATAGCCTCTCTATTGACTGAAATTGTTAAGAAATCATGGGTTTCAAGTGGGGAGAAGAACAAGAAAATGCTTTTAGCTTGTTAAAATCAAAGTTGATTACAACACCTGTACTATCTTTACCTAATTTTAATAAAACTTTTGAGATTGAATGTGATGCTTCAGGAATAGGTATTGGAGCCATTTTAATGCAAGAAAAATGACTCGTCGCTTATTTTAGTGAGAAACTCAATGGTGCAACTCTTAACTATCCCATTTATGATAAAGAGTTGTATGCAGTCGTGCGGGATTTGGAGACTTGGCAACATTATTTGTGGCCCCGAGAGTTTGTCATACATACTGATCACCAATTGTTGAAACATTTGAAGGATCAGGGTAAGTTAAGTAGGAGACATGCTAAGTGAGTTGAGTTTATTGAAACTTTTCCATATGTGATTAAATACAAGCAAGGTCAAAAAAATATCACCTCAATAAATAAAAAAATTATAACAATTCAAAACCAAAGCTAAGAGAACACATATATAAACATGAACAAAATAAAGACTATTTCATAAATATAAAAAAATAAAGGAATTAAAATAAAAAATTAAAAGTATACAAAATTAAAAGAATCAAAACTTCTATGCCGAATAAATTAAGGGATTTAAAACCAATTTGAAAATTAAAAGAATGAGGACCGAATTGAAACCTAAATATATAATCAATTTCAATCGAAGGACCCAATTGAAACAAATCAAAACTTATATAACAGAAATTAAGACCATGCAAAACAATCAAAAGATAAGGGACTAAAATGAAAAAACCATAAAATCGAGGGTCTACCTTGTACTTTAGCATGCAGGAGAGAGAAAATGGCCAAATAAAGTTCAAACAACCACCATCACGAATCCGGCCAATGTGTGCAACGATGCGCCCCACCAGGAGGAAGAGTACATGGCGGCGCATCGGGTGAGACATCGGATGGATATTTTATGCCACCAGAAGACGTCGCATGTGTCGCCTGAAGAGGACGTGAGGCCGAATACTGTCGGTCGCGTGTGTCACATGCACGCACAGTAATTGACAAAAAATAATATTTTTTTGTAAATTACCGGAACACCCCTACAGTCAACTTTTCAATTTTGTCTTATTGGAGGACAGATTAGTATTTAGCTATTTTCAAAAAATGTGAGTAAATACTGAAATGAAACAACCATAAAACTGGGGGGGCTGCCGTGTAGTTTAGGGTGAAGGAGATAGAAAAGGGAAAATAAAAAGTTCAACTGCCTACCGTCATGTCTCCGACCACCTTGTGAGGACACACTGTCACTATATGAAAAAGAGGAAATAGCAGCGTATCCACAGAGACACTAGATGGACATTTTACTCCACTTCTGATCTGTTTTTAGTATAATAATAATAATAATAATAATAATAATAATAATAATAATGTCCACTAAGCTAATCTTGTCCCTGCAGAAAAATTTCTCCTTTCCTAAAGCATGTTCTTCAATGGTTTTCAGCATTTCCAATTCACTGTCTTTTCCTTCTCTTCTCCGCAGCTGCAGAACATAATCCATACCGCAACACCCTATCACAACCAGAACGAAATAAAAAACCAGATTTTCTTTCATCGGGCATAGCTCTCTCATAAGGGTCATCGGGCATCAGTGGGTTTTGGGGCCAGGTCTCTTCCATGTATTCTAGAATTACCAGGCTCTAGCTTACCTTCAGCCATGTTTTGAGAGAACAGTGCGTGGGTTTTCGTTGACTGTCACTACAGTATTTTATAGTGATCATTAGAGTTAACTACTCTAATTACTCGATCAATTTAAGGTTGAATTCAAAGAAGCTTTACCATTAATTCACTTTTCAAACTTTGATCCCCACAATCTTGACTGAGACAAACTTCTTTACCTTTTTTTTTGAAAGATGAAGAAGACGTGTTACATTTTTCCGTGCACGACACCATGTGTGATTTTTATTACTATTTTAATAGATATATTAAATATAATTTTAAAAAAACAGAAAATATTATTTTAATATATTTTTAAATAAAAACAATTTAAAAATACATAATATCCAACAAGCAAAAGCTGAATTCTCCAGCAATGTCCAAGGTCATCCACGGCAACGACGATCTCTTATTCATCAAAGAAAAGAAAAGAAAATTATTCCCTTGTCTCTAGTTTTTAATTTTTTTATGGTCAGCCGACATGCTCCCGCTACCTAATTCTTCTCCATTGTCACTAGTTTATTCTATAAACTAATTTCACCTCGAGATTTATTTTTTTTCCCGAAGAAAACTCTATCTCTGAAAATATATTTTTAGGGTCTAGATAAGTGAGTAAAACTCTGGTTATCTTATAATTTTACAAGAGTTACACACCTTGACTTGAACTCGACACCTATTATATACATTTCAAACTCTTTGTTATTACGTCACGCTCCGAGAAACAAAATTGTTTTACAACTCAAGAGACATCTACATGCAAGGAAACCATCAATAACTTTTAGTAAAGATTGTGCTATTAAATGAATTTAGTTGAGATTTTAAAATGTAAATTATATTATTTTATAATATATTTTTTTTATGTGAGTTTTTCCACTAAAAACTTGTATGATGATGAGATATTATGTTAAATAACCGATTCAATCTAAAAATTAAAGTTATTAGATAAAATCTCAATATATGATTTAATTATTCTTTAATACTATCAGTCAGGTTTTTAGAGCATGTTTGTTTTTGCGATGGAAAATATATTTTTAAGAAACTTGATCTTCTTGTCTCAAATTAATTCTTTTAGTGTTTTTGAACTATTTTAATTTGCTGATATTAAAAATAAAAAATATTTTAATGCATTTTAAGATAAAAATACTTTGAAAAGTATTTTATAGTGATCATTAGAGTATTTTATAGTGATCATTAGAGTCCTCTTACTTGAGCAGTAGGTTAACTACTCTAATTACTCGATCAATTTAAGGTTGAATTCAAAGAAGCTTTAACATTAATTCACTTTTATAACTTTGATCTCCACAATCTTGACTGAGACAAACTTCTTTACCTTTTTTTTTAAAGATGAAGAAGACGTATTACATTTTTCCATGCACGACACCCTGTGTGATTTTTATTATTATTTTATATATATATATATATATATATTAAATATAGTTTTAAAAAAACAAAAAAATATTATTTTAATATATTTTTAAATAAAAATAATTTAAAAATACATAATATCCAACAAGCAAAAGCTGAATTCTCCAGCAATGTCCAAGGTCATCCACGGCAACGACGATCTCTCATTCATCAAAGAAAAGAAAAGAAAATTATTCCCTTGTCTCTAGTTTTTAATTTTTTTTATGGTCAGCCGACATGTCACCGCTACCTAATTCTTCTCCATTGTCACTAGTTTATTCTATAAACTAATTTCACCTCAAGATTTTTTTTCCCCGAAGAAAACTTTATTTCCGAAAATATATTTTAAGAGTTTAGATGACTGAATAAAATTTTAATTATCTTAAAATTTTACAAAAAATATATACCTTGACTTGAACTCGATACTTACTATATAGATCACATATCCTTTGTCATCACGTCACACTCCAAAGAACAAAATTTGTTTTACAACTCGAGAGACATCTACATGCAAGGAAACCATCAATAACTTTTAGTAAAGATTATGATATTAAATGAATTTAGTTAAGATTTTAAAATGTAATTTATATTATTTTATAATATATATATATATATATATATATATATATTTTGTGAGTTTTTCTACTAAAAACTTGTACGGTGATGAGATATTATGTTAAATAACCGATTTAATCTAAAAATTAAAGTTATTAAATAAAATCTTAATATATAATTTAATTATTTTTTAATATTATAAGCATTGATATTAAAAATATTTTTAAAATAAAAAAAATATTTTAATATATTCTAAATAAAAATACTTTAAAAAACAATTTCAATTACTGTATCTAAACAGACATTAGCATTGATATCATCATCCATGACGGCTATCATATAGCAACATCCAAAAGAACATCGAGCAAGTTCCGTGGAGAATTTTCGTCGTAAAAGCGACACGTCACTAAACACTACCCAACATGGTTAAACTCAAAACACGATTGAGCATAAATAAAAGAAAAGAAATAGAGTATATTTAATCTAATTAGATCATGTTCTGGCATCTTCAATATCTGAATTTGACCACTATATTATATAAATACATTTGTTTATGAATATGATCGATTATGTAAACATATACATCAAACAAAAGATCACCGATTTCCAAGGAAAGTTAAATTGCTGCCCACAAGCAAGATTATTCAACTATATAAAGGAGTGCGGGAGGTAAACGATGAAGAATCACCACAAACCTCTCAATCATGTCTGAACAACCGAAGCTGCTTGGAGCATTGCCCAGTCCATTTACTTACCGAGTGATATGGGCTCTGAAATTGAAGGCTATTCCGTATGAGTTTATAGAAGAAGATCTCACCAATAAGAGTCCTCTGCTTCTCAAGTACAACCCTGTTCACAAGAAGATCCCGGTGTTTCTCCATGGCGACAAGCCAGTTTGCGAGTCCATGATTATTGTCGAATACATCGATGAGGTGTGGCCCCAAAACCCATTGCTGCCTAACGACCCCTACGAGAGAGCACTGGCTCGTTTCTGGGTCAAATTTGCCGAAGATAAGGTACATTTCATAACTCTTACAATACTATAAAACTGGACCTGTTAAGATTGATTTTCTTCGGTACTCCGTTTAGTTTCTAGTAAGCAATGTCATGATTAATTCTGGCTGCAGGCCACATCAGTGTGGAGAATGTTCCGTTCTAAAGGTGAAGAACTTGAGAAGACAATGAAGGAAACCCAGGAAATGTTGCAAACAGTAGAAGAACACGGGATTGGGGAGAAGAAATTTTTCGGTGGAGAAAGTATAGGGATAGCAGATATAGCCTTTGGCTCTGTTGTTTACTGGTTGGAAGTCATTGAAGAAGCGGTAGGGGAAGGAGCAGTATTTGAAGCCCACAGGTTCCCTCGCCTGCATGCCTGGATTAAAAATTTCAAGAAAGTCCCTGTAATTAAAGAAAACCTTCCAGAGAGGGATTGGTTGGTTACCCTCTTTAAGAATCGCAGAGAAGCACTGGTCGGATCTGCCTGATCGCAGCAGCGATACTGATAATAATGGGTTCTGGACCTCTGGTTTGGTGTTTATTCTGTCTCTTTATTGCCTTCGTGTCGTCTTTCAGCAGTCTGCTGTGATAGGCCTTAGCCCGTCTTTGAGTCTCGTGTGCTCGTCATGTTCCCTTCCATGAGCGTCGGTACGAGTAAAGGAATAAAAGAACGAGTTAACCTACCTCTATTTCTCCTAATGACGATTGACAAATGTTCACTTTAATTAACCAAAATCCGAAAACAATAGTTTCAGTAATGTTCTGTTAACGTTAACATAATAATTGTCATAACTCATTTCGATGGATTCGAGAGGTTCACTTGGCGGCTGTTTTTTTTCAAAGAACATAATAAATATATCGCATGTTTTTCTATCCATTTTTGCTCAATGGTCCATAAATCCACTTTGAAGTATACAGACTTGATATAAAAATATATGATTTTCTCCGATATTTCCAAAAAAATATAAAGAAACCCTTATTTGAAAAATATTTTAAAAAATATGTTTTCTATTCATGCATATGACCGAATTCTAAAAATTTCCTAAGTATATTTTTTACAAAAAAAAAATCATATTTTTTTTCATGTTTTAAAATGAAAAAAAGAAGAAGATATCATTACTAATTTATGATGATTATTCATTAAATTTCAGCTAAAATATCAAAAATCTTTTAATTACTTGAATTCCAGATGCCTACAAGCTATTTTAATTACCTTTCTTACATAGCTTTGGATTCTTTTTAACCTTTCCCCATTCCATCGTGTAGAGCTCCCAACAGCGCTCAAATTTTCATTCACATCTTAGCATCTGTAAATGGGACTTCAAAAATGTAAATATACCAAAGTACTCATCACAACTCTTCGCACGCCCGCCCACCTCGTACAGCTTCAAAACAGAATGTATTCCCATCAGATTTTGACATGAGTCGAAACGACAAGGATCACAAATTAACTTGGAAAGAGAGGAGATGGGAAGGGACTTTACAGATTCAATGTTAAATAAACACATCAGTGGCCTGAAGCTGCAGGAGCTAATTGCTAAATGAGAAGGCTGTAAGAAGGCATGTCTTCGATCCGTACGACGTCATCCATCAGAAGTTCTCTCTCTATCTGGGCTCGAGTAGATTTCAAGACATCCTAATACAAAATATCATTTGGATCAACAAAGCCAAGCTCTCTCTATCCATATGAACACAAAAGGAATGGAGGAGGCTAAATAGATTCTCACGTTGAACTCCATGTACGTAGCATTTCTCTGCAACCATTGATTGTCCATGACCGCAAAAGCCACACAATAGAGAAGGTCAAATGCCCATTCGTTTTCTGAAAGCACAGATGTTAGTTCATTAGGCGGCCATGGAAACAAGTGAATTGCTGATATGTCCTAGGTTAATGGCGGAGTAGCCAACTCTATATTCAGCCACTTCACCTATCACAAGGTTAAATAGCAGTCTTTTACACAAAGGCACCTCTCTTGGCCTTTCTAATGGACTGGAGTTTCATAGCTGCTGCTTCTTACCTGACAGAATCTGTAAGAAAACTGATCTGACAAATGTTCGAGGTTTCACTGCACAAAATAAGCTCGCCCAATTAAAACATGTCAAAAACTACAACAAATTTAGGCCAAAATAAAGATGTGTTGGTTCATGAAGATCTTCTTGGAGCATGGGGCCATAGATTATCAACTTTTAGGCAGAGTTTAGATCATTAGCCCGTGCCCGCGCTGCTGGTCGTATTGTATTTAAATAAAAATAAAAAATTCAAGCATTACTAACATGTTTTTAATAAATAAATAAAAACTTAATCATGAACTTAAAATACAATGCATATTGAATTATATTTTTATTAAATATTGATGCAGATATATATTGAATAATATTTTTAAAAATATATATTAAAACAATGATATATAGGATAAACTTGGGTTAACTCATCAAATCCACGACCCGAATCATAAGATTGTGATAATCTTATATAAAACAAATAAAAATAAATTATTAAGGATAATTCCTATTAACCAAATATTGTTGAAAGATGAAATTGAAAAAAAAATATTAAATTAAAAACAGTTAAAAAAAATACTTGAGTCAACCTGGATTACCAGCTAAATTTGTAATTCAGGTCATGAGAAAAAAAATTCATGGAAAGCTAATAAAAAAATATTCAATTAAAAGAGACCCTAAAAAATAAATTGAATCAACTTGGATCAACTTGTCAAACTCGCGACATGAATCATGAGATTGTGATGAAAAAAAAAGAAGCCAGATTGAAAAAGAACCGAAAAAAATAAACATAGACCACATGTTAAACCTACAACCAGGATCGATCATAAGAGCAAGATGGTTTCATGAAAAGTTAATGGAAAAAAAAACGCTTTAAGTTAATTCAAATTAACTTATTAAACCCGCAAACTTGGGTTATGAGATCGAAATAGATTCACAAAAAGAAAATAAAATAAACACAAAACCCTACTTCCAATAGATCTAATGTTGAAATCGAGAAGAAAAAAACTTTATTATAACTTGTAAATAACCTTATAGAAAAAAGTAAATAAATAAATAAACAGGTTGAGAAACGATGAAATTGAAGAGAGAAACTAAGCAAAATAAAAAGAGGCAAGTGCAACAACGATTTAGCTAGTTTTTTGTATATTTTTTTATTTTATTAATTAAAGGATTTTAATAGTAATTATGATGTTTGTCAAGATGCAGTTGATGTGGAATTATGGAGAAAACCTGATATTCATTTCACACTTACTGGCATCAAGGTCAAGCATCTGCATAATCATAAATGTGATATTTACACCAGCAACAGCAAATGGATACTCCCAGGCAGATCGTTTTCCTCCTTGTTTTTTTAGCAAATGTTGAAATGATGTCTGCCACGAAAAAAAAAACAAATAATGTTATTGCAAAACATATCCTGCTGTAAGCCTATTTATTCAAACTTCTCTGTACTGCCAGACAAGAATCTTACTGAAAATGTCTTTGCAAAGAACAGTAGGTTTTCCAGAGAAATGAATCCAGCCCCTCTGTTCACCAGGAAAAAAATGTGAAATAAGTGAAAAAAATCATACCAGATGTGCTGAATAAATGGGAAGCAGTAAAAACAACCTGAAATCAGTAGATGGATTTCTTCCCTGCCATCCCATTTCTTTCCATTGATCAGATATTAAGCCACTCAGTTCCCGATCAGGATACGTGGCAGACCATAGAGCTCTCAAAGCATCCTGTTCTCGTGAAACATTACTTGTAAATTAGTCAGAAAAAAACTTGGAAGAAAAATGAAAATATGGGATGCAGTTTCAGGGTTTAGTTTTAACCACTGCACATATGTTACAGATTTGATTCTGTGGGATATCCCATTCCATATTTGCTGATTAAAAATATGAAACATATTTTTCAAGTCTGGAGTTAAGTACTCCTAAGAAAATTCCAATGATGGAGAAATGAAAACAATGCCATACCTGGTGGTCTGGCCTGGAAGCATCAAAATAAACCTTCATTCTATGCTTCAACCTCTTCAATCTTTCTTCCTGCAAGATTTTAAACTAATCTATCATGGTTGGCAATCATAAGGAAGAGAGAGGGAGACGGATAGGAATGCTAAAGATCATAAAACTGGAAAAGCTATGACAAACTTCTATGAAGTCCCAGTTTCACGATTTCATATAATCTAGATAAAAGGAATGGTATAGGTAAAACCGAGCCCTGTCTGTACACTACCTGTATAATCAAAGGCAGTGTTATGACAACGCAAGAGTGGAAAATTCAGTGACTAGCATTTATACAAATTCAGTTCATAATCTACACGTATGGCTGACATGGGAAGACAAGGTGTCCATTACTTCTATTTTCCTGCATTTGTGACTGTATATAATTGATCTTGCTAAACTAATTGCAAAGTGAAAGCAACCCCTGGTAGAGACTAGGGACTTAAACAACGAGGTCTAGATTTGTCAAGAATCATCACGGTGATGGATGATTGATTAAATTAAAGAAATAAGCTTTATTAATCTGCACTTCCAAGTTTGCCAGAACAGACCATTTTTGAGCATCAAATAGATCAGCTCCATTTGGACAATGTACGACCAAGGCAGGCATTTTAGTGGTAAGAATCGACAGAAACCAGATGTTTAGAGTTTAATGTTACAATAAGATAAGAGAAATAGTAGCAAAAAGAACAAGAAAAAATCAATAAAAAACTATAAAAAAAATTTCTTCAATACTGTTTGGTTCTTATTGTAAGTCCACTTGCCTGTTGAGGGGTCAAGTTAATGCAAATTCTCTCATATGCTCCCTTTCGCTTGAAGCAAACACAAGTGAGGCCCTTACCAATCCAAGTAGGATACCCACAAGTTGCATCATCTGCATACAACCATCAATATCTTTGCTTCAATTATAAAGAGCAATATTCACTTCAGCAATCAATGACAAGTAGCCCAATATTTTGCAGCCATTATTTCGCCAAAATAAAAGAAGAACAAACAAGGTAAAAAGGCTACCAACTAGCAGAGCAAGACAGTCTTTAGCCACCTGGTTTAACAGCCGCGCTAAAGCATTTCATATCAGCAATATGGAAAAGCAATGCTCCCAATGCTTAAACTTGAAGTTTCAGGTGTTGATGAATCCCACATAACATAAGCTTATTACAGTAAAATAACATGAGAAAATAACATATTTTTGGCAAGGAGTATGGAGCCGTCTGCTGCACGGCACTGAAAAGGCAGTGGGGACCTCCGACAAGGCGGCTGGATATCAAGGGCACGTGCCGCACGACGGTGGTTCTGCTAGTGTACGACAACATTTTATACATATATTATCAATTGTATTTCACTGCTATCATTTGCGTCCGGGCCGATGTGTTAAACACATGCAGAACAGACTCAGAGCCCGATGCACTGTCTTCGCTAACCCGGCGAGCATGAATTAGAGAGAGTGTAGACACGCGCTTACTGGAAATCTGAGACCACAAACCCCACCACATGGGGAACATATGGTATCCATGTGAGCACTCGATCCAATTGGGTCGGAAGTGTTATGCACGCGCTAGTAATGGAAAGCAAGCTAGACGGTCTGTCAACTCCAACCATGTCAAAGCTCTGACTCACTGGTTCTCTTTCCACGCCCAAGATTGCAAAATAAAGACAAACCTTCGCTTTCTTGCCACGTTACCGTCCATCAGAAAGAAATTAGTAAGCCATTCACGTATAGTTTTATTAATAGTTAAAACCGTAAAACCTATATTTTAAAAATATATATTTAAAAATATATTAAAATATTTTATTTTTTAAGTTTATTTTTATCGTTCATGTATCAAAACAATTTCAAAATATTAATTAAAAAAAAAACAATTAGACTGGGGGAAAAAAAAACCTAAACCTGCTCTTGGTACAAGGCTTGAATCATGAAAAAATAGATTGAACAGGTTCAATCAAAATGTGTTTGACTAGGTTTTAACAAGTTGACTATTTAATAGGTTAACCCACCGGTTCAATTTCTACTCTCTGATTTTTAACTAGAACAGGTCCGGGCCAACCGGTTGATTTCCCTACTGTGATCTTTCAAATAAGAGTAGAGTTTTTACTGATATAATGGAGAGTTAGTTATTTCACGTGAAGGTCTATGTGTGACAACGTAGGTTGTTACGCCTAAAACCAACAACCTTTCTGGGGAAGTTGGGCCATCATTTCAATCAATTACCGTCGCCGTCAGGTATACCGGCTTTGATAACTGGCCCACAGGCCCGTCTGATGCACCTTGGTCCCCTTCTCCCAAGCACACTAACTGTTTTAGTAACTAGTTTACTACTCTCAATTGCGCCGAATCCGGCAAGATCAAAGATTGATTCCGTTCCACGTTGATTCCAAATTTGCTGTGATCATACACCGTTTACATTTGCGTTATAATAATAATAATTTATTAAATTAAAAGTACAAGTGGTGTCGCTGGTTTTCTATGCATAAATTTTGAAGTTTAATCGCCAATAATGTTCTCGTAAAACATGGATTTCAATCCTGTTACACAAACACTTGCCTATAGCTTTTAAATTATTATTATTAACAGAAAATGAATAATTACGAATTTCTGGAAGCATAAGAAAATAAATCAAACATTGCAGTATCAAGAAAGGACCTGACAGTATTGCTTGACAGAGAAGAGAATCCAGAGTGTCTGATTGCATGAAGAATGAAAGGAAAATTAAACACACACACGCAGAGCTCTGGAAATATTATAGTTGATGATCACGTGAAGTTATGGAAACAGAGAAATCAATCAAATAGTTTCTGGTTTTCTGCATGCGATCAAGAACACGGATTCTGCTTATATTAAAAGGAGTCGAGTTGCCAGAGTGAAGAAAAAAGGATCAAACCTGGAGAAGCAGAACCGTGAGCGCAAGATCGGTTGATGGATGTGGAAGGAGAGAGAGTACGGATGACTACGCAGCTACTCCGAGTCCTAACAACACTCATCGCTAAACGATTAAGATCCACCGATTTACCGAAAACCAAGCTCTGAGAAGAAAGCAGAAAGAGAAGCAGTTTCTTCTGGTTCCGACTTCGGCGATCGAGGGGGAGTGATAAAAGAGTGTCGAGTGACTCGAACCGAATGCCGGGAATGAACCGGTTCGTGTCCCGTTTAGCATGTGGAGACAAATTTACGGATTGCCCCCAGACAGAGGCCGGCAGCTCGTAAAGCCTAATAGGGCCGAATGACTTTTATCTTTGGCGAGAGCGATAAAATCATAAAAGAGTGTCGAAATCTGGGCGTTGCTGACCACAGCCATTGACAAAGCGATCGTAATAAAGCACGGGTCGGGATAAAATTGCAGTCGTGGCAAAATAATAGATGCATTTAACTAAATTAACTAAGATCCAAAATATTATAAGTTTCTAATACAAAATTAATAGGTTATTAGATATAATAAAAAAATATTTCACAAAATTCTATTTTCTTATATCAAATTTACAATTCCTTCGTTCGGGATTTTATATATTAAATACATTGTAAAATCTTTTTATTATCAATAATTTCATTTTTTTTCCAATGTAAAATCATCCTCAATTTAATTGTTTAGTTGATTTTTAACCAATTTAATCGCTGAAAATACTTTAAAGTATATTTTTTTCTCAAGGTAAGTAATCAAACTATCATTCAACCAGTCATCCTCAATTTGATTGTACAGTTGATTTTTAATCAATTTAATAATATAAAATAAAATTAATGTTAGTTTTACAAGTAAAAAGACTAAAGGATACCATAATCTTCTTTATACCCACTAATATCTTAACAAGATCACTAATTCTCATTAGCTTTGAAAATTGTCCATGATATCTCATGTCAAAAATATATTTTTCAAGTTGATTGTTATATTTTACAAGGTCAACATGGAGAAGTCAAATGGATAAAAATGAACAAGACAAATCAATTTCTACTTATCAAAAACATGAAAAGACTGATTTGGATTAAAAAAAAATACAATGCAAATAAGCAATTTTGTGTTCACCTCGATTAAACTATTATTAAGCTCTTGAAATTGCACGTCAATTTTTGTATAGAATAATTCAAGCTCGATAACAATGCAAGTTTACTAATTGTTGGGTATTACATCTTTATCGATTGTGAATGACAAATATATCTTCTATTTTAGGAACATGAATGTTATGTTTTTCACAAAACAAAACAAAATCTCATCAACTAAAGTTCCTTATCCTTCATCCCTCATCATTTGAAGTTGTTGTGTTCATGAATTTAATCGACCAAAGATTCTTATCCTTCATCCCTCATCATTTGAAGTCGTTTCAAAACTTTAACAAAAAAATCATTGTATTTATGATATCCTCATCTTTTCCTTGTAATGCTTGAGATAATTCATTTGTGATTCCTAATATAGTTTTCATCGTATACAAATTGAGAATTAATTCATAGGATTTTACCAAGTTAAAAAGTGAACAAACTTTAGCCTTTTGTTTTGAATTTACACCTTTTTTAACATTGACCTCCAGCACATTGTTGCACGTGGACATGTGACGTCAGGGGGGTTGAAAAATTTGCTACCTAGTTGTTTGGTTTAGGGTCACCATAAAAACTCAAGCATGTTGGTTTTATCAAAGATTTAAGGGTAATGAACTGATTGTGACTAGGAAAGGTATTAACACTCATAATGCATCATAACTGAGGTAAGTTGCACTATGTGATTTAAAGGTTTTGATGAGTATGATTTATTCATGTAAAAAAATTTGGTTTTTTAAATTTTATTATGGGCTCATGTGCATGGAATAATTTTTAGTGAAAAAATCCATGTAGATACCCTAAAAGGATTCATCTATTTTGGAAGGTTGATGAGTTCTCCACAACTCGAGTGTTGTGGTGGAAAATATTTCAATTAAAAATTGGTGAAAATTCAAAATGATTCTATGAACTTTTTGTTCAGTTCTAGACATTTAAATATCAACCTACTTGTAGGTCCAATATTTATATCATAATTTTTTTCATTAATTCTCATCAATTAAAATTATAGATTATTTAAGTATTGACCAAATTCTCATGGATTTTGTAAAATAACTATTGAATCATGAAATGCATGGAAATACATATTCTTGATTTTTAATGAAAATACTAAATGATATGATTTTTTTCTATTTTAAAGAGACTTGGTCGTGTGCAGTTAAAATATTTTTTGTGTTAATTAAAATCTTTTATGTTTTTTATCATCTATTTGAAATAAAATAATAAATAAAGTAAATAAAACAAAAGGCAACACACATTCTTTTTTTTATTATATTTTACTTGCCTAGTTACAAATTTCACAAAATTTAGCCTAGTTACAAATTTCACAAAATTTACAAAACACCAAAAACTCAAAATTCTAAATATTAATTTAAATACACATTAAACATTTAAAAATTACAAAATAGATCGTTCAAAATTCATAAAATGATTTGGAGAAGTTGCTTAAACTTTGGAATATCAATGGTGTGTTGCCGCTGATAGATCATGAAACACAGGGGGACTAAATAAATCTTCCTTTTTCCTCCCTTCTCATGTCAGCGGTATGGACCACCATTACCTGCAAGATAATAAAAAAACACAAACAAATATTTTTAGGTCTCTTTGTTTTAAAGATTTGTTGTTTCCTTCTTCTTGATGGTTGCCCGCAACTATTGGCTAAGGGGGAGGTGATGGCCAGCAAATATTGGAGATTATGGTTGGTGCTTGACAATGGATGACAATGACACTAAGTGTTTGTCACCGCGTTTCAAAAACCCTTTTAAAAAAAATTGATTTTATTTTTATTTTTACTTTAAATTAAAAAATGGTATTATTATATCATTTTCATGTGATGATATCAAAAATGATTTTTAAAAAATAAAATAAAAAACATTATTTTAATGCATTTCTAAATGAAAAACACTTTCAAAAACAACTTCAACCACACTCACTCCCAAACAGGCACTTGGTAAGGGAAAAAGTTGCTACTAGTAGTGGAAGAGAATAGGTGTAACTGTTAGGTGTAAAAGAGGAAGCAGAAAGGTCAAGAATGGGAGTTATGGTAGTCGATTGGTCTGTTTTGATAGGTGCTCGATGGTGGCTAAAATAGGGGAGATCTAATGTAGAGGGGATGAAGTTGGTCGAAAGACAAGTTGTGTTTTGTGTCGATAGTGTTTGGTTAAGGGAGAAAATATGTATGGCATGGAATTTTAGGTCAATGATGAGGAGGAGAGATTGGGTTGTTTGGTTAAAAATGGTGTTTGTGGTGTTTATGGTTTTTGACATCTAAAATTTGAATTATTTTAAGATGACGTTGAAAACATTGAAAATGATTGAAACACATCAAATACATATTTTTTGGTTTTGTTGTTGTTTTTTGCTAGTTTTTTTATTACTTAAAAAAAAGGTAAAAAATTGGGTAGCAACACACATCAATGATGGAGGCAAACAATAAAATTAAATTTGTTAAAGATTTACAATGCGAGTCCTAACATGTATCACCAACCTTTCAAAACTTTGTTTTCTTGATGTAAACCTTGACTAATTGAAATGTCATCATTATCAAATGCTTTAACTATTTAGTTATATTACCTATTATGAAGAAGATATCTTCTTTTACAATATTTGTTAAACTAGAAACTATATTGAATAACAGAGCAACATTAACATGGTTTTTTTGTCACACCAACAAATGCTAGTTTCAAGGGAAAAACAATAAATTGAATATATAGATGAATTCTTGTTTAATATCAAATCTTTCAAGCCATTAAATTCATCTTTGATGTTAGTAACTTCATCATAGCCTTGTCCACATAGATGTGATATACTATGGCCATGTTTGAAACTGTGTTTCAAAAATATTTTTGAAAAAATATTAATTATTTTTACTTTAAATTAAAAAATTTTGGTGTTTTTAGATCATTTTCATGTGTTGATATGAAAAATAATTCTTTTAAAACAAACTCATAATTTTGATGCATTTCTGAACAAAAAAATATTTTAAAAGCAACCTTAATCATACTCTCACACAGATAGTAAGTCTATGCTTGTCAAGCAATGCCTCAATTTTCTCCTTAAATGATAAAGCAATTGTTTTCTTAGTGAATGTTTGGAAGTGTGGTTGCAGTTGTTTTTTAAAGTGTTTTTCGTTCAGAAATGGATCAAAATGATTTTTTTTTTATTTTTTAAAAACTATTTTTGACATGAGCACATGAAAATAATTTACCCCTATTTTTTTTTAATATAAAGTAAAAAATAAAAATAAAAAATCATTTCTTTTCAAAAATATTTTTGAAACGCGGTATCAAACACCCCCTTACTAGGTTCAATAACTCATTCCTTCACATTTACATGGCGTGGAACAACAACTATTTCCTTTTTTAACTAACCTATCATAAAAATCATATGATATTAATGGTTTCTATTGCAACATTTATAATATCTTTTTGAATATCATGTGCTATAGTTTTTACATTACCGAAATATTTGTTTAAATAACATTTGTGATTCCTTGATTATCATGATCAATAAAAAATCGTAAAAGCTATAAAAAAGTCTCCTTGATTTTCTGAATCATTAGATTCACCATCAACACAAATAAAATCAACAGTTATATTCTATCAGGTTTGATAATCTCTTTGGACTTGATTTGAAATGATGGCATAAGCAACTTCAATGCGTTGCTTTGCTCCATAAAGTCATGGTATTTTCTAAGCTTGATTGTGAGTATTAAATTATTGTTTAAGAGTGGAATAACGTTGTTTTTTAAGTGTTTTAAACTAAAATATATTTCTAATCAAGCCGCACTCTTAAGTCTTGGTGCTTGTTGGGGAGTGTGGTTGTGGTTGTTTTTGAAAGTGTTTTTCGTTCAAAAATACATTAAAATTATATTTTTTATTTTAAAAAAATTATTTTTGACATCAGCACATCAGTGCTTATTTAAGAGTGTGGTTATGATTGCTTTTGAAAATGTTTTTCGTTCAAAAATACATTAAAGTTATGTTTTTTTATTTTTTAAAAATTATTTTTGACATCAACACATCAAAATGATTTAAAACATCAAATTTTATTAATTTAAACTTAAAAATAAAAATAAAAAAAAATAAAAAATTGTTAAAAAATACTTTTAAAAAGCTCGTCCAAACATCGCTTATCGGTTGTTTATGCGGGCGGACCAGGTGCCTAATTCTTGGAATCTTTCTCTTTCGTTTCTGCTGCGACTCTTTGATTTTCCAAAATATTATCACGGCTTGGCTTGAGAAGGAAATGTAACTGAAATATTTCGGAAAAAATAATAATCTCGATGATGTCACATGAAAAGAACAAAGAAAGGGCAACGAAGACTCTGGCCTGTTTGTTTGTAGTTTGGCGAAAGGACAGCTCGGCAGAGATGTGTTGGTTCATGGTGACGAGAAGTTCAAAACAACCTTCAGATTCCACATGGCAGGCTGTTTTCGGAGCACTCCTGAATCATGACTGGCCAGGATTTTTTTAATATTTTTTAATTTAAAAATATATTAAAATATTTTTATTAAAAAATATTTTCAAGTATATTCAAATCAAAGTTGTCAATACCATTCCGGTCGCCGTTCCGGTTTTTTGATTGGAACGGAACGTTTCGGTTTCGGAGCGTTCCGGCGTTCCGTTCCGGTTTCGTACTGTGCATATATAATTAATTAATTATATATATATATATATGAAAAAATAAAATATTAATTTAACAAGTATAATTAAAATTCAAGATAAATTAACTTCAAATTATACAATACAAACACAAAATCAAAAAAACATGATCTCAAAATTAGAAACATCTCTAAAATTCCAAAACTAGTTATGCTCTGTTATTAATTGAAATAAAACTTAAAGTTTTTTTCTTAAAAAAAAGAAGATCTTGTTCAAGACCTGTTTATAAATATACATAATAAACTAAGCCCTAGACGAATGAGCTACAAATTGGTTTGGCCGTGATATTTAGGCCCATTTTTCGGAAGCCCATGTTATAAAAGATTAAAACCCTAACACTGTCGGCTATCTTCTTCTTCTACCCTCACTTCCTCATCATCCGCAATCTTCTAACCCTCACTTCCTCATCATCTGCAACATATCCAAGTTCCAACCAACGGTCAACATTCCAAAACTAGACTTTCCAGTTGCTTCTCAATTGCTCCTGCACCTCCTAAGCTTCAGCCTTCGACATCAAAGCAGCCTCTTTCCAAGTTCTGCATCATGTTCTTCAAAGATCTGATCTTTTTTCATGGTTTTCTGAAAGAGGTTTAAGTTTTTTTTAAAAGGATACATTAAATGGTGTCGTTTTGATGAACCCGGAACGGAACGCCCGGAATGGAACCAAGGCGTTTCGGCCGGAATTTAGCCGGAATTTCTGGATCGGACCGGAATTAAAATCGGACAAAAACGTCGCCGTTTTGTCCCGGTTTTATGAATGGAATGGCATATTCCGGCCGTTCCGGCCGGAACGGAACGGATTTTACAACATTGATTCAAATAATCAAAAAATATAATAAAAATATTTTTAAAAAAACTTTTGAAAACTCTAGTTGAAATGACTATAAACGAGGGGTTAGACATTGCTTTTAAAATATATTTTTGATAAAAAAATATATTTTTTTTATTTTTTTATTTTAAATTCAAAAAATTTGATGTTTTTAGATTATTTTTATGTACTGATATAAAAAATAATTTTAAAAAAATAACAAATTTATTAATTTCAAGCTTTTACCATCAGGCTACCTACCATATGGTTTATATCTATATTCTAGAACATGGGATCGTTCACTCCCTTACGTTTTTGTTAGGAAGTGTAGTTGATTTTTATTTCTTATATGTTTTATAAAATAAATATTTATTTAAGAAATTGAAAAATATATTATTTCTTAATATTTTTATGATTTTATTGTATTGATATTTAAATATTTTTCAAAATATTGTACATCGCCTTTTCAAACAAGTATTAATTAAGTATGATTTGTGATGGTTTAGAAGTGTGGTTGAGGTTGCTTTTGAAAAATCATTTTTGACATCGGCACATGAAAATAATCTAAAAATACCAAAATATTTAATTTAAAATAAAAATAAAAAAACCAAAATATTTTAATTTAAAATAAAAATAATTTAAAAAAAAACTTGAAATGGTTCGTCGAATAATAGCTTAATTAGAGTTTGGATAAGGGGGTGATAATATGGCTTTTGCTTTTTATTTATTTATTAAAAAAAGAAAAAAAGAAATAATGACATGGATAAGTAGAACAGAGCTCACGGGCATTAATATCTAGGGTTGGTAAAAAAGAAAACAGAGAAGACGAGCTATCTTGTTTTGGACACTCCAAGAATGTCATGGAAGATGCAAGTGCTCCACAATCTCATCTCGAGTATCGCGTGACATAAATGGCACTATTACAAGGATAAATGTGCTGCCTTGAAGTTTGTTGCCCCACGTTATTGTCTTGTCTCTTTCTATTAATCTTCTTACCTTAGATTGGATTCAATTGCCACGTGGTAGTTGCTGCAAAATTGACAAAGTTTCTTAGCTATGTCAAATATAAATTTTAGAATATAAAAAATATTATTTGAAATTTTAAATAAAAAATACTTTAAAAACAATAATTACAATACCAAATTAAAAAAATATAAAATATGTTGATGTTTTCCTATTTGCTTCGCTATAACTGTTGAGAAGTTTTACCGTGAAATGTTATAATGTGTTGTCAGTTTTTTCCTTGATGAATTCAGAGCTAGGTGTTATTGGGTGAGGGTTGTCTTTGTGTTTCATTGCTTTCTTTCATCAAGACACGATGGGGTAGGGAAGCATGGGAAGACGTTTTTCCTTCTATAGGTTAAGCTTTTTATGGGCATTTGAGTTGATGTTTTTGTCTTTTTAGGCCTTTTCATCTTCTTAGTTGTGGGTGATTCAATTCACTGCTTTCCCCATGGTTTGTTTAGGTGCCTCGCCTCTCTGCTATGTTTCAACCTGCATGTTGAAGGTATGATGGTCTTGGAGTTGGGTTCTTTGGGGTCATTGGTTTCTCGCCTTGTTTGGCTGATTTGTTTGGTGCTGATGTTTGGTCATTGTTGTATACTGGATGCAAGGGCAATAATTTTGATTTGGTTGAGATTGGTTGGTGGTGTGCTAGATTGTGCATTGGTTTGAGTGTGCTGGTTTCATTGCTTTGTATTTGGTTTGTGGGTTTTGGGTTTTTTCCCTCTGTTTTCCTTGCATTTGGTTTGTCGATTTTTTATTGCTTTGCTTATGCTTTCTCTTTTAATTAATGTAGTTTCGTTGCGCATGCTCATTTTATTTTTTTGCTGTTCTGGTTTGGTTTTTTTGTTAGTTTTTTATTTGTTGTTCTAGTTTAGTTTGTTTAGTTAGGAAGATTTCATTATGTCACTTCATGTCTTGTTTTTTCGTATCTTTGAAGGAGTGGCATGTTGCTATTTTGACATCTTTTCTTTAAATGGAGAATTGGTAAAGTGGTTTGGGTCTGGCATCCTTCGTTAATTACATTTTCTTTGTAAGGTGTTCTTATTTTTTTCTTATTGAGGCGTAACATTGTTTTTCTATCTTGGTAGTTCGTCTAGCCTTTTATTTTTTTTTGTTATGTGCATTTCAATTTTGTTCTTTTTTATTGCCATTTTAATTGCTTTATTTTTTCTTATCTTCCTAGGGGCTTCTGATTATTCAAATCTGCTCATTATGCTTAGATTGACAAGATTCCCGTTGGCTATTTGCATTGCTGCTTCTTTTGTTAAGGTTTTGTTATGACAATCTTTTATAATTGCTTGCTATTTTATCATGTTTATTTTGGGCATAATTCCATGTTCACTGGTATTTGAAGATGACACTTTTATGTTGCTACACCAAAGATTAGTTGTTGTGTATAATCATGTAAGTTAAAGCTTTTTTTTATTCAAATCTTTCATTTTATTATATGTTTTGTCTAACTTAATTGTCTTGCTTCTATGCTGAATGTTTGGTCTTTTTTGCATTTTTTGAATAGAACATTATGTTGGTTGTTTATGTTGCATTTATTGCTTTTCCTGTTGTGTTTTGTCTTGGCTCTTAACTACTCTATCAATGACCAGTTGTTTGGATTGAATGTGCTTTAATTTTTGTTTAATGAAAATCAACCATTATACTTACACCATATAAGTAAACCTCTTGCTCTCGGGTTGTTTCTTGATTTATTTCATTTACGCATATATATATATATATATATATATTTGTGTTGTTTTGCAATGACCACTTGTTTGGACTGGATGTGCTTGTATGGTTAAAATCAATCATTATACGTGCACCAAATAAATAAACCTTTGCTCTCAAGTTGTTTCTTGATTTGTTTTTTCATTTGCGAATATATATGCTTGTTTTGTTTTGCTATGACTTGTCGTTTGAAAATAAACCACAAGTGCTTGTTGTCCTAGGCTAACATATAGGTAAAATTGTTGGCATTTTTTTTTAATATAAAGAGAAAATTTTCCTGACTTTTGCATTGGAGAAAGACTTGAAAGCATCTAAAACTTTCAGCATTAAGTTCACTTTTAGATCTTATGCGGATGATTTTATTTACATGATTGCCTAATTTCTTTTCAAACTATATTTTTGCTATAAAGTAGTTGCTAGAGATTTATCTATTGATTAAGGCATACTTTTTTGCTCCTTGCTTTCTTGCAGTGGTGGTCCAAGTTTGTTAATTGCTTATGCTTTTTGGTTTACATCATTGTTTTTATCGTTAATTGTTTTTTATGCTTAGTTGTTTTTTTTAATTTTTAAATAAAAGAGATGTTCCACCTATGTTTCACCAAGAATATATATTGCTCTCTTCAAATAAAAAGCTTTCGCATGCTTTCTGACATGTTTTTAGTTGAAAAAAATGTGAATGGAAATGAAATATCTTATACATGTATGTAGTGAGAATAGATAAGGATATATGAAAGTAGATAAATGAAAATAAAAAACAATAACTATAAGAAATAGAAAGATCGCCAGACAAGTGTAAGTCAAAATGTTTAGTCTTGTAGATTGATATGTTTACCAAATTAATTTAGAAAAATATTGAGGTGCTAGGAATTTATAACTTGCATTGTTAAAATTTTAATTCCTAATTGTAACTTTTCTTAAACGTCTAATATGTCATCAATGTTTAAGGATTGTTTTATTTTGATGCTTATTCTTTTAAGTCTGAGCTTGATTAGAAAACCAACATCATATGACCTTAGTTAAGGATTTGGTCCCCAAAATAAAACTTTGATGGCCATAATACTTTATTGAAAAATGTTTGGTTTATCTATAATGTTCTTTTTAGTTTGCAGGAAGTATAACTTAAATGTAAACCCCAGTAAATAAATGTATGTATAAATTATAAACTAAATAAAAAAATAATAAATAAATAAATAAAAAATGGAAGAATTCATGAAAAAAATTAAATAAAATGAGAATTCAGAAATTTTGAATATAACATCCAAACGAAATAGTTGAGATATCATAATTTTTAACTCGAAATTAACCATGGTTAGTTTTAAATTAAAGAATTAAATTAAATGAGAAATAAAATAGGTTGAAGGGGGGGTGGGGGTGGAATTGAAATAAATATAAAGATTATGATTTAAATTATAAGAAGAGAAGATATGAGGTAAAAATAAAATATTTAAAGGAAATGGGGGCCTAAGTGCAATACGAGACATTGAGGGGTATAAATACCCCTCTTTTCTCTTATGTCCAGCAGAATGAGGGAAAGAAAGAGAGAGAGATTTTGATATTTTTCTTATCCAATTGAAGAAGAATTTCAAAGTGAGATTAAATGTTACCAAAACATGCAAACATAAAAAACACAAGGATTTGAAGTATTAGTGGAAGAAGAAATTGGAGGAAACAAAGAAGCATTAGGCTGACAACAACAGGAAGAAAAGGAGGGGAGTGGGAGATTGTGATTTCACAAGCTATTATGATCTTAAATATTCTTTGGTATGATGTTTCTTACATGCATATAAAAGATTCTTGATTTTATGGTTAAATTGTATGATTTTTCTTTATGAGATTTGGGTTAGGTTCTTAGAATTTTTTAGGGGAAATGTGGAATTGTGTGTAATTGATGAATGTGGCATGAAATGAGAGCTAATTGGCAAGATAAATAGAAAGAAAAAGGGGAGCCTCTAGGAAAGGTCATGACTGGCCATAGATGACAGTAATTATGAGGGGAAAATTATGTATTTTGCAAAATAATCATTGTATAGGTTGTGTTGGGAGTAAATGTTTGTGTAATGAATGATTGAACATGAAAAGAATGAGGGAAATCTTGTTTTCCCAATGTCAAGTTTCGGCCAAATGTATATGATACAAAAGTTAATAACTAGGCAAATTCATATTTTGGCTTTCGGAGAGAATTTGAGTGGGAGAACATGGTAATTAGGATCGGTTTCCTTCGTAGGAGTTGCAGATATGGATGTGTATCATCCAAAAAAACTAGTTTCATTTAATTTAAAATTTTATAACTCTAGTTAAGGGTCACCGAACATGACTATGTAGGGCAGACTCTATAGAACAACATGTTTGCCATATTTGTGATGCATTTCATGAATGTTGGGGGCAGAACTAGGTTCTCCTCCTTTCATAAGAGTTGTAACCCTATATATTATCTTTCCAACGAGATCAATTTTGTATAAAACAGAGTTATATAACCCCTGTTATAGTGAAAAAACTGGGCAGTTCGATCTCTGCTGACAACTTTGAGAGGAAAAAAGAAGAAGAATTGGGAGGTCACGAAGCGATGAAGGCTAACGTGTTAACAGAAAAGAAACAAGTTATGTTTAAAAAATAGGTGTTTATAATGATATTTTGATTGACAGAAGTTGTTATATAAAAAAAAATTAAAGGCATATTGGATTGTTTCGGTGTAGTTATTAGAAAATGTATTAGTAGTTGAAAATGATTTATGAGGTGTAACTATAGGAGAGACTACGAGTGTGGTGCAACAACAGCAATAAGGGACCACAAGTAGAGTATCCACAGCAGGTAGGTGATTAGTGTCTATGTTTTTTATTTAATTTTCATAATGAAAATATGTTAATTATGCATAAAGCTTTGGTGAAAATTTGAAAAGATATGTTTTATTAGTAAGAATATTTAATCATTTGCTATTTTATTGCTATTCTTGTTATATGCAATCAAATAATAATAAAAAAATGTATATGAGTTATAAATAAGCAAGAGAAAAAAAAAATCAAGCAGAACTATATTCTCATTTTTAATCACATCCAAAAGTTATAAATTTTATCAATCATGTATCAAATGTTCCCTACATTTGTCAATTTTCTTATCATTCAAGCCTATTTTGCAACTATTATACACTAAAATAGTTTTAATTTAAATAAAATTTGATGAAAAAGCTAATAAACCTTATTTTTCTTACTCTATTGTGCATGTTTATGTACTAAAAGATCTTATTGAAAGACTTTTGAAATATTTGGGATCCAATTGATAACATTTATAAATCTAGTAGTGGTCGCAACTTACAAAGTTTAATTTGAGGTAGGCTCTAACCTGTCATTAAGGCAATTAAGGGGGTGTTTGAGAATACGTTTGGAAAATATTTTTGAAAAAAAATGAATTTTTTTTTTATTTTTTTTTAAATTAATTTATTTGGTATTTTTTTATCATTTTGATGTGCTGATGTCAAAAATAATTTTTTTTTAAAATAAAAATAAAATCATTTTAATACAGTTCTGAACAAAAAATACTTTAAAAAATAATTTCAATTATACTCTCAAACAAATACTAAAACTCATACTAACAGCCTCAATAGCCTCAATTGGGCCCACAAGATAGCCCACAGAATTTCAGCACTAGCAAATATTATTCTATTTGACACGGAGTTTCAAAATCTTTTTAGAAAAAAAATAATTTTTTTATATTTTATTGTAAGTAAAAAAATATTATTTTAATAAATTTATAAATAAAAATTATTTGACATGGAGTTTCAAAATCTTTTTAGATTTTTTTTTAATATTTTATTGTAAATAAAAAAAATATTTTAATAAATTTATAAATAAAAAATATTTTCAAAATCAACTTAAATAAAATAATCTTCTGCCTGTTTGCCTTAAATAAAATAATCATCTGCCTCTTTAGTTCTCCGAATCAACTCGCCACTGACAGGCAATGACAAAACATAGCATCGCATCCTTTTCAAGCTGATAACTTCAACCCTACTGCGCGCTCGTATATTAATTCCTTGTCATCGTGTTTTCCGTTCCAGTGTCGGAAGACAATTTCTTGAGGAAAAAGGAAAAAGAGATCAAGAAATGGTGCCGAGGCTGAGCTCAAGAGATGTATCTGGATTCAAATTCCTCTTCTTCCTAGTGACTATCTTCAGTCTCATATCGCTTCTTGTTTACTCCACAATTCACATGAAATTCATCAAGCCTCTTGAGGTCGACGCCCCTCTCGATCGCTTCTCCGAGGCCAGAGCCATCCAACATGTTGCAGCTCTAACCAAAGAAGACCGTCAGGTCAGTCACTCCCTCACTGTCTTTGCATACTTATGTGGGCGCGCGTAATTATTTTAATCATCTATTAATTGGCCCTGACTTTGAAAAACTGAAGGAAGGGCGTCCTGGATTAAGAAAAGCGGCGGTGTATATTAAAGAACAGTTGGAAATGCTAAAGGAGAGAGCTGGATCCAATATCAGGTTCGCTGGTATGGTTCGCTTTTTTGAGAGAATTTAATTACGAGTTTGGTTTATTCACCCTCGTCATTTTTTTTCTTTCAAACTTTGCAGAATTGAGGTTGAAGAGGCAACTGTTAATGGTACATTTAATATGATAGTTTTAGGGCACAGCATGTCTTTCGCTTATAGAAACCATATAAATATTGTTGCCAGGTAATCTCTTTACTTCTTGCTGAAATTCTATTGCCTGTTTGTGTCGGTGTTTCATGTCCTGACGTTCAATCAGTGCTAGTTTGAGTCATCCAAGGAATGAGACTCCCCACCCCCCATCAAGTATGAGTTTAGTTACAATTACCTTTCATATGGGGACCGGTATTTTTCTGTGGGACTTTCTTACATCCTCCAAGGAACTTTGTGTCTTCCATTTTCAATGGAGTGGGCCATATACCTTTGTCAAGATATTGTGGTTCGGGAGTTATTACACATAAGTCATTCAGAAACGAATCTGGTAGGATGATAAGAATCAAAGCCCAGGGTGGTGAGCCTAGTGATAGGAGGAGACTGTCTAGCTAGTCATTTGTTGGATTAAAGATTTTTTTTTGTTACAAAATGTCATTGCCTGAAAGCTGAACTATTGACCCTACTTGTTCGGATGGGTGCTCAAACCCCAAAGTGTTCTCGGACTGCATGCATACATCTGTAAGTAACTTAGTGCAAAATGAAAGTTTCTCTTGGAGGAATCAGCATTTAAAACTTCGCTGTTCACTGCTGGAACTAAAGCCAGGAAGCTGAATCATGTGAAGGGAAAATGTTTTATTTTTTCTTTCTTTTTACCTCAGGAAATATAAGAAAGTATCACATTACATTTTTTATGGAGGGTCTTCAATCACACCACCTAACCACCATGTTTTATAAGTTATAATAGCATTGACAGGTTAGGAAATGGGAAAATTGGCTTTAGGTGGGTATTGGGGTGTGTTTAGCATAAGTTGGTGTTTTAGAAATGTAAATGAACGAGTAACTGGGCTCAAGTAGGCTATATAGGAAGAAAACAAACCTAGCATCGCACTAGGGCTCCTAGAAATCACTCCCATGAATTCTTAGGCATCACACCTAAGATAAGATGCACCACACATCTAAACCTTAAAGGCTTAAATTGCTTGTACTTTACATATGTGGTATTATAAATCTATAATGCTATAATCTGTATGCTTGTGACATGAAAAAGGGTGTAATTTTATCTTACATTTTTGGAAAACACCATTGTGGACTAACTTTTACATAATGACAGGATATCATCAGCAGATTCACAAGAAACTGACCCCTCTGTTTTAATTAATGGCCATTTTGATAGTCCTTTTGGTTCACCAGGAGCTGGTGATTGTGGTTCATGTGTTGGTGGGTAAACTACATCTCCTAACCACTTGGACTGCCTTAAATATCTCAAACGTACTTGTTGATTATCAACTTTCATGCTTAGTCATTTCAGTTTACATGTTTTATTGTTTTGCAGCATCATTGCTGGAATTAGCTAGAGTTACTGCAGAATCTGGCTGGATTCCTCCTCGACCTATTATTTTTCTTTTTAATGGCGCAGAAGAACTTTTTATGCTGGTATAAGATCCATTTGCAAGCAATATTACTGTGTGATAAGCTTTTTAAAACACTTGTTGTGCCGAGGTTTCCATTGTGGACCAATCGTATTTCTCAAGATATTGAATGCAGTTTTCTTTTTCCTACTTTGTTAGACAACCTCAACAAACATCCAGTAAAAAAACATTTAATAGACCATTATTTCACTAGTTATTTTCTATTTTACTTCCCTCATTTTCAAGCTTAAAGGAGGTTGGTTGATTATGATGTTTCAGGGTGCACATGGCTTCATGAAGACACATAAATGGCGTGATTCAATTGGAGCTTCTATAAATGTGGAAGCATCTGGGACATCTGGTCCTGGTAGGATGTGATCCAATTTAATTGTTACTTTTCTTCAACCTTTATAGAATGCATATGGAACATTGACTCAATGATTTGAAGAAAAGGGAACTGGATTTAGAGCAGAAATGTAAAGCAGCCTTTGAACTACATGACATGCAACTTTTTTCTTACATCATGATTCATTCAGGAAGCCTCTTAAAGTTAATTCAACTTACATTCACATAATATCATAATGAATTTACCTTGTTCCTGACATCACTCACTTCCTAAGCTGCTATATATGGAAATATAAGAAATGAATTGAAACTTTATTTGTTGTTAGTTGGTAACACATGTTTTTGACTTTTTTCTAATGGTTCTGAGTTGTGTGTAATGGTCCTGCTACTCTATGCTAATGTGAATACTGTTGTATTAACAGATTTAGTCTGCCAATCTGGACCTGGGTCCTGGCCTTCTCAATTATATGCAGAGTCTGCAGTATATCCCATGGCACATAGTGCTGTTCAGGTTTTCTTTTCTTTTCTTTGTTTTGAAAATTAACTTCAAAACATTCTGATGAGTGTTTTAATATATGTTTACTAGTAAAGGAAACGTGCAAACAAATAACATTTATATAATTTTGCTTCACGTCATTGGGGTCAGTATAAAACCCTCCTAACATAATGTGGCTTATCCCAATACCTATCTGCTGTGCATGTCAGCTGTTTGCATTTGATTATTTCAATTCCAGTGATCAATTTCTCTATGTAGGATGTCTTTGCTGTTATTCCTGGAGATACAGATTACAGAATATTTTCCCATGATCACGGAAACATTCCAAGCCTGGATATTATCTTTCTTCTTGGTGGTTATTACTACCATACATCCTATGATACGTTGGACAAATTACTGTATGCTTTACTTCTGCCATTTTGCTGTATATATTTTATTGGAATTCTTTTGTCGCTTTATTCTTAAGTGCATCCTCTTATGCATCTGAATGCACTCCCACCAGACCTGGGATTATGCAAGCACGTGGAGACAATTTGCTCAGCATACTGAAAGCCTTCACAAATTCTTCTAAGCTACTTAATGCTCGAGAAAGAGAATATCTTGAAGCTACAACCAATGACTACAAGGATGAGAGGGCTATTTTCTTTGATTACTTGTCATGGTTCATTGTACGCTGCAAAACTTATAATATTTGCTCTATTCAATGTTTCATTATTTGCACTTATATCTTAACTTATTTATGACTCACTATGCGGTCTTATTATGACCTTAATTAATGCATAACATTGTCCTTGTATCTATGATGTTTCCTCCCAGATATTCTATTCAAGAAGGGTAGCTCTGGTACTTCATAGCATTCCCATCGTCATCTTTCTTGTCATGCCATTCCTTTTGCATTTTTGGGATTCTAGGTCACGATCTTGTTTTGCAACCTTCTATGATTTTGTGAAAGGTTAACTCTCTACTGCTGATTTTTATATTTTTTTTCATCTGAATCTCCATGCTCTGATACCCCATTCACATGACACAAGACTTGCATGTTGAAGATTTTGTGAATAATACCCAGAATTTGTTTACTTTCAAGGATTGCTTTTCCATGCTGCTGGAACTATATTGGCTATTATTTTCCCAGTTATCCTTGCCACCGTGAGACTTTTCTTCTCTAGTTATGCGATGAACTGGTGAGTTTGTTCTCGTTTTCTTTTCTTTATTCTCCCTGGAATTTCAAATGGGAAAAACTTCAACAGGTGTGAGCGTGGGGTCTCTTTTTCAGTAGTTTCATTGTATTCAACATAAATATGCTCTATAGGATGATGGTGTTTATAATGATAAACTTCCATGAGACACCATGAATGTCTTCTGTTACTCAGAAGTAACTAGAGCCTGATGTTATAACTGTTGGTCATGGTTCTCTTTGACATGCAAGATTCTAATGCAGGTTTGCACGTCCATACCTGGCATTCCTGATGTTTGTCCCAACCTCACTTGTTGGTTTGCTGGTTCCAAGGACTGTTGGGCGTTGCCCCCCCACCTCTCAAGATGTTTCAGTCATCAATAAATTAGAGGTGCAATTAGATATTATATAATTGTCAATTAATTACTTATTCAGGCCATGTTTGTTACATTAACGCAAATGACTAGAAGTGCTTGCAAACCAGGATTTTTTTTCTAACTTTACATTCTAGGTTGCATATTCATTTCGAATATGTTGTGGTTACTAATAAGAGTGAGTATACCATATAATATGGTATTCACGTTGCACAACAACATTTATTGACTTCACCAACGCAAAGAAATTTCAAAATAACTGATCTGAATGTAAGTCTGCATCAAAATATGTAAGATAGAAAACCAATTTAATAGGAATTGAAAACCAATAGACAAACATGATCTGAAGATAAGTTGTTTTCATAAATAGGGAAAGAAGTCCTCTGATTGCTAAGGATGAGCAAACATTTGATATGCATGGCATTTAGTAGAGATTTGTGGCCAATTTATGGTCGTTTTCTTTACCGTGACTACTATATTGCTGAACTTCTCATTTAATACAGCCTCATTGAAAAGTGAAGCATTAATTGTAATAGTAGATCTAATTAGGTTATTTGATAACTGTAAAAAGTTCTCCGAAATTGAATTGCTGAAAACTATTTTCTTGAATTGCATGGACATGTTTTACTTTTCTCTTGTAAAAGTTTCTTTCTTTCGATGTTAACATGGATCATTGCTTGGCACAATGGTAAAAATAAACTCGTGGCTTGCATTTTGAGAATTGAGAACAGCAGGCAACTTCGTGTTATAAAGTAGAACAATAATATTGCTTCCAAGTTCTCTTTCCAAGACTCCCCGTTAATGGGTCAAATTGCAATCTTTATAAGATAAACTTTCCATAAAATATTTCCACCACATTTGTTAGTGATTTGATTCATTGGACTCTTTGATTTGCATTGTATGGCTAATCATATATTTCCCCCAAGGCTGTCAAAATCGCGAGTTAACTCTTAAAATCTTATGATTTTACGAGTCAGCATGTATTTACATGATAAATCAGACTAAACTTGAAAACTAGTACAATCAGACTTGACTCGTGCAAAATCAGTAAAATCGGTACAATTTTACGAGTTTACTAAATTTGTGATATGAATAACCAAATTAGTTTTGAATTTGGCCTTATAATATTTGTTGACAATTTTGTGAGATTAAACATATCTTTCAAACTATATATTGGATCTAGTTGAAATTTTATAGGGAAATATTTGATACATGAAAATATATTTTGTTAAATTATTAGATTAAACAAAGTTCAGAAACATATTATTTCAGAGAGTCAAAGTTGCTACATAAATCTTGTCAAATCTGTCAAACTAGATATACTTGTATTGTTTTGGACAGATCTAGAGTTACAAGTAAAATTTTCTTGCGATTCTAAATAGAAGGGAAACTAAACATCTCAATATTTTCAAATATATATGATTAACTCAGTAATTTATTTATACGAGAGAGAATTATATGCTTGAAATTATGACTGAAATCTACTAGGAATTTGTGAAGATTAGAGATTTAGACTACATGGAAATTTTTAGAATGAATACTTTGTTTTTATTATCATATTTTATTTATTTAATGTTAAAAAATTATTTGCAATTTAAATTTTTTCTGGCGCATTAAACATTGTTTAATAATTTATTGTAATTATTAGACTTATGCTAGTTAATTACTAATTTAGACTCATTAGCTTGCGACTTAAAAGAGGTTCATTATGACTTGTTATAATGAGAACAACCAAGTTGTCACGGGGTTTTTGTGTACTTATTGTCATTTACTAATTTATACTATCTATTTTTCTTATTTATTTAGATCACTAATTGATTATAATATTGTTGACTCTCTTTATCAGATTTTAATGTAATTTAATTATTGGCTGAAATTGTCAATATATAATAAATAAAAAAAATACTTGTGATTTTACGATCCAATTTTATATTATGTTTTTCATGTCGTGTCAAAAAAGCGAATTTAACAACCTTGATTTCCCCCTTATTTTAAATTGTCTGGTAGAATTATGCCTTGGAGTTTGTTGGAGTTGTGTATGTGTCCTCTGGATGGGTGTTAAATCTAATGCAGGAGCACCATCCATCACTGAAGCTAGCAGATATCTGAAATAGAGTGTATTTTGTAGGCTCTATCTGAAGAAGCAAGGTTTTGGGGAGCATTTGGATTTTATGCTTGCGTAACTTCGGTATTTAGTTTACTATTTTGAAGAAATCTTTGTGGCTTCTAGATTTAGAAAGTTTCCAAAATTTGCTAACTATAGTAAGGGCAGGCCTATCTAGTAGCTGGGCTCGGTGGAGGGTTTTTGACCTTTATTGTGTCGGCATCTATGCTTCCTGCATGGATCTTCTTTTCCCTATCTGTCAAGTCCTATGATCATCTTCAATCACCCAGGTACTGATTTTGATGGATCTCAATCAAATTCCTTCTTGTGAATGTTTACTTGGATTTTTCTTCCCATTTGCTTATCATTTAGAAGTTGCATGTATCTCATTGCTGGTTAAGATGTTAATATCTCTTACTACTCTTTGAAATGTTATTTTTTTCTCTAAATGTTGAAGCATGCCTCAAAATATCAGCTCTTGGGCTTAACTGACTGTTCTGTTGAAAAGCATCACTCAAAATATCATGTTGTTTTCTGCTGCACATGACTTGGGCTGTTGTTTCGTTGGATCCAAAGTGCAGCTTGTTGATGGCATGTCATGTCTTAGCTAACTCTGGAACATTTTGAGAGCTCAAACCTTGTTTCTCTGTTTCGCTGTTTTGTTTTCTGGGTCGGATGTTTTGGCACTCATTTCCCTTATTATTTTTATGGGTTTCTTTCCTCTTTTATTTTTGTTTACAAGAAGACTTGAAACTGTCTTGCAGAAGATAGTGGTGATAGCATGCCAAATGGAACTATAGATTGTTGTCTCTTTGCTCTTTTTTCTCACATTAAAGTCCCTTTTTTTGTTGTATTTTAGTGACTTTCTAATTGGAAATGGTGGCAAATGGCAGTGAAATAATCAGAAATGGTCTGACTCATGCTCTTTCTTTCAGGCCAGCAGTTTTTTATGTAATACCTCTAATTCCATGTCTCACTTACTCAGTTTATTTTAGTGGATTTGTAATCCAATTTTTGATCGAGAAGATGGGTATGATTGGTTTTCTCCCACCTCCCTATGGTTAGTATTCCTGACTATTTATTCTGATGTCATTTATATCTGCCTTTTCAAATGAATTATTTCCAGTTTTGCTTATGAACTTGAGACGGTGAAACTGTTGAATCAATGTGTTCGTTTCTCACATTTTAATTATAAAATTGAATTTTGTATAAATAATATTGTCAGCATGTGAAAATTGCATAGTACGTAAAGTTACCAATAATCTTCTCATCTTTTGTTGAATTCATGGACTCGGAGATCCTGGTATATTCTTACACTGTTGATTGTCGAGAACTTTTGGATAGGTGTAAAAAGGAAGAATTGGCCTGTTATATATTTCGAACTGATTGATAAATGAATTGTCGTTTCTTTATATTTTTTTTTTGTCTCAGGTTCAAATGTTAAGAATTCTAGATATAACGTATCATTTGATTGGATAGACTTTATATTGACTGCTTTCATTGCATATTATATGGTTGTACTTGCAACTTCCCCATGGCTGAAAGAGGATGATGAACTTATATCTCTTTTAAGTTTTTGTCCTTTCTTTATATATATTTTTTGTCTTAGATGTTTTTGTACTCGTCCCGGTGACTTTCAAGAATGCCATAGGGTAGTTTTATTTCCTATAGTCAATAATCTACTAAAGAATCTTTATGATTGTTTTGTACAATTATAGTTGAGCAATCAATTATAGTTGTGGATTATGATTCTCAGATCCGTACTTGCAGGGTATTATGTTACTGATGTTGTAGTGGCAGCAGCAATTGGTGTTGCAACTGGTTTGTGTGTGGGCCCACTAATACCTGTTTGTAGTCACTGGTTAGCTCGATTTTCAATCTTGCAGCTCTTGTTGCATGTTAGTGTGCTTGCTCTGGCTTTGTCATCTCAATGCTTTCCATACAGCAATCTTGCACCAAAGAGGGTTGTTTTTCAGCATACACTTGTTACTACAGGTATGAAGATGAGAGCACTTGATCTTTAAAGCCTTCTAAAACTTTAGCCAGTTAGAACTGCTAGACAGCAATTGATGTGTGAGTAGGAACAGAGCTCAACCATTAGCTCTGTTGCTGGCTTCTTGATTCGTTCTGATTTCTAAAGCCCCCTTTCTCAGCCATCTTGCCTGAAAACTTCTTTTTCCTGTGTTGATTGACAGATGCAAATAGGATTGTGAACTCCAGCTATGGATTTGCTGTTTTAGATTCCAATTCTTTATCATTTCTTTTCAAATATGCTCCTGAAGTGGCAAAGGGACTGTATACGGGCAAAGAGTTATCTTTTGAAACTGCTGATATGTCTTCCCGAGAGACTTGGCTGGTAAGCAAATTTTGCCCCTGATGGCTGTAGCTAATGCTATGTCAAATTTATGTTTTGAGATGTCTCTTTTGCCTCATCAAGATACAAGTTATAAAACTTGCAAAGGCATCCACAACAGATGGGTGGTTTAAATCTGGAAGCACGTGATAATTTCCTTTTAATTTGTTAATCTTTCCTCTTCCCCCATCCCGGGGCATTTTTCATAACAGCCTCGTTGAAACAAATGGGGGATAGTATCCTATTCTGAACACTGAAGTAATGTCAGGTTTTCTCGTCTTCCATTGGAGTGGTAGATTTAATTTTAGTGCCCAGCAAGGGCAAGTTACTTTGTTTTCAATTACATGTTCTATAATGATTGCAAAGCCTTCAAATTCATAGACAAACCTTATTTTGTGTAACTTTCTTTCTTTCTTTAATTTCTTTGGCAGGGAAGTTTTCCGGTGTCTCTTTTGTTTTCGCAAACCTTAAAGTTCCCTGCAAGGAGTGATGGCATTTTTAAACAATATAGATATTTCCCCCACTTATCTATTTACAAGCCGCATAACATCTCTAGCGATAGATCTCGGAGAGTTTACTTGGAATTTTCCTTGGGGTAAGTAGAATGAACTAATGATCATGGAAGTGCATGAAATGTTGTTTTGTGCTCCAAAAATCTACTTCTATGAGTTTGTGCACCCTCAGTTTGGAGGGACAGGATGTGGGTATGCTCATAGTTCAACTGTTTGGTCATGCAATTAACTGTTGGACATTTTTTGACAGTAGCGCAGTGCGCACACTATGGGGAGGAATTCCAACATGGATTATTCCATGTGAGGGTATGCTGTCTAGAGCAGCTCACTCAAACCATGGGACCATGTTGAAAGATCTCGATGTTGCTTTAACAAAATTACTGCTCTTTCAAATGACCAAACTGTTTATATGTTTTTTTGCCTGATTTAGTTATACATATATTGGGTAATATGTGTTTTTGCATTATATGTTTAATGGATAATTGGTAGAAGCTCTATAAATCCTAGACATGGGGCAGAAATTTGAAGTATCTGCATCAGGAGTGAAACAACTAAAAAAACTGCAGTTTGAAATTCAAATTTAACCTTGTGTTCTCATGAATACTCGTGTGTGTATGTTATATCCTAGAGCATAGATTTCTTTTATAACATTTCTTATTCAGATGTGTTGATTTTTATGTTCATATGTTGTGTCCTTTTAGTGATCTGGAGGAGGTTTGGGTTACAATCCTTAACATCACCGGTCCTTTATCAAGCTGGTCATTTGCAGACAACATACTTCCAGGTATGAAATTTTAAGATTCCACCTTTTCCCTACGAGCATTTTTCTTTGCTACTGTACAAGTAATCACCATGGAAATCGCACAGATCCTGAAATAGTGGACGGTGGTCCGCCATCCTACATGTTGAGACTTAGTGGAACCAGCCAAGCGAACTGGACTTTCTGGTTAGAGGTAAAGTTCTGTCCTTGATTTGGTTAGGCTACAAAGATTATTGTATTACACAGTTCAATTCTGTTTTCTATTCTCTTTGGAAAGAACAGGCCAGCAGTTCTGATGACTTGCGGGTGGAGGTTGCTGTGGTAGACCAAGTTTTGGATGACGAAGTAGAGAGATTGAAAGGCCTTTTCCCAGATTGGGCAGATGTCGCTACTTATTCTAGCTTTATGTCCAGCTACATTTTCTAATTCATTTGATTCTTGAACTTCCAGTGTATAAATCAAGGTTGTCAATTCTGTTTTGGTTAGTGCTTTGTTTTTTTAATAGGAATGGAATGTTTCGGTTTCGGAGTGTTTTGACATGCTGTTTCGGGGTATTTCGGAATGTCGTTTCGGGGTTGTACTGTTTATATATATATATTAATTAATTAAAAATAATTCAGATCCAAAAATAAAATTATTTAGAATTGTGCAATTTAATCTAAAAAGAGATAATAAAATTATTTTTTTGGACAAAATTATGAATATGTATAATATTACGAGAATATTATCATCAATCTTGCAAAATTATTATATTCTCTGATTGCTCTGAAATTTTAGTATAATATATATAAATATGTCAAATGACTGCTTGTAAAATGTTATCTTTATCTAAGAATCAGATTAAGAGATATTATTGATATTGTAAATTATTTATTATTAAAAAAAACATTATGTGGCTGAAACGAAAAGGGCAGAACAAAACCGAAATGTTTCAGCTAGTATTTGACAAAACAATTAGGAATGGGATGAAATTTAAATCTGGTAAAAAATGTTTTAGCCAAAACAAAATAAAACTGACAACCTGGTATAAATTTGCCCAAAAATTGGTTTGAACACATGGTATCATTAATTTGACGACCAATCCTGAAGCTGACCAAAAATTTAACAAAGTGTAACTGTGTGGTTTCAGGTTCCAGCAATTTGAGCCTTTTCCACCCGCTCGTTTAGAAAATGGGACATCAATATTTATTTGAATTGGCTATTTGAATAAAAAATAGAAAATTAAAAACCAAGCAAGTAAAGGATAGGATTATTTATCCTCCTTGGCTTATACACACACATATAATTACTATTATTTATGCTCCTTAATCACAAGAAATTCTTGTGTAAACCCTAGGAGGCAGGCTTGTCAATTCTATTCTGTTCCGGCCGAAATGGATTGAATGTTCCGTGCCATTAAAAAAATCGAGACGAAACGGTGTTGTTTTCGTCGTGGTTTTAATTTCGGCCCGTTCCGAAAATTTCGGCTAATTCCGGCTGGAACGCCTCGGTATCGTTCCGGCCGTGCCGTTTCGGCTCAAAATCATAATATTTCTTTTATTTTAGAACATTTTATTATCATAATAATTTGGATTTTTAGAGATGTTTCTAATTTTGAGATTATGTTTGTTTGATTTTGTGTTTGTATTGTATAATTTAAAGTTAATTTATCTTAAATTTAAATTATACTTGTTAAATTAATATTTTAATTTTTTTTCACATATATATAATTAATTATATATAAACAGTACAACCTCGAAACGGCACGTCGAAACGCTCCAAAACCGAAACGTTTCGTTTCAATAGAAAAACCGAAACGTTCCGTTTCGGTATTGATAACCTTGCTAGGAGGAGCTACCCATCTTATTGATATATGTAAATTCTTCTATTAAATATTATTTTAATATAAAACATTGATATGTGGAATTGTAGCTTTAAAATCGTTAAAATAAAAAAAATATGTATGAAAGCATGAATTATCTTGTGTAAGAAGATAAAAATACTTCTTAATTAGTAGGCTATTGAATCTTTCATATACTTTATTACTAGGTCTTTGTGCTTGTTTATTAAATGTATATTTTATTTTATGGTGTTATATATTTTTAAAAAATATTTTTAAATTTTTAACGCCAACATTTAAAATTATTAAAAATAAAACATAGAAAAAATTAAAAAATAAAACATGCTACACCAAAAAAAAAAAAACAGGAGAGAGGTGGGCTTCAGAAGACATAAAGCCGAATAAAAAACCCCAAGCCCAGAAGGAGCAGCCTTGAAGTCAGTCTGCAGCAAGAACTAGGGTTTCTTTCATTTCGCAACCCTATATATACCGTACTCAGCTACCTCTCTGCCTCTCCTCTGCTAGAGCCACCAAATCAACGTCTCTCGAGCTTCGACAAGGCAGAAGGGCCAGCCACCATGGTAAACCTCCGCTTCTCATTCTCTATTTTTCTTACTTTGAATCTCCGCATTTACGTTGAATCTCCGCATCACTAAATCACACCATGTCCCTTGTTTTTCTTTTTTTAGGTGAAGTACTCTAGAGAGCCTGATAACCCCACCAAATGTAAGTCAACTAATATTTCTCTATTTGGATTTCCCTGGCGTGCTTATCAATGAAGGAGATCATAATTTGATGTTTTTCTGTCTGTGTTTTTTTTGCAGCTTGCAAGGCAAGGGGCTCTAACCTCAGAGTTCACTTCAAGGTACTGAGAGTAGAGTTCTGATGGGTTTTGTTTTGTATGGATGTTATTATACGAAGAACAACAGAATTGATTTGTTACTTAAACCTGATGAAAAAAGCAGGGGTCTGTTGCCTGTGTGAACAGGTCTCTCGTAAACTTCAGGGAAATCAGTTTCATTGTTATTGGGTGAACCTCTGTTATTTTTCTTTGTGCCTGAAGGTTCAGTAAACGATGACACATTTTGATACTAAAATTTCGTTTATTTGAATAGTTTTTGATAGGTTTAATTAATTAATATACGCGTTTTTTTATGCTGGTTTGTTTTGTATGGCCATTGTTATCTGAAGAACAACATAATTGATTTGTTAGTAAAACCTGATTAAAAAAGCAGGGGTCTGTTGCCTGTGTGAACAGGTCTCTCGTAAACTTCAGGGAAATCACTTTCAATGTTATTGGGTGAACCCCTGCTTTTTTCTGTGGCAGAAGGTTCAGTAAACAATGGAACATGTTCTTGCTACAATTTTGTTTATATGAATAATTTTTGATAGGTTCAATTAATTAGTATACGTGTTTTGGATAATGCCGGTGTTAATTGATATTTTGACCTATTTTTGCTTTTGTTGAAGAGTTATTAGCGTCACAACTGGAGAAATACATGTTTCCTCTCTCCTTCAGGAAACAACTTAAATCATATTATGGCTGGGTCAATTTGTTACGAGGAGTGTGAAGTCTTTAATTTAATAATCACCACTTTGTTTAGGTTATCTGATTGTTTGTGTGGTTAGTTGTATCTTCTGTTGTTGGCAATTTGAATCAAGTAAAAAGAAATCACTTTTCTGGTAAACAAGATCACGCGGAAGATTGAGAAGTGAGGTATTGAATATTTCATTACCAAGTAATGGACAGCACTGTATGTTTTTCTGCATTTCGTATATGATTGACATGTTTTGGTTGTAACCACCAAAAAAAACTCCATTTTTTTCCTGTTTTGAATCCTAACCTGATAAAAAAAGCAGTGTCTTGTTGCCTTTTTGTGAACAGGGCTCTCATAAACTTCAGGAAAATTAATTGCATTGTTATTGGGTGAACCTCTGTTGTTATTTGTGGCTTAAGGTTCAGTAAATGATGGAACAAATAATTTCATTTTGATGTTTTTTCATGCATGTATTGATTTCTATCCTATGATACTCTGACCATCGTTTCTGATTATCTTTTTCTTGCAATTGGTTTAAGTACTGTATTTTTAAGAACCGGCTGGTCATTACATGTATTGGATGACCGTGATTGTAATTATGTTTCCACCATTGACAGATTTGCTAAGCTTGGTTTGACATGTGCATCCTTTTTAATGTTATGCAGAATACAAGGGAGACAGCTTTTTCTCTAAAGAAGTTGCCTCTGGTCAAGGCTAAGAGGTATTTGGAAGATGTTATGGCTCACAAACAGGCCATTCCATTCCGACGTTTCTGTGGTGGAGTTGGATGTACTGCACAAGCAAAGAACAGGCACTCTAACGGGCAAGGACGATGGCCTGCCAAGTCTGCCAAGTTCATCCTGGATTTACTCAAGAATGCAGAGAGCAATGCCGAGGTATATCAATCTTCTTATTCAGGTCACCGTCTCATCATCTCATCATCTTCTGCTTGCCATTTTACTGATATTACTTGCACTTCCAGGTCAAGGGTTTGGATGTGGATGCTCTCTACATTTCTCACATCCAGGTGAATCAGGCACAGAAGCAGAGGCGTCGTACTTATCGGGCTCATGGAAGAATTAATCGTATGCTTGTGTTGATTAGATTCGTATTAGTTAATTTACAATTACATTTCCATCTTTATTCATAGGAATCCTTTTTTTCCTTTCCAGCTTACATGTCCAGTCCTTGCCACATTGAGTTGACTTTGTCTGAAAAGGAAGAGTCAGTTAAGAAAGAGGTAATTTATTTCTTTCTAATTGGTAGATGATTTAATTAGTATACTAGTGTTTTTTGTTCTTCCATTCTAATTCTGCATGCTGATATTGCAGCCTGAGACCCAGCTAGCAACCAGCAAGTCAAAGAAGTCTCAAGCTTCCTCTTGAGCATCTTGAGGACGGCGTATCTTATAGAATGATAAGCTTTTTATATGCATGCATCTTGCAAGTTGATTTCGAATTATGCTTTAGTTCATTGTTTTTTTGAGAAATTTCTTGGCGATTTTTGATGAAATCTATTTTCAACACATTTTTTATATCGCAAATTGACAAACAGTCCTTGATAATGATCGGCCGTTTGTGAACCATCCGTAGATTTACCATGTGCCCTTTTGTAAAAAACCTCCTTGAACCGCTCGAGTGCATATAAACAAAAATAAAAGCAGAAAATATTTTTTTATTTGTTTCAAGAAGAAATCTTTTATTAAATCTGTCCACTAATTTTCATGGCAATGATGCTGAATTCTCTACAGATTTCTGTTTTCTCCTATAAATTTCAATTAATCTTGGCAGATTGGTGTTTTTGTACTCTAAATTCCGCAGATCGGTATTTTCGTAGGCAAAATCTTGACTTCATGGCTTTTCAATTCAAAATATAAAGATTTTTTTACAGAAATATTAATTGTGATATTACAAAACTTGAAATTTTAACATCTCTTTCACAATTTTAAATTAAAGGGAGTAAAGGTTAAATTAAAGGGACACATCTGTTGCTATTCCCTCATCCAGCACTTCAGAATCACAAATCATTAATGCGCAACAAATTTAATACATTTCGTTAGTTTCAAAAATGTTTTGAAAATAAATATATATATATATATATATATATATTTTTTTTTTTTTTTCTAAACAAAAAAACACTTTAAAAAACAACATCAACGATTCTCTAAACCAGGCTTGTCAATTCCGTTCCGGCCGGAATGGTCGGAATGTTTTGTGCCGTTAAAAAAACCAAGACGAAATAACGTTGTTTTTGTCCCGGTTTTAATTCCTGTCCGTTCTGGATATTCAGGCCAAATTCTGGTCGGAACCTCTCGGTACCATTCTGAGTGTGCCGTTCTGGCCTTAAAATTTTCTTTATTTTGATTAACTTGTGATTTTTTATTTCTAATTTTGAGATTATGTTTGTTTGACTTTGCGTTTATATTCTATAATTTAAAGTTAATTTATCTTGAATTTTAATTATGCTTGTTAAATTAATATTTTAATTTTTTTATATATAATATTAATTATATATGAACAGTATAACCCCGAAATGACATGCCAAAACACTTCAAAACCAGAACATTTTGTTTTAATAAAAAAACCAAAACAACGACTGGAAGTATTTACAACGTTGCTTTGAACAATCAATTAAAATTACCTGATAAAATCAAGTGCATCGCTGACGTTCTCGAATCTACGTCATCATCTTCGTCATCACCTTACATTGTCTGAGAACAATAATTTCCTAGTCCTGGCGTGCACATTATTTAAACCCAGGTAGTCCCATTCCTGGTTGGCAAGTGTAGTGCAAATTCTGAGTCGTTCATAACTTAGCTATGGCCACCGAAGACGTTTCTCACGACCTTTCATCGCTTCTATCTTCAGAAGAGAGGGACTTTCTCATCCGCAACAACGGTGATCAGGTGCTGTTTTTAGCATATGGGTTTCTCTGTTCTTATTCAAGTATACTTCTTCTTGTCTTATTATAAGTTGCGTCATTTTTTATATTAACTTGTAGGTTTTTCTCGTGATTAAGATGGATATCATGTTTAAATTTGCCTGCAAGCCTTTCTGAAAAGCAAATTGATGATCAATTTCTGAAGCTTTTATGATTAAGAAAGGCTCTTCTTTTTTTCTTCTCTCACTTTCAAGAAAAAGAAATCATGAATAAAGTTTTGATTCGTTAAGGGTTAATATATCTTCTGATAATTTTAGACATTGATTTTAGGTTAAGGTCAGCAATTTGGTTGGGAAGATTGTGGGGTTCTATTTCTCTGGTTCGTGGTGCGGGCCATGCCGTAACTTCACTCCACTGTTGGTAGAAGTGTATGAACAGCTATCATCCAAGGGGGACTTTGAGGTGGTCTTCATTTCTTCTGACACAGACGATGCATCCTTCAAGTCATACTTCTCCAAAATGCCATGGCTTGCTATTCCCTTCTCTGATGCGGAGACTCGCGAACGTCTTGAGAAAGTGTTCGAAGTAAGCGGTATCCCTAATCTTGTCATTTTAAATTCCAATGGGAAGGTTTCATGCGATGCTGGAGTCAGAACTGTCATGGAACATGGCGTGGATGGGTATCCGTTCAGCCTTGATAGACTGAATTTCCTTAAAGAGCAAGAAGAGAATGCTAAGAGGAATCAAACCATAAGCTCTATCTTGGTTTCAAGCTCACGTGATTATGTGATTTCAAATGATGGAAAAAAGGTAGATGGTCCATGGTTTTTATATTTAATTGATGATGCCATAATTCACAAACTTGCTATCTGTAATGGCAGATCCCTTTGCTGGACCTTGAAGGAAAAATGGTCGGCTTGTATTTCTCAATCCATGCTCATAGAATATGCAGTGAATTCACTCCTAAACTAGTGGAATTGTACAAGAGGCTCAAGGAAAAAGGAGAGAAGTTTGAAGTAGTCCTAATATCTCTAGACCGTGAGGAAAACGACTTCAAAGAGAGTTTTGAGACAATGCCTTGGTTGGCATTGCCGTTTAAGGACAGGAGCTGCGAGAAGCTAGCACGGTACTTTGAACTTGAAACCATTCCTACTCTTGTCGTAATTGGCCAAGATGGGAAGACTTTGAACCCGAATGTAGCTGAACTAATCGAAGACCATGGGATTGAAGCCTACCCATTTACACCGGAAAAACTTGAGGAGCTAGCTGCGATTGAAAAGGCAAAACTGGAATCGCAGACGCTTGAGTCAGTTTTGGTTGATGGGGAAAATGATTTTGTGATTGACAAAAGTGGTTCCAAGGTAATTTGTATGTTGTTATTGCATTACTTTCAATAACTTGCTTATTATCACGAATTGAAAAGGTTTTTTTTTTTTTTTTTATCATTGGAATGGTTTGCCCTTGATTAGGTCCCGGTGTCTGGTCTTGTTGGAAAGAACATTCTTCTTTACTTCTCAGCTCAATGGTGCCCTCCCTGTCGTGCCTTTCTGCCCAAGCTAATCGAAGCATACCGCACAATTAAAGCAAAAGACAGTGCATTCGAGGTGATCTTCATCTCAAGTGACAGAGATCAATCCACCTTTGATAAGTTCTATTCAGAGATGCCTTGGCTAGCCCTTCCATTTGGTGATGGAAGGAAACAAATCCTGAACAAGAAATTCAAGATTGAAGGCATTCCTACAGCTGTAGCCATTGGCCCAAGTGGCCGGACCATTACCAAGGAAGCTCGGATGCACTTGACAGCCTATGGGGCGGATGCTTTTCCATTTACAGAGGAACACCTGAAGCAATTGGAGGAGGAGATTGAGAAAAAGGCAAAGGGGTGGCCAGAGAAAGTGAAACACGAACTTCATTCTGAACACGAGCTGACACGCACTAAACGCAGTTCATATAATTGCGAAGGCTGTGGGGAAACTGGATATGGGTGGTCTTTCTATTGCAAAGAATGTGACTTTAATCTTCACCCTAAGTGTGCTTTGAAGGAAGATGAAGATACTGGAACTGAAAAGGGAAAGGAAGGATTCATCTGCGATGGAGATGTGTGCTGCAAAGCTTAAGCAGGCAAGCACTACTTGTATTTGTATCTGGTTTTATGGGAGTTATGCTGTAATAAGTGTGCTATGTAAGATATTATTTGCTTGTGTGATTATAGTGGATGGCTCTCCTGTTATCGATAAGTAACTAAGAAGTGCAAGGGTGAAGGATTTTAATGTCCTGTATTTTGATTCGAAAAAAGAAATAAACAGCTTGGCCACCGGCTAAGTTTATGTGAATCCTGTGATCCAATTGAAACTTGGGAATTCATGGTAGGTGGTGGTTCTCAAATCGCAATCAATTGTTAGGAGGTTTTTGTCATTCCTGAAGGAAAATGCTTATCAGTTCTGTCAAAAAATTGGTAAGAGGTGCTGCTAGACATGGTGCCATTGCGCCACTCTCTTTGTTTCCATCCGGCTGGATGAAGAAACATCCTCACCTCCGGAGCAGATATTCCCGTGAAAGCATGCTTACATGTGATTTAAAGCTGTTCAAGATTGCAAAACATGATTGTACCAAAGTGAAGGTTTTATTCACGCAAAGCACATGGAAGTTCATCGTTCTTACAAACCGAGGATACTGTACAAAGTTCAATTATTAAAGCCTACTGAAGACCAAGACTTGCTCCACTGCACATGCACCATGCACAGCTTTTCAGAATATAAAGCAACCTCTTTATATTTAAAAGACACAAAAAGCTTATAAAGCTAGGGATAAAAGAGAAAAATACACACAAGAAAAACAATTAAAAAAACAATATTTTTTTCTTTTCTTAAAAATTAAGCAAGAGGAGATTCGTTAAAGCACGTGATTTTTTTATTAAAATGATTTTTTTTTATTTTTAAAATTATTTTTAATATCAACTCATCAAAATATTTAAAAATATTAAATTAAAATAAAATAAAAAAAAAAACACTCCTAAGGTCAAGCTAGTGGATATATTCCAGAGCCAGTGACGCGTCAAGGAAACTTCCTCGACAACATCAAAGTTCCCAGACATGAGACATGACAATAACCTACCATGGCCCTACCATCTTGACTTAAAAAAACATCTAAAATAATATAAAAATAAAATTAAACAGCCACAGTTAAGGAAAAAGAAGAAGCCACTTGGCAAGATAACGTGGTCATTAAAACTCAGATTTCCATCGTTACTTTTTTCTTTATTCCCTCTGAGACCTAAATATGATGCTCCAAAGACGAAGAATAGTTGGCTTGCGCTGCACACATGTCATATCATTGTTTTTTTATAGATTAATAGATATTTTTTTTAATATTAAGAGGATAATATCTTGTATTGAATTAGCTCAACCCATATTTGATCTAGCTTAGTTTATGTATATTTGGGAGTGTAATTGCAGGTGCGTTTAAAACTGATTCAGCCAAACTATCATTTGGTTACACTTAATTTAACCACAAATTTTGTTATTATGAGACCCACCCAAAATCGAGTTTGGACCACAGTTTCAAAAAGCATTTGTGAGCTGCTTTTGCCTGCTTCTTAAAGCTTCCTTCCATCGATTTTATAATATGGGAAGCACAGGGATGCAAATAGAATGAATATGACATAATTATGCTATCACCGAGCAGAATATCTTGATACATGGTTACCTTGATCCCCTGCTTCTCTTCCGTAGCGTCTTCTCCTGAGTTCTCTTCCGCACCTTCATTGGTTTCTTTGGCAGCGGCAGGAGCTTCTCCTCAGAAACAGCCGTCACTAGCTTCTCCTCATCCTTTACTTCTAAAACCACATTTGTCTTCTCTTCTTTTCCCTTCAGTAAATATTGCTACGTGTCAAAGTATGAGAGGAAAGAGGCCGGTCAATGTCAATAGCATGCCAATGCAGAGAGAATTTATGGAGCATGCTAAATGGCCGAAGGCTGAAGGTTTAAACATCTAATCTCACTTCAAACATTGCACTTGTATATGATAATTCAAATTTTGAATAATTGATAAAAATTAAAAGGGAAATGCTCACTTGTATATGATAATTTGAATAATTTTGAATTATTGATAAAAACAAAATGGGAAATGTCACATTTATCTTCAATAATTTAGCAAAGATGAAGAATTTTACAAAACATGTCAGCTTATCCATACAAAATGAAAGTTGAGATTGTTGTTGCATCAATGACACTGCATAACTATACTAGAAGGAGATTGCAAGATGATGTTGTTTTTGTTGAATATGATTGTAATCTCATTTATATCCTGGATGATTTTTTACCAGATATTGTAGCTTGCGCAAATAGTCAGGGAGTGCAGAGACATTTACGTATGGATTCTGTTCGTGATGACATTGCAAATAATTTGAGGATAATAAAATCAAGTGTCTAATTTACTTGAATTATTAATTACATTATGTTATTATGATTATTAAATCTACTATATATATATATATATATATATATATATGCATGTGTGTGTGTGTGTTTGTGTGTCCTTTAAAGTAATTTCACAAGTTGACAACAATATAAAAAACATGGTAATCAGACACACAAAATTGTTTTTTATTAAACCTCAACTTCAACTATAATTTTAACCAAATACTGCAATTTCAGTTATGAATTTTTTTATAAAAGTACTTTTTATAAAAATTGTTTTTTTTAACCTCAATGACAATAGCAATTGCAATACCAAACATACCCTTAATAAATTAATTTTTAAGATTATTATTTATTTAATTATACATAATAAAAATAGATGCTCAAAGGAATAAAAATCATTGCTAATATTATAAAAATATCATAATATTAAACAAAAGCAAAATAAAAATTGAATTATATTTAATAAAATAATACCTTATATAAAATAATAATATTATTAAATCTAAGTATAATTAAAATAATATTACTAATATATTTTAAGATGATTAATTATAAAGAGATATAATTAGAATAAAAGGAAAATATAAAATAAAAATAAAAGCTAGAAATACGTCAAGCTTGTGAGCTTAGTTGGCATTTTATTTTTTTCTTTGTTAAAGGATATGCAACATGTTCGCCCTTTACATCTTATTTTTGTTTACATCTTATTTCAGTTTATCTACTTATTATTATATTATATACTAAAAGAGTACATGGTTCAGTTACTGTAGCTTGTGAGTATTTTTACTGTGAATTATAATAGTGTTACTCAGTTGGTTTGGTATTCAGTCAGGTCACTGATTTATTGATTTTTTTTATATTTTTCTTTGCACGGTAAAATAACCATTATATCTCTCAAAAAGGACAAAAAAAACACCTGCCAAGAGAGGTGCCAGGTGAAAACTAAATTTTATAACCTTAATTAATTAAAATGAAGAACATAATGATTAAATTAAGTTGGCTTGAAATTGTTTAGCTTCTATTTTGTTTAGAAGTTGTTCTTGATGTAAGACCTATTCAGAAAAGGTTGTAAGAATGAGATTTGTGTATATGTGTGAACTATAAAAGTCTCTGAGTAAATCAACTTAAATTATTATCATATGAAACATGCATTTATTGAAAAATAATATGGTATATTTGTGGATCAATGAGATGCCACCAGAATTGTGTGGTAGTAGGGAGGTATAGTTGAAATTCTACAATAGGTAGATGAATATTTTAACATTTTTATTTTCCTTGTTTATTATATCAGCTATTTGTAAATATAGAAAAGTGTTATGATTTCATTCATGAATTAAATATGTGTGCAACTAGTTTTTTACTAATAGGAATAATGCATGGCAATGGGCAAAAAAAATAGTTTTTTTTTATAATGAGACTAGTGCATGGTAATGGGCAAAGGAACTAGATATCTAGTGAACGATACAGAGTGAGGAAAATAGGTAGGGAGACTTAGTTACCCTATGATATATTATTACCCGGAAAGGGGTAATGTGAGAAAACACCAAGAAAAGTAAGATTATACCCAGGAAAGGATTGGTAATAATAGGTGATAGATGAGCAAGATTTAAATTTTATTAGAAAGAACTCGATTGATTCATAAAAAATAATTTGATTGAAATCAACAAAATATAATTGAAATGTGTTATTAATGTTGTTTTTTTTTTTGACTATTTTATATAGTTACTTTATATTATTATGGGACAAACTAATTATAGGTATTTCATATCAACAAGTTGAATGATAAAACCTTAAGAATACTTTTGTTAAGTTTAAATGAATATGTAATTAACAATCCTTTTCTATTGTAAATTGGCAAGGTATTAATACTTATTAAAGATCATGTTACTTTTTTTAAAAATGCTTGTTGACTTTTGACACTTTATCAGTTCTTTATTGTTGTAATAAGATTATGAATGCATGTGATTATGTTATGCTACTTCTATATGAACTAAGTATGTGTGCATATATACAATTTGTGAAAAAAAAGATTATGATGAATAAAATATTATAAATCAAGATTAGAGATATTCTAACCCGATGATATCCATGATGATGATTGAACAATGTTTTAGTGTAAATTGATGAGTAAAGTGAAGTTACTTTTAGTTATGACTCAGGATGTCTTAGTATAAAAGAGACTCTACTGAGACTTGATTAGAAATATTGTTAGTTTATAAGAGTTATATGTAATACTCAAAGTTACGATACAATCAAAAAATTAAAAGTGTAAGGTTTTGGTTTAACCAGTTGACCTGATTAAGTATGTCAAACAAACATGTATATTGTTTAAATAGAATAAACATTAAAAATCACATGTCTTTTGTGCTTGATGGAACCAATAACCCATTTTATCAATTTATTAAGGTCCCGATATGGTTTGTGTGAATTGGTTGAGCGTTTTTATTGAGTAAATCAAACCAATCAACTATTTTGAACTGAACAAAATCACTAAATAAATGGAAATTCCATAAGGAAAATCATGTGGTAATCGTATACAACTATTTAGGATGTTACAAAACTAGTTTCATGTTTGACTTTTAAAAAAAAAACTAGTTTTTCAATGTGGTTTTCTTCTTTTTTTTTCCAAAACAAAACCAAACAAAAAATGATTAACCTTGCAGTCAACTCAAAAAACTCCTAAATTGATTTTAAAACATAAAAGTTTACCCGAAAAATATTTTCTCAATCCTAATCTACTTGTTTTTTAGCTATATAAAACCTAAAAGAACATTGTAATGACATTTATCTAATCAGGTGAAATACATTGATATATATTTTGACTATTTTTGTTAATGAAATCTTATTAACCAACGCCTTGATAGACTGAATTTCCTTAAAGAGCAAGAAGAGAATGTTAAGAGGAATCAAACCATAAGCTCTATCTTGGTTTCAAGCTCACGTGATTATGTGATTTCAAATGATGGAAAAAAGGTAGATGGTCCATGGTTTTTATATTTAATTGATGATGCCATGATTCACAAACTTGCTATCTGTAATGGCAGATCCCTTTGCTGGACCTTGAAGGAAAAATGGTCGGCTTGTATTTCTCAATCCATGCTCATAGAATATGCAGTGAATTCACTCCTAAACTAGTGGAATTGTACAAGAGGCTCAAGGAAAAAGGAGAGAAGTTTGAAGTAGTCCTAATATCTCTAGACCGTGAGGAAAACGACTTCAAAGAGAGTTTTGAGACAATGCCTTGGTTGGCATTGCCGTTTAAGGACAGGAGCTGCGAGAAGCTAGCACGGTACTTTGAACTTGAAACCATTCCTACTCTTGTCGTAATTGGCCAAGATGGGAAGACTTTGAACCCAAATGTAGCTGAACTAATCGAAGACCATGGGATTGAAGCCTACCCATTTACACCGGAAAAACTTGAGGAGCTAGCTGCGATTGAAAAGGCAAAACTGGAATCGCAGACGCTTGAGTCAGTTTTGGTTGATGGGGAAAATGATTTTGTGATTGACAAAAGTGGTTCCAAGGTAATTTGTATGTTGTTATTGCATTACTTTCAATAACTTGCTTATTATCACGAATTGAAAAGGTTTTTTTTTTTTTTTTTATCATTGGAATGGTTTGCCCTTGATTAGGTCCCGGTGTCTGGTCTTGTTGGAAAGAACATTCTTCTTTACTTCTCAGCTCAATGGTGCCCTCCCTGTCGTGCCTTTCTGCCCAAGCTAATCGAAGCATACCGCACAATTAAAGCAAAAGACAGTGCATTCGAGGTGATCTTCATCTCAAGTGACAGAGATCAATCCACCTTTGATAAGTTCTATTCAGAGATGCCTTGGCTAGCCCTTCCATTTGGTGATGGAAGGAAACAAATCCTGAACAAGAAATTCAAGATTGAAGGCATTCCTACAGCTGTAGCCATTGGCCCAAGTGGCCGGACCATTACCAAGGAAGCTCGGATGCACTTGACAGCCTATGGGGCGGATGCTTTTCCATTTACAGAGGAACACCTGAAGCAATTGGAGGAGGAGATTGAGAAAAAGGCAAAGGGGTGGCCAGAGAAAGTGAAACACGAACTTCATTCTGAACACGAGCTGACACGCACTAAACGCAGTTCATATAATTGCGAAGGCTGTGGGGAAACTGGATATGGGTGGTCTTTCTATTGCAAAGAATGTGACTTTAATCTTCACCCTAAGTGTGCTTTGAAGGAAGATGAAGATACTGGAACTGAAAAGGGAAAGGAAGGATTCATCTGCGATGGAGATGTGTGCTGCAAAGCTTAAGCAGGCAAGCACTACTTGTATTTGTATCTGGTTTTATGGGAGTTATGCTGTAATAAGTGTGCTATGTAAGATATTATTTGCTTGTGTGATTATAGTGGATGGCTCTCCTGTTATCGATAAGTAACTAAGAAGTGCAAGGGTGAAGGATTTTAATGTCCTGTATTTTGATTCGAAAAAAGAAATAAACAGCTTGGCCACCGGCTAAGTTTATGTGAATCCTGTGATCCAATTGAAACTTGGGAATTCATGGTAGGTGGTGGTTCTCAAATCGCAATCAATTGTTAGGAGGTTTTTGTCATTCCTGAAGGAAAATGCTTATCAGTTCTGTCAAAAAATTGGTAAGAGGTGCTGCTAGACATGGTGCCATTGCGCCACTCTCTTTGTTTCCATCCGGCTGGATGAAGAAACATCCTCACCTCCGGAGCAGATATTCCCGTGAAAGCATGCTTACATGTGATTTAAAGCTGTTCAAGATTGCAAAACATGATTGTACCAAAGTGAAGGTTTTATTCACGCAAAGCACATGGAAGTTCATCGTTCTTACAAACCGAGGATACTGTACAAAGTTCAATTATTAAAGCCTACTGAAGACCAAGACTTGCTCCACTGCACATGCACCATGCACAGCTTTTCAGAATATAAAGCAACCTCTTTATATTTAAAAGACACAAAAAGCTTATAAAGCTAGGGATAAAAGAGAAAAATACACACAAGAAAAACAATTAAAAAAACAATATTTTTTTCTTTTCTTAAAAATTAAGCAAGAGGAGATTCGTTAAAGCACGTGATTTTTTTATTAAAATGATTTTTTTTTATTTTTAAAATTATTTTTAATATCAACTCATCAAAATATTTAAAAATATTAAATTAAAATAAAATAAAAAAAAAAACACTCCTAAGGTCAAGCTAGTGGATATATTCCAGAGCCAGTGACGCGTCAAGGAAACTTCCTCGACAACATCAAAGTTCCCAGACATGAGACATGACAATAACCTACCATGGCCCTACCATCTTGACTTAAAAAAACATCTAAAATAATATAAAAATAAAATTAAACAGCCACAGTTAAGGAAAAAGAAGAAGCCACTTGGCAAGATAACGTGGTCATTAAAACTCAGATTTCCATCGTTACTTTTTTCTTTATTCCCTCTGAGACCTAAATATGATGCTCCAAAGACGAAGAATAGCTGGCTTGCGCTGCACACATGTCATATCATTGTTTTTTTTATAGATTAATAGATATATATTTTTTAATATTAAGAGGATAATATCTTGTATTGAATTAGCTCAACCCATATTTGATCTAGCTTAGTTTATGTATATTTGGGAGTGTAATTGCAGGTTGCGTTTAAAACTGATTCAGCCAAACTATCATTTGGTTACACTTAATTTAACCACAAATTTTGTTATTATGAGACCCACCCAAAATCGAGTTTGGACCACAGTTTCAAAAAGCATTTGTGAGCTGCTTTTGCCTGCTTCTTAAAGCTTCCTTCCATCGATTTTATAATATGGGAAGCACAGGGATGCAAATAGAATGAATATGACATAATTATGCTATCACCGAGCAGAATATCTTTATACATGGTTACCTTGATCCCCTGCTTCTCTTCCGTAGCGTCTTCTCCTGAGTTCTTTTCCGCACCTTCATTGGTTTCTTTAGCAGCGGCAGGAGCTTCTCCTCAGAAACAGCCGTCACTAGCTTCTCCTCATCCTTTACTTCTAAAACCACATTTGTCTTCTCTTCTTTTCCCTTCAGTAAATATTGCTACGTGTCAAAGTATGAGAGGAAAGAGGCCGGTCAATGTCAATAGCATGCCAATGCAGAGAGAATTTGTGGAGCATGCTAAATGGCCGAAGGCTGAAGGTTTAAACATCTAATCTCACTTCAAACGTTGCACTTGTATATGATAATTCAAATTTTGAATAATTGATAAAAAATTAAAAGGGAAATGCTCACTTGTATATGATAATTTGAATAATTTTGAATTATTGATAAAAACAAAATGGGAAATGTCACATTTATCTTCAATAATTTAGCAGAGATGAAGAATTTTACAAAACATGTCAACTTATCCATACAAAACGCAAGTTGAAATTGTTATTGCATCGATGACACTACATAACTATACTAGAAGGAGATTGTAAGATGATATTGTTTTTGTTGAATATGATAGTAATCTCATTTATATCCTGAATGATTTTTTACCAGATATTGTAGCTTGCGCAAATAGTCAGGGAGTGCAGAGACATTCACGTATGGATTCTGTTCGTGAAGACATTGCAAATAATTTGAGGAGAATAAAATCAAGTGTCTAATTTACTTGAATTATTAATTACATTATGTTATTATGATTATTAAATCTACAATATATATATATAAATGTGTGTGTGTGTGTGTGTTTGTGTTTGTGTCATTTAAAGTAATTTCACAAGTTGACAGCAATATAAAAAGCATGGTAACCAAACACACAAAACTGTTTTTTATTAAACCTCAACTTCAACCATAGTTTTAACCAAACACTTCAATTTCAGTTATGAACTTTTTATAATAATATTTGTTTTAACCTCAACGACAATAGCAACCGCAATACTAAACATACCCTTAATAAATTGATTTTTAAGATTATTATTTATTTAATTATACATAATAAAAATAGATGATGCATCAAAGGAATAATAAATCATTACTAATATTATAAAAAATATCATAATATTAAACGAAAGCAAAATAGAAATTGAATTATATTTAATAAAATAATACCTTAAATGTAATAATATTATTATTAAATCTAAGTATAATTAAAATAATATTACTAATATATTTTAAGATGATTAATTATAAAGAGATATAATTAGAATAAAAGGAAAATATAAAATAAAAATAAAAGCTAGAAATACATCAAGCTTGTGAGCTTAGTTGGCATTTTATTTTTTTCTTTGTTAAAGGATATGCAACATGTTCGCCCTTTACATCTTATTTTTGTTTACATCTTATTTCAGTTTATCTACTTATTATTATATTATATACTAAAAGAGTACATGGTTCAGTTACTGTAGCTTGTGAGTATTTTTACTGTGAATTATAATAGTGTTACTCAGTTGGTTTGGTATTCAGTCAGGTCACTGATTTATTGATTTTTTTTTATATTTTTCTTTACACGGTAAAATAACCATTATATCTCTCGAAAAAGACAAAAAAAAAAACACCTGCCAAGAGAGGTGCCAGGTGAAAACTAAATTTTATAACCTTAATTAATTAAAATGAAGAACATAATGATTAAATTAAGTTGGCTTGAAATTGTTTAGCTTCTATTTTGTTTAGAAGTTGTTCTTGATGTAAGACCTATTCAGTAAAGGTTGCAAGAATGAGATTTGTGTATATGTGTGAACTATAAAAGTCTCTGAGTAAATCAACTTAAATTATTATCATATGAAACATGCATTTATTGAAAAATAATATGGTATATTTGTGGATCCATGAGATGCCACCAGAATTGTGTGGTAGTAGGGAGGTATAGTTGAAATTCTACAATAGGTAGATGAATATTTTAACATTTTTATTTTCCTTTTTTATTATATCAGCTATTTGTAAATATAGAAAAGTGTTATGATTTCATTCATGAATTAAATATGTGTGCAACTAGTTTTTTAATAATAGGAATAATGCATGGCAATGGGAAAAAAAATAGTTTTTTTTTTATAATGAGACTAGTGCATGGTAATGGGCAAAGGAACTAGATATCTAGTGAACGATACAGAGTGAGGAAAATAGGTAGGGAGACTTAGTTACCCTATGATATATTATTACCCGGAAAGGGGTAATGTGAGAAAACACCAAGAAAAGTAAGATTATACCCAGGAAAGGATTGGTAATAATAGGTGATAGATGAGCAAGATTTAAATTTTATTAGAAAGAACTCGATTGATTCATAAAAAATAATTTGATTGAAATCAACAAAATATAGTTGAAATGTGTTATTAATGTTGTTTTTTTTTTGACTATTTTATATAGTTACTTTATATTATTATGGGACAAACTAATTACAGGTATTTCATATCAACAAGTTGAATGATAAAACCTTAAGAATACTTTTGTTAAGTTTAAATGAATATGTAATTAACAATCCTTTTCTATTGTAAATTGGCAAGGTATTAATACTTATTAAAGATCATGTTACTTTATTTAAAAATGCTTGTTGACTTTTGACACTTTATCAGTTCTTTATTGTTGTAATAAGATTATGAATGCATGTGATTATGTTATGCTACTTCTATATGAACTAAGTATGTGTGCATATATACAATTTGTGAAAAAAAAGATTATGATGAATGAAATATTATAAATCAAGATTAGAGATATTCTAACCCGATGATATCCATGATGATGATTAAACAATGTTTTAGTGTAAATTGATGAGTAAAGTGAAGTTACTTTTAGTTGTGACTCAGGATGTCTTAGTATAAAAGAGACTCTACTGAGACTTAGATTAGAAATATTGTTAGTTTATAAGAGTTATATGTAATACTCAAAGTTACGATACAATCAAAAAATTAAAAGTGTAAGGTTTTGGTTTAACCAGTCGACCTGATTAAGTATGTCAAACAAACATGTATATTGTTTAAATAGAATAAACATTAAAAATCACATGTCTTTTGTGCTTGATGGAACCAATAACCTATTTTATCAATGTATTAAGGTCCCGATATGGTTTGCGTGAATTGGTTGAGCGTTTTGATTGAGTAAATCAAACCAATCAACTATTTTGAACTGAACAAAATCACTAAATAAATGGAAATCCCATAAGGAAAATCATGTGGTAATCGTATACAACTATTTAGGATGTTACAAAACTAGTTTCATGTTTGACTTTTAAAAACAAAACTAGTTTTTCAATGTGGTTTTCTTCTTCTTTTTTTCCAAAACAAAACCAAACAAAAAATGATTAACCTTGCAGTCAACTCAAAAAACTCCTAAATTGATTTTAAAACATAAAAGTTTACCCGAAAAATATTTTCTCAATCCTAATCTACTTGTTTTTTAGCTATATAAAACCTAAAAGAACATTGTAATGACATTTATCTAATCAGGTGAAATACATTGATATATATTTTGACTATTTTTGTTAATGAAATCTTATTAAGTAACTCGTTTCTCTCTGCTCTATAATTTCTCGATAAGTTTCTTTATTCTCTCTGAAATCTAGAGACTATGATGTGATTGAAACACAATGTTTTCAAATCAAATGATCAAAAATAAAAATTAAAGAAATTCAAAGCCTAAAACATCTTAAAAGGCATGAAATGAACATTTCTCAAATAAAAAATTTGTTGTTAATTGTTAGATTTGATCCTCAAAGACTTAAATTTTGGTATGCATTAAAATGAACTTTTATGTTGTAAGATTGAATATCAACTTAATATTGACACATTTAATTTCACAACAAAAAAATTATAGAAAGGAAACTAAAATAAAATATTAAATTTAAATTCTTAGTTAACAAAGCATTAAAAGATAAGGTCTCTATACTTGATTTTGGTCTTCTCTTAGGCTTCTTATGCAAGATCCAACATATAAAAATTGATTGTTTGTTAATTTAAACATGGCCACTACATATGGTGATTGGTTTGTATTTCAAATTTAATTGATACAAAAATCAAATTTCAAATATATCAAAATTAAAATAGATTAATTGTAATTTTTTAATTAAAAATAATTTTAAAATGACTCAAAGGCATAATGGTTTCATTAAATATATAAAAAACACAAAATACATATAATAGAAAAAACTTTATATATAGAAGTTGTGTGATAGTATAGTGATGAATGTTTTAAAGTAGTTTTTACTAAAAAAACATATATTAAAATAATATTTTTCTTGTTTTTAATCATGTTGTATTTATCAACACATCAAAATCATTAAAAAACACTAAAAAATTACTTATAATGATAAGAATAAAACTAAAATACAAAGAAAAAACGAGATTAAATGCATATTTATTTTTTTTATTTTAAAAGTATTTTTATAAAAAAATAATTTTTTTGTTTTATTTCAAGTTATTTTATTTTTTAAATTATTTTGATATCTTGATATTAAAAAGTAATTTGAAAAAATTAAAAAATATTATTTTAATATATTTTCATTAAAAAATACAATTTAAAAAATAATTAATTTCATGCTTCAAATCATTTAAAAAAAACATGTGTTGAAATCTATCGCCGACGAGAATAGAAGTTTCTCGAATCTACGTCATAATTTCTTCGTCATCACCCGACATTTTTAAAAAAGAATTGTTTGTTTCTCTTCTTAAACATTAAGCAAGAGGAGATTCGTTGATAATGCATATTTAATACCATTTCATGGAAGTCCTGCAAGTCCCATTACATCGCATTAGGATTGACAATTGTTCTAGCCTTTTGAGTAGTTCACCCAGAGCAATGGCTAACGAAGACGGTTCTCATGACCTTTCATCGCTTCTTTCTTCAGAAGAGAGGGACTTTCTCATCCGCAACAATGGTGATCAGGTACTGCTTTTAGCACACGGGTTTGCCTGATCTTATTCATGTCCCCTTTCTAAAGCTTTTATGATTCAGAAAAGGCTCAGGATTTTTTAACCCCCTTAATGGAAAGAGAAAGAAAACATGAGCAAACTTTTGATAAGTTAAGGGCTAATAATTTTTCTGATTATGTTAGACATTTATTTTTAGGTTAAAGTCAGCAATTTGGTTGGGAAGATTGTGGGATTCTATTTCTCTGGTTCATGGTGCGGGCCATGCCGCAATTTCACTCCATTGTTGGTAGAAGTGTATGAACAGCTATCATCCAAAGGGGACTTTGAGGTGGTCTTCATTTCTTCTGACACTGACGATGCATCCTTCAAGTCATACTTCTCTGAGATGCCTTGGCTTGCTATTCCATTTTCTGATACGGAGACCCGCGAACGTCTTGAGGAAGTGTTCGAAGTAAGCGGTATCCCTAATCTTCTCATTTTAAATTCCAATGGGAAGGTTTCATGCGATGATGCAGTCAGCACTGTCATGGAACAGGCGTGGATGGGTATCCGTTCAACCTTGACAGACTGAATTTCCTTAAAGAGCAAGAAGAGAATGCTAAGAAGAATCAAACCATAAGCTCTATCTTGGTTTCAAGATCACGTGATTATGCGATTTCAAATGATGGAAGAAAGGTAGATGGTCCATTCAGTTTTCTAATTTTGAAATTGAATTGACGATGCCATAATTCACAAACTTGCTATCTGTAATGGCAGATCCCTTTACTGGACCTTGAAGGAAAAATGGTTGGCTTGTATTTCTCAATCCATGCTCATAGAATGTGCCGTGAATTCACTCCTAAACTAGTAGAATTGTACAAGAGGCTCAAGGAAAAAGGAGAGAAGTTTGAAGTAGTCCTAATATCTCTAGACCATGAGGAAAACGACTTCAAAGAGAGTTTTGAGACAATGCCTTGGTTGGCATTGCCGTTTGAGGACAGGAGCTGCGAGAAGCTAGCACGGTATTTTGAACTTGAAACCATTCCAACTCTTGTCGTAATTGGCCAAGATGGGAAGACTTTGAACCCGAATGTAGCTGAACTAATCGAAGACCATGGGATTGAAGCCTACCCATTTACACCGGGAAAGCTTGACGAGCTAGCTGCAATTGAAAAGGCAAAACTGGAATCGCAGACGCTTGAGTCAGTTTTGGTTGATGGGGAAAATGATTTTGTGATTGACAAAAGTGGATCCAAGGTAATTTGTATGTTGTTATTGCATTACTTTCAATAATTTGCTTATTATCACGAATTGAATTCATTAGCAAAGGTCGTTTTTATCATTGGAATGGTTTGTTCTTGATTAGGTCCCAGTGTCTGGTCTAGTTGGAAAGAACATTCTTCTTTACTTCTCAGCTCAATGGTGCCCTCCTTGTCGTGCCTTTTTGCCAAAGCTAGTGGAAGCATACCACACAATTAAAGCAAAAGGCAGTGCATTTGAGGTGATCTTCATCTCAAGTGATAGTGATCAATCCACCTTTGATGAGTTCTATTCAGAAATGCCTTGGCTAGCCCTTCCATTTGGTGATGGAAGGAAACAAATCCTGAACAGGAAATTCAAGATTGAAGGCATTCCTGCAGCTGTAGCCATTGGCCCAAGTGGCCGGACCATTACCAAGGAAGCTCGGATGCACTTGACAGCCTATGGGGCGGATGCTTTTCCATTTACAGAGGAGCACCTGAAGCAATTGGAGGAGGAGCTTGAGAAAAAGGCAAAGGGGTGGCCAGAGAAAGTGAAACACGAACTTCATTCTGAACATGAGCTGATACGCACTAAACGCAGTTCATATAATTGTGATGGCTGTGGGGAAACTGGATATGGTTGGTCTTTCTATTGCAAGCAATGTGACTTTGATCTTCACCCTAAGTGTGCTTTGAAGGAAGATGAAGATACTGGAACTGAAAAGGAAAAGGAAGGATGGATCTGCGATGGAGATGTGTGCCGCAAAGCTTAAGCAGGGAAGCACTACTCGTATCTGTAACTGGTTTTATGGGCATTCTGTTGTAATAAGTGTGCAATGGAAGATGTTATTTGCATGTTTTATGTCTTTCCTGTTATCGATATGCTACTAAGAAGTGCAAGGGTGAAGGATTTTCATGTCCTGTATTTTGATATGAAAAAGAAATAAACACTAAATAAATAGAACAAAATCAATTATAAAAATTAGGGAGGAATTAAAATTATGTGAGAATATAGGGTTAACCAAAGAATCATATATAAATACATCTTTATGAGGCTTACAATAAAAAAGAGAGCTCCCAATGTCACCTATAAAAACATTACAAAAACCTTTAGAAATAAAAAAAAAAGGGAGATTGTGAGGTTTTATGAATCAAGACATATAATAAGAGAGAAAAAGGATTTGGAATTTTTTGACTAGTTGGATTTTGGAGCTTGGATTATTATTTGGTAAGGGATAGTAAACTTAGGTTAGCAATCTTATATGAAATTGAAAGAAATTAATGTTAAATTCATGAATTTTATGTTGAGGCTTATAGTATAAATTTGGGAGAAATGAAAATTAATTGTGAATTGAACCTTTTTGGTTAAATTAGCTTGTGATGAGTGAGAATAAGAAAGAAAAAAAACATGGTGTATTTGAGGGTTTACTGACCAACTAAAAGGGAACCATTTTACATGTAATGAAATTATGTTTATTAAAGTCAAATTATGATAGATTAATATATGTGTGAGGAAAGTGAGTAGACAATATGTTTAATAAAAGAGAATTTGAATTAAAAAAATCATATCCTCTCGTGGTGTGCATATTTCAAAAAATAAGAGTAAAGTTGAATTTCAAATTCTTGAATTAAAATGGTTTGGAATTATATATATTGATGAAAATAAAAACAAATTAAATGTTGTTAATAAATAAAATTGTTAGGAAAACAAAGAAAATACAATACTTTTTTATTAAAGAAAAAAGGTTGAGTTGGATAAATGAGAATATAGATAGATGTGCATGTTATGGAATGAAACCTATGTATTGTGGTTAAAAATTAGCAAACTTTAATGTGTTTTTATGAATTTTGATGTAATCAATTATATTAATAAGTGAATGGATTCCTTGTGACATTAAAAAAATAAAAATACTTAGAGCTTCTTTAACCATAGAGGAAAACTGGACAATTTAGTCACCTAATTTTCTGAGAAGACTAGGTCTTGAAAATGATGAAACTTAGGATAATTTTTTTCATGAACATTATAGTTAGTGATGTTATTTTTTTAACAAGATTGAATTTGCTTAGCTTGAAGCTTTAAAACCCTAGATAAGAGTCAAAATTTAAGGGGAGATCAAGCTAAAATCATATTGGATAGTATTGTTAAGTTACATTGATGAGTAGTTTTGGATGTAGGTAGAGATGGATTTCCTTTCATTCTCTAAGAATGTAATTTTGTATCTTACCTTTTAGAGGAAACAAGCCATATTCAAAACTAAATTTTATAACCTTAATTAATTAAAATGAAGAACAATATTCTTGAATGATTAAATTAAGTTGGCTAGAAATTAGTTAGCTTCTATTTTGTTTAGAAGTTGTTCTTTATGTAAGACCTAATCGGTAAAGGTTGTAAGAATGAGATTTGTGTATGTGTGTGTGTGTGTGTGAACTATAAAAGTCTTTTTATTGAGTAAACCAAGAAAAAGGATTGAATGAGAAATTGAAAGGAAAATTCAATACAAGTTGAATTGTAAATGATAATAAAGTTGAAATAAATCAACTTGAATTACTATTATATAAAATGTGCATTTATTGAAAAATAATATGGTATATTTGTGGATCCATAAGAGGCCCAAGAATTGTATGGTAGTAAAGAGGTATAGTAGAAATTCTAAAATAGATAGATGGATATTTTAACGCTTTTATTCGCTTTATTTATTATATTAGTTATTTGTAAATGTAGAAAAGTGTTATGATTTCCTTCATGAATTAAATATGAGTGTAACAAGTTTTTCAATAATAGGACTAATGCATGGTAATGGGCAAAAAAATTAGTTTTTTTTTTAATGAGACTAGTGCATGGTAATGGGCAAAAAAATTAGTTTTTTTTTTTTAATGAGACTAGTGCATGGTAATGGACAAGGGAACTAGATATCTAGTGAAGGATGCAGTATGGGGAAAATAGATAGAGAGACTTAGTTACCCGATTAAAACTTGGAAAAGGATAATGTGAGAAAACACCTAGAAAGGTAAGATTATACCCAAGAAAGGGTTGATAATATTGGGTTAAGGATGATCATGATTAAATTGTATAAGAAGGAATTCAATTTATTCATAAAAATAATTTGATTGAAATTAATAAGATATAGCTTAAATGTGTTATTAATATTATTTTTCTTGTTTGACTATTTTATATAGTTACTTTATATTATTATGGGACAAACTAATTACAGGTACTTCATATCAACGAGTTGAATGATAGAACTTTAAGAGTACTTTTGTTAAGTTTAAATGAATATGCAATTAACAATCCTTTTCTATTGTAAAGTGGAAATGTATTAATACTAACCTTATTAAAGATCATATTACTTTTTTTAATAATTTTTGTTGAGTTTTGAGACTTTATCAGTTTTTTTGTTGTATTAAGATTATGAATGCATAAGATTATGTTATGCTACTTCTATATGAATTGAGTACTTATGCATATATACAATTTTTGAAAAAAAATAATTATGATGAATGAAATATTATAAATCAAGATTAGAGGTATTCTAACCCAATGATGAGATGAGTCCATGATGATTGAACAATGGTTGAAATGTCAAACAAATAGATATAATGTTTAGATAGAATAAACATTAAAAATCACATATGTTTAATTTGGTCGATGGAACGAGTCAAAAATTTTATCGATTGATTAAGGTTTCAATAAGGTCTGTAGGAATTGGTTTAGTGTTTAGATTGAGTAAATCAAAGCAGTCAACTATTTTCAACTGGAAATAAATCACCGAATAAATGAAAATCCAGAGACTAGGATGCGATTAAAATATAATGTTTTCAAACCAAAAGGTAAAAAATAAAAATTAAAGAAATTCAAAGCTTAAAACATCTTAAAAGGCACGAAATGAACATTTCTCAAATAAAAAAAAATGTTGTTAATTGTTAGAATTGATCCCTGAAGACTTAAATTTTGGTATGCATTAAAATGAGATTTTATGTTGTAAAATTGAATATCGACTTAATATTAACAAATTTAATTTTGACCATAATTTTTTTATAAAAAGCCAACTAAAATAAATCATTAAATTTAAATTCCTAATTAAAAAAACATTAAAAGATAAGGTCACTCTACTTGAATTTTGCCTTCTTTTAGGCGTCTCATGCAAGATCCAACGTATAGAAATTGATTATTTGTTAATTTAAACTAGGCTACTACATATGGTGATTGATTTGTATTTAAAAATAATAGATAGGAAAATAAAATTTCAAATATATCAAAATTAAAATAGATTAATTATAATTTTTTAAATAAAAATCCTTTTAAAATGACTCAAAAAGCCTCCATCCATTAGGGCATCTCCAGCGGGAGGAGCCATCCCGGGAGCCAAAGGCATAATTTGAAATTTTTGGCTTTTTTGTGTTAATTTTCGTCTCCAGCCGGAGGAGCAAAATGAAGAGCCAAAATGGCTTCTTCATCTTCGGGAGCAATCCAGGAGCTATTCCTACATATTGTTTCTGCAGAGGCAAATTGGAAATATGACCGTTAATGTTACCGTTGGCCAATGCTACAAATAAAACACCCAGCAAACACAGCAAACACCCAGCAATAAAGAAATCGAAACACACAACATCAACCCACAACACAGCAACACCCATCAGAGCATCTCAACCAACGAGTTCAACAATTGAACACCCATCATCACAGCTTCCCACAGAATTAAAAAATTGAAAAAACAAAATATTTTGCATCCAATCCGAAGAAGAAAGTTGGCGAGAAAATACCTTCATCAAAGTTCAATTTATGTCAAACCTTCTGCCTCAAAATCTTCGGTTTGTTTCTGCCCAGAATCTTCGGTTTGTTTCTGCCCAGAATCTTCGGTTTGTCTCTGCCCCAGAATCCTTGGTTTGTTAACTTGACATATTTTTTTGTGTACAATTTGGTTTGTTGATAAAAAAAAATATAACCCATATATGAGAAACTTAACAGAGGGGGGAGAGCAGAGTGAGAGATGGCCATGAGAGGGGCGTGAGGGGAGCTTGGAGCGGTGACGGTGAGGTTTGGTGAGGGATAATGAGGGACGGAGAAATGGCCATGAGAGAGGCGTGAGGGGAGCATGGAGCGGTGAGGAACGGCGAGGCAGCGGCGAGGGACGGCCATGAGAGAGGCTTGAGGTGAGCTGTGGGGGGGCAGCGGCACAAATGAGATGGAAGAGATGGATAGGGTTTCGGAGGGTAGATATATTTAGGAATAAATAATAATAATAATAATAATAATAATAATAATAATATATAAGGAAAATAAGTGTAATTAATAATAATAATATTTAGTAAAAAAATAATTATGTGAAATTTAAAATTTACGATGTTGTTGATCAATTAGCTTGTATTCTTGTTTAAATTTACAGTTACATTTAAGAACTGTGTAAATGTAGTTTTTAGAACTGTTGGGAGAAAAAAAAGAGTAATTAATAATAATATTTAGTAAAAAAATAATTATGCGAAATTTAAAATTTACGATGTTGTTGATCAATTAGCTTGTATTCTTGTTTAAATTTACAGTTACATTTAAGAACTGTGTAAATGTAGTTTTTAGAACTGTTGGGAGAAAAAAAAGAGTAATTAATAATAATATTTAGTACAATGTATTTGTTATGCAGATGGACTCAAATTTGCCAAATTCATTCACTGACTTTCTTATAAGTGAGTCTGATCAGAATGTTACACAACAAAGTAATCATATTGTTCATACAACTAAAAAATCCCAAAGAAGTAAAAACTTCTCGCCAGAAGAAGATTGTTTACTTGTATCTGCGTGGTTAAATACTAGCAAAGATCCAATCACGGGAGTTGATCAACAAACAAAACAATTTTAGGCTCGAGTGCATGCTTACTTTGTTGAGAATGGAGCAAACCTGAATAATCGTTCTCAGATAAGCATCTCAAATAGATGGCAAGAAATAAATAGAGAAGTTGGAAAATTTGTTGGTTTTGTTACCCAAATTGAAAACCGTCAACAAAGTGGAATGACTGAAGAATCAAGGGTAATGTTTTTTTTTATCATTTCCATATTAAATTATTTATTTAAAATATTGATTATATAACATAGTTTTATTTATTGAAATTGATTTACCAGATTAATGATGCTCGACTAATGTATGCTTCAGTCGTTGGCAAACGATTTCAACTGGAGCATTGTTGGGTTATCTTAAAAAATGAACCCAAGTGGCAATTTGTACGTGCAACTCTTCATCAGAAGTCAAACAAGAAACAAAAAAATCATGGAAATGCAAGTCCAGCTTCTTCAAATCCATCAACCGCTGATTCTGTTAGTTTAGGAGAAGACAGTGACGCATTTATTTACCAAAATAGACCAATTGGTCAGAAAGCTGCAAAGGAACGACTTGCATGGAGACAAGGAAAAGAAAAGGTTGGCGAGATTTATGTATCAAATCTCTTAGATAAATTCACGAATAGTATCGAAAAAATTGAGGATAAAAAATATCACCATAGAGTAACAATGTTAGAGCAACAAGCTAAATTAATTGAACAAAATGAAGAGAGACAAGAGGATAAAATCATGAAGCTTGATACTTCCGGTATGGATCCAATGTCTGCAGCCTATTTTGAAAATAGAAAACGGGGAATTATGGCAAAGAGAGGTTTAAATTTGTAATTGATTTGATTGAATTATTTGTAATGGAATGTATGTTTAATTAATTATTTTTAATTTTCTTTAAATATTTTGTATCGTGTTATGAAATTGATAGCAATTCAGTTTGTTTCTTAAAGTTCTTATAACACTCAACAACAATACGTAACATTAATTAACTTCAAATACAACAACCTTAAATAAAACATACAAATACTTAAAAAACATACAATAAGTAGCTTAAATCTAATGATTATTTACTCACTACCGTAATGTTCCCATAAATGTTCAATCAAATCGGCTTGGAGTTGGGAATTCGTTGCTCTATCCCGGATTCGATTATGAGTTTGTAAAAAAGCACGTAGTTCTGGAGTTTCTTCACGTGACACTGATATAGAAGAACTAGTTTCACTATCATGCTCAAATCCAACCATCATTGCTCCTTCATCTTCAATAATCATATTATGCATTATTATGCAAGCTTTCATAATATTTGCAAGAGTTTCTTCATCCCAGTAGCGCGTTGGTCCACGCACTATTATGAAACGTGATTGTAACACCCCAAATGCCCTCTCCACATCCTTTCTTGTGGACTCTTGTTTACTTGCGAAATATTTTCTCTTTTTCCCTAAAGGCCTTGGGATTGTCTTAACAAAAGTTGACCAATTCGGATAAATCCCATCAGCTAAATAGTATCCCATTGTATACTCATGTCCATTGACTGTGTAATTGACAGGAGGAGCACGACCTTCAGCAAGTGTAACAAAGACAGGTGACCTATCAAGAACATTAATATCATTTAGAGATCCAGGCATTCCAAAAAAGGCATGCCATATCCAAAGATCTTGTGAAGCCACCGCCTCTAGAATTATAGTGGGGTCCCGGCAATGTCCAGTATACATCCCATGCCATGCAACTGGACATTTTTCCCATTTCCAGTGCATGCAATCAATGCTCCCTAACATCCCTGGAAATCTATGTTGCTCGCCATTTGATAATAACCGACCAATATCAGACTCGTTTGGTGCTCTTAGATACCAATCCCCAAAAACCTCAACAATTGATTTGACGAAAGCTCTTAGACTTGCTATTACAGTGCTTTCCCCAATCCGAAGATATTCATCAGTTAGATCTGCTGGAATACCGTATGCCAGTATCCTATGAGCGGCAGTTACCTTTTGAAGACAAGATAAGCCAAGAACACCAAGTGCATCTTTCTTTTGTTTGAAATATGGATTGCGAGCGTCCACTACATTTGCGATGCGAAGAAAAAGACGACGACTCATCCTAAATCTCCTTCGGAACTGACTTTCCGTGAATTTAGGATTTTCTGCAAAATAATCATTATGCAGCCTCAATTCACCTTCCTTTCTATTTCGATTGACGGTATTGCGTCCAGAAACAGAGCCACGAGACTCTGTTCTCCGCCCTTGATTTATCGCTTCTGCTCCAACAACCACGGCGGTAGCAACTTGGTAGGCGAGCATGGGAGTGTCATCATCAAAATCAAAAGCATCATAAAAATCAAAATGATTCATGATGAACTTTAATGAAATAATATAAAGACTGGTTTGAAGAAGAAAACGATGAAGAGAAATATGATGAAGATAAATGTTCAGGTTTAACCGAATATTTATAGATGAATTTTTTTCCCCAAAATTTGAAATTTTAAAATTTCAAATGTTGGCGGTTTTTTTTTTTAAAATTTGAAATTCAAAAAATTTGAAATTTGGCGGTTATTCTTTCAATTTTGAAATTTAAAAATTTCAAAAGTTGGCGGGTTTTTTTTATAAAAATTGAAATCCCAAAAATTTAAAATTTGGCGGTTATTCTTTCAATTTTGAAATTTGAAATTTGCAAAGTTGGTGGCAAAACAAATTTTGGGAGAATATTTCAATATTTTAGAATTTCAAATTTTGAATTATTGCGGGGTTTTTAATTTTAAATTAATTTTTTTAATTTCATATTAAATCTGAAAAATTAATAATTTTTTTAATTTTAAATTAATTATTTAATTATATAACTTACTCCTATTAATTGTATAATTAATTGCATTATTAAATTTTATACAAAATAATTGCATTACATTAAAATAATAATATAAAAAAAATGGCTCTCCAAAATGCCTTTTACCATTAAAGTGCACATTAACAAAAAAACCATTTTTACACTATTCAAACATCCATTTTACAAATTTGGCTCTCCAAAATGCCTCCTCCCACTGGAGATGCCCTTAGTCTATGTGTGTGTGTGTTATCAAGAGACATAATGATTTCATTATATATATAAAAATAAAAAAATACATTTAATATATATATATATATATATATATAAAAGGTGTGTAGTGATTGATTATTTTAAAATAATGTTTACTAAAAAAACAAATATTAAAATAATATTTTTCTTGTTTTTAATTATTTTTTATTTATCAACATACCAAAATCATTACAAAAACACTAAAATATTAATATAAATAAAAAAACACTTATAATGCTAAGAATAAAACTAAAATTCAAACAAAAAAACGAGATTAAATGCATGTTTATTTTTTCATTTTAAAAATGTTTTTGAAAAAAATAAAGAAAATATTTGTTTGGATCTATCTCAAGTTATTTTTTTATTGTTTTTAAATTATTTTAATATCTTGATATTAATAGTAATAAAAAAAATATTTTAATATATTTTCATAAAAAATATATTTTAAAAAATAATTAATTTCACTTCAAATCATTTAAAAAAAACATGTGTTGAAGTCTATCGCTGACGACAGTAGAACTTTCTCGAATCTACGTCATAATGTCTTCGTCATCACTCGACATTGTCTGTGAATAATAATTTCCTAGTCCTGGCGTGCAACTTATTTAAACCCAGGCAGTCCCCTTACTGGGTAGCAATTGTTCTAGCCTTTCGAGTAGTTCATAACTTAGCTATGGCCACCGAAGACGTTTCTCACGACCTTTCATCGCTTCTTTCTTCAGAAGAGAGGGACTTTCTCATCCGCAACAACGGTGATCAGGTGCTGTTTTTAGCATATGGGTTTCTCTGATCTTGTTCAAGTATACTTCTTCTTGTCTTATTATAAGTTGCGTCATTTTTTATATTAACTTGTAGGTTTTTCTCGTGATTAAGATGGATATCATGTTTAAATAAGCCTGCAAGCCTTGCTGAAAAGCAAATTGATGATCAATTTCTGAAGCTTTTATGATTAAGAAAGGCTCTTCTTTTTTTCTTCTCTCACTTTCAAGAAAAAGAAATCATGAATAAAGTTTTGATTCGTTAAGGGTTAATATATCTTCTGATAATTTTAGACATTGATTTTAGGTTAAGGTCAGCAATTTGGTTGGGAAGATTGTGGGGTTCTATTTCTCTGGTTCGTGGTGCGGGCCATGCCGTAACTTCACTCCACTGTTGGTAGAAGTGTATGAACAGCTATCATCCAAGGGGGACTTTGAGGTGGTCTTCATTTCTTCTGACACAGACGATGCATCCTTCAAGTCATACTTCTCCAAAATGCCATGGCTTGCTATTCCCTTCTCTGATGCGGAGACTCGCGAACGTCTTGAGAAAGTGTTCGAAGTAAGCGGTATCCCTAATCTTGTCATTTTAAATTCCAATGGGAAGGTTTCATGCGACGATGCAGTCAGAACTGTCATGGAACATGGCGTGGATGGGTATCCGTTCAACCTTGATAGACTGAATTTCCTTAAAGAGCAAGAAGAGAATGCTAAGAAGAATCAAACCATAAGCTCTATCTTGGTTTCAAGCTCACGTGATTATGTGATTTCAAATGATGGAAAAAAGGTACATGATTCATCCGATTAGATAGTTTTTATATTGAATTGATGATGCCATCGTTCACATTTTTGGCAGTTTTAATGATGATGCCATAATTCTCAAACTTGCTATCTGTAATGGCAGATCCCTTTGCTGGACCTTGAAGGAAAAATGGCTGGCTTGTATTTCTCAATCCATGCTCATAGAATGTGCCGTGAATTCACTCCTAAACTAGTAGAATTGTACAAGAGGCTCAAGGAAAAAGGAGAGAAGTTTGAAGTAGTCCTAATATCTCTAGACCATGAGGAAAACGACTTCAAAGAGAGTTTTGAGACAATGCCTTGGTTGGCATTGCCGTTTAAGGACAGGAGCTGCGAGAAGCTAGCACGGTACTTTGAACTTGAAACCATTCCTACTCTTGTCGTAATTGGCCAAGATGGGAAGACTTTGAACCCGAATGTAGCTGAACTAATCGAAGACCATGGGATTGAAGCCTACCCATTTACACCGGGAAAGCTTGACGAGCTAGCTGCAATTGAAAAGGCAAAACTGGAATCGCAGACACTTGAGTCAGTTTTGGTTGATGGGGAAAATGATTTTGTGATTGACAAAAGTGGATCCAAGGTAATTTGTATGTTGTTATTGCATTACTTTCAATAACTTGCTTATTATCACGAATTGAAAAAAGTTTTTTTTTTATCATTCGAATGGTTTGCTCTTATTTAGGTCCCGGTGTCTGGTCTAGTTGGAAAGAACATTCTTCTTTACTTCTCAGCTCAATGGTGCCCTCCCTGTCGTGCCTTTCTGCCCAAGCTAATCGAAGCATACCGCACAATTAAAGCAAAAGGCAGTGCATTCGAGGTGATCTTCATCTCAAGTGACAGAGATCAATCCACCTTTGATGAGTTCTATTCAGAAATGCCTTGGCTAGCCCTTCCATTTGGTGATGGAAGGAAACAAATCCTGAACAAGAAATTCAAGATTCAAGGCATTCCTACAGCTGTAGTCATTGGCCCAAGTGGCCGGACCATTACCAAGGAAGCTCGGAAGCAGTTGACAGCCTATGGGGCGGATGCTTTTCCATTTACAGAGGAACACCTGAAGCAATTGGAGGAAGAGCTTGAGAAAAAGGCAAAGGGGTGGCCAGAGAAAGTGAAACACGAACTTCATTCTGAACACGAGCTGATACGCACTAAACGCAGTTCATATAATTGCGATGGCTGTGGGGAAAGTGGATATAGTTGGTCTTTCTATTGCAAGCAATGTGACTTTGATCTTCACCCTAAGTGTGCTTTGAAGGAAGATGAAGATACTGGAACTGAAAAGGGAAAGGAAGGATTCATCTGTGATGGAGATGTGTGCCGCAAGGCTTAAGCAGGCAAGCACTACTTGTATTTGTATCTGGTTTTATGGGAGTTATGCTGTAATAAGTGTGCTATGTAAGATATTATTTGCTTGTGTGATTATGGTGGATGGCTCTCCTGTTATCGATAAGTAACTAAGAAGTGCAAGGGTGAAGGATTTTCATGTCCTGTATTTTGATTCGAAAAAAGAAATAAACAGCTTGGCCACCGGCTAAGTTCATGTGAATCCTGTGATCCAATTGAAACTTGGGAATCCATGGTGGGTGGGTGGGTGGTTCTCAAATCGCAATCAATTGTTAGGAGGTTTTTGTCATTCCTGAAGGAAAATGCTTATCAGTTCTGTCAAAAAATTGGGAAGAGGTGCTGCTAGACATGATGCCATTGCGCCACTGTCTTCGTTTCTATCCGGCTGGATGAAGAAACATCCTCACCTCCGGAGCAGATATTCCTGTAAAGGTAAATTACTGCTGAATAACTAGATATAATGAAACAGACTTAACTAGGTAAAATACTATGTTTTTTTTTTTTTGGTTTTTCTTGTTAGTCAACTTGATTTAAATTCTTTATATTTGGGCATAGACATTATAGGATTCAGGATGACATGTGTGTTAGAGTATAAAATAGAGAGTATACAATATGTATAAATAGTAGTTGTTGTAACACATAATGTGGGTGACATGTATTCTTTTCTTCTAGGTTAACTCGAGTCAAGTTAGGTAATCGAGGACTTGACCATTTAAACAAATCAACCATAAACCGAGTTTAATAAATATGATTAAGAGAACATTCATACTGAATGATAGAATGTTGCATTTAAAAATTATCTCTTCCTCTCATGCATAAATAAGGCCTCTTTCTTTAGCCTTTGCCTTTTTGTAGGCTATTAGTCCAAGATCCCATGTATGCTTGTTCATATATTTCAACTATTCTTTACATACATGCTTCATTTGTATTAAAATTTATTAAGGAAAAAATCAATTACAAAAGTATCAAAATTAAAATATATTAATTCTAATTTGTTAATTAAGAAATTCATTCTTAAATAATGTAAAAGGTTTCATCCATTTAGTGTTTATATTTGTTTACCAAGAAATATAGGATGTTTGGAACCAAATCATGCATAGAATTGAATTCAGTTTCAAATGTGATTTGAATTCAATTGATTCAATTATATTGTTTGATATATATATATATATATATATATATTGAATTAAAAATATTTATTATTTTATTCTTTAATCATTTTTAAAAAGAGAAAAAAAGGATTGTAATCTGTCTATATTATTAATCCCTTATTTTTTCTACAAACACCAGTCAAACAAGAAAAATGAATTAGCTATATGCTATAAAGCTTATTTGATAGTGACAGTGTCATTTTCACCCTCCATTGCAGTAGGCTTCCTCATCTTTCTGTAACCATCACCAGCCACCATTCTTGATGCCGCCAGTTTATGATTATTCGTTAAAGTTCGGCTAAAATATAAAAAAATTCAACAATGATTTTGTTCATTTTTTTCGTAAACTTTAATTATTAGGGTATAAAATTACATTGTAAAGTACATCTATAGGTATTAAAAAGACAATAAATGTAGTGATAAAATTTTGTTTTTAGAACAATTAGAATTTTAACCCAATGAGATAGATACTCCCTCACGAAGAGAGATTTACTTCGAGCCTTAGAAAAGACTAACGAATAAAAAATTTAACTTTGAAAAGCAATCAAACAACAATGCATCTTACCTTAGGTAAGGTACACTAGGGTGATGCGTCTTCTCCTTGTACATCATGTCATTTTACCCAGATTCTCGCAGACCATTAAGTTTTCTAGTGACCTTAATACTAGTTGTCAAGTTCTAAAAATTATAATTGTAATTTTATAATTATAAAAAAACCATTTCCCACGTGTCGCTTCCCCTCTCTGGGATAATAATGCGCGGGATGAGTGAAAAATCGATTGTCACGACAATAGACATGACTTTTAATCTAATCATTGGATTAAACTAAAGAATTTCCTAATGATTTTAAATGTCTTGTTTTATATAGAGTTTAAATACCATAGAAATAAGATATCAAGAGGGCCTAATGATAAAGACCATAAGGTACTTTACAAGAATTGTATATATTAACTAAAATATAAAACGCGTCCTGGTTTCACTGTACTAATCCACGATAACTTACATATTAATATATATTTCCGTGTATGATAAGCAAGATATTGCGTTGGATGATAGGCGCGGGTTTTGGTCGGGAAGGGCGTGGGTTCAAATCCCATTCTCAACATATATTTGTATTTTGCAAGGAATAATATTTCCTATTAATATATAATGTCAGGAGAGCAGAACGAGATATAGCTATGGCTGAGTTAGTCAAAGCGCAGGTTTTGATTGGAAAGGGCGTGGGTTCAAATCCCACTCTCAATATACTTCTATTTATTTGGAAATGTGTTTGATTTTTTAAAAAAATATTTTTTATTTAGAAATATATTAGAATAATAATTTTTTTAAAATTATCACATGAAAATAATTTAAAAATATTAAAAAATACAATGTTTAGACAGTGTTTGTTTTCTGTCGGTATTTATTTATATATGCTTTTAAATTATTATGTTTTAGTTCATTTTTTGTCGGGGTTTTATTTTTATTCAGTTTTGTTATGAAATTTTAATTTATGTTCGTATTAATTTTAAAATTAATATTGCTTCTTTTTTCTTTTTTTTTGTATTTTCTATTATTTTATCTGTTTTTCAGATCAAATAATTTTATGATTTTATTGTTTGCTCAATAATAACGATAATTTTAGTGATTTTTTTTATTTTTTTTTGTTAAAATATTTTGATTTTTTTTGGGTAATTTAATGATTTTAATTGTTTGGACAATAATATTGATAATAATTTTAACTATTATAGTAATGAAAATAACGGTAACGTAGGGATGAATTTTCAATTTATGTTTTTATCTTTTTGTGATAGAAAATTAACTATTTATTTTTGTTATTTGATTATTGCAGATATTTTCATAATTTATATTTTGTTTTTAAATGTGATTTAAATTGAATTATAAAATGAATTAATCTTAATACAATAAATTTAATAATTCACATATCTGAATTTTCTTGCTTTTTAAATAATAATGATAATTTTATGCTGGTTATTTCATTGAAACCTACTAAACAGATAAATTTATATCGATTTAAAATTCATATATTTTATAGAAAACTTGCACTTCACAGAAATTCTGCACAGATTTATTATTTTGACTAAATTTATATTTTAACAAAAAAAAAACATTGCATTGGAAAAAATATCGTGCCACCCGCGACGAGGTGCGGGGGCATTGACTAGTATATATATATATATATATATATATATATATATATATATAGCGATGATTATTTTAAAATAATTTTTACTAAAAAAAATATTAAAATGATATTTTTTATTGTTTTTAATTATTTTTTAATTATCAACAAAAACATTAAAAAATTAATATAAAAAAAACACTTATAATGCTAAGAATAAAAATAAAATTCAAACAAAAAAAAGAGATTAAATGCATGTTTATTTTTTTATTTTCAAAGTGTTTTTCAAAAAAAAATTATTTATTTCAAAAACATTTTTTATTATTTTTAAATTATTTTAATATCTTGATATTAAAAGTAATTTTAAAAAATTTAAAAAATATATTATTTTAATATATTTTCATAAAAAATATACTTTAAAAATTAATTAATTTCACTTCAAATCATTTTTAAAAAAAACATGTGTTGATGTCTATCGCTGACGACAGTAGAACTTTCTCGAATCTACGTCATAATGTCTTCGTCATCACTCGACATTGTCTGTGAATAATAATTTCCTAGTCCTGGCGTGCAAATTATTTAAACCCAGGCAGACCCCTCACTGGTTAGCAATTGTTCTAGCCTTTCGAGTAGTTCATAACTTAGCCATGGCCACCGAAGGCTTTTCTCACGACCTTTCATCGCTTCTTTCTTCAGAAGAGAGGGACTTTCTCATCCGCAACAACGGTGATCAGGTACTGTTTTTAGCAGATGGGTTTCTCTGCTCTTATTCAAGTATATTCTTCTTATCTTCTTATAAGTTGCGTCTTTTTTTATATGAAATTGTAGGTTTTTCTCATAATTAAGATGGATATCATGTTTAAATAAGCCTGCAAGCCTTGCTGAAAAGCAAATTGATGATCAATTTCTGAAGCTTTATGATTAAGAAAGGCTCTTCTTTTTTTCTTCTCTCACTTTCAAGAAAAAGAAATCATGAATAAAGTTTTGATTTGTTAAGGGTTAATATATCTTCTGATAATTTTAGACATTAATTTTTAGGTTAAGGTCAGCAATTTGGTTGGGAAGATTGTGGGATTCTATTTCTCTGGTTCGTGGTGCGGGCCATGCCGTAACTTCACTCCACTGTTGATAGAAGTGTATGAACAGCTATCATCCAAGGGGGACTTTGAGGTGGTCTTCATTTCTTCTGACAGAGATGACGAATCCTTCAACAAATACTTCTCCAAAATGCCATGGCTTGCTCTTCCCTTCTCTGACGCGGAGACCCGCAAACGTCTTAAGGAAGTGTTCAAAGTAAGAGGGATCCCTAATCTTGTCATTTTTGATACTAATGGTAAGGTTTCATGCGACGATGCAGTCAGAACTGTCATGGAACATGGCGTGGATGGGTATCCGTTCAACCTTGATAGACTGAATTTCCTTAAAGAGCAAGAAGAGAATGCTAAGAAGAATCAAACCATAAGCTCTATCTTGGTTTCAAGCTCACGTGATTATGTGATTTCAAATGATGGAAAAAAGGTAAATGATTCATCCGATTAGCTAGTTTTTATATTGAATTGATGATGCCATCGTTCACATTTTTGGCAGTTTTAATGATGATGCCATAATTCTCAAACTTGCTATCTGTAATGGCAGATCCCTTTGCTGGACCTTGAAGGAAAAATGGTTGGCTTGTATTTCTCAATCCATGCTCATAGAATGTGCCGTGAATTCACTCCTAAACTAGTAGAATTGTACAAGAGGCTCAAGGAAAAAGGAGAGAAGTTTGAAGTAGTCCTAATATCTCTAGACCGTGAGGAAAACGACTTCAAAGAGAGTTTTGAGACAATGCCTTGGTTGGCATTGCCGTTTCAGGACAAGAGCTGCACGAAGCTAGCACGGTATTTTGAACTTGAAACCATTCCTACTCTTGTCGTAATTGGCCAAGATGGGAAGACTTTGAACCCAAATGTAGCTGAACTAATCGAAGACCATGGGATTGAAGCCTACCCATTTACACTGGGAAAGCTTGATGAGCTAGCTGCAATTGAAAAGGCAAAACTGGAATCACAGACGCTTGAGTCAGTTTTGGTTGATGGGGAAAATGATTTTGTGATTGACAAAAGTGGTTCCAAGGTAATGTTTTTGCTGTATACTATCCTCGCATGTTGTTATTGCATTGCTTTCAATAACTTGCTTATTATCACGATTTGAAAAAAGTTTTTTTTATCATTGGAATGGTTTGCTCTTGATTAGGTCCCTGTGTCTGGTCTAGTTGGAAAGAACATTCTTCTTTACTTCTCAGCCCAATGGTGCCCTCCTTGTCGTGCCTTTCTGCCCAAGCTAATTGAAGCATACCGCACAATTAAAGCAAAAGGCAGTGCATTCGAGGTGATCTTCATCTCAAGTGACAGAGATCAATCCACCTTTGATGAGTTCTATTCAGAAATGCCTTGGCTAGCCCTTCCATTTGGTGATGGAAGGAAACAAATCCTGAACAAGAAATTCAAGATTCAAGGCATTCCTGCAGCTGTAGTCATTGGCCCAAGTGGCCGGACCATTACCAAGGAAGCTCGGAAGCACTTGACAGCCTATGGGGCGGATGCTTTTCCATTTACAGAGGAACACCTGAAGCAATTGGAGGAGGAGATTGAGAAAAAGGCAGAGGGGTGGCCAGAGAAAGTGAAACACGAACTTCATTCTGAACACGAGCTGATACGCACTAAACGCAGTTCATATAATTGTGATGGCTGTGGGGAAAGTGGATATAGTTGGTCTTTCTATTGCAAAGAATGTGACTTTGATCTTCACCCTAAGTGTGCTTTGAAGGAAGATGAAGATACTGGAACTGAAAAGGGAAAGGAAGGATTCATCTGCGATGGAGATGTGTGCCGCAAAGCTTAAGCAGGCAAGCACTACTTGTATTTGTATCTGGTTTTGTGGGAATTGTGTTGTAATAAGTGTGCTATGTAAGATGTTATTTGCTTGTGTGATTATAGTGGATGGCTTTCCTGTTATCCATATGTAAACTAAAAACTATCCAAGGGTGAAGGATTTTCATGTCCTGTATTTTGATATGAAAAAGAAATAAACAGACCGGCTAAGTTTATGTGAATCCGGTGATCCAATTGAAACTTGGGAATCCATGGCAGGTGGGTGGTTCTCAAATCTCAAGTTATTTTGTTTTTCATTTTGTGTATTTTTTTTAATCTAAAATGATTTATGAGGGTTATGTTGTTTTGATAGTTTATGGGAAGCCATAGGTACATAACCGTCAAAAGAATGAGATAGTAAAGAAAGTTTGGGATCATCTCCAAATGTTATTTACTCCATCAAATTTTGCAAAACAGTATATATTAACTCTTCACTATAAAAATATGAGTATTTAGAAGTTTTATTCTATCATGATATATTTTTGGGGTCAATTGTCTCTTACATATGTAAAAGCATGTGGTGTCTATATTGATCGTAGAAAGCAACAACGATTGGTACGATTTTTAATAGTAATTTGCAATAATTTTGAAGGACTTAGAGGTTTAATTTTGCATCGTTCTTCACTTTCCTTTGTTGATTCAGTTGCAACAAGTTATTGGCTGAATAAATGTCTTTATTCTTCTTCTAAAGAAGAAATTCTTTTTAATCCTTCAATATTAGCAAAATTTAAAAAAAATCATTCTCTAGTAATCAAAATAAACCTTACACAAGGGTTGTTTTCGACGAGTACAGTTTGTATATGCAAGAGGGTTATTGGAAGATTTGATGTCCTAAGCTGAGATGGTAGAATCAAATCATAAATTTTGATAGTTGATCATAATCTAATGCTCATAAATCATCTAGGGATACAAACCACCACACCATAATAATACAACACAACTTCATCTAGTTTTTTAATATATCTTAGTACTCTGACTTTGAAGTTTAAGAAGTTTATCTCCTCACAATCACAAACTATATTTGCTTCTATTTTTGTAGGTCAATTGTCATATGGTTCTTCAAATATGTCACATTCTATATAGGGTTTGGATTCTAGTGCTTCACATCATATGTTTACAGATTTTTCATCTTTCATATCTATGTCTTCTTTGACCTCGATTCATGTCATGCCTATTAATGACATTTCTATGCTTTTAGCAGGTATCGGTTTTGTTATCACTCCTCATATGTCTCTCTCTAATGTTTATATCATTCTGAGTCTCACATTAAATCTTGTTTGTTAGTGCAATATATGATTCTGACAATTATTTAATTTTTTTTTGTTATGTGTAGAATTTGCAGTCTCAAATTGATTGAGACAGGTCATATTGAAGAAAAAAAACTATATATTTTGGAGTAATTGAAAGTGTTAACTATTACTGTTGATATTACCGGTAGTGCTAATTTGTCTTTTTTTAGATTGAATTATTTCTTTTCTAATTTTTATTTATGATATTTTCATCAAGGATATGTTTTCTTTCCATTTAATTTTTTTAGCATGCATAGGAGCCTTAAAAACTTTAAATACTTATGATATTTTAGATTATAGTAGATGTAAACTGAGAAAAAAATGTGTATATATATAAACATAATAATAACAAGAAAAACTAGAAGGGCTGTAGCCTAATCTCCACCGTTAATCATAGCATTACAGCTCTCCTTATGCGTTACGTGTCCCATGAGTCTGATCACACGGTTTTTATAACATCTTCAGTCTTCTGCCAGTATATCTCAATTTTGCAGATCAAATCATCTCTCTCGCTTTCTCGGTAAGATTCTTCCTCTATCTCTCTACTTTAGCCATGTGATCCGCGTTTAGAATTATTACTTCAATTCTTTCGTTAATTCCGTAATTATGATCTAGGGTTTGGGGTGTTAATTAAATTGAATTGTTATGTTTGGGTGATCGTTGTAATTTTTGGTGGTTAGATGGATTGGCAAGGACAGAAAAAAGCGGAGCTATGGATGCAGATACTGCTGCTAGCTTTCTCGGTGGGGGCTTTAGCTACAGGTTATATAATAGGATCGTTTCGAATGATGATGCTAATTTACGCCGGTGGAGTGGTTTTTACCACATTGGTTACTGTCCCTAATTGGCCCTTCTTCAATCGCCATCCTCTCAAGTGGTTGGACCCAAGCGAAGCTGAGAAGCACCCTAAGCCACAGAAGGCTGTGGTTTCCAAGGACAAGAAGAAATCGTCCAAGAAGTAGGTTGGTTTTGTTAATTTTGACTGGTTTTTTAGTCTTAGCATTTGTTTGCTAGGGTTTTTAAATCGTCAATTTAGTGGATGGAATGAAACATTATTGGATGAATTGGATGTTAGAATAACTTTGTTTTGCTATAAATTTTATACCTTTTAGACAATTGAATTCGAGTTTCAGTTACTGTTTTTGACTTTTTGTCCATGCTTGTTTTCTTCTTGGATTTTAGAGTGACAGCAGCAGGTTAATATGATTATTAGAATGGATAGCCAATGTTAAGAGTACTGCATTTTTTTTAATAGACGAGAACTAGACCAAATTCATCCTACTGTTAACAGAATGCAAGTTCCTGCATGTTCAGATGTTTCTTAGCCATTGGATTTTGAAAACTTGATTGCTAAACTTATAGAAAATGATAGACATTGTTTTATCCAATGGCTTGAAATGGGTGTTATTTGAGACAGATGCTTATAGTGATACAGGAAATGGATCCTGGTTTTGTTCTGGATGAAGCGGGTTTGCTTTTTCATAAGGGTTTGTTGTTTTTGTTGATAAGTAATACTATAGACTGTTTCGTCTCTCAAATATAACTGAGTTGATTATTAAGAGAGAATGCTGATGATAAAAGTGAGGTATATGATTCTTTCAATTCTAGTTTTTTGGATGAGTAAATTTTCATTTCACTATCAAGAAAGCACCAAGGCTAAACCTGCTGCATTTGCTGAAGTGGGTGTACATTTGATACAATTCTCAGTTAAAGAATCTTGAGGAAAGGGTTTACTGCTGAAGCTATTAACAGGAACTAAGAAACAAAGTATTGCATTATACCCATGAACAAAGTGGAGTTGCAATGATATGATTCTAGATAACTTCATTTACTGCCCCCTTTGAGCTTCATTTGTGAAGAAATTGATCTTTTAATTGCAGGATGAGCCATATGTCTTCTATCTGGTCTGGTATTTTTTGCTGTTGGAAAGAATTATGATATTTCTCTTACATTTGCTTTCCTTTTCTCGCTATTGACATCCAACTCTTGAACAGTCTTCAAAATTTTAAATTACATCACAATGTTTACAATGCATCACAATTTTGTTGTACACTTTAATTCAGCACTTTGAACATTTTTCGTTCTTTCTCTGAATTTATGTAATCCTGCATAATTTTAAGAAATGCTGGAACTCGTTGTTGTGTTTGGTTGAAAATTTATGATTATTTACAAGTATAATTTCCTGAAGGGAAAATGATATTAAGTTTAAAATAAGAAACTAATTCCCCTTATATGAGTCATTGTTCTTTTGTTTGGATGAACATTGTTAAATTGATGGAACTAGTGGGTGGGTTATATTGTATGACTGGATGAGAAGTGAAGGGCCTCTGAAGTAATCACAGTGGAGAACCGTAAACTGCAGCTTTGGGTGACGTGAGATGAAATTCTTTGCCCAGAAAGTGGTAGGGGGGTGCTCCCCTTTAATTTTTGGCTTCTCTTGTGTTTAGCCTTTCGTCCTGTCCACACTCCTAACAATCGAAAAATTGATTTTGATTCAACTATTTCAACATTTTTTTTTTTTTTGGATTTGAGGAAATCTCACCTCTTTTGTAGGTTTAGTTGAATAAATAAAATTTTAACTATCTCAGATTTTTACAAGAAATATACATCTTGACTCTGATTCGAACTCGAAACCTGCGCAGTTTTTAATTCTTTTATCACACTCTGGGAGACAGCTATTTCAAGATGCTAATCTGATTTGGTATAATCGAACTCCTCTTGGATCAAGACATGTTTCACTAATCTATAAAAATATTTACTGAATCATTCACATAATTTATTTAGATTAAATTATATTATACCACTATTTCAATATTTAAAACTTTTACTTTTTACAGGTCAAATATAAATTATTGAACCCTTGTTTTTGGGCTTTAGCATCCACTACAATCGACCTCAAGCTTCTCAATAAAGTCACAAGCGGAGATGGAGAAGAAAAAAACCAACAATTTCCTCTTTCAATTGGTCGAGACTATATATTTTATTCTTGAATTATAATAAAGAAGTCTCAATTATACTAGTGATATACTTAGATAGGTGATCCACGTTGTTTTATAGCATTGACTGATTTATTTATTCTATATATAAAAATAAAATAAAATGAGAGAACCAGTCTTGTAAGCAGAGCCAAGAAAGTGTAATTTGAAGGGGCAAAAATCATCTTCAACTTGAAAAAAAAAAATACAAACAACTAAAAATAAATGAAAAGGCTGGGGTAAAATACCAACCGATTCTATAAAAAAAAATTAAAAATACCCCTGAATTAAATAAGCACGCTAAAAAATAAAATAATAATTATAATATTACAATCCATAGATTAAATAATCAATGTCAATTGCTACATTAAAATGCTTTTAGTGTGGCTGCAAGGAACCATCCTCTTGTAGCATCAAGCCTTGTCAGATTTTTCACTTTCCTCTCTCCATCTTAAAAAGAATTAGATTCGTCCCTACCATTAGGCATCTTAATTAAATCATATTATATATATATAAACAATGGTTATCGCCAAGACATCTAAAAAAACCCTGCTACTTGGCATAAAATATCTCGTCAACCATCCACACGGTTTTGTTTTCTTGTTTATTTTCTTCAAGGAAGAGCTTAATTCACTTTAAAAAACAAAATCTACAGGATTGGTTTGATAATTAGAGAAAATTTCTTCTTTGACTTAATTTTATAATTTCAAATTTTAAAATGAATGTTAATTTTTTGTATATAATTCCTTGTAATACACCGAATTAATGTGAGAAATGTGTTTTTTAAAATTTGTTTGAAGAGAAACTTAGTGTTGAAGTTATTTTTCAAAGTGTTTTTCGTTCAAAAAATATTTTATATTTTTTTAAAATTATTTTTGACATCAACACATTAAAATAATTTAAAAACTCCAAAAACCTTAATTTAAACAAAAAAACAAATTGAATTGTTTTAAAATATTTTTTCTTGTTTCCCAAGTATCTCCTAGCTTGTTTAACACGCAAATGGACCGAAAATATACTTTTCTCTTGATAATAGTTGATGTATTTGAAAATTAACGATACCATAAAATTATTTTTAAAAAATGATTTCAAATTTCAGGTCAACGATGGTGGACCAGTTGCATAGAGTTGTTGAGAGAGAGAAAAGCAGTGTAGAGTTCTTACTTTTTCCATAGTATTGTAACAACTTTGAATTAGGCACGCCATAGACCCGTCAACGGAGCTAAAGATTTAGTCGTTGGATCAAGTGATGGGGTCTACACTTTATATGCCACGCACCCTCCTGCTGCTCTCTTTCCTTTGAAAATGCAGATAAAAAATATATGCCATGGCTAATCACGGCGAGCCCAAGCGAACCACCGACCGGTATTCCATGCGCGTAGAGGTCGCACCAAGACTCGACATTAGGATATAGGGATAGCCCATGCTCCAGCCGTCAACTTCTACTCTACTCTACAATTAGACCCAGGTAGATTTGAGGCTTGTTTTGTGTTTACCGTATCAATTAATTTTTTATTTGGAGATGTATTACAATAATTATTATTTTTTAATTGTTTTTAATATCAACATTAAAACAATATTAAACATTAAAAATAATTAATTTTAAATAATAAAAAAAACAAAGAAAAACAGGCTCTTAATCCGTATTCTTAACCACCACCACCGAGTCCACCATTATTGACATTAAGCAAACTACATAAATAATCAGTAAGCAAGTGACAACCCCTGGGAATGGGAATTAAATTACTAGATGAAATTGTTGATAAAATTATTTTTTATTGTGTTTTTTATTTAAAAAAATATCAAAATAATATTTTTTTATTTTTAAAAGTTATTTTTGATATTACAACTCAAAATGATTTAAAAATATTAAAAATTAAATTTTTAAAAATCATTTTGAAACAGAATACGTAACCAGGCTAAATCTTACCGAGTGCGCGTGTATATTTTGAAAATTTAAGTTCTGGGCTCCACGACAAGAAGGTAGCTTTCCAAAGTCATACGTCGGTGAGTTGCAGTTAAAAAAATATCATGGATTATTTGCACATTAATAATAAATCAACGAAAATTGGAAATGGGAACAAAAGATATCTGTCCTCCAGCTGATTTATCAACCAAAATGTTGTTATTACATGGATTCTCCTGTTCCATGACACCATACAAAGGTAGAAGCCACAGCCTCCCCTCACAGAACCTGCCTGCTTATCAGATAAATTGATTTTAAAAATATTTTTTATTTATAAATATATTAAAATAATATTTGTATTATTTAAAAAAAATTATTTTTGACATCAACATATTAAAATAGTCTAAAAATATATAAAAACAAATTAAAATACAAATACAAAAAAAAATTTAATTGTTTTCAAAAAAACTTTTGAAATATAGTATAAACGGGCATTACATCGCGGAAATTAATCTTTGACCAACCACGTCATCACTGAATGAATTTACTTGAGATTGTTTTATTTATTTATAAATATATTAAAATAATATTTTTAAAAAATATATTTTATTAATATAAAAAATCTAAAAGCTTGCGAAATTTAAAATGAAAATAAAAAAGTTTTTAATCTTTTTCAATAACAAACATGGGCTTAAATTGACAATCGCAGCCGACAAAACCACCAACCGTGGTCCATGACACATACAGCGCTGGTGCGCGATATCTCCTGTCCTAGTCCCACCAATATCTATCTCCCACCACCACCAGATTCTACAAATTATTTCAAAAACTTATTTATTTTAAGCCTTTCGTCATTTAATCTACACATTATTTTATTTTTTTACAGCTGGTATTTTTTTCATGGGACAACTGACCCAATACGGCCTCAGCACTTCATTTTCTTCATCATTGCACATAATTTAATTAAATTGAGTTTGTTAGTATCTTTGTTTTTCTTGTGAAAAGATATTTTTAAAAAATCTGATTTTAAATTATTATTTTTATATATTATTTAAAAATAATAATCTCTTCTACCTACCATGATACTACACAGCCTCAAATGTAATAAATTTTTATTTTAAATTAAAAATAATATTTTTAGATTATTTTAACATACTGATATCAAAGATAATTTTTTAATAATAAAAAAAAATATCATATTAATATATTTATGACTAAAAATATTTTCAAAAATAATTTCAACTACACTTCTTAAACAGACATCGACCACTCCAACCAGGCTCACAAATAATGACCACTCCAACCAGGCTCACAAATAATGTATAAAAAAATAGAATTTCCTCCTATTAAAAACAAAAAATAATTTGCATCTGGTCAATGGAGTACCGATAAAATCGAGTGATTCTTCAACCTTTTACCAGCAAGGTGACACGCCACATTCTCTTACAAGCTACAAATTATCCATTCCACAATTATTACAGGCAATTCTTTTCTTAAATAAAAAATCAGTTCAAGTGACGCTCGAGTTTCTTTCAACTACTTCAAAAATAAACTAAATTCACATCAACTAATGCATTTAAAATAAATAAATAAATAATATTAAAAGAGTAAAATCAATATAAAAACCCCCTTCTTTGTTCCTTTGCACACACATTATTTTTTATTATGTACTATTCTAATACATGTGGGTTAAGCCTATTTGAGATTGTATTTCAAAAGTATTTTTTTGAAATATTATTTGATTTTTTTATTTTTTATTTTAATTTTTAAAAAATTATATTTTTGGATCATTTTCATGTGTTTAATATACTATGTTAAAATAAATTTTAAAACATAAAAAAATATTAATCTAATAATAAAAATAATCAATAACATGATTTCAAACACTACCTAATTTTGCAAAGAGTTCATGTAACATAGTAGTGTAAGAAAAAATAAAAATCTTAAAAACCTGTTAATAATATTAATTGACCCATGGTCTTAGGACAACATTTAAAAAGAAATCCATGTAATAATCTCTCACACACACACATGGTAACAGCACTAAAGAATAGTAGCTGTCGTCAGTGTCCTTTCTTAGGACTTTCCGGTGGTGTTAACGAGGAGGAATAATAGAAATCAGAAATCTAATCCTGACGTGGTGGCGCCCTGTCAGTTTTATCTTGAAAACTGCCATTCGGGCCTCTATAAAACCCTCATTTTATGCTTCTTCTGTAAGACCGAATCTCTGTATCCATACCAGCTCCCTTATCCACCTCTCCACGCGAATTTTCTATTTTTTTTCCCTTTCTTAGCCAGGTCAATTCTCTCTCTCACTCTTAACACCTCTTCACATAAACTTCTGGCCTCAATTTTCTTGGCTGGATCTGTCAGCATTTTGATCAAAGTTTTTCTTTTGTTTTATCCTGATGATGTTTCACTGCTTGTCTTCTTTCTCATTCTAAGCTGTGCTATCCTGCAATAATTTATCAACGTAAGGTAATGATATCCTGTTTTCGTCACCCCGTTTTCACTCTCTGCATGTCTTGCTTATTGCCATCTCTCCGTTCCTCTGCGAGTTCACTCTAGGATTTGAATTCTGTGGTTTGGTTTTTGTTCATGCTCTGTTTTTATCAACCTCTAGCTATTGACCTTGAGATCAGGTTCTTTAAGCTTCTGCTTTGTGGGTTTTCGGTAATTAAGGATGTAAATCAAGATCTCTGTTCATGCTGCCTGAATGTTTCTCCTGTTTGTTATTTTTTCTCTTCTATCGTGACTGAATGGTTGGTTACTGTGATTCTGTGGAAATCAGGGGTCCGGTGTGGATTTTTGTTTTGAGAGTGGTGTTTGCTTTGAGATGCTGATTATTTTTTCACTATAATATTTCATGTTCGGTAATTTTTTAGTCAAATAGTGTTCTTTTTATGTGATCCAGGTAATTAATTATCAACTTCAGTAACAATTGAAGTCGCAGCAGGCTGAGGCTTCCTGAGTTTTATGGTTCTTGACTGGTATGCATAAATAGATACATATGTACTTGGATTTCCAATTTTTGATTTCATGGATGAATGTTGCGTTTTTAGTGTTTTCTCTCTCCTTCATCTGCAGGGATCTGGGCTGCGTGTGGGGGAAGAGACTATTTAAAACTCTACAAAGAAGAGCTTTTTGTATGGAATCAAACAGGGCAAAACACAGGAATCCCTTGGCATTTACCTCTCAATTGATTCGATCTGCAGCTTCTTTTATGCCCCTTTCTCTTAAAATTCCAACAGGGAATAGTTAACTTAAATTTTATTAATCAAGTATTAATTCATTGTTTCCAAGGTCCTTCTAGATTCTAGGGAGATATAATAAACTACATCAATCATCTCCATCTCCAGTCAATTATAGAAAATGTCTGGTTTTACGTGTAAGAAGAGATTCTTAGACACAAGCATGTCTTTCTCCACTTTGATCACACATGAAAATCCTCCAGTGTACTCAAAAAGCAAACTTCTGTTAGCTTCGCGAGTTGCTGCTGATGATATTGACGGCTCCATTCTACCTGGATTGCCTGATGACGTGGCAAAGTATTGCTTTGCACTTGTTCCTCGCCGCTACCTCCCAGCTATGGGTGCTGTTTGCAAGAAATGGAGGTCATTTCTTAAAACCAAGGAGTTCATCACTGTGCGAAAATTAGCTGGCTTGCTTGAAGAATGGCTTTTTGTGTTAACTATGGATTCTGGAGGAAAAGAAAGCCAGTGGAAGGTTCTGGATTGTTTGGGAGTCAAACGTCAGCTTCTTCCACCAATGCCTGGTCCTACAAAGTCTGGGTTTGGGGTAGTTGTTCTAAATGGAAAGCTTCTTGTCATGGCTGGCTATTCAGTGGTTGACGGGACTGGCACTGCCTCAGCAGATGTTTATGAATACGACTGCTACCTCAACAGGTTTGTTTTCTGTCAAGCATGACAATCTCTCTTTACCTCTTGGAATTATTGTCGGTTTGATTTGGATTTTTTCTCTCTGAAACTGACATCTCGGCCTAGTGGATTACGGTTGTTTGCTAGCCAGGAGGGAAAATCTTTTTGTTTGGTATTTCTGAAATCTTAATTAGGCGGATTTATGAAATGCTTGGCTCACAGGGAAAAATCTAAATGACGCATGTAGTCGTTTCTGTATTCTTGTGAACCGGGACCTTCCACACCCAGGTACACAGATATATCAACAGGGTCAGTGATCTTATCGTTTTTTGGAGAAATTTCAAATCAAACAGGAAACTTGTACAATTTACAGAACCTTTTGAATGTGCTTGCAAATGGGATTCATCACCTTGATTGACCACCCTCCCTTATCTGGCTGATCTAATTAAAGTAACTATAGAAGTAGGACGCACCGAAGAAGTTCAAATAATTCATGTCAGGGCTAAGGGCCAGGCACATCAAATATGTTTCCGAGCACTGTTACAGCATACGATTTCATTCTAGGCCACCTCTGCAGACTTTAGTCTGAGATTTACAGTGTATAATGCATTACCTTTCTATAGCTTGAACTCTTCATTAAAACATATTCGTTGTAATTGCAGTTGGAGCAAATTGTCGAGCATGAATGTCGCTCGGTATGATTTTGCCTGTGCGGAGGTTGATGACAGGGTCTACGCTGCCGGAGGGTACGGAACGGGAGGAGAAAGTCTCTCCAGTGTTGAGATGTATGATCCTGACACTGACAGGTGGACCCTGATAGAAAGTCTTCGCCGCCCAAGATGGGGTTGCTTTGCCTGTGGCTTGGAGGGCAAGCTTTACGTCATGGGAGGAAGGTCAACCTTCACCATAGGCAATTCAAGGTTTGTGGACGTGTACAGCACAGAGAAGCACACGTGGTGCGAGATGAAGAATGGCCGTGTGATGGTTACTGCCCATGCTGTTCTGGGGAAGAAGCTCTTCTGTATGGAGTGGAGTAACCAGCGGAAACTATCAGTATTCAATCCGGAGGACAATTCATGGAAAACGGTGTCGGTTCCGTTGACTGGGAACTCAAGCATTGATTTTCGGTTTGGAATCCTTGATGGAAAACTCCTATTATTCTCGCTGGAGGAGAAGCCGGGTTATCGTACGCTTGTGTATGATCCGAATGCTTCGCCAGGTTCCGAATGGGGCGCTTCTGATATAAAGCCATCTGCACGCTGCTTGTGTAAATTGAATAAGAGAAGATTGAATCTGCAAAATTGTATTCTGTATTGAACCTTTGAGAGAAATATATACAATTGATTACATGATAATCTCTTCCTATAATAAAGCTATTTACTGCTACAATAATGCAGAATTCTAAGGGATCCGATTACATTCAATGAATCCTAAATGGAAATAAATACAATGAATTAACTGTAAATTCCAACACTCCCCCTCAAGTTGGAGAGTGGATGTCTTGCAATCCCAACTTGCGAACCATAGGAATAAAAAATTCTTTTCCCAATGGTTTTGTCAAAATGTCAGCCAGCTGATTTTCAGAACTCACAAATCTTGTCTCTACGGAACCATCTTGAATTTTATCTCTTATAAAATGGCAGTCCATTTCTATATGTCTCGTCCGTTCATGGAAAATAGGATTCGCTGCTATGTGTATCGCAGCCTTATTATCACAATACAACAATGCTGACTGTTGATGCAACACACCCAAATCTTTAAGCAGGCAACGAAGCCACGTCAACTCGCAACAAGCTCCCGTCATAGCACGATATTCTGCTTCAGCCGAAGATAAAGATACTGTCTTTTGACGCTTTGATCGCCATGAAATCAATGAGGGACCTAGGAATACGCAGTATCCTGTGGTCGATCTCCTCGTAAGTGGGCATCCTGCCCAATCTGAGTCCGAGTAAGCTCGCAATCTAAGATCACTGGTCGCGGAGAAGAAGAGTCCTTGACCAGGCGCAGATTTCAGATATCTCACAACCCGTAAAGCTGCTTCCCAATGATCCTTTCGGGGTTGATGCATAAACCTGCTTAATATGTGAACAGAATATGTAATATCTGGCCTTGAAACCGTGAGGTATATCAACCTCCCAACCAATCGTCTATATCGCTCTGGATTTTTGAGTATTTCACTTCTGTCAGATAATTTCAAGCTGCGTTCCATGGGAGTATTGATGGGAGCTGCTCCCAGCAAACCTGCATCCTTAATAATTTCCAATGCGTATTTTCGTTGAGAGATAAAAATACCAGCTTTGGAGGTGGAAATCTCAATACCAAGGAAATACCTCAATTTACCAAGATCTTTAAGATGAATTTTTCTATGCAGGAATTTCTTGATGTCAGCTATGCTTACGGGATCATTACCGGTAATTAAGATGTCATCTACATATATCAAAAGAACAGTAAATGACTTGCCTTGCTTTCTGACGAAGAGAGAATAATCAGCTTTTGATTGCTCATAACCAGCTGATCGTATGGCCTCGGAGAACTTGGCAAACCATTGCCGTGACGCCTGCTTCAACCCGTACAATGACTTGTGTAAACGGCAGAATAAGTGTTCCTCCCCTGTCTCCGAAGCCCAGGCGGTGGAGACATGTAAATCTCTTCATGTAGATCACCGTGGAGGAATGCGTTATTAACGTCTAGTTGATGAAGATTCCAACCACGGGCAGCAGCCAGAGCTAATAGACACCGAACTGAGATGATCTTGGCTGTTGGGGAGAAAGTATCCTGATAATCAATTCCGGCCAATTGGGTGAAACCCTTCGCCACTAGCCGTGCCTTGAACCGTTCAATTGACCCATCGGAGTTATGCTTTACCTTGAAAACCCAACGGCAACCGATCGGAGTCTTACCAACTGGTAGAGGAGTGAGTGACCAAGTGCCATTGGCTTGAAGAGCTTGTAGTTCGGTCTGCATAGCTTGTTGCCATTCCGGATAGGCAGCTGCCTCAGAGTATGATTTTGGTTCCGTGACAGATTCAATTTTGGCAACAAAGGAATGATAAGCAGGATTATATCTGTGGTAGGAAACAAAATTGGACAAGGGATAACGTGTACCTTTGGTCGGAGCTGGAACGAAGGAGGGCGATTGACCGGAGTAAACAGCGGAGCAGATGTAATCGTTGAGCTTAATTGGAGGAACAATTTGGCGGCTGGAGCGACGTAAGGTTGATGGAGATGTAATTGTAGGTATTGGAGAGGTGGGGGACGGTTCAAGCTCAGGCGAGATGGGGAATTGAAGGGCTGGTGGTTCGATCAGGGAAGACGAAGATTGGGAATTTGGAATTGGGGAGGATTGTGTGGGTGACGGGTTGTCGGCTGGAGAGGGCGTGTGATCTGTGTGGATAAGTGATGGTTGGCTGGGCCGAGGGTTATGAAGTAATGGATCGGGAGATGGGGCTGAGTTTAGTGTATGGGGGCTGGGCTGTGGGCTGGGTTGAGTGTGAGGCGGAAAAAGATAATGGGGCGGGGCTGGGAGCGGAATGGGTTGATGAATGGGCTGATGAATAGGATCAGAGTTTTGTGTTAATGAATGTGGGGCTGATGAATGTGGCATAGGTGAAGGGTTGACCGTGGCATATGGAAAAATATTTTCATGAAATTTGACATCCCGGCTAGTAAAAACTTTTTTTGTTGATAAATCAAATAATTTGTATGCCTTTTGACCGATTGGATATCCAATAAAAATAGAGGGAATGGCACGTCGGTCAAATTTGTGAGAAGTGTGAACATTTGTGGCATAAGTGAGACAACCAAAAACGCGGAGATGAGAATATGAGGGTGGTTTGGAATAAAGAAGTTCAAAAGGCGTTTTAAAAGAGATAACCGGTGAAGGTAGCCGATTAATTATGTGGACAGCCGTGAGGGCACATTCTCCCCAAAATTGTGAAGGGAGTTGAGCATGGAATTTTAAAGCACGGGCAACTTGTAAGATGTGTCTGTGTTTGCGTTCTACTACCCCATTTTGTTGAGGAGTGTAAACACAGGAAGTTTGAAAAATGACACCTTTATCTTGAAAAAAAGAGCGAAGTGAGATAAATTCTCCACCATTGTCACTTCGAAAAATTTTAATGCGAGATTCGAATTGAGTGAAAATATAACTGAAGAAATTTTGTAAAATTGGTTTTGCTTCAGTTTTGTGACGCATTAAAAATATCCACGTGAAACGTGTATAGTCATCAACGATGGTGAGAAAATAATTAGCGCCAGAAATAGATGGATGTCGATAACGACCCCAAATGTCACAATGAATAATATCGAAGGGTTTGATAGATGAAATAGTACTAGTACCAAAAGATAGACGACTTTGCTTAGCCAAAGGACATATGTGGCAAGCAATTTTTGACTCAACGGAAAAATTTAAAAAATTTTTAGCAAGGAAACTTAAGCGGGAAGGTGAGACATGTCCTAGACGATTATGCCACAGGTCGGTAGAGGAGAGAGTAAGGTTGCATGCAGGATGATTTGTAGTTGAGGAAGGTTTGGTGAGGGTTTTCTCTGTCGCTAGTGCCACCAAATAGTATAGGCCGTTTCGTTGTTTACCCAAACCAATCGTCCTCCTCGTAGCCAGATCCTGCAAAATACACCAATAAGGGAGAAAAGTCACTGAACAGTTCAAACTCTTTGTCAAACGACTGACTGACATCAAGTCAACTTTGAATGTAGGCACAGATAATACATCATGCAGATAATAGACTGAATTTAAGGGTAAAGACCCCTTTGCAATAATATCTGCCTTGTCTCCACTAGGTAACAGCACAGGTGGTAGTGAACAGTTCTTATTTTCATTCAACAATTCAGGTGAAGAAGTGATATGGTCTGTAGCCCCACTGTCAATAATCCAATTATCGTTATCAAGTTCAGACAAACCTGGCTTTGTTACTGCATTTGCCTTTGAACTAGAACTGTCCTCTTGAGTATTTAGGAGTGACAAAAGCTGCTTGAGTTGGGTTTCTGATAACGAAACCGTAGGCCTTACCTCATCTTTATGGGACATTTCAGATACCTGGTTGGCTGAGGGAAAAGCATTGTGCTGACTGCCAATTGACTGACTGCCAATTGGACTTGGTGGGTACCCATTCATCCTTGCTGGAAACCCATTTAATTGACTTGCTGCCCGTGGGTGTCTTGATGGAAAACCATGCAATTGAAAACACTTTTGCACCCAATGTCCCATTTCTCCACAGTGGCTGCATTGAGGTCGTCCCCTTCCCGAACCAAAACGACGCCGGTCTTGGTCAAAACGGCGTTCTCCCTGCGGTCGAGCATCACGGGGCTGAGGAGGACGATTCACGGAGGAATGATATGGGCGATCTGTTTCATGCCCAAAATTTCTTTTTCCTTGATTATTATGGCGCACTGCCATGGCTGCACTTCCACCTGTCATCTCCGTTTGTGCAACGCTGAGAAGTCTTTGCTTTTCTTCTTGGCAGATTGAAGAATATGCTTGGCGAATGGATGGCAGAGGATTCATCAGCAAAATTTGGCCTCGAATTGCAGAGTAAGTTTCATTCAAACCCATTAAGAATTGCATCAATCTTTGCTGGTCTGCTTGTGTTCCATGTGCTGTGTCTGTGTATGAAGCCAATTCATCCCACAAACCTTTCAATTTTGTGTAATAAGTGGAGACAGGGAGTTGTTCCTGTCGAAGGTATGCAATGTCTCGCTGAATCTCAAATATGCGAGGCGCATTGCTTTGAGAAAAACGCTCCTGTAAATCTTCCCAGACTTCATGAGCGGTGGGATAGTAGATTACACTATCTGCAATTTCTGGGTTCAATGTATTGATGATCCAAGAATGGACCATATCGTTACATCGTGACCAAGTAGCATAACCTTCGGGATCAGTCTTTTCCGAAGGGATTTCAATTGAACGATTGACAAATCCAAGTTTGTTCTTGGAGTTTAGGGCGAGAGTCATGGCCCTTTTCCATCCAGAGTAATTGTCTCCATTCATTGATTTGGAGACAAGGATGAGGCCTGGATGATCCGAATGATGGGTGAAATATGGATTTGAGATTTCGGATTTGAAGGAGTTTGCTATGAGGTCTGATTTGGACGAATCAGATGAGGCAGCAATGTTGCTGGGACTTGACAGATTGATCTCTTCATTAGATGAGGCCATGACAGTGAAGGTAGAAAAATTTTGTGAGGATGTTTATGAAGGATTTTGAATGCAGAATTGATTTTAGGATTTCAATTTACGTGTGCTCTGATACCATGTAAATTGAATAAGAGAAGATTGAATCTGCAAAATTGTATTCTGTATTGAACCTTTGAGAGAAATATATACAATTGATTACATGATAATCTCTTCCTATAATAAAGCTATTTACTGCTACAATAATGCAGAATTCTAAGGGATCCGATTACATTCAATGAATCCTAAATGGAAATAAATACAATGAATTAACTGTAAATTCCAACAGCTTGTGCTGTGTGACCATCAAGGCATGACAGAGTGAGTGCATCGATGAGGATGGGTCTGTAGATATAATCAGATAGGCAGAGATTTGTAGTGTTTTTTTTTATATCTACTAATGTTTTCTTTTTTCTCGTGGAAGGTACCGAGACAGCTGTGTTACTACTATATGCTGTCTGTGTTTTGCCACTGATGTGTCTAATTTCATTACTGTTTGCGAGAGTGATTGTAATTGTTATTTAAAGTGATTTTTATTGAAAATATATTAAAATAATTTTTTATATTAAGGCAAAGCATGGTGGTTGCTTTCATGTATTTTTGTAAGGGTTAGCATTTTCTGTTCAGATTTTATTAATAAAAAACAACCAAATTAAAATTATATTTTTTTTGAGATATATATTTTTTTTAATTTTGATCCAAAATCTTATTTAAATTACATGGCAGTCCCTAGCATCATGGACAGGGCAAATATTGAAAAAATGGCCACGTTTTTTTATTTCTTTTATAAAAGAATTGTCAAATAAATCGCCCCATTAAGTGAAGTTGATTGGTACCCTGAAAATTTCAGAAAAAATAGAATAGATTTTAGAGTGGAAATTAATTTATAAATGTTGCAGGGATGAGTTTGAAATCTTTATAAATACAAATAGTGAAAAAAAAGGCAGTCTGGAATTCATTGTTGAATGCCCTCAATTTTAGAGACAATTTTTTTAATATAAATATTAAATTAATATTTTTTTCAGTTTTTTAATATTAAAAATAAAAAATATTTTAATATAATCTAAATAAAAAATACTTTTAAAAATGATAAAAATGATAAAGAATGATGCATCCACTGTATTTTAAAGGAATGTTATATGGGCTGGGCCTCCTAAGTTTGGCCAAGGGGCCAGAGGCCACAAGCTTTATTTCTTTTTTCGATGTACTCAATTTTTTATTATTTATTTATAAGAGATTTATTTTATATTCAGATTTTGTTGAGGTTGTACAATTAATTGATATACTCTATTTTCTCTTAAACAAATTTATGACATTATAATTTTTATTTTTTAATTTAAAATTATGCTAAGTTTTTTACACAGCTTGTTACTAAATATAAATATAATGATTTTTTTTATTAAAATGTGTCAAAGGCACATAAAAAATAGTAAAATCATAGACGAATTGAGATTTTCTTATTTTTAAGGGCCTGTTTGGCATTGCGGCTGCTGTTGTGGTTGAGGTTCAAAAAACAGTTTCATGAAAAGTGCTTTTAGTTGCAGCTCATAACTGAAATTTAAATGTTCGGTTAAAATTGTAATTGAGTTTGAGTTTAATAAAAAACAGTTGTGTATTTGGTTACCATGCTTTTCATATTTCTGTCAACTTGTGAAATTACTTTAAGGACACATACATTATTTTGTCCATGAATAAAAGAATAGAACTTCATTTTCACATGATTAAAATGAAAACGCCTGACCTCAAAATGTGGCATATATCTTGGATTCATTGTAATTTCTCTTGGGGTGTTCGTAAATTCTGGATCTGTTGGTTTTATGACATCCACAGCGAACAAACATACTGCTTCAAGGACTTCATTTATTCATCTATTAACAGTTTCGCCTGAATGTTGGAATCTCTCTTGCACTTCCCTGCTAAACGCGCCAACGATTATCGTAAATATAAACATTGCAACATTTTCCATCACGACACATGCGTCTTGAAGGCTTCAAATCATATTGTGTTTCTAAATCTAAACATAAACTCATCAAAGTGCTTGCGTCCATTCTAAACATGTTAACACATCGTTTCCAATGACCACTTAGTAATTCGGTCATCCAACACATACTTGTATTGTATGAAACCATACATGTTTCCTTATGCATATAATTTAAGTAATACAAGTCTACAGATCCATCTGTACATATAATTAATTTCTCCTTCTCAAACTATCTCCTAAAAAAATCCATTTCATTGTTAGTTTCATCATCATCATCGGTACTATCATCATCGTTGTTGTTGTCTTTTCCATCATCGATACCCACATCATCACCGCCCCCATCGACATACTAGCACCTTCAGAAGCATGATAATTAATTTGTTCTACAACACGGTTCATAACATTTTTATATTTGCCTTCAAAATCTTCGTTAATTATATTGTTATACCATGGATCATTTATATTTTCAAATTCCATGAAAAAAAAACAAAAACCTTTAAATACACGTTAAATAAAAACAACTTATAAGGTTTAAAGAGAATAAATTAAAATTGCAAGAACTTAAGATAAAAAAAATTGCATAAACCTGTAAATTGAAAAATGATATTTCTCTTGCAAAGTTGCTTTTCAAAAGATGTTTTTGAGATTGTAAATGTTGCTCTTCAAAAGATATTTTTGAGATTGTAAATATTTGAGGTTGTAAATTTTTTGGGAATCACTCCCACTTATATAGAAAAATTGATTGATGGATTGTGTAATTCTTCACATGTTATTCTGCAACTTTTGGCTTTCCTTTGCATTATTTTCTTGTCATTTGTCCAACAATAATTCAAATTTTCTGCACGGTTTGTACTATTTTTTCATGCAAAACATGTGAGCGAACAATAATTGTTTGTCACAATTGTAGAATACATTTTTTCCTCTGCAGGAGACCTGATTTTGGTATATTGTGTGTCATTTTTTGTTGTTTCATGTCAGTGCACAACTCAAAATACACATAAATAAACAACAACACAAATTATGCATGGAAAATTACCAAAAATAGGAGCAGAAAAAATTAAAATATGCATAACATGAAAAATTATGAGCAAGAGTAGAAAAAAATTAATCTCACTCATGCATTAATACAACAATATAACCAATTTATATATCCCGAAACACTAATCAGGGAATTAAATTAAAATACAAACTTGTATTACAATTCAAATACAAATTCAAATTAAGAGAAACGCATCGAAACCAATGATTAAAACATACCGATTAATACAACAACAAAACTCATCTTCAATGATGCGCGGATTGCAAACTTATGTTACTAAAACTGTCCACACAATAATTCTGCAAATGATTAAGCAATGATTACAATAATATCACACATTGCATTCAACTAACATTGCAAAACAAAAAAATAATTTACAATGTAGAAAATAGTCATACCTTTGGTTAATTTTGTTTACTATGTTCGTGCATCCTTTTCTACCATTTGATTTTTTCTTCAAGACTTCTCATAGTAGCCCACAGTTTTTGCCTCTTATGTTGGAGCAAAAATTCTTATGCAAAGTCATGAAACTCATCGTCAACTAAGACTCTAGGAATTGAATGGAGCTTAGCCATCACCTCATGAATACTAAACCCTTGACGAATCATATGCACAGAAGTTGAATCACTCCTTGCCGACATATTGTCAAGTAGTTGGTCCCATTTTGACATTAGTTGAATGTCAATGTCAGTCGTCTTCTTCTTCTTCTCACGACCCTCATTAGCCTCCTTTTCTTTTCTTTTTGCATTCTTTTGTGTGTTTCTGCTACTTGATATGTTCACCCCCCAACTAACCGAGCAATATCATTATCGGACGCATGATTTATATCCTCTTCCGAATTACCATTTTGTTCCTTTAAATCAACCGCGTAAATGTTGACATTGTTAGTGCCAGACTTAAAACAATTACCACCACCTTATACTCTTAATGATGGTGCCCATATATACTTGCCGGTAGTCCCAATGTGGAATACATTCAGTGATATTTTAACTTCAATGCAGGCTCAATTCCAGCATGCTTAAATTTTTTGGCTCCTTTAACTTCCTACATAAACACATAATTCATACAAATATTCTATTATAAAATATTCATAAACATGGAAAGTAAATTTAAATATATTAGATAATGAAACTGAACCTGAATTTTTGCTTTCCACCACTCATCCGTAGCTGAGATTGTCCCCAATTCACTACTCCAACCCACCCTAGTTTCATAAATGAGTTTCGTCCATATTCTCTTCTATTTTTTGCAGCCATACCACTTGTTTTTTAATTGTGCTTTTGTCAATGAATGACCAGTTCATTCTTTGAATGATGTGATAAAAAATTTCTAACCCGTTTTATCAAAATGCGTTATAGGTTGTATTCCCAAATCAATTGCCCTAATATATATGTAGCAAAAAAATATGTAGCATTTCCTTTGTCTAGACAACCTTATCCATATATTCACTACCTTCCATTCTATATTTTAAATTATTTCACAACAATTAATAATTTGTATAACAACAAAAGTGTAGGAATTATACTTGCTAATTAAACAAACTAACCTAATAAAATCCTTAATTAACAAATTTCACAGCAGAAATTAATTAACAAAATTACAAAACTTCAATTGTACAAACATTCATCAAAAACATGTGTTCACCCTAAGCTCTTTTCAAGTGTTCCATCTTCGGTATCAGATGTATAATACAATTTCAACACATTTTTTATTATCATAAGCTTTCGTAAACTATATAAATTTGAGCTTAAATTTATCGCATAAATTTAACAGAAATAATAAATGAACAACATTTTGTATGCAACTGTTATAATTTGTAGAAACAATCAATAGAAATGAGCATAGGCACAATTGAGCTTGTTTCACAACCACGATTCACAACATTTCCAACAAATTTCAAACCATTACAATTAGTTTTATGCCAATTCCGAGCCTAACTTGTTCGAAAAGCAATTCCCTGGTATCATTTTCATCTCAAATCATTGGTATTGCGAGCATAATCCACACTATTCGAACATTCAATATGCAACAATTATCAACAATTCAATACTAGCTATTTGTTCAATTTTTTCCATCATTCATAAACATTTGCTATAATATTACTGGGTTATACAATCAAAATCTTATGTTCTCTATTGTTTATAAGAAGAAGAAAACTAAGGAAAAATACACATACCATAGATCTGTAGAAATTATTGCCTCCCATTCGTGGTCAACGTTGATCTGAGGGTGAGAGACGAGTCAATGGAACTGGGGGTAAGCTGCCTTGTTGATCTAAGGGAGAGAGGGTCTGTCAATGTTATTAAGGGTGAGAGAGACGAGTCTGTGAGCTGATGTGTCGGTGGAGCTTAGGGTAAGGAGAGACAGATCTGAGGGTGTGTGGGTGTTATGTGAATAGAGGCCCTCTATGCGGGAAGGTGTTGCTATTGTCGTGACAAGGTGTTTTTGAGAGAGGTGTGGCTGAGGGAGAAGGGAAGATGGTTATGGCTGAGGGAGAAAGGCACTGGTGTGCTGCCTTGGTGTGAGGGAGAAGGCTCGACTCCGTGCAAGTGTGGCTGAGAGAGTGTTGCAAGTGGGTATGGCTAATGTTTTTGAGGAAGGTCTGGCTAAGGGGGAAGGGATGATAGATGTGGCTGCCTTGTGAGGGAGATGGCTGAGGGAGACAGGTTCCGTGAGGGAGATAGGGAGGTAAGGGAGAAGGCAGTGTGATTTCCGTGTCTATGTGTTTGAGGCAAAGGCAAAATGTGGTCACGTGGGCCACAACTGCAAAAGCATCTCTCAGATGCTTTTGCAGTTGCGACTGAACTTTTGATTTATTTATGGGACCTACAACACAAAACTGGAGTCTCATATGGTAAAATATATGTTTGGCTCTGCGGTGAACCTCAACTATAGGTGGTACCGCAGAGTCAAACACCTATTAAAACTTATCCTTTTACAAGGTATGATTTTAAAAATATTAATATAATATAGCATTGAAATTTAAATATGCACCAAAAGTTATTTTTTTAATAGTTTCTTAGCTACAAAGTACAAATAACCTAATTTTACATTTTTTAATTATTTGTCAATTTAATATTTATCAAAATTAAATTTGATTTATTTCAAATTTAACTAGATTTATTCTATTTTTTTTCTATCATCAAACTAGTTAATACATGTTTGAGAGTGTGGTTGAATAACCTTTTGAAAAAATATTTTTTTTGTTTAAAAATACATTAAAATAATTTTTTTTTATTTTTTAAATCTAAAAAATTTAATTTAAAATAAAAATAATTATTTTATTTTCAAAAATATTTTTAAAATAAGTACAAAAAAGTTTATTATTGACAGCCCGCTCCGCCCCGCTGACCCGAAGGATCCCTTTTCCCGTAAAATCAAACTCCACAAACCTAAATATAAATTCTTCTGGACTGGAAAATTAAAAGGAAAAAAAACTCAAAGCGGCAAAGAATCAAACACTTGAGCAACAAAAGGCACTGGTATTGTCATTACATGACTTGAAATCACTATCGATAAAATATTTCCTTCTCCTTTCCGGTCTCTCTTTCCAACAACAATAATGTTCGGCACGCCGTCTTCCACTCCTGCCTTCGGCACGCCGTCTTCCACTCCGGCATTCGGCACCCCATCTACTCCCATATTCGGCACCCCATCTTCCACACCCGCATTCGGCACCCCATCTTCCACACCGGCATTCGGCACTCCTTCAACGCCGGCTTTCTCTGCTGGAGGATTCGGTTCTTCTTTGTTCTCAACTCCATTTACTTCTCAGACTCAACAGCAGCAGCAACAACAACAACAACAATCTCCGTTTTTTCAACAACCGTCTGGTACTGGTTTCGGATTTCAACAGCAACAGCAGCAGAATCCGTTCGCTACGCCACTTCAAATGACACCGTACCCTACTCCTCAATTGACTACTCAAATGGCTCCGGTTGCTCCTCTTCCTTTCTCTCTCGCCGATCGCGACATTCAGGTTTGTTTCCCCTTTCTTTTCTTTTGCCTAAACCCTAATTTAAATCAGTTTCTCTTTGTTTGTTCTTTTTCTTTTTTAATATAAATATAATTATTAGTTTTGATTGTAGGCGATTGTGGATGCTTATAAGGAGGAGCCTGGGAACCCTAAGTATGCATTCAAGGTGCATGTCGTTTTTTTTGTTTTTTATGCCTTTTATGTGTTTGGTTGCATAGAAAGTTAAGGAAAATAAAAAATGCCTGCTTTCTAGGTATATAATTTCGTGGTTATATTTTTTTGGAGGTTGACATGGTTGCTGTGTTGGCTCTTTTGTTGGCAGTATTTGCTGTTAAGTGTAACTGATCCACAGCATAGAGTCAAGCCTGCTGGTGTATCAGAAGTGAGTCTATCACTTTAATTTTAGTTTACTATTATCACTGCTTTGTTATTCTGTTTTGTTTGTGATTCTCATTGATTTTTGTGTGGCTAAGTTTGGAGAATAGTTTGCTTTTGCTAGATCATGTGGGCGGAAACTATGTCAAAGCTAGAGGGTTTGGACAGTGCAGATAGAGAACGCCTTTGGCCTCAGCTTGTTCAAGGTTTCAAAGATCTTTCTAACCGCCTCAAGGTAGTTCACTCTAAATTTGAGGCTTTGTTGTGTTTTAATTTTGTTTTTGTTGAATAGGATTTGTTATTTAGCAGTTTGTCTTGTGAGTGATTAACAAATGGTCATCAACTTCTTTAAAATTCATAAGTATCAAATTTGGAGAAGTTCTGCAAGCTAGAAGTTAGAGCTTTGAAAGTTATATTTTTTAGATTATTTTTTACTTCTTTAATGTGGTTGGTGATAGTTATCATTTGATATGCTTTGCCAACTTAAAATCTGCTATTAAGAATATGCTCTGTATTTCATAAAGCTCCCTGATCCTTTTTGAGTTGAAGAGGATTTTGAGTTCAAATAATGTAAAATAGCTGGTTTAAGGTTCTCTGATTGGTCTCTACCTACCAATCTCAATCAATGATTGTAAACCTATCTATATGCTTGATAGTGCAAAAAACAATTAGGTAATCATATGACCACACACCTGTTATCGAAGAACTGTTTAAACACAAATTTCTAGTTGAAAGAGTGGCTAAAGTAGCCCAAGAAATGTCCGTGAAGGAAAATTGACACCGATCATGATTTCAAGGACTGCTAAGAACGAGGTTATATATTTATATACAGAAGGTGCAGTCTAATTCAGGCTGGATTTAGGTAGCTTACTTTTACTCACTGCATATTGCAATTCCTCGTAAAAGAAAAATAATAGAAAAACATTAAGGTTATATCTTGTAAGGCTTTATGGATTGTGCAGTTCTCCATGCAGTTAGTTGTTTATGTTAATGGACTGTGCTAACTGAATTTTCCAACATTAGAATGCTTATTGCTAATTTGATGCAGCTCCAAGATGAAGTAATTGTTTCAGATGCAGAGAGATTGCGAATGACCCAAAGCAATGTAAAAATGGTACTGCTGTCTGTCTTTCCACTCCACTCATCATATTTTCTGGATGCTGTTTTGACATGCTGGTATTCTTTTCAGCTTCAAAGGCATTTTCAAGCTGAGACTCTTCCATGGATTGAAAGAATGAGACAAAAAGAGCATAGTCTTCAGAGGCGTCTTTTAAGGGTGAGAATGGGTGCTCCCTCCCAACCTCCCTCTCTCCACCATAAAATTAAATTTATTTGTTCCACGTGGTCTGTATGGCTGTCATCTTCTGAATTTCTCTTTTATGTGAACAGTGTGCACTTGTGATGCAAGCTCTCAGAATTTGAAATTCCCTTCAGCTTTTATGTTTCTTTAACATTCAAGGGGAGAATGCATTTTGCTACCGAGTTTTAATTTAAAATTGTGCATGAAATAGTTCCATGACACTTGTATATCAAAGCCAGATGAACATTTATGTTAAGTGTATGCACTAACCAAAAGGAATGTAGGAAAGGTTAAGGGTTTTTCTTTCCCTAGATTCATGGGAGCAGGTGGTATGATGAAATTTTTATTTTTTTGTATCAGGTGCTATTTGTTTCCTTGAACTGCCTTTTATGGATGATCTCTCAAGAAATCCTATTTGTTTTGAATGCACAACTTCATGCCATTGTTCTGTCCATTAGTTTTATGTGCATAGTAGATGGTTAGCATCGCATCAATAATTCAGACAAGATTAAAATTTTCAAGTTAATTACAACTCGGTTGTTGTAGTTTAATGAAATTAATTAATTGGTCCTCAAGGGTTCAAAAAGTACTGTTCAATCCCAATGAATTTAAATCCATTAACAACTCCGTCCTTTTGCCAATCCATGTTCTTTTTTAATTTAATTTGTTTTTTCCTTTTTTGAAAAATAGAAAAAATAAAAGAGATGCAGATTAGAAAAAGAATGTATTGTTGGAACAAAACCTACTAAATCGAGGATGCTCAACTTTGGTCAATAGACTATTCATTCATTTTTATACTAAAGGGACTAATTAATTAGTTCCATAAACTATAGGGACTAAGTTATATTTAATCCTGAATTCTTCAAATTTAAAGTTCAAGGTCTGAAGTGGTATTTTAATCAAACTGCGGGGGATCATAATAACTGTTTCCGCTCCAAAGCATTATTGTGTAGGAAATTTATGCATTCAGTACTGGACAACTTATTCTAAATCTACCTTCTATCATATGCTTGAAGGTGATGAGAATAATGGAGGCATTGGAGGGCAAAGGTTGCCGATTGCCCTTAACAAAAGGGGAAGCTGAATTGGCTGAGAAGTTAGTTGCGATAACCAGACAGGTAGGTGTTTCTTGTCCTCACCCTCATCCTTACACTTAGTATGATCACCAAACCTGCATCTGGAGATGCTATTAACAAGTTGACACCATTTCAGCTAAAAGGATCTGGAGTAGAACTTTCTAGGAGAGTTCAAAACCTACTCACTGTATCTCGTGTTCAAGCAAATGGAATTGGTGCTGGAGGCTCTCTTTATCTTCCAGGATCAACCAAAATACATGAAGAGAGTCTTGCTGATATGCAGGAGGTAAGAGAGGGACAAGTAGGAAGATGGTACTTTATCAGTTAGGATCCTTCTTGCTAAGCTCGTTGCTTCATTCTCTTTACCCATTGATATATTCTACAACCATGATGATATGGCAGCATTTAGTTTGGAGTAATATTATTAATTATTATACTTCGAAATAAAGCAGGAATGGCACTGCAGCAAAACTGTTTTTTTAACGAAGAGACGATCATTTTTCCACTTTGATGAATTATATGGCCCTATACAGTTTGCAATTACATTTATAATACACCTGTTTTGATCTTCATAGGAATATGCATGACATGTAACAAGTGACTGGTTTTGTGGGCAGGTTTTACAACAGCAGACTGAAGCTATCGCAAGGCTTGGCAATGTGTTGAAGCGGGATATTAGGGACATGGAAATTATGATGGCCGAGGAAACATAATGACGATAATTGAGCTAGAGAAACGAGCACTAGCTCCGATTCTTGGGCATGTTGCCGTTTGGTTACCGATTCAATTAAGAAGTGATCTGTGATTGATACTACTCAACTCCGACAAGAGCTGTCTTAAACTAATCTCAAAAACTCTCTCCCCTTCCTGCTGTTACCTTGTTTTAAAGCACCACCCCTCCCCCATCTTGTATGTCTTAAATTTGTTAGGGTCGTCTTGTGACTTCATCACCATCAGTGATGGCGAGCGTACCAAATGGATCTTGTTAGCTGTTACTGAATTTGTAAAAGGGAATCTCAATTGATCAAGGATGAACCTCAGCTCTCGGGAGTAAGGGTCCCTGATAGGCTCTTTATTTCGCGGGTTGTAAAGAATAGTTTGTAATTCAACTATGTTCAAGCTTAGTGTACCATGATGACCTCTGTTTTTGTGAGAAATGGCAAGTTGATTTCTAGCCCTTCGAAGTTTTAGGTTTTCAACCCACAGCGGGTTTCTGGCCATTCATGGTAGAACTTGCAAGATTTCAAACTCAGGTTTTGATTCATCCAGCTGAACTGAAATTACTTATAAAATAATTGACAAAGAGAGATTATGGAACATGAATAAAATACACAAGGATGTATAGATGGTTTCCTAAATTTAATTGTTTGTTAATTTAAAATTATAAGCACTTTTAATAAGTATTACCAAATATTGCGTTCCTTCGGCCATTGTTTGGATTACTTTAAATATTGTTTTGATTTCTCAATTGTTTGCTCAAAATTTTATATATTGATACAACGTTTCATGCAAATAAATCACTTCAACCACGGAGGTACAATGGCAATAAGAAAAACTTATACGTTATAATTTAACTGAGATTTTTACTAACCAGCCAATTTTAATTTTGACAATTTCAATATTCTAAATATTTATCAGCAAGAAGAATTTAAAATTCTGTGTAATTAGTCGAAAGTCTTTTATAGCCTTTAACCTAAAAGCTACACGAAAGAAATGTTGGACCCAAATAGAAAACTCAACACTCACACACAGTAATACAAAACCAGCCTCACAGATCCTGGAGATAGGAATAGAAAGACGAGGCCCGATGGACATGCCGGTGAACAAAAGCAAATGACTAATCTGTCATAAATAACACCGGTTCAGGTTGTCAATAAATACATAATCCATAGCATTTTCCAAAATCTATTTGTACAAGAATTCAACTTCCTCAAATTGTACAAGAAACCACATTCGGGGTGCGCAAGTGGATTGCACATTATGTATTTGTCGGGGCTCGTAATTTAAGCTCTCTCTCTCTCATGGATAAATAAAATTATACATGTTCAAGTATAAGCTTCTGCCATGATTAGCAGCACAAGTGATGTCCAACCAGTAAACAGGCGCGCACCCTTTCCTTTACCCTTCTTCTGGTCATACTGTTCCCACAGAAACCCAGTTTGGTGATAGTTGCGGACCACATTCCTGCAGACAAATGTATATGGGTTTAAAAAATAAAAATAAAATGTGGAGCAACAATCTCGTTACACATGGTTTGCGCTTTGAAGTGTACGGTACCTAATCAAATTACTCCTCAAGTCATCGTAGATTACCCTGGCTCTGTCACTATACGGTCCATCCTCTGCAAAAATTTAAATTAAAATAAGCATCATAAAACATAAGCATGAACATTAACAGAACTTTTTTCCTGGTGGATCTAGTCAGTGGATGATACCTTTGGAATAGTGGTAGAGCGCAGATAGAATCATGTAATTCATGTTCATCCAAATTGGGCCTCTCCAGTAAGGTGGGTCATGCTCTGTGTTGCGCTTCATGTACATGGAACTGTTGCATACAAGATTAATGTTACGGAAATATTTCAGTACCTACAAATAAAAGGACCACAACGCATGCTAAAAGAGATAAAACATTCACCTTGTTTTGGAAAGAGAACGGAGACCATAGTCTGTCCAGAAAACAGTACTGTTTGAAATGAGGTCAAGCTGTTTTCCCAGAATCCACGAGTCCTGCACAAGGAAATAAACAAAAAAAACTACAATAAGCTCAGCTGAAAGAAAGGAGGCATAGCTACACCATGCTGCCGGGATGCAAAGACAAGTGCCAAAGAAACTGGCGAGACAATTTTTTTCAGTGATCAACATTCCATGAAAGGCCAAACTTACAGATGGAATAATTTTCCCCATGAATGGAAAAAGACTGACATAACCAATATGAGGAACAAATCTTGGTACTGGCCGTTCTAGTACATCACGAACAAGCTCTCGAGTTCCCGCCCTTGTCTCTTTCCAACTTAAACGAACCTATAATGCTCAAAGCAATATTTAGCATCAGAGAGAAAATTTCATAAGAAAGAGATGCTATGTTCAACTGTACAAAAGCAAAATATTGATTCCAACACGGCATGCACCTCGCATAAAAAAAATGTCCAAGCACTTGGCAAATGTTAAACATTACAATGAGAGCATGGTACAATAAAAAGCCTGTAATTTTAACATCTTCAAAACATATAATGGCAGGGCTAGCAAATTGTTGTCCAGCACCAATCAGAATGACTAAAAGATAAAAAATTAGAGCATCCATCCAGTAGGATGAGCTCAAGATGTTTTTCAAGTTTAATTAAATATTCTCCTCAGAGTAACTTGATAGATACCACCATAGATGATACTGGTATAGTGAGGGGAATATAAATAAATACACAATAAGCAATCTGACCATCATTGGCATGTAATCCAGTGTGTCAGTGAACATAAGTTAGAGCTACCAAATTCTAAGAAACAGAAACAAAGGAGCATACCTTTTCTGTATGATTCCCAAAATCATAATAAGCTCCAACCAAAGGATGAAGGTGCATCTGTACAACATTAAGTATGTAGGATATAAAGAAACAGGAAGTCCCAGAATATCACATAAGTATTATGCAGCGCCAGTTGAGTAGCATTCACAGAAAAGGAATGAAATACAATATACAAACCTGATTCAGCATGTCAAAATCTGAAAGTAGCTTGGCTGTTGAACCATATTCCTGCATTCAAATGCTCAAGGGCTATGAAGCAGTGAAATTGATTTTAAGTTTTAACAAAGTTCCAGATAACTACTCTCCTAGGTATACCTTTTCAGGCTTATTATCCTTCTTAAGCAACTGAGTAATAGACTGCATGCAATTTGCAGCAAGAAGCATCCAGCACCTAAGATCCAAGTGTCGTTCTTCATCACTTGGATGTGAAGCACGGGGATAATCATCCAGCCCAGAGGTAAGCGTCTAGATGACAGAAATAATGTCAGACTGCCAGTGTTGTTGATGGGAAGAAACAGAAGCACAGCTACTAGCAATAATACCATGTAAATTTAGAAACCACCATGCATAATATTTACATAAAATTTGACAATCATACTCTCAACTTCTTTGACTTCAAAGTGAAAAAAAAAGTAGGGAAATCCCACATTAGTTCTTAAAAGATAGGGCCCTGGGGAAAAAAACCCTAAATCCTCAAAGTTTCTTAGTGGTTTCAATTAAGCTCTTTCTTTTAATTCCATTGGTAGCAGTTAACAATCTGCTAAGAACAAAAATGCCAGGCACCTGCCATGTCACTTTGACATCTTAAAGCTAAAAAGTATTGAGAACATTTTTTTAAAGTCCTCCCTATACAATTATTAAAAAAAAGGAAAAATACTTATTTTTTTATTGTCTTCATCTTCCATACATCCCAACTTTACCTCCCTTTATTCTAATCCAGATATATGGTTTCTGTTGTTGATATTTTAGTGACATCAAGCTTTCTCTTTGTGTTCCCCTTTCTTTTCTTTTAACATATATTATGCTTATATTTATTGTTTTTTTTTTATGACAATTCTCAATCTCTTGTGTACCATTGCCCTTGAATTTAATGTGTTCCAAGCCCTTTACCATAACATGATTTCCCAAACTTCTTTCATGGATTCACTCCTACAGTTATTTTAAAGAGAACACAAGGATAAGGGAGGCCAGTCATCAGTGAACTATCTCATTTGCAAACATTAACGCAAAATGCTCTGTAAATGGTACAAGTGGCTATCTGTTGGACAGTTTGAAAAGGCAGGGAAGAGCAAATGGTTTCCAAGTTTCTATCTTCAGAGAGAAGTCAGATTAACTCTTGGCAATTCTTTGTTTAATTGCTATTAACTCTTTACATAATTCCTTCAAATTGAGAACAATTTCATGCTGGTTTATAGAAGATGAAATAATATTGTCCTCTAGTAAAAGCTAGAAGCGTGAGAATTCAGGGTTTTTTTGAAAAGAAAAGTTCAAATAATTTTCTTGCCTGATTTAATTTTAACAAAATAGTAACAATCACTTTAAACAATTCTTTTCTCTAATCTGTATTTTTTCTCTTTCAACATTTTCTGGCCAATTAATCAGATACTGTGCAAGCATTTCACCATCTTCTAACAGTGCATATGAGTTGTAACATTTGTTATCGTGTTTTTAAAGCGAAGTTCAGCATAAGAGCATAATTGAAACTACTAGGAAATAAGGGCCCAATTGAATTCATCTAAAAATCTAACTGTCACCAGCATGGCACCACCATAATCCTTTGGACTTAGTTGTACTTTTCAAAGTTTTTGGAAAGTAGAAAACTGTAAAATCACCTTTGGATTTAGTTCCCGAGTTACTTTGTTGTCTCTTCCATGCCAATAATAGCTACCCATCTCTTTCCCTGCATCCAAAAGGATAAATCACGTAAAGTAAGCACCTTAATTCTAAAAAAGTGTGTTAGTATACATCTCCGCATGTAAACACCTTTCAAGAACAAGGAGTGTAAACATCAGACAGAATATACATGTTTCAATGTTTGGAAAGCTAAGGGCATATTTATCTTTCTTTTCCATCAACAACTAAGATGAGCAGCAATTTATAGACGCATGTAATTGTTATGGTTACCTGGGCAGGGGAGAAAGTAAATAACAAATCCTTATGCCAACCTTTTTTGATTGTATACTAATCTCTCTCATGATTTGAAAGCTGGTTTGTGATTTACAGTTAACACTCATAAAAAACCTCCAGATGCTTAAACCTGTTTAAAACTCCAATCTGGCCGGGAATGAAATCAACTTATAATCATGGAATCGACTCGATTATAGATTATAAGTTGATAACCCTAGCCCATTCCCATTTTGGGCAGAATAGATCTACTAATTCTTTGATTCCAGTTAGTATAGTAAGAGGGATCTTGAACGAAGAAATAGATTCTAGAAGCTAAACAAGGGTATCTTGAGCAATTTCAATAATCGGGCTCATTGATATTCCCGGTATAGTAGATGCTAACATAAATTTGTACAGTGCAGAATCAATAGCTATAGAAAATTGGAAATACCTTTCTGCGTAGTGTTGTACCACTGGAACCAAGCTTCCAAGCGAACAAAAGCCCGTTCTAGGAAGGAAGTGATCCCATTGCTTTCAGTGGCAGTGAACTTGTTTTTCTCCATCCCATCAAGTAAATCTGGAGATGGCAACACCACATTAGCAATCATCTTTAAACAATTTGACCATAAGAAATTTTGCTGGGGAGATTATTTGACAGGTATCTGAAAGAACATGCACACCATAAATTATAAGAAAATGATACTAAGTTATTTGAACCACCCCAGGATTTAGCAGACAAGACAGAGGAAAACAAGTTTCTTTATAGTAGCATGATTTGTACTTTTAAGGAAGAAGGCGTCTCATTAAATTAGAAGAACATTCTTGATATTTAGAACGAAAGGTGTTGCTTTCTGCCCTAAGACTAGCAGAGCTAAAGCAATTCTATCACAAAGAACAAAGCGTGCAAAATTTGTACAATACAGTGATGAAAATGTGATTGCAAATAATAGCCTTACCACGAATAACCAAAAATAGGGTGGGGGGATTTCCATTAGATGGATACTGAGCAACAAATTCCTCAGGAACCTTACTGCAATTACAACAGAAAAGACATTGCAAAATTACTTCAAGGATGAATAACTCAAGAAATCTCCCCAGCCAAATTTTAGGATTTTTTTTAGAGGAGGCAGCCAAACTTTAAGAGTTAAAATCACTTCAAAATATTTGAACAATACAATTATGATACCTTAGAGCTTCAGAACCCAAGATCTGCTCACGTGGAATCCATCCATCTATGTTCATTAAATCTAACCAGTGACCAATAATATCCAAACAAATCTGGATATCCCAACGCCTGCTTGCACCCAAAAAAATGATTAGTTAGCCTGACAACAACACAACTTAACTCCAAACTGTATACAGCTCAGCTGGCCAATATGAAATTAGACCTGACCAGATCAACAGTTGATGAAAACCTTCATCCCATAAAAATCCCCTTGGAAAGAATGGTCGGCTTGGAACAGCTGTATACAGCTCAGCTGGCCAATATGAAATAAAATTATCATGTCCTCTAAGCTGCAAGGAAAATGGCCAACTGTTTGACTTTGTCAGACATAAAAAATTATGACAAGGATCATACATAAAAGAAACTGTGAGGATAAAGAGAAACAGTCAGGCTGGATGAATTGTGAAAGCAGAAAAATATCACTTTAAGAAGATAAGTGTTGAAGAAAGAGAGCTCCTGGCATCTAATGAACTGATATAGATAATGCTTGCTCATGATTTGATATTTCTTTCTTACTACCAGTCCACACACTACATGGCACATGGAATCCTAACTGCAAGGACACGAAACACTTCACTTAAGTTGGACCCACATGAGCATTGATTTTGGCATTTCTAAGACGGTGCCCTTATGTCACAATTTTGGATTAAATGTGACACTCAAAAGCCTTTTTCTATCAAGCTGTGCTTTTAGAACAACTGCTGCAATTTTGAAAGCAAAAGGAGCAGCCAAGTAAAAAAAAATAAGAACCAGAACCTTAAGAAGTATTCAACTTGAGACATGAATCAATACTCGAAACAAAGAGAGTAGGAATTTATGCTATTAATGAAAAACAGGATTTAAATTGCCAATTTAACTACTACACAGCTATTAAAGAGAGCATCTGTTGCCCTAAAAATAGAAAAAGAAAAAACACATACAACTTACGCTAGAATTTTCAGGGATTGAAATCTTTGATTGACCATAAAAGTAGCCAATGCCTCCCAACATATTAGCGATAGCAGCCTTACCAACGATTGTGGATTCAGGTTCAAGCTGGGCAAGCAATTAGAAGATGTCAGAATTCTTTTAATTCAAAACAAATATATATTTGGGACTTTACAATTGCCGCCTAGTCATAATCCTAAAAACAAATTCTTCAATGCCAGCAAATAATGTCTATAGCCTCGTGGAATGCATGCTTTATTGTGCATAGGATAACATTTTAGTATTCATCAATTACTAATGTACTATGCCATGTGACCAGCTTGCAAATTTATCCAATGAAATCAGAGGATATATCTTTTAACATCATGTCCTCCAGCTTAAGTGAGAAGATCCCCAAAAGATGACCATGTGTTCGTAAAAGCTTTGAAATTTATAGAAGGAGAAAGGATTTGAATGAGACATGTGCAACATTTCAAGAGTTGCTTTTGGAAGAAAGTAAGATAAACCACTCAGATAAGACAAATTCCAGGAAGAGATGAAGAAACCATCAAGGAAGAGGAAACAAGGTCTTGGATAGGCTCCATGTCCACTTACGACACCATTTGCACTCACAATTAAACAAGATGCCAAAATTGCACAAGATTTTTCAGTTATTGAATTTGAATCGTTTTAATTCCTACATTCATCATTCCAAAAATTGTTCAAATTGAAGCACATCATAACAGAAGATCATGACAACTCCTCTACATGACAATGAAAAGGACATCTAGTAGCAGAAATGTACTCATCTCTGAGCATCATGATAAAATTTGAGGAATTTAACACATTGTACTTTCCCTAAATATTTACCTTGTCAGCAACATTAAAGCACCGCTCAAATTTCACATCAAACTCTTCTTGCTTATCTTGTAATAAACTTGTCAGCGAGGCACCTGAGCAGTACATATAAAAATAAATAAAAAAGTGGCAAATATAGAAGTCATGCAATTTTGACAATAAATCACCCTGCATTAGTTGGATTGTCTACTTTCCCAGTTTGTTAGGACACAGAATCATGTACAGGAAATGGTAAGAATTATAATACAACTAAGAGAAAACTTCGATGGTTAGGAAATGGATGAAGAAGGCCAATTTTTTTATGGAGATGGAATTGATATGGACAAAACCTGTAAGCCTGCTCACACGTTCTTTTACTTTTGTCGTTTTCACTTTGGTTCCAGATACGAGGGCAATATCTGCTTTGAAAGGAGTACTTGCAGAAATCTGCAAGATTTAGAAATCTAACGTGATGTCGAGTCTATAAACAGTCCCCTGTATTTTAGGACAAGAATTATGGTGAGCACACAATACCTGAAAAACTAGAATGTTTGGAGAATCTTCAGACGAGTCAGATAGAAGCATTTGGCCAAACTTTCTTGCCTGGCAAGATGCAGCAATGCAACAGAGAGAAATCAGGACAAACCAGAATAGGAACTCAAAACATGCACACTTCCTGTAAAATATTAGACACCGAGTATTTTAAAATAAAACTTAAACAGTGCAATACTTGGGCTCCGAGATTGTGCTGGACAAGATCAGATAAATTGTGAATATGAGGTGTCCTGAAACCAGAATAGTGGAGCTCCAAAACATCCTAAAAAACAAGGAAATTGGCTTCAGATCAAGATTCAAGATAAAAAAGAAACAACATCACTAGACAATTAACAGTTGCAAATGTCCATAACAAGGAAAAACGAAGATTGGTGATGCATAATTCACAAAGCAAGGTGAGAGATGATAGCTGCCTCTCCATTTCCATGTTACCTTGGATTTCAGATGTAGCTGCCAATCCCCAATATCAGATCGTGAACCTGATGCTAAAAGAGAATTCTTATCCATGTCTAAGTTATCTCCTGCCAAACTTAAGACATGTCCACTCTCATCAGCCAAATAGAAGAACAAATGCCCATGTCTCAGCATTTCATTATCCCACTCGGATCTACAAAATCACCATGAGGAACACCAACTGCATCAGGAAGCTAAAAAAACCAGCTACCAGAATTTTCTCATTTAAACACTATATCCAACTAGTGGCAAAAACACACATAGAATGCACCATCCATCCATCCAAATTTAACAGAGAAATCATTCAAGTTACAGGTAAGGCCAATAACTTATCAGTTTGCACATCAATTTGAACGGCCCAGTCACCTCCATATCCACTTCCTTCACTCTTGGATTTCAAGAAACTAGTAGTTAACTTCAATCCCTGGTCAACCAACACCTGATGTCCAAAATCACGACCATTATGCTGCGTCCAGCCATACGTGGTAAGCTCATCAGAGTCTTGACACACATGTCGCATATGATACATTCCATCCTTCACACCAATCCACATCAATCCAGCAACCAAAGACCGAGGAGTCCTGCCAACCAATTCCGCAACCACCATTTCGAATTCAAAAATTAAATGCACAGTGAAATAACCTAAAAAGGCTAAAAAGAATTAAATAAATTAGAAAGTAATTAACACATGATTAATTACCTGGCGCGAATTCCAAAATAAACATGAGGACGATAAGTTCCCCAATATAAGCTCTCTCTATGCTCTCCTTGAAACTGAAACCATGAGAAACTAATCAACAAAAAGTAAATTAAAAACATAAAGAGATTAATTTAGGAGTCAATTACTGCTTACTTGAGGAAGGTCCATGAGTTTAGGAGAAGGAAACGGTGTGATAACCCTAGGTCTTTGTACTTTTCCAGCAGGCCTTATAATAAGATTACGAATCAACAACAAAATTACGAAGAAAGCCAATACGCTAATTCCTATCAGGATTTTGATATCAACGTTCAAAATTCGAATCGAATTCTGATCTTTATTTCTATCTCTCCGTCTAGGTTTTGCGTTTCCAAGAGAATTGTCGCCCCCGTCGTTAGCTTCGGTGGAGGACGACGTTCTGCTTCGCGCATTCCTCCGGCTACTGCCTGTAGCCATTTTCTGCTTCTTCTTCGTCTTCTGTTTTTCTTTCCCATTGACTTAAATTGAAGTCAGTTCAGTTCAGTCCTGAAAGCAAAGGCCTGGGCCCTGGATCAAAGGAAGATGGAGATGGGCTCTGAACAGGATTATAAGCCCATCATCTAAAAAGATTTAGAAGCCCAGGGGATACGTGAGATTTCCATTCATGACGTGCATTATGCTTTTATGAAGACACGACGACTTTACATAAATAATTCTATTTGTATCTATGGAATTTTGTGTATAAAATTCTATTTGCTTCCATAAAATTAGAGAGACAGACACTTGATTGTTTGATAATTATAAATACAATTAAAATAATATGTTTTAAAAAAAATAAAAAATATATCATATTAATATATTTTCAATTAAAAAATATTTTTATAAAAACACACTGAATTATCAAACATATAATAAATAAATCACAATTAAACTATATATATAACTCAACTTGCATGCACTTTCTTCGAAGTCTAATTGCTTATCCTAAATCAATAAATTTAGAGCAATTAGTCCAATTATTGGTACAATATTCATGTTTTTTTATGTTAGCAGAATATGGTCTAGCAAGTTTTTTCCAAAAATATTTGAACTATTGTTCAGCGGCCATGCACCATTCATAGCCATATTCACATCATTGTTGGTTTATAAATACCGGCAGCTTAACTCATCTACGTGCATACCAGTAGCCACCTTCCTCGTCGTCATGAGTTGTAAAAACATTTGCATTGAGATGTGTTTGTGTTACAACAGTTATGGCGAAAGAAAGAACCTGCTTCCAGATTTCATTTCTGATTTCCCTTTACTTGTTTTCAAAGTTTGTTTCCCTCGAAGCTACTAAACTGAGTCCCAATTCCACCATTTCCAACGGTGCCGGTTGCATGGAGCTTGAGAGGAGAGCACTTCTTAGGATCAAACAAGGCTTTAAAGACCCATCAGGTCGACTTTCATCTTGGGTTGACAAAGATTGCAGTGGATGGTCCGGGGTAAGTTGCAGCGAGCAGACAAGACATTTCATCAAGCATCATCTTCAAAATCCACACAATTCTACCTTTATTGATCCTCATGATTCAACAGAGTTTAGCGGATTATAAGTTTTCATGATTGAGCAGTAAGATAAGCCTTTCTTTGCTTGAGCTCAAGTACTTAAACGATTTCCAAGGAGAAACAATTCCAGAATACATTGGTTCACTCAGTGAGTTAAGTCATCTTTGATCTCTCTAGTGCATCATTTTCTGGATTAGTTCCCCCTCATCTTGGAAACCTGTCAAACCTCCGTTATCTAAATCTGTATTCTGATTCCTACCAATCATCTGTTTTGATAATACATTTGTTTCTGATCTGAATTTGATCACTGACTCTCTCATTTGGAGTACCTTAATCTAGGATACGCTAACCTTAGTTTGGCATCAGATACATGGGTGGAGGTTGCTAACATGCTTCCTTCTCTGTCGAATTGTGATCTAAGAAACTTTCCTGATTCTCTTCCTACAACGAATTTAAGTGCTCTTCGCATTGTTCGCTTTGGATATAATAATTTCAACAATTTTTTGCCTTGCTGGTAGTACTCTCGAGGTCCTCGACCTCAGTATTTCTGGAATTAAAGGCCCCATAGATCATATCTCCTGGAGAAAACTTTGCAACCTGCAGCTTTTATATCAGTCAAATAATGATATTAGCGGTGAGATAGATGATCTCGTTGAAGCTCTCTCTGGATGTGATAATGCTAGTTTGGAGGCATTGCAACTGGTAGGTAATAAATTGACTGGACAGACATTTTAAGCATTTGATATCTCAATATCTTCAGGAAAAAAACTCCTTTTCCGGTTCAATTCCATCATATATTGGAAGGTTGGATGATTTAGAGACGTTAGATTTGAGTTTCGATGTAATGAATGGGACGATCCCTGATAGCATTGGACAATTATCAATATTTGTTTATCTGAATCTAAAATGGAATTCTTGGACAGGTATTGTGTCTGAAACTCATTTCTTGAGCCTTGCAAAGTTGGAGAGATTCCATGTATCTTGAGTGGGTTCCTCCTTTTAGTCCTCAACACATTGAAATTGTAGATTGCCATTTGAGTTCCACATTTTCTCATGGCTAAGCACCCAGAAAGGCCTTTCCACTCCGACTTGGAAAAATGCAGCACTTTCTGGCAAGATTCCTATTGGGAAATTATCTCGTCAACTTTTTTTGCTGTATCTTTCTGATAATCAATTTGGTGGAGAAATCCCCAGTTCATTAGAATTTAGATCAAGTGCTTGGGTTGATTTTAGTTCCAATTCTCGGAGGGTTCACTCCCAATTTGGTATAATGCGAGTGTACTAAATTTAAGAAGTAATTTGTTGTCAGGTCCCAACACCCTGAATTTGTGTCAGGAAATGTCATCGTTAACAGACCTAGACCTTTATGGGAACTCACAAAATGGTAGCATCCCCCCCCCCCCCCCCCCCTTCATAACCAGACTAAAGAATTTGGGAACACTTGCTCTTTCAAACACCTTTTTTGTCTGGAAATATCAATATTCCTTGGGAGGAATTGAGTTTGAGTCACCTTGACCTGTCCAGAAACAATCTGTTCGGGGACATTCCTGATTGAATTTGTTTTTCACCCTACCTTTAAGTTTTGAAAAATTTGAAGCAACAACTTCTCTGGAGAACTCCCCTGTCCTTACAAAACCGCACTGGCTTGATCCTTTTAGATCTTGGGGAAAATAGATTGTCTGGAAGTACACCAAAGCGGGTTGGGGATAATCTATATATACAGTCAGCGTTAGGACTAAGATGCAATGTTCATTTGGAACATTCTGAGCAACCATGTTGTCTCCTTCATCTCCATATCTTAGATCTAGCTCATAATCATTTATCCGGTTTCATTCCAGCATGTCTTGGCAATTTAAGTGGCTTGCAAGCTCCATCTTTTTATGAGCAGGATCCTCCAGACTTCACTGTTTCCTATCGTCAGAGTATGGATTGGATCGTGAAGGGAAGACAACTTGCGTAAAACCTCACACTTGGCATTGTAAATGTCTTAGACCTATAGCAATTATTTCAAGGGAGAAATCTCGGAAGAGAATTAATCTCACACACCTGGGTGCCTTGAATTTATCTTGGAATCATTTGACTGGAAAGATTCCTGACAAGATTGGAAGTCTACAACGGTTAGAAACTCTTGATCTCTCAAACAACCATCTTTCATTCCTCCATGCATGTCTTCCATGAATTGGCCATACATTAACTTATCAGGACTAATTCCATCAGCCAACCATTTCCAAACCTTCAATGATCCATCTATATACGAAGGTAACTCTCAGCTTTGCAGGTCTCCATTACCAACCAACTGTTCATCACCAGAATTCAAGGATGATGAGGTCGAGGATGGAGATGATGGTGAAATGCAGTGGTTTTACTTAGGCATGGCAGCAGGATTTGCCGTAGGGTTTTGGGTTGTTTGTGGGACATTGATAATGAAGAACTCTCGGAGACGTACCTATTTCCAATTCGTGGACGAAACGAAAGACAAAATCTTTGTGGCCATTGCTGCTGTGAGTGTAGCTCGTTTATGGAGATGGAGCACAAGATGATGAGGCTCCTGCTAATAAGTACAGAGGTAGCACATGCCATTTTTATCCCGATTATATTTTCTAAAATATTCGCATTGCATTTTATGTTCTAACATTCATGGTTATTGTGGCACCGCAGTTAATGCAGTTCATTGGCTAAACATGAGGAACCATGGAAGACACAAAATCCAAGAGTCTCAGATGGAAGATCTCTTCATATGGACTTCGATTTCCATTAGACCTGGAGAGGAGATTTCCATTAGCTCGAGATTCTGTCGTCCAATTTAAAAATTGACAGGTAGCAAGAAGAAACAAGAAAGTCTGTTTGGTGAAATTGCTCGAGCAAATCGGACAAGTCACCCCTGTACCATAAATCTTCAAACACCAACATTACATCAGGTGCTAACTCCTTTATGCAACATTCAATAGCTAGTCTAATTGTTGTCCCTTCAGTTCAATATGCTAGCAATATACCAAGGCATAAATACTTAAAACAAAAGTGTGAAATCAAGCTATTTGAAATGATTTGAAGAGCTGGTAAATCGTGGAGGCCATGAAGATGGATGCATCATTATGGAAGGTTGATTTTATCTCAGAGGGGGTGTTTAAAATCTTGTGTTTATTTGATCACTTACCTCTTATACCTAATCTAATGTCTAAACTATCGGCTAGACTTTGCAAGCATGACTTCATTTTCCTCAACCACTCTCACCTTTAATAATTCCTTTTGCCCCCTTCTCCCGAGTTCACTAAATTTGAGGGAATTCAATTATCCCAGAATTTGATTCATTGAGTTCAAGGGTCAGTTTGAGGCCGACAGGAGCCTAAATCGGAGGATAGCTTTGTAGTCTATTTTGCAAGGAGCTTATATTGATTTATTTATTTTCCTTTTGGCTCACTCAATCAACCTTGAAGTGGCAAAACCAAGTTTTGTGATCAGGCTGCTAGTGTTAAGAAATCATCTCACCTAAAAACTTAAGATGTTAAGTGAGGTCTTAAAATATAATTTATATTATTCTCTATCACACTCCCTCAAGTGAAGGTTTTTTGGGCTTGAAACTTGCACGTAAACCTACTCTATCTTATATTTGATTTTTATCTTGTGCTTGATTTTTATCAAATAGAATGAGGGTGATGAGATTTGAACTCTTGATCATTGGGTCAATAAAGCTTTGATACCATGTTAAGAAATCATCTCACCTAAAAGTTTAAGTTGTTAGAGCAACTCCAATGGAAAAAACCATTTTAGATAGTCAAATCTCTAAAATGGTTTTTTGAATAGTGTATATATGGTTTTTTTGTTGATGTGTACTCCAATGATAAAAACCATTTTGAAGAGCTATTTTTTAAAATTATTATAAATATAGTGCAATTATTTTGTATATAGTTTAATTATGCAATTAATTATACAATTAATAAAAGTAAGTTATATAATTAAATAATTGCTTTTAAAAAACTCTTCAACAATAAATTTATTATTTTTTTAATTATATTTAAATAAAAAAATGAATTTAAAATAAAATAAAAGGTGAGAGATTAAATAAAATAATGTAAAATAAATAATTTAAAATTAATTTTATTTAAATAAAAAAATGAAAATAAATTGATGGGCACTCCCCTCCATTTTGCGCCACCCCACACACATACACCAAAGTTGTAAAATCTGTTCCGAGCGTCGTTCCGGTTTTTTGACTGGAACGTTCTGGTTTCGGTGCATTCCGGCGTGTCGTTCCGGTTTTGTACTGTTCATATTTAATTAATTATATATATGAAAAAAATAAAATATTAATTTAACAAGTATAATTTAAATTCAAGATAAATGAATTTTAAATTATACAATACAAACATAATCTCAAAATTAAAAACATCTCTAAAATTCCAAAATATTATGAAAGTAAAATGTTCTAAAATAAAAGAAATATAAATCAAACATCTTCTACATCATTAATATAAAAATATTAGAATTTCTTATTATGCATCCCAAAAAAAATAGTAAATACCATAGTAAGATAATTACAAAGAGAATAGTACTGAAAATCATATGTTCAAAAAGAAAAGAAAAAAACAGATTTTGAAAAAAATAAATAAGTAAAATTCGGAACATAATATGATATAAATAAAAAATCGTAAAATCGTAAGTAAAATATTTCTGAATACAATACAACATAATTATGGCTATAAAACTTTATTAGTTAAGATTCATATATAATTCAAAATAATTTATATTTTATTACTTTATTTTATTATATATATATATATATATACACACCAAGCACTCCCACTAGACAAGTGATTTGTCCGATGTGGGACAATGCAATTTATCCCACATCGGACAAATAGCCTTTACACCCAGTTTTGTTCACTTTAATACTCTTCAGTTCAGCGTGTATTTCTAGTCCAATAGGCAAGGCTCAAATTTTATCTAAGTTGATTTATCCCACATCGGGTAAATAACTGAGAAGTCTAAATATTTTGTGTATAAATAAAATATTTGGATTGGGTGAATGGTCAAGATCGGTGATATCCATTTAAGTTGGATGTGTGCCGATCTACTCTTCATCCCGGAACGGAACGCCCGGAACGGAACCGGGGCGTTCCGGCCGGAATTTCCGGAACTGGCCGGAATTAAAACCGAGACAAAAATAATGTCATTTTGTCCTGGTTTTATGAATGGAACGGAGTGTTTCGGCTATTCCGGCCAGAACGAAACAGATTTAATAACTTTGACATACACACATAGAGCACTCCCTGTCCGTACCCACCCACCCACACAGAGAGCACTCCCCGTCCCAACCCCCCAACCCCACCACAGAAACCCATGAATATGCAAATTGCAAGGGAGGAGAGCTGATGGGATGCAAGGGAGGAGAGTTGAGCCTGGATGCAAGGGAGGAGAAAGCAATAAATATTTTTATTTATTTTATGTTTTGGCTAGTTGCTCTGAAGTGCTAGAAATAGCATCCAAAGATGAGAAAGTTATTTTTAGCTATTGAAATGGTTTATTGGTTGGAGTAGATAAAGATAAGAACAAAGGTTAAAAAAATATTTTTTTAAGTATGCCTTTCCAGATAGTTTACTGGTTTGAGAAGCTCATAAGTGAGATCTTAGAATATAATTTATATTATTTTCTAGTAACTAAATTGAGATGTTTTTTTAGATGAGATCTCAAAATATAATTTATATTATTTTCTAACAGTTAAATGTGAGTTGCTTATGACAGTTTCTTTATTAATGGGATGATAAATACCTTTTATCTTTACTCACAATTGAGGTGGCTCGTCTCTGAAATATACTGAACCTTCTATTTTTTTCTTTCATATCTTTTTTCTATAACTGGACCTCAGTAGTCCATGCATTCGTGTCTAAAGAAACCTGTAATATATGTAAGAGCTGATACAAATCTGGAAGACATGTAACCTTGTCGTGTTCCTCTTTGTTGTGTTTTTGTCTCATTGATCATCACAGTAACTGATTTATATGCTAGGAAGGATGAGGCTTGAATCAAACTGATAAAATGCTGGACATTTTCTTGAAACTATCTATCCTTTTCATGTGCTTCTCTCTATTGGTAATTCTAGAAGCACAGTGATTTTTTCCCTGTATAACAATACAAGCACAGGCAAACGAAAGGAATCATTTTCGTTTTTCTTGATTTTGGAAAAGCTCAACAAGCTCTTGCACAGTGTATTAATATATAGAACCCATTTCGCATATTGCTTTCTTCAGGATAAAGACTAGTATAAATGAGAAAGTATTCTAGTTTCCATCCCTTGCAGTGTGCCGATACAGTTCTTCTTTTCAAGAGCAGGAAAAAATTGGACCGGGAAAAGCTTATTACTGTCCACCACCATAGGCAGGGCTCAGCCCCTTCTTTCTCTCACTGAGGCTCAGGCCCCGCACAACATTCGGAAGGCAGCAGTGTGCAGACTGAGTTGGTTTCTCTTTCCCAGATCTGGGATCTCTGTGTTCACTGCAGCGGGCAGAGCTTTCTGCAGACTGATATGGACTTCTACCAGTAGGCTTGCCATTGACTGTGTCTTGGAAACTTTGGTTGTGATTAGCTTGATCGCTACTGATGTTCTCTCGGAAGAGCTCGAATAGTTGCTTCTTCATATCAGCTGGAGAAGGTTCAGCTAATGACCTGGCTGAAGTGATAATACAGAGAGGTTCTTCACGTGGAGAGGTTTCTATATAGCTGCCTTGGTGGATAGGAGTAGTGCCACATGATGGAGTGAAATCTGAATAAATGAGTTAATCTAATTGAAAACCAAAAGGCGTGCGTAGAGAAATCTCAGCAATGATTTATGTTAAAAGTACGAGTTTCTTGGAAGAAATTAAGCCACGGAAAGAAATTTAAGGAAACCTCACCACCATCGACACTGAGGTAATCTTCACAATCAGATTCTATCCAAGGATGAGAATCAAAAAACATATCCTCTCGGTTACCTGACCAAGTAAGAGGCATACTTGAGACAAATGCTAAACAGGTTTAGAGAGCAGATCAAAAATAGGGCACAGAGTAATGGAAGATCCTCAGGATGTTCATATTAACCAGAGATTTGTTAGGGACAATATCATTAGGATGCCATGGCCTTAAACGACTATCTACAGGCATGAAGTTCCAGAATTTATGGAGTTTTATCTGATTAAGTTGTCATATATTTCATGCTTCTTAAGATTAGTTCATAAACCAAAACTGCAGTTCGCTGAAAGCTTTGCAGACATTTCATATACATTTCTTATATAGGAAGAACTTGTTGTTAGCAGCTGAAACGTCCCTTTTCATTTTCATCACTAGATCGATGATCAGAGGTAGATCAACGAATTTCATGGCCGATAAGCATTTCATCAGAAACAATAACCAAGATGCAGCCAGCTACATTCATCAAAATTAAGGTCGCGGCCGAATGAGGGACATCTTTTGCATTCCATTGCAAATTTACATGATCAACATCTATTCAACATTTCACATTCACAAACTGGAAAGCAAATTAGAAAAAAAGGATAAATAAAGGACAGGAGGTAACAATGGAACACAAAAGATGACAAAGTACATGATAAAATAAACTTAGAATCGTACCCAAGTCATGAAAACTGGCCTGGCAAGACATTGGAGACAAGGACTGGGGCTTGGAATTGAGTTTTTCAGTGCTGCTGCCCTTCACTGGTGATTCAATATGGATACAGTTTCCTCGAGAATCAATGGGGCAACTGAATTTCATAGCAGGGCCGGCTTTCTTTCGAACTGAAGCACAATTGCCCATGTCTGCAACTAAACTCTATTAATCCGTTACTGAACATGCATTACTTGGACTTAATGTCGTTTGGGGGGAAGGTTGGTCACTCTCCAACTAAAATCTGGGAAAGAAGTTGATTGGTCTTGAAAGCGAAGTAATGGCATTTGCAGAGGGACCCCACCCTTTCTTGAGATTTCCTGTTCTTGTTTAACTTTGCACTGCTACTACTAATTGTTAGTGGCAGCTGCAATACAAGGAGAGAAAAGCTGCTTTTTTGGGTGGTTCCCATGATTTTTACTTTGAAATGAATAGACCCTTTTTGGTACTACTGATCTTTTTTGGTGTTTTATCATTGGATGTTTATTGACTTGAAAATCAAGTGGATTTGAAAATGAAATTCATTAGCTAGCTGAGCTTAAAATAGATGAACAGGGCATTCAGAAATCCCAAGATCACCCCCATAATTTCCCTGTTATAAGGCTCCATCCAAAGAATCATTTTCTTGTTGCGAGCTTATCGCCTTGTTGACTACTAGTTCTAAACAAATGTTATGTCAAAGAATCATCTCATTTAAAAGAATCATCTCATTTAAAAACTCAAGTTATTAGGTGAGGTTCCAGAATATAATTTATATTATTTTTTAACATATCCTCTCAAGTAAAAGCTTTTTAGACTTAAAATTTGCTCAGACTCACACTATCTTTTGCTTAATTTTTTTTTATCAAATAGAATAGAGTGATTCGAATTCGTGACCGACATGCTAGAGTTCCACATCTTTAACTGTTAAAGAGTTTAGCACTGATGCAGTGCAACGCAACCGTATCTTTCATGAGAAAGGAAGGATGAATCAACATATGGATGCTTAATTATTAAGGTAGATTTATCTTAACTTTACCTGGTCTACAAATTTAATACTGAATGATGTCACAAAAGGACAGGGAATTTAAAAAACACGCAAGAAAGTAATTATGCTATTTCTTTCTGGTGGAAAAGTTTACTTCAACTATAACAGATGAAATTGACGTCCGCTGTCCTTCTTCTATTGTCAGCCAATCTTGGTCCCAATAACTTCCACTTCTCTTTCCTTTTCTTCTTTTGGATTGCTTTGGAAAGCAGGATTGATGCATGGAGCATGTGGTATGTTAGAATATTTTGAGTTAACTGCTGATCAAATATCTGTTCCAATTAGTGGAAGTTTTCAGACATGATACAACGTTTCTGTTTTCAGACATTCAAAATCTAAGTTGGTCAAACTCCTATTTTCACTTGCAGCTAATTTCGGGTTTAATTTCTCCTTTCTTTTCCAAACCTCATGAACCCTGCTGAGCCAGTCTAGCAAAGCTCCATTTGGATTGAGTTTACAGATCCAACAACATGAACCAGAAAGTAATGATAACTGCATACAGAGTCAACCAGGAATCATGATCCTTCAATCTTCAAGTAATGCTCCAAACTAAGCTATCAAAACGATGAATTTGTTGTTTTACTGATTTGCCGACAACTGGGTTCCTGTGCATAAACTTCGAAATGAAAAGTTTATTTGGATCTGGATTCTTGTGTCACCAAACTCTCTGTTTCAGTCTTGTCTTCTCCAAGTCTCTGTGCTTTCAAGGCTCAGACAAAAAAAACGGAAGTAACATCACAGATTTTTTATTTTTTAAAAAGTTTAATAATTCCTACCATTCAACAATGGATACGAACAGACTTCTACACCTTCGTAACCATGATTTGTGGTTGTGAGACTTCTAATGAGTAGAAAAGCAACTGGGTTAATTTTAAAACAGTTTCTGTATGAACCTAAAAAAACCAAAACTTCATTTGAAATGTACTGATTGTGACGATCAATTATATTAGTACACCGCAAGTTGTCACCTAAAATCAGCCACTTAAAGTTGCCCTATATTTCTTGGATTCAAACATCACTTTTATTTTTTGTGGAGATAAAAGAGGAGCATTACAAAGAAGAAACTTCCATCACGCTAAAGAGATAATTTAGGAGTTATTGCTATGGCGTACTGCTGTGCACAGTGAAGCGGCATGCCGACGTTTAAAAAAGAAACAACTAATCAAGAAATTTAGAGCGTAAACCATAGCAGAACCATAGAGCGAGCATTTACAAACAACTATCAAAGCTGAAAATGTAATTGACGAGAGTCTGTTCACATGAACCATATAAAAAACCTAATACAATAATTCACCACAACAGAACAAATTGTTCTTGCTCTTTAGTCTCCGAGGATCATCTTGTCCTCTACTGATCTTTCTCTCCCTCTCCCCCTATCACACTATCCCAACTTTTTCCTCATCACAGCCCCATAAAAACCATTGCTCAGAAATCATTAGCGCTTCTGAAAGCATGGATTGCAAAGATATGGTAGAAAATGGGATGAAGAAGAGGAGCTCCTGCTATGAAGAGTACAATAACAGAAGGGTATTCTTGAAGATCCATCCTATTCGTTGTGGAGCAGAAGACAAGACAATTCGCAGCACCACTAACAAGAACACTGAGAATAAACCCATAAAGATGATAAACTCCAGATCAGTTTTACGGCCCTGTGGCCCTAATACAGCTGAATTCCATCCTTCTGCTTCCTCTTGGCAATTAGCCAGTAAGTACTTGTTAGATAGGCACCCATTTGTGGAAAGTCCGGTGCTTAGATTTGTACTAGGACTATTTACCATGCAAAAACTTGTGTTTTGACCCATACCATCACCTTGTTAGATTACAACGCTGTAAAGCATTCTACGAGCTAAAAACCATGACAGATGGGCATAAGTTGGTGCAACAGAAACCATGACTTTTGATGTCCTAAAGCAGACGCCAATCCTTGGGGCAAAATATCATACTTCTCTTGGCTAATCTAGTCCTAACTCAGCGAAGAAAATGACAGCACCAAACCTAGTATAGGAAACACAAAATCCACTGGTTTACAGGAAATGAAATCAAGCCTAGACTACAAAAAGAGATTTAACTTTTAAACCACACACATATTCTCATTGTCCGGTTAGAGCATCTTTAATGGAAAGAAATATTTTGGAGAGCCAAATCTTTAAAATAGTTCCCTGAATAGTGTAATTATAGCTTTTTTATTGATGTGTTTTCTAATGGTAAGAGTCATTTTAGAGAGCCATTTTTTTTAATCTTATTTTAAATAAAGTTCAATTATTTTGTATATAGTTTAATTCTACAATTAATTATAAAGTTGTAAATCCATTCCGGGCCCCGTTCCGGTTTTTTGTTTGGAACTGAACGTTCTGGTTTCGGTGCATTCCGGCGTTCCGTTCTGGTTTTGTACTGTTCATATTTATTTAATTATATATATATAAAAAAATATTAATTTAACAAGTATAATTTAAATTCAAGATAAATAAACTTTAAATTATACAATACAAACATAATCTCAAAATTAGAAACATCTTTAAAATTCCAAAATATTATGAAAGTAAAATGTTCTAAAATAAAAGAAAAATACATCAAACATCTTCTACATCATTAATATAAAAATATTAGAATTTCTTATTATGCATCCCAAAAAAATAGTAAATACCATAGTAAGATAATTACAAAGAGAATAGTACTGAAAATCATATGTTCAAAAAGAAAAGAAAAAAATAGATTTTGAAAAAAATAAATAAGTAAAATTCGGAACACAATATGATATAAATAAAAAATCGTAAAATCGTAAGTAAAATATTTCTAAATACAATACAACATAATTATGGCTATAAAACTTCATTAGTTAAGGTTCATATATAATTCAAAATAATTTAAAAATACATTACAAAAAAATTATGTCCATAGAATTTCATTAGGTAAAAACTAACAAATTTAAAATAAATATTTTGATGATATGCTATATAAATTAAAATCAGTCTCATGCCCATCATTTTCCTTGTTATTTTTAATACATTTATCAAAAGTATTATTATTGAAAGGATTATCAGTACTAATACTGGTGTCAACACTCAACATCAATATTACTAGTACTAGCTCCAACTCCAACAAATTATTTCGACATTAGGATATGAAAATGATTTAAAAACATCAAAGTTTTTTAATTTAAAGTAAAAAATAAAAAAAAATTAAGTATAAATTTTAAAGTTAATATTACTAATTTTCAAGAGTGATTCCATGATATATATATATATATATATATATATAATTGTTATTTTTTTATAAAATCAACACAACAATATATATTTTTTATAATTTTTTTAATATATATATATATACATTAAAAAATTATATATATATATATATAATTTGTCCAGCATTCGGACAAATTGAATTTCAATTTGACCGATGTGGGACAACATAATGTGTCCCACATCGGACAAATCCACTCCAATCTCCACTCTTCTCCTTTATAAATACTCTCCACTCCAATCTCCACTCTCCTTGTTCCACATCGGACAAACTCCACTCCAATCTCAACTCTTCTCCATTAAATAATCTCCAGTCTTCACACTTCAATTCAGTCTCCCCTCCTCGGCCCGGAACGGAACGCCCGGAATAAAACCGAGGTGTTCCGGCCGGAATTTCCGGAACGGACCAGAATTAAAACCGGGACAAAAACGACGCCGTTTTGTCCCGGTTTTATGAACGGAACGGGATGTTCCGGCCGAAACGGAACGGATTTAATAAATTTGATAAAAAAAAAACCCCACCCCGTTCCCCTTCATTTATCAATCTCAAAAACCCTAACCTTATCTTCCTTTTCCCTCCCTCTATTTTGCGCCGCCAGCCAGCCAAAATCCCTCACCCACATCATTTTTTCTCAACAACCAATCTATCCGTCCGTCCGTTCGTCCAAAAATACTCCTCATCCTTCCTTCCATTACTCCACTCTATCTTCCTTCAATTATTCAGTATTTTTTCTTCAAAATCACAATAAAAGAGGAAGAAGATGGTGATGCGGGAGCTTGTAACGGGAGGAGCAACTGGTGCGGTGGGCAATGGGTTTGTTTTTACTCAGTATCTTTTATGATAATTTTATGTGTTTTTTCTTGTTCGGATTGGCTAGAAAATATACTGTGTTTTTTCAATTGTTTCAATTGTGAATTCATTGTGTTGCTGCGTGTTTCAATTTAGACAATGCAACGGTAACATTACAATGGTTGGATTTTTTTTTGCCTCTGCAATTGAAATCTGTAGGAATGTCTCCCAAGGATAGAGAAGCCATTTTGGCTCTTCATTTAGCTATCCTCGTTGGAGACGCAAATTTAACAAAAATAGCCAAATTTTTAAAAATTTGGCTTTGCCTCCCCTGATTGCTCTCCCTGTTGGAGATGCCTTTAAAGCCCTAATATGCATGGCAATGCACAAACCACACAGAAAGCGACCAAAGAAAGCACTCATTCAAGTTCACATAGAAACATGCATCCAAATTGCATAAGCAAACCAATGATACAAACAATCAAAAACAGAGAAAGGGTGTGTGAGCTAATAAAAAAGCAAAACCTTATGCCCCCATCTGCAAGATGCTGTCTCATAAAATAAATAAACCCTGATTAACAAATTTTGTCGCACCCTTCGCATGAGCATGGCATCACAGCGACCCTCCCTGAGAGTGGAGACTCCTGTAGGGGTTTTTTTGTTTTGAAAAAGAGAGTCTTCACCTAGTACTATAGTTACTAGGAAACCTGAGTGATCTTTTAGAGATTCTAAGGCAAATGAATGATTGTGTAAAGGAAAGGTTTTAGCACCCTAGTACGCTCTACCTTAGATAAGTTGTTTGATGTTTTGGTTTGCTTTATGATTGTTATGACGTTGGTGTTTATCAATATTCCGAGGATAGGTTTGCTATGATGAATAGACTTAAGTCCAAAGTCTAAAAGAAATTTCCCTTGGCCAAATGGATCGTACATTTAGATATATCTATACAGTGCCAAGGAGAACGAACGTAGATATCTTGAAATCTGTATTTGATTTAAAATAAATTTACAGCTTATGAATTAAGATACAACTAAGATAGAAATCTAAGCCAAAATAAAAAACAAAATATATAATTAATTCCAATTGAAGAACAAAAATGAAACAAATCAAAACTTTGGGACCGAAAAACAATAAAGGGATTCAAAAAAAACAATACAGTGTAATTATTGAAAAAATTAAAACAATAAAGACCGCAATGAAAAGTAACATATATGACCAATTTCAATTGGAGGATAAAATTAGAACAAATTACAACTTGCATACCAAAATTATTAAAGAAACCAAAAATCAAAAGATTAAGGACTAAAATGAAATATACCATATATAATCAATTTTAATTGAAGGGCATGATTGAAAATAATCAAAATTTCCATTGAAGAAACTAGTGAGAAAAACAAAATCAAAAGTCTAGGGACTGAAATGAAACAACCACAAATATGAAGGATCGTACCTTACTTTCCAACAGCAGGAGAGAGAAAAGGGGGGAAAGAAAAACTATCCACCGGCGATTCCATGACCACCTTCAAATGACACACACCACGCCAGGAGGTAAAGGACATAAAGGTGGACTAGGTGAGACGGCGGATGGGAAGTTTCCACCGCCCAAAGATGCCGCACACGCCGCCTGAATGACGCATGAAACACTACTGGTATGTTCGTACGACGCGCCCGCAGTGTTCCAGAAAAACAGTTTGATAAAAAAATAGTAAATTACTTATACACCCCTAGACCCAGCGATAACCATGAAAAAACAAGGGGTGAAACCACTACAATACCCCTGATTTTAGGCGTTCTTTTTTGTCTTTTTCGAGGGTTATTTTCATAGTTTCACCATGAAAAAAATTGAGAAAAACCGAAAACACCCCCAATTGTTCCGCTTCCTTTTCTCAATACCTAGAGGTAAAATAGTAGTTAAATTGTGCAAAGAATTCAAAAATATCATTCATGCCCCCTGAAAATGTCAAAAATAGCCCTGGTCCCGGGAGTTAATTTTTTCGGCCCTAGGGTAAAATGGTACTTTTCTATCGCAATTCACAGTGAATTGTGTCTGTGTGAACAGTTAAAATTTACACAGTAAAATGCCAATGCCTTATATATATATATATATATATTCTTAAAAAAATGCGTGAGATACCTCACACATGCCTCCTTTATTACTATTCAAGTGCTCAAGCATGTCTCCTTAATTATTTTTCAAGTGAATTATAATTCACTTGAATAGTAAAACAAAAGAATGCACAGTACCTATGGTTAAAATCCAAAGTGAAGAGATAAGGAATGCATGGAAACTTACTCGGCAGTTGGCAACTGGAGACAATGATGTTAAGCTCCTTCACAACCGGTGGTCGCTACTTCTGGGGACTGACAAATGCTGGAGAAACTGGTGGTGGCTGACAGAAAGAAATATGGCAACTGACAGCCGGAGATGATTATGCTAAGCTCCTACACAACTAGTGATCGTTGCTTTTAAGGACTGATAATGCTGAAGAAGTTAGTGGTGGCTGACGAGAAGAAATCTGATTGGGAGGGGTGTTATAGTAGTCATTGGATATGAGAGAAAGGCTAGGGGGAAAGGGAAAAGCTAGTTGAAGGAGGTCCTCTGCTGTGCTTTTTAATTTCGTTTGCTATCTCTCTCTTGTTTTGTTTTGTTTTGTTTTGTTATCCTCTCTTCCTCCTCTTTTCTCTTTAGGTTAGTAGGGGAGGGATATATATATATATAGCTCTATTTGAGGAAGATTTATTTCATTTAATCTATGATGCAAAATCACATTTTTTTATGTAATTAGATAAAACAAAATAGGAAAACAAATATTATTGTTGATACTCTAATGATTTTGAGGAAGAAAAAAAACATGATTTGCATCTCAAAGATCAAGTAAGAAAAACATGGAAACCAAACAGTACCTATCGCGGTAGGATCTTCTACTTTTACACTAGACATTAAAATGGGAATACTTGAGATTCTGATATCTAAATTAGGCAATTAAAAACCCTAAGTTCATCTACACGTGCAGGACTACAAATTTCATGAAGGATACAGAATGAGAAACAGCTATTTTGATGAACAAAATTTATCTGCAATTTTCTTGGTCAAAACTTGTTTTGAAGAAACGAATTCGCGGCAGTGACAAAATCATTTTTTAGTGCAAATTTTGATGGTTTACACAACCTTAAACCTATGGTAAATAAAAACAACACCACTAGTTTTGCAAAATTAAACAAAATATAACTCTACGCAGCAGTCGAACAACTAGAATATTGTGACGTTTCCTGAATCACCCCCTTGTTTTTTCAACGAGACTAATTAACTTTTCTAAATTTAAAATTGGTCTCTGATTATCCCAATAAATCATTGAAACATTAAATTTGGTCTCTTGAATAAGACCTGCAAATCTCGGGTCAGAATCATTCTCGTAGTAGGATTTTCTCCTTTTATGCTAGATATTCAAACGAGAATATCTTGAGCTTACGATATTGAAATCAAGCGATTCAAAAATCTTAAGTCATCTACATGTACAGTACTACAACCTTCATGAAGGATTCAACACGATGGAAAATCATTTTGAAGAACAAAATCTTCCCGCAATTTGCTTGGTCAAAAACCAAGCAGGACTAGACATTCAAATGGAAATATCTTGAGCTTACGATATTGAAATCAGACAATTCAAAAATCCAAAGTCATCTATACGTATAGGACTACAACTTTTATGAAGGATCCGAAGCGAGAAAAAATCATTTTGAAGAACATAATTTACCTGCAATCTGCTTGGTCAAATATCTCTTGATCTGATTCGGAAACTAACAATGTTGAGCATCCCAATCTGATTAAGAATTTGACATAAGAAAGTAGGCTCTAGGATCCAATAAAAGTTCGGATTAATTCTTGAACATGTCATGAATGACAGAATATAGCTGGGATGGACAGATATTGCATGAAACCAAATGAGATTCAAAGTCTAAATTGGAAGAAAATTTTGGTATTAGAATAGAATTGCGACAACAACAAAATCATTGCAAATTCTGAGGGATTTATCCAACCTTAAGACTAAATAAAAAAAGAATAACTTTAGCATTATGAAGATTCCTGATTAATATAAGAATCCTAACAATTTTAGCAACAAAGGAGGAGGATAAGAAAAGCATAAATCAGCAAAACAGAGTTCAAAAAAACATTTTTATTCTTTACTTTTGTCAATCATCCAGTAACCATGAGCTAAACTCTCGCATGTGGCTCAAAGGAGATATACATCATTTCCAGCATATGGGGCCTAAAATGAGTAACAACAAATTTAATATAAAAAAAAGGTACAAAATTGCTAATGCATTATGTTGATGCCCGTTTTATATATATACACACAAACAACAAATAGAATGCATTCATCACGTTCTAAAAAATCATTCTGCTCAACATAAAAACAAAATGAAAGTAAAAAAGAAAAAAGAATCACTCAAAGGTTGGCACTAGTGGTGCATCAAAACTCTCTAAAATCTTAGGTTTACTACTAGCTGCCTTCGAATCCTTCTTCTTGAGCACCCACCGAACCAAGAACCCAACAAAGACTCTTAGGCTTGGCCCATAGGGAACCCTCCAGGCCCACCACCAGCCATAGCAGACATGGTTGTCAAAATCACGATTTTGACACGAATCGGAAGTTGTTTTTGAACTCGGATCGTAAAATCAGAATCGTAAAATCGTACTTAAAATTTACCGTACAAAAATCATATAATCACAACTAAAATCGTGTAGGTAGAAAAATCATAAAATCGTAAATAAAATATTTTCAAATACAATATAATATAATTATGGCCATAAAATTTTATTAGTTAAAGTTTATACATGATTTAAAAAAAATTAAAAATACATAACAATTATATCATTATATTAGCATTTAAAAAAAACTGATTTTTTGGTTTTTTTATTTTAAAATAGGAGAGAGAGGGGGGAGGCTAGCCTGATTTTTTTGTTTTTTATTTTAAAATAGGAGAGGGGGCAGGCTAGCCCCAGGCTAGCTGGGGAGAAAGGGAGGGAGGGGAGAGGGGGGCTAGCCTTGGGGGGTGGGCGGGACAGGTGCTAGCCTTGGGGCGGATAGGTGTTAGGGCTGTAGAGTATAGGCAAAGCATGGGATGAATTTTGGAATTGTAAAATCGGATCGATCTGGTCCAATTTTACGAGTTTGACTAAAATCGATTTTTCTACCCGAGTTGACAAGGTTTGATGAGTTGACTCTCAAAATCATATGATTTTACGAGTCAACTCGCAATTTTAACAACAGAGATAGCAGGCATAGGGTCTTCTCAATCATCATAGGCATTGCTGAAAAGCTTATTAACCAACTCCTTCTATCAGAGCCGAAAGAAAGAGAACAATTACAGCTGAATGAGCGGATGTGCCGAGCCCTTGCTGCAGAAAGTATCCCCGTCAATCAAAATAGCCGGCCCGCCAATATAGGGCTTTTTGATTAATTAATTAATTAATAGGGCTTTTCTTTATTTTGGCCTTTTCTTCCAAGTCCTACTGTTATTTCTATTTACCCATACTATTATTATTTTAATTAATTAAAGGATGGGTTGGATTATTAAAATCTATAATAGTATGACTTGTGAGGGATTCAAATTCCTGTTTTTAAAAAAAAAATCATCAGAATCAATTTGAAACAAATCTTTAGAAACAAATAGGATGGAAAATAAGTTATTGGTATATGATTAAAGTAAAACTAGTATAGTTTTTTGCAAGTACTTGAATCATTACTTTGAACTAAGAGCATGTGTCTCAAAAATACTTTTGAAAAGATTTAAAAAATATTTTTTTATTATTATTTTTTATATTTCTATATTATTTTAATATGTTATATCAAAAATACTTTTAAAAAATATAAAAACACTTGAAAAACAACTTTAATCATATTAATGAACATAAATAATCAAAATAAGTCCTTTTTCATCTCATTGCTAAACCTTGACCAAATCAACATCGTTTCATCAATAATTTCAGTTCGTGTCCTTTTGACACTCTGCCTTGCTTTTGACGTGACTTCAATGGGGGATCATCATTCCCATATGCAAATAACTTCAAAATATAAAATCATTTGGATGAAGATCCCCCTTCACGGCAAACTATCTATTTTGTCTTCTGCAGGCGGCATCATAGCTTTCATGAAACAATAAACAAAATAAACAATAATACAGAGCATGGCATATATCACAAGTTTTGACAGTAATATACACCAACCGAGGCAATCGACACTTTCCTAACCATGATAGGGTTAGGTTGTCTCGTGGCCGTGTGCGTGCTAATTATGTGTTGGGCGATCTAAATGAGTTGATGGATGAACCTTAAATTCAGTGATGCAGCAAAAATTTCACCCCAAACCCTGTACACTGTTCAATTTCCACACCATATTTCTTGGATTAAAACAAGATAAAATCCATTGCAGACAAAAAAAAATAAAGAAAATGAGCAGCATATTCAACTGATATGATCCATAGCAGACAAAAAATAAATATAATTTAACAGTTGTTTGTGTAGCATACTGCTGTGGATGGTGACAGGCTCGGTTAAGCGGCAGGCGGGCAGGCAAGTCCTGGGATGTCATCAAAACCTTGCGCAAGGATAACCTATCAATCAAGAAATTCAGAGACGACACTGAAACAAAATATCATAACCGTAGAACATTTGCAAACAGATATTAATGATAAAATATAGAAGAAGTGAGACTATTCATTTGGACCATATTAAAAACTAAATACAACACCCTGCCATCATTTTCACTGATTGAATTAATTAATCGTACTCCTATCTCTCTACTCCCAGAATCATCTCTGTTGAAAATTCTCTCCTTCCTCCCCCAGCCACCCCAATCTTCATAATTTCTCGACACAATCCTACAAAGTCATCTTTGCAATCATTAACATCGCAAGCATGGATTGCAAAGATATGGAGGAAAATGGGACAGGGGTGAGGACAAGGAGCTTCCGTGATGAAGATTACAACAACAGAAGGGCGTTTTTGAGAAGCTATCCTCTTTATCATGTAGCAGAAGGTGAGACAACCAATGAAGAGATGGTCAGAGCCTCAAACAAGGACACTGAGAAGAAACCCATAAAGAGGATGATCATATCAGTAATTCATTGGAGTGAAGGGAAGGTTCTAGTACTGAGGAAATTCAAGCATAAGATCCAGGTTTATATCATAGCTTGCATGCCTGTCAGCTTTAAGCCCCCTACAGCCCTAATTTCAGTTTAAAACCACTATTTTCAGCCTTGTATTCTTCACAACTATACTGTTTCCATAAAATATGTATTATGTATGTAACAAATTACAAACATCAATCTCTAATTTCTCAAGACGTGCAGAAAACAGGGTTCCTCTATTCATTAGCAGCCTCTCTCAATCATTGATGTATAGATGAAATAAGTCTGGAAAAAAAAAGGGAAAGAAAGAAAGAATACACACATAACTTTGGGTAACATAAGTTATTACATGCCTTACTGTATTAGAAGATAAAATTTTCAGGTGAAATCACTTTCTAAAATCGACAGCTCAAGGCATTACATAATTTCAACAAAATAAAGAAATAGCCCAAGGTGATATACACCGATGCTTTTCTATAACTAATTCCAACAGAAAATCCTTCAGAATCTGGCAATCAATCCGTTATGAAAGAGAATGTACCATCAATAGGCAATTACCAAAAAAATGCCATGAGAACAGTTTAATAAATGATGCCAAACAGTTTTTATCTATTCCATTATATCACATAAACCATTTCATCTCATGGATGACATTTTACCCACAAGAAAGAAAGATGGAGCTTACTTCCACATACAGAGGCAACAAATTTCTATCTCAGAAAAAGATTATCGAAACGCCCATCGTGAAGCATCCTGCAGCAACCCAGGGGCTCAAACGTTCACCTATTTCAGTATCACCAAAAAATGCACCAGAAAGTCAGGTAGTTGTTCATATCCTGAATTGCCAAAGACCTATATCGATTTATTTGCAATTCAAATTTTCTTCTCTGTGCCTGCTTGACACTTCATTTCAAAAAAACTTTTGAAAATTTTATTATTATTATTATTTGTTTTAAATTAATTTTGTGTTTGTAGATACCGATGTCAAAAATATTTAAAAAAAAAAATTCAATGCATCTCTAAACGAAATACACTTTGGAAAGCAACTTCAACCACACTTCCAGATAGACATCATGGTTTGCATGATAATTAGTTTCACCGCAACTCCAACTAAATAAGAATTTTTTTGTAATATTGCTCCTACAATTTTAACAATTAAATGAACAGCAACATAGTAACTAACCTGAAGGTTAAAACATTTAAACTTGATTTTTAATCCAAATCCAAATGTTGTGAACTTGAAAAGTTTTAGTGACCATGGATGAACCCACTTTCATTTACACCAACTACTAAGAGAGCGTCTAACCCCTATTTGCACCCAATTGTTACCAGGTGAACCAATACCTGGATACTGTAACCCTCAACATAATTAATTTCCCTCATTTTATATATTGAAAAAAATATATTTTTATTTTGCTTGCACTTTGTTAATTTTTAAAAAGGGAAATGGCCCAAACTATCCTTATATAATAGGGTAAGTGCCTAATATGTCATTATATCCTGAACAAGTCAATTATGTCCTTGTATATTAAGTGAGTTTCCAATCTATCTTTACGATGATTTTTTTCTAGTAAATCATTAGACATGATTTGCCCAGGACTAATTTTTTTCTGAAAATGCAACTTAGATGAATAAGAGACGTGCAACTCACCAAACAATCACCACCCTCTCTCCACCTTAGTCGGGTCCGGACAAGAACAAGCACCAAACCCATTTTTTTCCTTCTTTTCTCTTCTTCTTGCTTGTTACCTTCATCCCTTCTTCCTCTCCTTCCCTTCCCCTCCAAAAATCTGGTCAAAATCACCCCAAAACAACAATTCCAGCCACTTTTCTGGCCACCCTTAAATCTCCAATTCTTTCCGGCCAAAACCACCATATTTCAACTAAAATCAAGCCCCAACCTGCCAATCTACGCCCCTAGACATTAAAAGTGAACGTTTTTTTTTTCCAACTTCCCTTCACTTCTTCCCGGACAAAATAAGCCCAACCTGTCGGCCACCATCAACCATTTTCCCCACTTTCCTTCCATTTTCCAGCCACCCACCACCTCAAATACCCTTTAACTGTCAATCATCAAAACCCAAGCCTAACACTATAAAACTGCCACTTTTCAACTAAAAATCACACTAAACCCCAAATACTTGTCATCCACTATCTGAATCCAACCACCACCACCATTTCCATGCACCCGCCAACTCAAACATGTAAGTTTTTTTTCTTCTTTTTAAAAAAAAAAATTGACTTGCACATTCCCATTCATCTAAGATGTGTTTTCAAAATAAAAAAGTCATGAGCCAATCATGTGACTTAATTGGCTCATTTTAGGATATAAGGGCAGATTACTAACCCTATTAAATATTACAGGATGGGTCATTTCCCCTTTTAAAAATGTTGTTAGGGCACTTTGTTTTTGAAGTCCAATATTCTGTGTGTGTGTGTGAGTGAGTGTGAGTGTGTGTCTGTGTGAGGCTTCTTGACAAATTAAGTCCATTCTGTTAAGAAATTGAAAATGGAGAAAAATAAAGAGATGTTATGCCCAAAGAAAGCTAAAGTATATTCCACTAATTGATGGCAAGGAATCTTGGTAAGGACACCTACCTATTCTGGCTGCCTTCCAAAAGAAACCACGAAATCTGTCAATCAAAAAGTATTATATTCTGGTTAGTTCCATAATAATCAAGACATATTAACCACGCAACAACAAAACTCCCATGAATATAATTATCTCTTAACACTGCTAACTTGCACCATAGATAGAAAAAGAATATATTGATTGTATAATCACATGTATTTTGGGTGTAGCGAGAACAAATGATGACCTGGAGGATTAGAGATAACTGACTTCACAAAGTTCTAGGATAATACGCTCAGTTAAGCACATTGATAAAGAAGATACTTTTTTCTAGGGGTGGTAATATTCCGGAAATTTTGGAGGCCTCTCCCTGCTGTTTTTTGTTGAAGGGATTGGGCATAAGTTTTCCCAGGTTAAGCAAGGATGACTATTAACTTCAAACAAGATTAATCATTCATTCATGCCCCATGATCTACTCCTGATTATGAAGTTTCAAATGCTATGATCATTGTGCTGTTGATGATGACAGAAAATTGGTTGTCACTTTGTTTACAGTAGCAATTCTCTAATCTCTTGCAACAGATCCTACAATGACTAAAACCATCTTGTTTCGTGTGAACCAAGGGTCTAGTGTTCAGCATATTATTAGCTATGGTATCCACAATGGTTGTCATTTATGAATTTATTTTTTCTCATGGTCATTGGTAGACTTTTAAGGACAGGGAATCAGGTGTTATATTTCAAGTGCTCCCATTTTCGTACAATGTCATTACATGAATGAACTTGAACAGCACAGATTAATGTACAGTGCTTTAAAAAAGAAGTGTCTTTTCCTTCTTCACCTCATGTTTTGGATTGGATACCAACCGATTTCACAGCACCAGAGCAGGGATAAAATAAAATTGTTGGCTGAGGCAGAGATGCCAGAGCCGCCTCCAACGATTCTCAACATGTTGACAACCCCACTTATCCTGCCATATGTCCCATTGACTGGTGGAAAGGAGTAATGGGGGTTCTCATGTTCCACTCACTGAAATTTACCCTACTGAAGAGACTCAATTTAAAATGCTCTCCGCAAGAGCAGATAATCAGCAAGTTAGCCACTGCTATTAAACACGTTTCATTGAGGACAACATAGCACAGCACGACTTGAGAAATAGCACTGAGAATGCCTTATGCTTTCAAACTGATGCTATAGATCTAAAGTCTTAGTGATTCATAGACCCTAGAAGTCTGTTGGGCAGTGCCCTTATAGAATCTGCATCACCAAGGCTCAACATTTATTTTGTGCAGACACTACAAGCCATAGAGATTGGTATTTTGAGAGGAGTAGTTTTAGGTGTTTGAAACTTCCTTTGAACCTTATTGTTTTTGTTGGATGCTAACATGCCTGAAATAATTGCTGTGGGCTTAGAGGACCATTATGAAAATGTAAAACCTAATAGTAGAGCAAGTGCAGATAACAGCATAACAGTTTCAAGATGGGGATGGTTAAATTGTAAATCCAGTAATAATATTGATTTTGGAAGATCCAATGGACTTTCAATTCAACTTTGTTAAGCTATCATTGGTTTGGATTATGCTCAAACTACACAAAAGACTGGTGGTGCTGCTACATTTCTGCAAATCTTATCACATGCTAAATTAGAAGATTTGGCAGAAAAGAGTGTCCAAAGCTAAGAGAAGCTCAGAAATATGTGCATCTATTTTATGCAGCATAAAAATTGACTGATGGAAACCTAGGTACTATTAGATGGCGAAAATTGATAGAATTCAGGAGGTTAGTGCCACTCACTTGAAACTAGTTGTCAAAAACAGAAATTCTCATTAAAAAAAAAAAAAAAAAAGTAGATGCATAATCTTAGATTTCTAAAAAAGGTTGAAAAGAAAGAGCGAAAAAGCAGCCGGCAACCAAGCTTCACATGATCTAAGTTTTCTAAACTACATACATAGTGAAACAAGGTTGCAATACAATGCAACTATTTTTTACAGTCAATAAGCAATCAGCAATACACTCTTCAATCATCTCCTACGCATATAATAAACCCACAAAAAGAAAAGGACATACCCATTTCTCTGTTCAAGGATTGCTGGAAAGTGCATCTTCACGAAAGTGCATGTACAAATCCCCAACAGCACCACTGTCAGAAACGAATGGAAATTGAACAGTGCAGACTGAAAAAAGAAGGAAAACCCACGTCATGAAAACAGAAATTACAGGTTAACAATAACGAAATCTGATTTAATTTACCATGCTTGCTTCTTGTTTTTGATCTGATGATTATGGCTTCTCTTCCTTCAAATCTAAAAGTTACAATGCAGCCGCCTAGAAAACTAAATCAATGAACAAAGAGCATCAATAGGCAAATTAGATTAGGGCTTTGCGACATAGAAATTTGAGTTAGGATTACCTTGCAGCAAGCTTTCCAGATTATGGATCTTCAGAAAAGTCGTTAAAAAGAAACCGCGAGGAACCGCTTTTCTTGCTTCAATTCAAAGCCAAAAGGTTGTAACGGGCTATCTGCAGCAGAGAGAGTTCAGTAAGCAGTCCATGCTAAGAAACGGGAAAGATAATTTCGTTCTCTAAAATTACATGAGATTTCCATTTCGGTCCCTATACATTAATTGTTAGCAGTATCATTCTTATTTTTTTCCTGAGTTTTGAAACTCGTAGCTTTTTAAAGTTTGATTATTTTTTACTGCTCGCACCATCACCCGATTCACATTAGGTCACTGTATTTTAGTAGTGTTTTTGAAAAAAGATTATTTTATTTTATTTTTTTATTTATTTTAAATTAATTTTTTTGAGTTTTTAAATTATTTTTATGTGCTGGTGTCAAAAATAATTTTTAAAAAATAAAAAAAATATTTTGTTGATATATTTCTGAATAAAAATTATTTTAAGAAATAATCATGACTACATTTCTGAACAGACACTGACACTCAGTATCTATCGAGTATTCAATTTGATTTATTAAAAAATTCCCTTCAAAAAAAATTTGGTCACCTCGCAGAAATTATTATGAATAATCTCATATACCCAACAATTTTACTTTTCAAGTATTACTATTAGATATAATTTTAAAATGTTTCAAATTGACAACAGATTAATCTCTAAAATCGAGACTTGAGTAATGGACACAGCCAAAATTAATTTATTTAGTTGGATAATCTATATTTTTCCTTTTTTCTTTGGGTCGGATCTTGATTGGGTTTAAATTAACCTGAGTTTGATTAAAGAATAAAAATAAAATTTTAATAATAAATAAATATTGAAGGATAAAATAAAAAGAATATTGGCTCGAAAAAAAAACAAGTAAGCTCTGGTAAACCTTCTAAATCGGGGTTAATCATCTCAACTCATTACCCATGAAATTTTAGACTAAGATTCAAGTAAAAAAAAAACTCAATTCCCTACCTATTTTAATATTAGAGAAAGAAATCATAAGAAAAAATCTAAATTGAAAAAAATTGTAATAAAAGTAACAATTGCAAAAAAAAAAAAAGAAGGATTAAATCACATATGAAGAAAAGGATGGAAGGGGAATGAAATTGTGAAGAGAAATTAATTTTAAAAAAATCATTAAAAAAATAAATAAAAAATAGGGATCAAATATGACAAATAAAAATTTCAGAAGGATGAAATTGTAAAATAAAAAATACTAGAGGATTAAAAAATAGCTTAGAAGGAGAAAAAAAAAACATGAAACCCGTGTGAATTTTCTAAACTTGAGTTAATACTCCAAATTCGCAAAATCCTAGATTCAAATTCAATTAAGAAGCTCAAATTTTAACCAATTTAATATTAACGGGTAAAATTAAAAAAATAAACAATTGTCAAATTAAATGGAATTGCAAAAAAAAAAAAAAAACAAGAAGAAAGAGGATTGAATCACATGGGAAATAATATTGAGGATGATGAAATCATAAAAAAAAAAACTTCAATTCTAAAAATTATCCATAATAAAGTATACAACAATAAATAAAATAGGACCATTCTAAAAGATAAAAAAAACTCAAAGAAAATGAAATTGAAAAATAAATCCAATTCTAGAAACCATGTCAAATACAAAAAATTGTAATTAAAAGAATACAAATCATATATGAAGATAAAACAAATTGAATGGATGATTTAAAATTATAAAGGGTCACACATGAAAATTAAGGTGGAAAGAGAAAAAATGGAAGAAAAAAAGTCCCTCATTGCTAAAGGAGAGGTCATAAAGTCATGTTATCATGATGAAAGAAAAAGACCGTCAAAACAAAATGAATCCAACCACATTAAAAAGAATCCATTGTTGATTGTCGTTGGCCTTCGCACATGTCACCCAAAGATAACGGAGCGTTTAATGTATTGACATATATTATGCACACACGTATCATTTTTTTTAATACTTTGATTTTATTAAAAAAAAAAGAAATTGCCCTTAATCAACATGGATATAACAAAAAAAGTGAAAAAATAATAGTTATGGGGGTAATAATTTATTATTTTTAAGGGTATTACTATCATTTCCAACGTTATAAAATAAAAAGAAAATGATGAAAACAACCTGGATAAAATATATTATTTAAAAAAAAGATAATTAAAGTAATTCCACTGTGTGAAAAAGTTAAAAAGATTTTGTTAATTCTTATTAATTTTATAATAACTAATGAATCATATGTAAAGACTAAATTTTGCACAACTATAATTTCATTGATTTTTCTTGAAAGGGTAAAACAACAATTACATTATCACAATGAATAATAAACTAAATCTATAGCCACGTGTTTTTATCTTCTATTTAGTTTATTATTATTATGGAGAGATATTATATGCTACATGTACATGTTGATTTTATATATTCACAATTTATAATAAGGTTTAAAATAATTCCACACACATTGATAAAATTAATTAAATAAATAGTAAGAACACTTGGAATCTGACATAAATGAAACCGTATCCCTTTTCATCATATTCGCTCGGGCTCCAATTCCAGCGCCCTCCGAGAACTCCACTCGCAAATTGCAATTGCTCCCGAGCCCCGACATTGGAGCCCTGTCCTGCATGAATCGACGTTGAATTTTCTTGATGTAAACCAAAACCCATTGAAGAGCATGCCGGAAGAAATTCAGGAGGCAAGTAGAGGAGGAAAGGAAATGAAAATTACAGAGAGAGAACGAGGTCTTTTTCATTACAACCTCTCCCATAGAAACAGGAAATATAAATTCTTAAATTACAAATGAGGCTACTTCCCTCGAAAGAAAAGAAATTGTATTACTCATTCCAACTATGCTATGAAATCTTGCTGGATCTGCCCAAAAATTTTGGGCCAGGTTTTGGATTCAACGGGAGTCTAATCCGACCTGACCTTCAAAAATTCACCTTAGTATGAATGAAGAGGTCGTTGCAAAATCAAGAACTTTTTATCCCGGAGAATGGGACACCTCCTCCTATTTTCCGATCCTTTCAAGATTTTCAGATACAATTTTCATCCTTGGACGAACCTCAGAGTCAGCTTCGGTGCAAGCAAGAGCAACATGAAAAACCGCGATTACCTCCTTTTTTGCATGGACTTCTTGGAGCAACATTGGATCAACCATGTCTGATAATGGTTTTTCCTCTTCAAATCCCTTTCTCACCCATCTCACCAAGTCTGTAATCTCTACTGAAGTGGACGTGGTTGGTGAAAGCTCGGGAGATTTTCCAGTAAGCAACTCGAGCAAGACAATTCCAAGTGAATACACGTCCCATTTTTGGGTAGGTCTGTTGCCTGAAACCCGAGCCTCCGGAGCACGGTAGTTGTTTGTTCGCTCCGTTTGAGTTGATTTTAAGTACGGGAGTGCTCCGCCCATGAAGCCACCGGAAGAGGAAGGGTTATTGCCGGTGATGGTGATCAGTCGGTTGAGGCCGAAATCAGAAATGTAAGGTCGGAATTCGTTGTCGAGGAGAATATTAGATGGCTTGACGTCTCCGTGGACAAATTTTCTCGGGCTGCATTCGTGAAGGTAGGCTAAGCCCCTGGCTGTTCCCTTGGCAATTCTCAGCCTGGTTGACCATGACAGACTTGTCGATGGCTGGCCATTCTTCCCTGTAAATTTTAAGGATGCAGAAAATGGTCATTACAGAACAGAAAGATTATGCAAAATAATCAAAACTATAACAAACACTCTGGCAAGGTGTCATTAATTGCTGCTATAGCAGATAAACCAGATAAGATGGGATGCAGATTCTCAATTGCTCCTGCATTTATTTACACCCATGGACCCATATCCGGAAAATGAAACCAATGTCTATTTTTAAAAGTTTTTTATTGTCCATTCTTCTAACATTTAGTATCGTTTATGGACCATGCCAAGGATATAAGAACAAAAATGATCACTCCATCTGGACCGGGGTGAACAAAAATGATCACCCCATCTTTTATGCTTGGTGGTGGATCATGAATTTGCAGTGGATCATGAATGCCATCTGCTTCAATATATACAATCGCAGACTGCATATTTATTTTGACGGGCCTCGATTAGAGTTAAAGAATTAATAGCAATCGTTAAAGAATCATCTCATCTAAAAATTAAAATTATTAGATGAGATTTTAGAATATAAATTATTATTCTCTAACACATACCCTTAAGTGAAAATCTTTTGGACTTGAAATTTGCATAATCTCACACTGCTTTGTGTTTGATTTTTATCAAATAGAATTGGATAGTGAGATTCGAACTCGTGACTGCTGAGTTAATAAAACTCTAATATCATATTAACTCGTAATGTGATTTAGATTATTTTCTAACATAAAACATAAAAGCTACATAGATTAATCATGAGTTACAAGTTTAAAGTATAGGGGACTTGAATCAACTGTTGGGAGAAAAAACAAGAAAGATTATAGAGATCACTTTTTTGGGATAAAGTTTGACATTCAGATAAAGGTCGAAGAGAAAAGGGAACTTTCGACAAAGTTGAAGCCTCAGCCTCTGAAAGAAACTTGAGGCATCGAGATTGGTTTCGCTAACACATAAGCTTTGAGAAAAATTCCACAGGAGGGTCAAAATGTAGGGCACACTGTGGTTTTGACTGCAGCTAGCATTTATTGAACCCCAGTGAATGTTCACCTAAAGAAGAAATGGTGGGGTCAACGCATCACATTGTTAATGGAGATCTTGGAATGTTAAAGCCCCCACGATCATCGCTACTCCATCACCATGCACCAGTTCAGGTGGCCAACGACGAGGGACCCGCCAATTCGGTGGGTCTCATACGCAAAGCTACAGAGTCATCGTAACCCTTGCTTGCACCCCACATCTAAATATTCCTTGCAGAGACAATCACATCCTACGAATAGTAGTCTAATCATTTCCTGTTTTTTACCCACTTAGCCTAGCGGCTAGACACCCCAACCACACCCGGGTTGGAACCCGGGACATGCTCCCTCCATGTGAGCATAGCGGTAGATCCACTGCGCCAAAAGCGAGGATCTAAATTCTATCCAGCTCAAGGCATAGAGTCAAATACGAAATTCTAGTTTGCTTTAGCTTTTAAATCCACGATCTGTCACTTCCCACCCCATTGATTACTGAAGTGCTAGAAAAGAAAACAAAAAAACTCAACCCTCGAACCCCTTTTTTAATCCAAATTCTTCTCCCAGGTTTGAACCCAGCAAGATGGGACTGGTTAGCAATCGCACTGGAACGATATATCCCTTTTATTTGTGAATGGAAAGGAGAGACCAGGCATTGCATTAACAAAGGGAAAGAGACTACTGAGTGAGAGGCACTAACTAACGAGGCTGTTTGACATTTTATTTTACGAAGTATTTTTGAAAAAAAAGAGTAAATTTTTTATTTTATTTTTATTTTAAATTAAAATAATTAATATCAAAAATTAAAAAAATTAATATCAAAAATATTTAAAAAAATTATATTCTCAAATGAAATGAAAGGGAGTGAGTGATATGCAATTATGCATCGAAAAGTTAGGCCACATGCTCAAATAATACCCGAGTCATAATGGCCACTCCCATATGTCCATTAATTAAGCCCATTTATGATCCCTAATTAAAGTTCCCTCCAGCGAAGGGAACAGAAACTATTGCACCAGCACCTCCCTTGTTTATCCCTTCACCTTTTCCTGCTTTCAATTCCCCTCCTCGTCTGTCCCACAACAGTTCATCTTAGATTAGCCGTCCAGACAAGTTTTTTCTTCGTGAAAAAAAGAAACAGAAGCATCGAGTTTGTGTAGGAATAGGTTTAGTAACAACGAGTTCAAGTTGGACAGCATGTTACAAACATGCGATCCAACTAGAACCAGATGTTAGAACATTCGGTTTGAACAGTTAATGTTTGGTTCAATACAAAGTCAATGGCTTTAGGCTTTAGCAATGGATAATTCATAAAAGATACTGCAGCTTAAACATATCGTAAAAGGAACAGAGAGATGAGGAATACGGACCTCGAAGAGCATTAGCCAAGTTGCCGTTGGAGATGAAATCACTGATGAGAAGCTTTTCATCTGGAGCCCAGTAATAAGCTCTCAACTTGACAACATTTGGATGCTTAACCTTCCCTATAGCCTGCGCCTCCGTTACAAACTCTTTATACCTCTGCTCTCCTCCCTCGCCAAGCCTCCTCACCGCCACCGGAATGCCATTTCCGAGCACCACCTTATACACTATCCCCAGCCCGCTCTTCCCCAACACATAAGCAGATGCTCTTAGCAACTCATCAAGCTCAAAAGTAAAGCCTTTATCGATCGCCACCAGCTCTCCTTCCGGCTTCCCTCTTTCTGCTCTTTCCTGATCTTCCAATTCTGAGTCGTCGTTTCGAAGCCCATTACTGCAATAACATAGAGAACACAAGTGTGATTTCTCATTGCCACCAAATTTGCTTTTTCCAGCGCAGCTACAGCCATTAGAATCATCCTTCTTTTTCCAGTAAATATAAACTATGACTAGACCAAGAAACGCCACACCAGCTGCGTCAGCTACTGAGATTAATATTATCAAACCGGGACTTAATCCTTTTTTAGGACTATTGTCAGAAACCGGTGCTGAATTCCGAGTTTCAGGCGTGCTCTGTGCGGAGTCCTTGCAAGATTTCTGAAGAGGAAACCCGCAAAGCAAAGGATTGCTAAGGAAAGCAGTCGGTCCTTGGTTAGCAAAAGACCCTGTTTGAGGTACCTCGCCGCTGAAATTGTTGTTTCGCAGATCAAAACTCACAGTAACAGGCAAGTTTCCCAGTGATTTCGGAATCCTACCCGATAAATGATTGAAAGAAAGATTTAAAGTATTGGACAAGGACTTAAGCTCGCCCATATCGTTAGGAATGGATCCATTGAAATCATTAGCAGAAAGATCAAGCTGCACTAAATTATCCAATTCAGGCCAAATCCCAGCTGGAATTGGACCGGAGAATTTATTTTTCGCTAGGACCAACCTCTGCAACTGCTTGCAGCTATTTAGATTTTGAGGCAAAGAACCCGACAGCGAGTTGTTGGAAAGGTCAAGGTTTTGAAGACGAGGGAGGTTACACATGAAAGGAGGGAGAGAACCGGAAAGATTGTTACCGTAGAGAAAAAGACTGTGAAGTGAAGTAGCGTTAAACAGCTGATCAGGTATTGAACCGTAGAAGTTGTTGTTGTGGAGATTAAGTCTCCGAAGATAAATTAAGGTGCCAAGCTCGGACGGAATATAGCCGCGGAGATTCTTGCCGGAGATTGCAATGCCAACAACACGAGGGTCTGGCAATCCGGTTATGCTCATGCAGGAAATGCCACTCCAGCGACATGGAGTCTGGTCATCTTCGTTCCAGTCAGAGAAAGCAGAGCCAGCAGAAACTTGATCAACGGCTGATTTCAAGGACAGGAGGGATAAGCCATCAGCTGTGAGGGATTGGCTGAGTTTGGTGCTGAATAGGATGTGAAAGAAGATAAAGTGCAGCGTTAACGAGAGGTTTCTCCTCATCATGGCGTGTTTGTTTTGGAGAGAAGTAAAATGAGAGAGTGGGATATATTTACAGTGGAAACTATAAGAAGGAAAAGAGAGGCAAGCGATACTTGAGGTGGGTGGGAGTGAGAGATTTATGAGTGGAAGAGACTTGAGCAAGACGAGATTTTGATTAAAATGGGGTCCGCCTCCCGCCAACAGAGAGGGAGAGAGGAGAGAGAAGGGAGCTCCTAGAGGGAGGGGAGTAGAAGAAAAGCAATGACACGAAGTGCTTTCTGATCAGAGAGTTTGGTCTGATGCATGATGCTGATGTTTTTATGCGTCAATGTTTCTCTTCTTGTCTGTAACTTGGAAGGAGGAAACGGTGGAAATTTCCTCGGATAATATTTTTGTCTTTCTGCCATTTTTAAGGCCTGCTTTTAGTTTGCTGTTGAGCTAATCATGGGGCCTGTTCTCGAGTGATTGTTAGCCGAAAGAATTCGTGGGATGAAGGTGATTATTACGAGACTAAAGATAATTCTTGATGACCAGCTGGTGTTTTTGATTGCTTGATCACCGATTAGTTCCAACCTTAATTATTGCAAGGGACGTCGTTTGAACATTATTTAGAACACAGCCCTGGTTTACTTTCATGAGAATTGAGAAAGGGTTAAATTACATTCTGGTCTAAGTTTCTCATACCCAGCAAGTGGATGATGGCTGGCTAAATTCATAAATTTGGAATGTGTTTGTGTGATTCATAGCATTTCTCGAAGAAAAAAGAAGATTCTGATAGGGTTTTTTCAGTAGTTTAGCTAAAATATTATAATATTTTCAATTAAAAAATATCCAATATCATTGTAATGGGCTGGAACGAGCACCGCTGTCTACTCGAGTGGGAGCTCTGGGATTTGCAAGAATTTTGACATCAATGGCATTGCATCATGTCCGGTAGTAGGTTTCTCTGGCATATATTTCTTGACAGAGACCTAACCTGCTGTCAAGAAGAGAAGAATAAGGTTTAACAAGTGGCTAAAAAGGTACTTAGGAATGGTGGTGGTAGCAAAGTGTTTAAGATCTGTATAGTATATTTCGAGTTTAAATCAGAATGTATATTTTTATAAAAATATAAAATAATCAGAGTTTTACTCATTCAACTGGACGAATAAATTATGATTTTCTGGTGGGTATACTCGAATAAAAAAATGGCTAAAAAGGTTCCTCCGATCTGTAAGTTACAAATATACACGCGTAAGCAATACAGAAAACAGAGCTGACTGTTTCTGCTGTTCATATTACTATTTGTGTCTGCAATGTTTTAAGCTGTTTTATCCCAGATGGATAATAGTTCTATAGATCTTATGGTCAAGGATGCTGCAAACAACATTTTCCAAGACGATGAATTAGATCCTTGCAGGTGACTATCCAAATCATTTACTACTTAGATTTGACAAATTCAAATTTAAACAGGTCTAAAAACCGCATGCAAACCCAAAAATTAACACCAAGTTTTCCTCCATATATTTAATATTCTACTCTCCTTGTAACTCCAGGTTTATAAAAACCATCTCACCTAAAAACTTAAGCATGTAAGTGAGGTCCCATAATATGATTTATATTATTCTCTAACACATCCCCTCAATTGAAAGTCATTTGGGCTTGAAACTTGCACAGACCCACATCACCTTGTACTTGGTTTTTATCAAATAGAATGGGGGTGGTGAGATTCAAACTCGTGACCGCTGGGTCAACAAGGCTCTGATACCATGTTAAAGAATCATCTCACCTAAAAGTTTAAGCTTGTAAGTGAGGCCCCATAATATGATTTATATTATTCTCTAACATAACACTCAAACCTAGATTATAAATATGACGAGATTATTTTCGAATGATGTAATATGATAGCATTGTTCTCTAACATAGAATGTGAAATATATATATATTTATATTAACATCTCAATTAACCCCACGAACTCTGAAGTTAACGACCATATAAACCTTCAATGATTATCATATTAGCAATCATAGAGCTCCAACTTGAGATCACCTACTACATCAGTAACGGGATAAATATTTGATTCGATCGGTAGATGTATGGTCTTGCCTCGTATAAAACATACATGCATTTCGTTGAATCAAAGTATAATCCTTAATCCGTCCAAGGATTAGCCATTTCGGATCAATCTCTTTCATGTAACCGACTCCACTTCGCCCACACTAGCAAATAATAATATAACTTGACAGACACTTCTGTCTCGCATTTTCGATGTACTGGTCCGGTTTGGTAACTTCTTGTAGAGGCATTATTGTACGAGAAAGAGCTGAATGATTGAATCCCACTCTAAATGATGAAAGCATGCTTAGAAGCTAATGAAGAGATGTTCTTTCCGGCTCCTGTTATTGTTTTCTTATTAATGTTTCCTTCTGGCTTGTTTCGAAGAATCAAGGGCGATCGAGCTTCCATTTTGAGAGTATAATTTACACGTCAAACAGTAACATGCGGCTGCTGATTTTTACTCCAGCCGGTCCCTTTATACACACGACATGTAGTTTAGAGTAGGGAATCGGTTGCCTTTTGAATTGGCAAGCAGAAATACTTTGTTCTTTTCAATAATACGAAAATGTAAACAGTTGGTGAGAGCTATTTCCTACCTGTATGGCATAGACATGGGATTGGGATTGGAAAGCAAAATCCCTTGCTTTGCATTGAAGGGATGCAGTTGACGTGGCATGACATGAAGCCTTTCCCTTGAATAGCATTTGGTTTGGTCATTCAATGAGAAACTTCGATACCATTGACCTCAAAATAGGTCTCGCACGATGACAACACCCTCCTATTTCCACGCTCAAGAGGGGGGCCACATTCTAAGCATAAACCAGGAGTGACAGTTTTATTTTGTACGAAACATTTCGCTAAATTTTAAAAAATTAGATAAAAATAATATTATTTTTATCTTGATTTAAATTTCAATTTATTTTGAATTTTTTGATTAAATATCAGTCAAAATATTTCGATTTTATTTTGTCCATTCTGTTTTGGACAAATACTGTTTTTTTAAATAATAAATAATTTTACAATATCAATCATATTTCTTAATCTGACCGTTAAATTAAGATAAAATTTTACAAGAAGTCTCTTAAGAAATTTATATATACTACGTTAAAATTTCAGAGCAATCAGAGAATATAATAACCTTATAAAATTAATGATAGCATTCTCATAAAATATTGTACATATTCATAATTTTATTCAGAAAAATCATTTCATTGTCTTTTTTTAGATTAAATTGCACAATTCTAAATAATTTTATTTTTGGATTTGAACTAAAAAAAATTTGAATTAATATATTTAATATATATATATATAAACAGTACAACTCAAAACAACACACCGAAACGCTCCGAAACCAATTCCGTTCCAATTGAAAAAACAAAACAACCATCAAAACAGAATTGACAACCTTGGCATAAACTCCTCAAGTTGTTACTCTGTGTGCGTGTGTTTAAAAAGGCCTGCCATTAATCCAACATATTTCATTTTCAAGATTTTAAGCACACGGGGATTTTAAAATACTAGGATTCTGAGGAAAGTCTAATAATTAACAGCTTGAAATGCCATCAACAAAAAGTAGAAACAGAGCTACATTTTGGAAACATGAGCAGCAAGGCCCCTACTTTATGCTTCAACCATTTGGTCCGCCGGTTCTGAAGCTTCGGTTGACACGGTAGGATAGTATTTGTAGTGGAGCTCCGAGACATCATCGCCAGAGAGTTTCGTCCATCCATTTGCTCCCACATAATAAACTGTTAAAAAAAACACCATTGAAAACACAAATTAGCTCATGAAAGCATGCATATGTACACACACAGACATGCACAAGCAAACAGGGGGGGTACCGCTTGCGACTCCACCACTAGCCCCATCGCGGAATGTTGCATGATAAATAGCTCTTCTACCTAACTCTCCAGCTTCTTCAATTGACATATCAAATCGGTATCTGGCACAAGTGTGAGAATATGTTAAGAACAAATGCGAACTATATTTTACAGCACTGCAGGGAAATGGTGTAAAACTTCAGCAACACTGCTCCGCTGAAGCAATGAAAGAAAGTGAGGTGTTATTTTGTTGGCCAACGCATCATGTCAGCTTATGTAACATCTAGGATACATTATCAAAAACCACAAGCACAAAAATTATTGGTGTAATCACAAATTTTCTAACTTCTTTTCAGAGTAATGCAGCAGGAGCCTTGAGATTTTAGAGGCACCTCTCTGTACCAACACCCATGTGCTCCATAATTAAATTTTTTAAGTTTTACTCCACAACATTTCTTCGGAGAAAAAGGGGAGGGAGGCTAAAAGGATGTGTGTGTGTGTGTGTGTGTGTGTGTGTGTGTGTGTGTGTGTAAACCACCTACACACTGGATGAAATGTGTTGGACCATAGACAATCCACTTCCCAATCATTTTTTATCAAGAGTGACATTTCCACAACAAACAAATATGCTTATCTTACAGCCAATCCTACAATCTTGTCTTCACAATTCTTGAGCATCTCTTATAAGTTGTTTCTTTTTTTAGCCAAAACATAATTTGTACAGTGGTATTAATCATCCGCTAAACATTTATTTCAGCATCTGCATGTGCTTCTTGCTCTTTTCTTTCTTCTTCACTGTCCTCTTTTCCAAGTATTTCAATGAGATGTTTCGAACAAGACAGAGACCCAAGCTATTGGCTAGTTATCTAATTAAAAAAAATGCTTGAAAATTTTGACGAATACTTCTGCCAGGTGATAATCAAAAATAAGAAAAAATCATTAACAAGAAAGTGCGCTCACCCACTATCCAGTACACCATATGCATATGGAGAACCAGATCCAACAGAGAATCTTGTTCCTTTCAGCCTTCCACCTTCACTGTCCACATAATATAGTCCAGGACCCTGCAACAAAGAGAATATAACACTGGCTATGCAAGTTACTATAGGAAAACATGGCAAGGTAACATTCACATGTCATTACCGTTTCATCCCAACCAGCAATCATTGTCCCAACAGACAAGCCCATTCCACGGTAAGAGAACAGAATGTTTGCTAGAAGCTTTGACGCCCCTGTAACTGAAATTCTACGCTTGTTTGCCAATTCATGCAGTCGGCACTGAATTACACCCCAGAAAAACTCAATTAGCAATGAGCATAGAAGCACACAATTATGAATGATCATCAAACAAATCACGTGGCCGATCCCAAATTCAATGTGGAAGAAATAACACTCAAGCACATAGAAGCACTCAAACTTATTTTTCAAGACTTTGTGATCATGCAACTATATTTCATTAGACTTGGCTACTCAATAAGTATTCTGGAAGGATACTCCTGCGCCTAGCCTGACAAATCATTTGCCTGCGGTTTTTTAATAGATAATTTACCTGAATGTGGAATTTTAACTTAGAGAAAAACATGTATTTTTATCGTACAACTTTACTTCTTCTACTATGAAACAGGAAATTGTTAGCAAAATAAAACAAGCCTCAGTTTAAGAATTTCTAAGCATAATTTAGTTACATTGCACTGGACATTGAAAGCATCAGATGGGGCATGGATAGAAATTCTCTGCAATTAAATTTACAATACTGCAGAGCAAAGAATAAAAGTTTTCACTGCCTTCCCCATTTTTCCTGACATGGATTGGCTAGGTGTGGGTAGCATCGAGCTGGAATGTTATTATTTGACCACTTATTTCAAAAGATATTTTGAACTAGTTTTACAGTCTTCCTAGTCATTTCGTGACTGAGGAACACATACTTAGTTACAAAATTGCACGACCATTGAATGTGCAAACAAGGGAAAATATGTAGGTGCAAATGTCACATAAATCAAGCAGCCATGAAGCTGTCAAGACTAGGCCAGTGAAGCATGAACCGCTACCGACTTCACTAAGCAATCTTACGAGCTGTACTTCATGCATCTATTCGGGAGAAAAGGAGAGGTGGTTTGGCCAATAGGGCCTGTTATTCTCTAGTACCAAAGATTTAAAACACCACATATGCTGTTTCCTACCAGGTCAATAGCATAACCCCAGAATATTTACAGACTGGAAAACCTTGCCTATGAATTCTTCATGCCCATAGGTTTTGCCTTGCCCACTAGGATATCTATTATTCGTTAACAGTTCTAGTATTGCAGGAGTTCTTACTGATAGATAACACATTCATCGACATAGGAAAACTGTATAGAACCAAACTTAAGTACACAACCTTAATGCCCAAATTTCTGTGCCAAAACTGACAATCAGCAGCTCCTCCAGCCATTGTACCAAGCATGTAGGGATTGATTTCAATGATTTTTTTAACTGACTGTGATGCTGAAAAGAATTTGAGGAAAAATTAAGAAAGTAGCGCTAATGAAACCATGGGAAAGATCAATATTAATGCTGGAAACATCTATCGATGGTGTGCATGCAATGAGGATGGCTACACAACATGACTTGAAATAAACCAAGACAATGACCAACACCAAGTGGAATGCATATTCATCCTACAAAAAATTTGCAACATGTCCAGGTTTTCCGATCACTAAAGCCAGGAGATATGATGGAGCACTTTACACCCGCGTAATTTAATATATATACATATAAAAAAAAATGACTCCACACATATATATAACAAAACAGTAAACCAGAATTTTATCCAAACAAACAAATGAATAAACATACAAATATAGCCCCCCATGCTAGCACGAGAATCAGCTGCAACAATGACACCCTCCTTAAAGATAAAGGCAAGCGTGGTTGTCCCCTTAGCTGGCTTCACCATCTGAACAGCTTCCTTCTGGAAGCCATCAAACTGAAACCAAAACGCAAAATAAAACTCAACCCACTAACAATTCAGACTTTCTCCACACAAATCGCAAACATAGAATAGTGTAACAAATAAAACTAAAACTTACATCCTTAGTCACGGGTAGCTCAAAAGCTGGAGGAGCAGCAGCAGCAAACCCATCAACAAGCTCCCTGCCGGCCGCTCCAAAGACCGAAGCAGTGGATTCGAGACCACTGGTATCAAACTTCATTATCTAAAAAAGCAAAGCAACACAATAACTTCAGCACTAAAAGCCCTAATTCCCGTCACTGAAATCAATTCGCCAAAATTAACAGCACAAATTTAGAAACATGAGGTCGCAATCCTTAGTCTCTTGTTTTATCACATCAAAGCTATATAAAGCTTAAAATTATCGAATCAAATGTTGCTAAAGGCGCTAAATAATGTGATTGGGTTTTTGTAAAACCCTAAAAAAATTATGCATGTTTACGTAACATACCTTAAGATTTAGCGAGAAACAGAAGAAATATGCGCAGAGATCGAGTATGATAACTGGTTACTGGATCTCAAGTTCAACTGTACTAAGATTGTTGGATTTTATAGCTAGAACCGTTTCTTGTTCAACGGGCAAGGGCGGGGACTCTGAGCCTGGCTTTTATTTGGGCCTTTTGAAATTAAGTAACTTGATCTCTTTGGACCGAGTCTTGGAGTTGATGGGCTTGGGCTCTAGATTTATTGTTACTGTTTGTGCGGTGGTGTGTTTTCTTCTCTTCAAACAAATAAATTTTAATCAAAGATATCTTTTCACATGATTCATGTTATTACCAAATAAAACAGGAACAAATGTGTAATTTTTCATTTTTATTGCACATTAACATGACCTAAATATCACATGATAGTATTATATTTTTTAATATGGTTCTTATTATTTTAATTTATTCACCCTTTAATTACAACATGGTTTGTATTTTCATATCATTTTTTATCCTTGTGTTATTTAAAATAAAAAAATTTCTTTTACTATATTGTTATTTTTTCACTCTCACCCGTTAATTAAAAATAAAATTTAATTTTAACTATTATTTTGATGAGATATCACGGGTCATCTCAATTCTGATTATTAGAGTTATAGGTCATTGACGGTGTTTTATATCATTTTTTTACCTCATTTTGTTACCTTATTATTATTTTTTAAAATAATAATAATAATAATTTAAATTTGTTGTGAAACACGAACATCAAGAGCAGTGCTAATCTAAATATACAAAATAAGGTTATCAATATCGTTCCGGTTGTCATTCTGGTTTTTTTAATTTAAATTTGTAATATACAAAGAGATTATATTAACCTAAAGTTAAATAATGTGTGAAAGCACTGTAGCTTTTCTTATAAAATATTTGTGGATTTATATAGTTCTTTTCCACCTAAATATATTTTAAACAAGAGCAAAAGACACATAGTGATTTGATTTCCTGTTTTTTTTTTCTCTTTTGTACTTTATTTTAAACTCCCAGGAATGCAGACCCGTCACCCCTATTTGCATAGGCGGCTAGGATGCAAAAATAATTATAATTAATTGAATTTAAACAATCAATTAACATGAGAAGATTTAAAATGAAACATAATTAGTTCAAGATTTATTGGAATTAATTCCTCCCACTTCATTGAATTGTATGGAGCATGGTTAAATCAAGATACTCATCGAATTAAAAAAAAAAAAAAAAACAGAGAGATAGAGAATTTAAAACTATTAAATAAAACATAATTAATATGATTTAATTCATGACAATTCATCAAATTTACAAAATAAATGAATCTAAGAAGATATAAAAAATAACGAGTCACTTGCGCTCAACTTTACTGCACTTAGAACTAATTTTTTTTAAATATAAAAAAATATTAAGAGTGTGAGATTGTTTTATTGGTATACATTTGGGCAGATATTATATGGATAGAATTTTTGTTATGTAATATTAAAAAAACTAATTATAAGACAAAAAAAATTATGTTAATACTGATGTTAAGCAATACAATTTTAAAAAATAAAAAAAATACAACATTGAGCCATAATTTTTTCAAACAACTAATCTGGGACATTAGACTTAAAACATTATATATTAAGAAATTGTAAAACTTAATTTTTAATAAATACAACATCAAATCATAAATTATATGTATATATATATAATAATTTAAAATAATTAAATAAAACATAATTATTAAGAATTCATTCATTACAGATCAATAAATTTACAAAATCAATTAATCTAACAATATATAAAAAATGTCATTTGCCTTGCACTTCGCTGTAGTAAGAACTAAATTTTTTAAAATGTAAAAAATATTAAGAGTGTGATTTTTTTTTTATAATGTTATATATTTAAGAAAAATAATCAACTAGATTGAATTTTTGTTACGTAGTGTTAAAAAATCTAATTATAAGAAGAAGAAGAAGAAGAAGAAGAAGAAGAAGAAATATTTAATACTAATGTTAAGTAATAAAAATTATAAATAAATAAAAACAACATTGAGCTACAAATATTTTTTCAAACTATTAATGTGGGATATTAAATTTGAAGCATTATATATAGAAAAGTTATAAAATGACGAGCCACTTGCCCTTACTTTGCCATACTCAGGACTACATTTTTTAAAATATAAAAAAAAAGTATTAAGAGCTTGAGATTATTTTTTTTTAATACTATACATTTGGGCAAAATAATCAACATGGGCAAAATTTTTGTTATGTAATATTAAATAACTAATTATAAGATAATTTTTTGTGATTAATACTAATGTTAAGTAATACAATTTTAAAGAAATAAAAAAATAAAGACAATATTGAGCCATAAAAAAAATTTCAAACCAATAATTCAGGATATTAGATTTGAATCATTAGGTATAAAGAAGTTATAAAACTTAATTCTTAATAAATATACCATCAAATGATAAATTATATATATATATATAACATTAAAATGATTAAATAAAACATAATTAATAAGAATTAATTCATGAAAAATCATCAAATTTACAAAATCAATGAATCTAATAGGAATAAAAAAATGACGAGTCATTTGCCCTGCGTTTCGCCCATAATAAGAACTAGATTTTTTAAAATGTAAAAAAAAATGTTAGAAGTGTGAGTTTTTTTTTTTAGAGTGTTATACATTTGGGAAAAATAATCAACGTGAACATAATTTTTGTTACATATGTTAAAAAGACTAATTATAAGATAACATTTTGTGTTTAATACTAATATTAAGTAATACAATTTTAAAGAAATAAGAAAAAAATTAAAGACAACATTGAGCCACATGATTTGTTCAAACCATTAATCCCGGATATAAGATTTGAAACATTATATATAGATAATAATTTATTTACATACACGTATAGAAGATATAAAATTTAATTCTTAATAAATACAACATTGAATGATAAATTACTTAAATTATTATTCTCATTGTTATTATTATGATTGAAGCCAAAACCAAAAAAATATTATCAACATAGACAAAATATTAGTTGATTCAAAGAATATATGAAAATAATTAAATGACAAAAGCAAAATTAATATGATTATCATTATAGATATAATTATTATAATCATTTATATTATAATATATTTTGCTAATATTGATATTCTTAATATTATTTTATGACTTATTGTTACTATTAGCACCATATCTATGATTATTAATACCATAAGCACTACAATTATTATAATAAATTACTATTGTTATCATCATTATCATTACTATTGTTTTTTAGATAATGAAAATTATTAAATTATCCCGAAGAATAAATTATTATAATTTTGTTTTATTGTCATAGATATTTTTAATATTATTTCATGAGTTATTGTTATTATTATCATCACAAATATAATTATTAATATCATAAGCACTATAACCATTATAATAAATTATTATTGTTATTATCATTAGTAATGTCACTATTATTAATATAATTATAACAACTAAAATTATTATTATTATTTCCTAAACAATAAAAATTATCAAATTATCCCAAAGAATAAAATAAAAAACTCAGCTTTAACAAACTAGCAAGCAAGAAAATAATAATAATAATAATAATAAATCATTAAACTTATTAATATTGTTGTCTAAACAACGACATTCAAAAAATTATCCTAAAGAATAAAACAAAAAACTCAAAAACTTGAACAAAAAAAATAAAAACAAAAGTCAAAACCAAGATAAATATTATTAGCATAAAAAATCATTGGATCTTAAGAGCAAACAAAAATAATAATAAAAAAGAACAAAGTGAAAAAACATCAATTTTAAAATGATCATCAACACAAATTAAATTTAAGGACTTAATTGAATAAAAATAAAACCTCAACAAAAGAGAAAATACTATACTTAAAAATCAAAACTAAGAGTATAAATATATAAACATGAACAAAAATAGGGATTGCTTCAGAAAGATTGAAAAATTAAAGGAATTAAAATTAAATAAAAAATTAAAGGATTGCTCTGAAATGAAAAATAAAATATATGATCAATACCAATTGAAGAACAAAATTAAAACAAATCAAAAGTTTTATAGAAGATGTCGCATGTCGCCGCGAGGCGCCCGAGGAGGATTCTCACCGGTGTTGAGGAGTCACCACCTAGTTGTCGAGGGTGCTAGGAAAACTCAGCTGTACTAGTTGACAAGTACAGATAAAATATTAGCACTGTCAAGGAACCATCTCACCTAAAAGCTCAAGCTCTTAGGTGAGACCCCAGAATATGATTTATATTATTCTCTAACACACACCCTCAAGTGAAAGCCCTTTGGGCTTGAAACTTGCACACAGACCCACACTGCCTTGTGTTTGATTTTTATCAAATAGAATGGGGGTGGTGAGATTCGAACTCATGACCGTTGGGTTAATAAGGCTCTGATACAATGTCAAGGAACCATCTCACCTAAAAGCTCAAGCTTTTAGGTGAGGGCCCAGAATATGATTTATATTATTCTCTAACAAGCACCCCGAAGACATTTTATCTTAGATAAGTTGCATTATGTATATTTGATGTGATCAACATTTCAATGGATAATATTTATTAATGTGAATAAATCTAGCTTTTGAAATTTTATTATAGGCTCGTGAACAAAAAAATAATAATATTAGGGACAAGATCCATGTAAATGCCTTAAAAAGATTATCTATCAAGGAAAGCGAATGGGTTTTCTATAGTTTATGCATCGTAAAAAAAATTTCAATTAAAAAATTGGTCATCTTTAAGAATAATTCTAAGAATTGTTTTGTCGTTTATAGATATTTAAATATTAGCCTAGTTGTATGTCCATCATTTATTACCTTAGGTAAGTTGCATTGCAAATATTTGATGTGATTAAAGTTTCGATGGATATTATTTATCAATATGAATAAATCTAGGTTTTAAAATTTTATATAGACTCGTGAACCAGGAAAAAAAATTATGGACATTATCATGTAGATGCCTTAAAATGATATCAATCTTGGAGAGCAGATGAGTTTTCTGCAATTCATGTATCGTAAAAATATACTCGTTAAAAAATTGGTCACCGCTCATAATAACTCTGAGAATTTTTTAGTTGTTTCTATATATTTAAATATTAGTCTGCTTGTAGGTCCATCATTTATATCTGAATTTAACCATTAATCCTCATTAATTAAGTTTGTGAATTATTTAAATATTGACCAAATTTTTAAGGATTTGATAAATTAGTTATTAAATATTGAGTATTTTTTCTGGAAGCTTTAGCAATTAAAACACCTTTACGAGAAATAATAAAAATAAATAATAACAATTTAAACAAATACATTATTAACATTATTAACAAAAACACTAAAACAGAACGAAATTTTCTGTTCATTTACTGTATACATACACTCATAATCACTGTTCATTGGCCATTTGTCTCGGTGCTTCGCGGGTGCACGTCCACCCTTTTTTTTGTTTTTTCCTATTGTGAACAGTGTTTTATCGGTTTAGCCCCAATAATAAGACAAAAAACGGTTCCGGCTGAGGGGCACGGGTGTAATTGCGCGCATACAGGTCGGTCCGGTTCGGTCCAATCCGCCGCAACTATTATTTTTTTAATATTTTTTAACATGTGTTATTACGTCTGTAGCCCCCTATACGACAAAGTCCAGAAATTAGAATCAGGGGTGTTTTAGTAATTGACTCCTTCTTTACTATTCCTTTTCGGCAGCGCTGTCAGTAAGCCGTACGGGCGCGTTTCTTTCCCGCATTCCATTCAGGCGGCGCATGCGGCTTCATACGGCGGTGAAAATTTTTCCGTCGCCAGTGAATACGATTTGACACCCTTCCCTGGATCGCATGGAGTGGCGCGTGCTTTGAAATGATCGACGTAGAGGCTCATATGGTCGGTTGAACGTTTATGTGCTCTTTTCTCTCCTCAGCGCTGGATTCAACTTCAGTCCCCCCGGTTTATTGTGGATGCATTTCAGTCCATTGGCTTTTGATTGTTTTGTATGGTCTTGATTTCTGTAATAGAAGTTTCAATTTCTTTCAATTTCGTCCTTGCATTCAAATTGATATATGCAGTTTGCATGTCAGTCCTTTTTCTTTCAATTTTTTGGTTTTCTATTAGATCCTTTAAGTTTTTTAATGCAGCAGGTTGTATTGTTTTCAATTCTGTCCTTCATTTCAAATTCATTATATATTGCACTTTAATTTCAGTCCCTCTTCTTTTAAATGTTTTTTTCTTTTAAATCTTTTAATATTTTTGGTACAAAAGTATGAATTGTTGTCAAATTAATCCTTCACTTTAAATGAATCATATCTTTTATTTTTATTTTGGCCCTTATGTTTTTAATTGTTCTATTGAAATTGATTTCCTTTATTATTATTTATATATTTATGCATTATTCCCTATTATTGTAAAAGTTTATGTGTATATATATATATATATATATATATATTTTAATTTGGTTTTGAATATTTCTTTTATCTTTTCTTTTGTTGGGTTTTTTTTTTTATTTTGTCTTCAAATTTTATTCCTGGTAGTAATCATTTGAAAATTAATATTTTTTTTAAAAAAATCACAAATATTTTTTAAATGCTAAAAATGATAATAATAATAATAATTTAATTGTTTCAATATTTATTGAATATTATCGCCTAGTAATAATAATAAAAAATATTATTGAAAGTGTGTGAAATTAATTATATATTTGTATATTTATGTCAAATTAAAGTATGTTAAACTGATTATATGTTTGAATATTTATTGAATATTATCGTCTAAAAATATATACAGAGAGAAAAAAAAAGACCAAGGATTTTTTGAAGAAAAAAAATTAATATCAGTATTCTTAAATACATTTAGTATAATAATATGATGAATAAATCTTATAAAATAAAAAAATTGGCTCCAAATTTTAATTTTGTGCTCTTTTGTTCAAGTTTATTTTTTGAAAAAAATTTACAGTATTTTGATTCTTAATATTGCAGATCTAATATTACTGGGAAAAAAATACAACTCAAAAAAATAAAAGACAGACAAATTTACCTACATTATCTGCAATTCAAAAATATGTAAGACACTTCCCGTTTCAATTACACTGTTCTTTTTAGACGACAAATAAGTAATTATAACATGCAAAAAAACTCAGTTTATTTTTAGAAACAAATTACAATTTTTTGATTTATAGTGTGTGGGATCTTATATTACTAATGATAAAATTCAACTCAAACAAAGAATAAAATGACAAATTTACCTAGGTTATCAACAATTTAAACATATACGAACCATTTTCCATTTTGATTACTCTATAAAGTATGTGAGACTAATTATATGTTTTAATATTTATTGAATATTATCGCCTAAAAAATATATATATATATATATATATATATATAGAGAGAGAGAGAGAGAGAGACAATGACCTGGGATTTAAAAAAAATTAATATCAATATGCTTAAATACATTTAATATAATAGTATGATTAATAAATCTTATAACAAAAAATTGGCTTTGAATTTAAATTTTATACTCTTTTGTTTAGGTTTATTTCTTAATTTTTTTTTCAATTTTCCCATTTTTAATATTTCAAATCTAATATTACTTGGGAAAAAATACAACTCAAAAAAAACAAAAGGTAGACAAATTGACCTACATTATCAACTCAATTTTTTTTCTTTTGACAAATTTACCTCGATTATTTATAATTAAAAAATATACGAGTCACTTTCCGTTTTGATTGCACTATTCCTTTTCAACGGCAAATAAGTCATTAGATGACGCAAAAAAAATTTATTTCTTAAAAAAATTACAATATTTTTATTTATAATATGTCAGATTTTATATTACTATAATGTGTCAGATCTAATATTACTGGAAAAAAAAAAGCAACTCAAATATTTTTTTTTACAAATATACCTAAGTTATCTCCAATTAAAAAATATACGAACCACTTTCCATTTCGGTTACAGTCCTTTTAGGCGAGGGAAAAAATTATTTGTTACATTTTTTATCTATTATAATGTTACTAATTAAATATTTAAACAACTAATTACAACATGTCAAAAATCAATTAGTTTTCTATATGGAAAAAACCCTAGCGCAATGCGCGGGCAAACATACTAATTATACCACTCAAGAAACTCATTTCTAACATATTTTTATCTGTTGCAATTTTAGTAATTAAACATTCAAATAACTAATTATAACACGCAAAAAATGTAAGTTTATTTCTAGGAAAAAAATTACAATATTTTTATTTACAATGTGTCGGATCTAGTATTATTGGGGGGAAATGCAACTCATAAAAAAAAATTACCTTCATTATCTGCGATTAAAAAATATACGAACCACTTTCCATTTCGATTATACAGATTTTATCAACTATAATTTTACTAATTAAATATTAAATTAGCAAAATACAATACATATAAAAACAATCAATTTTTTATATAGATAAAAAAAACTCAGCGCATCGCGCGGGCAGATTGCTTGTAAATATCTAGAACTGCAGCACAAACAACATCAGGAACAGTGCCAACAATGGAGGCAATCAAGTGGTGGCGCGTGGAACCACATACCGTCACTGATGGCAGCTAAACAGGGGGTATGCATCAACCCAAATCGTGATGACCCGAGTTTTAATCTAGGTCTAACTCAAGATTAATCTTACAGAAATGGTGATAGAGGGTGTTTGGCTGGCGTTTCAAACCACGGTTTGACGTTTTTTTTAATTTTAAATGAATATGGTTTAGTGTTTTTAGATCATTTTGATGTGCTGATGTCAAAAATGATTTTTAAAAAATAAAAAAAATATTATTTTGATATATTTCGGCATGAAAAGCACTTTAAAAAGTTACAGCAACAGCTCCCCCAAACACCGTCATGTATCCCTGCCCTGAGGTCAAGAGACCGTATGTGTATTTGAAGGAGGGAGAGATGGCAGTTTTAGATTGGTTGTGGGATCATTACATGCAGTCATTTTATTGGTCAGCTTTGCGAGGTAGTTGTCATGCAAAGAGCATGGACAGACACTCCCAGAACACCCTCACGTGCATCAAGTGACTCCATAATTAATACTGCGGTGGCACAACCCTTTCATTACCCTACCGCTAATGCCCGCTGCTATAACTTTGTCGTTTTGATCCTCGGGAGTCAAACCTTTCTCCACCCTTTAAAAAAAAATTGGTTAGTTATTTTCTGGTAACTTTATTTTTACCCCTGAAAATTCCCCAATGCTAAAGCTCGCCCATTTTATTTTATTTTTAAGAAAAAGTGCGCTCATCATTAAAGGAAAATTTAAATTATAAAAGTGATCAATCTATAAAGGCAAATTTGAAATTCAATTTCTTTTAATTATTTACATGAGATCAAATTTGAAATTCAATTTCTTTTAATTATTCACATGAGATCTATTAAAACAATTCTGTTTTTAGCATCAGGATATAAGAATTATCATGAAATCCTAAAGAATATCAATTTGTTAGTTTTAAAACACTAATAAAAGTATTTTTTAAAAATATTTATTTCATTTAAATTAGTTTTTTTATGTGTTTAGATATGTACTCATATTAAAAAAAAATTAATTATTATAAAATAAACTAAAAGAGATCAGGAAAACACTGTAGATTGTGAGGTAAAACACTGTGGATTGTAATAGTGTATTTTGGGTTGGTTCGGTTTTCGGGTCGGTCGGTTCGGTTGGTTCACTGATTTATTGATTTTTTTAACATTATTTGCACAATACAATAACATTTTTAGCCCTAAAAAAGACAAAAAAACACGTATAACATAGAGGGACTTCACGGGACTTTCATAATTCCTGAAAATTACTAAATACTAATCTACCCCCATGTAAGACAAAACACTATTCAGGCCGGGAGGAGTACCCTTGTGATTTCCCATTTTTTGAAAATGACTAAATACTAATGTACCTCCAAATAAGACAAAATTGAAGAATTGTAGGTAGAGGTGTTGCGGTAATCGACCACAATTTTTTTTATTATCTTTTGAAATTTGCGCGCGCGTGGGACACGCGCGGCAGACGAGGTTCAGCCTCACGCCCGCTTCAAGCGGCGCGTGCTGCTTCCTCTGTCACCTGAAAATACGCTACCGGGGTCTCCTACGATGTGCCTCTGTGTGTGCTTACTTATGGTGTGGCGCATTTCAGAAAATGGTGGCTGGAGTTGTTGCGATGGCGGTGTGAACTTTGTTTTTCTGTTCTCTCTCTCCTGCACGCAAAAGTGCAGGAGAGGCCCCCGGTTTTATCATTTATTTTATTGTTTATTTTTTGTTAAAGTTTTTAGATTTTTTTAGTCTTTGATTTAATTTTTTTATTATTAACGCAGTAATAATAATAATAATAATAATAATAATAATAATTTTAGTTTCTGTTCTTACTTTCTCTTTTGTTAATTTTTTGTGTTTTTTTATCGGGGTAATTTAATAATTTTTATTGTTATGACAGTAATAGTATTGATAATTTTAGATGTTAATACTTCAATATTGTTATTGTTATAATAGGGTATGTTGATCTATTTTATTATATCAATTTTTATATATATAAATATTATATTTTAATCTCAACAACTATAAAAATTATTTGTTGGATCCGCAATGTAATGCGGATAATTAACTAGTATAAAACTAAAATGTAACAAATTAAATATATAAAAACCCAAATACAGAGTCGAGTACTCAATCTTTAACGACCCTTGAACATTAAACAACTACAATAATGCCACCGAATTAACAATAATTAAAACAATTAATAAGTTAGGCTCCACTATTTTGTTTTTCTTTAGCTGCTGGGCCCTTGTACCACACTAAAATAGAAAGGCGGGCAGAAGATTTTAACCTTTGAGAAGAAATTATTGGGTGTGGAGGGTTAGTAGCAGACAAGTCGTTTCCACTTTCAAATGAAAGCAGTCAACGCGAATTCAGCACGTGTAGGGCTCACTCCTAGTCCTCCAAGTAATGATGCTGTCTAAGGAATTAAGATTGCATGATCATGAGCATGAGCACCATCCATGCATGCATCATGATAACTCCATTTAATTATTAAATTGCCTTGAAATCGTGCTCTCTTTAACTATTTTATTATAAACAATAGATACAGAATAAAATGTATTTTTTAAAATAAATATACATTAGTTTATTTATATTTATAACAACGAATGAATGTCTCTGTTTTTTAGACATCAATTAAAAAATATCATGGGTGTCAAGATCAACTCGTATCTCAACTAATCTCAAGGATACTAAAGTTAACGACTATATAAATCTGTACGGGCCCTAAAATTAATAACTATATAAATCTATAGTGGATAATGATTACTAATTATGATTAATTGTCTAGTAAAAAGCTAAGTCACACCATATTCTTCACACTAATATTCCCAGAATTTATATTATCTAGCAAGAACATTATCAGAATTTGAATTAGTAATTACTTGAACATGGCCTGTATATATTTTGTAGCACCAATCCTCTATAGGAGCATTCAAATTTATCAGCTATGTTTTCTCTATACATAGCCAGCCCATCATTAGACCTAAATCTTCAAGGAAAAATTAAACCTGGGATCTCTACCTTAATCAGAAAATGAAATGATTAAAATGATGAGTCAATTTTTCTTCTTCTCGTGGCGAATTATGTGGTAAAAGGCTTTATGTGACTCCACGTATTATGGAGCCGTTCGATAATTAGATGTACTATATAATATGAATCATTGTGATACAAACTGAGTTTAAAAAAAAAATCTCAAATTTTAGTATTTGGTTAAAATTAAAATACAGAAATATTGTATGGATTTCACGGAGTAAAATGAACAAAACATCAGTGGATGAAAATCAACTAATAGTTGTTTTTCGAAAGGATTTGCAACCACCCATAGATCCTCGCAGACTGTTTTTTGTCATTTCTTCTTCTGTTTTTCTTGTTTTAAGTTTTGAGCAATCCTGCCTAAATTATAATAGCGCTTAATTCATAAAAGTTAAGGCGTGGCAATCCGTTACCTACAATCTTGGCTGGCTCTCTCTAATGGTTAATTAGGGCTTTGTCAAGATAAATTATAAGTTATTTTCTTAATTTTATAAAATAAATTACATATTTTTTTTAGTTTTAAATTTTATTTAATTAATTACTCTTTCGATTACGTTTAATTTAATATTACTTTATTTAAATATATTTTATTTTCTCATCAAACTTTTTATATTATCTATCTTTTCTATTTTTTCAAAGAAAACAATCCTAACTATTTTTTTAGTTTAGAGATTTTATTATTTCTATTTTTCTTATTTGAAGGGATTTTTTTTATTTTCTTATTTTATATTAAATTTCAAACTCGACCACAGTTTTAACTAAACACTTCAATTTCAGTTATGAACCGCGGTTAAAAGTGCTTTTTATAAAACTATTTTTTTTAAATCTCAACCATAACAACAACAACAATATCAAACACACCCCGAGTATATTTCCTTTTTTTGTGCAACTTTATTACACCATGATCATTTTGATTAGTTTATAGTTCAAATCACTTCATCGCCTTGCTTTATAGCCCTTCTTCTACTAATCAATCCCTTCTACACGAGCGCGCGCGAATACCAATATATTTTTTTTAATTCTTTTAGAATGATTATATTATTAGAATTAATTATTTTATTGATGAAAATTCTTGTTAGTATGTATTTTCATCGGTAATTATTTTACAGAAATCTTTCATCAATAAAACTCTAGTTAACATTCTTTGCTTGTGATTTCATAGGAATTGAATCTATTGATGATAACACCAATTTTAAATCTACCAACAAAATGACTAACTGTAATTCCATCGATGAAATTGTCAAAATATATCATCGGTGATTCTATCATTAATATTTAACCGATGATTTTATCAGTACTTATTATCGATGATTCTATCATTAACATTTTGTGGATACAATCATCGGTAATAATGGTATTTTGAGTAATTATTGTCTAACCCTCTAAAAAATACCAACACAATGCTATGTTAATATAGCCAGTGACATTTAAAGTAATTACTGCTAAACTCTCTAAAAAAATTATGTAAAATTCCTCAAGGATTTTATTGAAGTTGTTTCTCACTTACCAACCAGAACAAAAATGTGTATAGAAACTATTTCTAAAAAAACATTTAAAGAGCACCTAAAAAAACATGTATCAAAGCCTTTGGAACCAGACATGCTGAATTAATGCCTTGTTTGTTTCAAGGAAACTGAATTCCTGGAATTCAGTTTCCTCATTTTTCAATGTTTGGCAATCATTGGAAAGTGAGTCAAAGTAATTAACTTTCCAGTCAAACAAGGCCTTGACAATCACCCGGAGGAAAGTGTTTTCCTTTCCTTATCAAAAGGAAAACACTTTCCTTTATTGCTAGCTGTATCCAAGAATGCTTGGTTCCGTCAAAAGCAACTGCCTGCCACGTGTCAAACAATTTAATACCGTTGCTCTTATTTTTGAAAGTAGCGCGACAGCTACCACCAAACGAAAGAGATGATGTTTTTCGAGTGGCTTCATTGGTGGAGGCCAAGACCACTCATAAAAGAAGCGCTTGAAGTTTATTACCGTCCGGGACTGAAACTGAGGGCAAATGAAATGATAATGCAGATCATTCTCCACGATGGCTGAACCATTCTGGTATCTCACCACCAGTAAGGAAAATGTCATACTCTTCACCTTTGCAAAATCCCTATTTCTCTATAATATGCTAGGACATATATTGTTATATTTTCTAAAATAAGCTATGTATGAATATAGGATATAATAAAAAAATTCATCATTATACTTTTTAGATTTCATTTTTTTATTTTAAGTGATTAAATATTTTATATTAAATATTTTATATATATTAGATAAACTTGAAAAAAAAATTAATTTATTAATAAATTATTTTCCAGTTCATTTTCCATAACACAAACAAACACTGAAAAATGTTTTCCAGTTTATTTTCCATAACACTGCCAAACATCAGAATTCACTTTTCAGGAATTCACTTTTCAGGAATTCAATTTCCTCGAAATTTACTTTTAAAAAAAAAACCACTTTACTGTTAACCAAACAAACGAAGCATAAGAAAGTTCGGGAGCTTAAATCAATAAGATTGCCGTATGGGTCAGAAGGATTGGTGTGAAGTGGAAGCAACGACGACAACCAGCAAGGCCAGCGATCCTCAACTTGTCTTAAAATCACGCGTCTTGCATGAAAGGTAGAGATGGTGCAGCCAGCAAAAGCTTCCAAATCAATCGGTGGTTAGATGCCTGACTTCGGAGGCAAGACAGGCCAAAATTTATACCATACCCCATGTGATCGAAATGATAAAAAGTTACGTGATCAGAAAAAAAGAAGAAGAAGTCCTCACAGTTCTTGATACTTTCCTTCTCAAATTCAATTTGGAATTAGTCATTTTTATCAGGTGTTTTCTCTCTCTCTTTTATAAAAAGCGAAGCGCTGATGACGTGGCATATTATTATTATTTTTTAAACAACTTTTTAAAAAAAAGTCTCTAGTCCGGTCAATATAAAAATTTAATGAAATGTTTTATTTTTACATCCAGATATCCAATGGTTTAAAGAATTTGATATAGATTAGAATATGTTTAATTATTGACACAACTATTTTTCTGAATAATCTCCTTGAAATTTAATTAACTATAACTTAAAATATATATCCTATATTAATTTTTCTGTGTTTATATACTTGGTATTTAAAGTTAACAGTTATCTTTGATTTGTTTTTAATTAGTAATGTGAATATCCAAAACAGCTTACATTATATTAATTATAAAAATCAGAGTATTTTTTGTCGGGAAATTAGTTATGGAAAACACGTGCAAAAATTGACCCGGCAGCTGTATTTATTTATTTGCTAAAAGCGTGAAGCATCAAACAGGATATGAACAGTAGCTTTAGAATATTGTAAAGGGTCAAATCCAACCTTTTGCGACCCGACAAACCGGTCCTCGCAGCACAACACCGTGGTATGGGACTTGCCGTGAAGTTGAATAAAAGTGAGCTGCCAGTGTAATGACTCCTTGTATAGAGATAGAAACGCTACCGTTTGATCGACACGTGTACATTGCAGAAGATGTTGACAAGTACCTGCACGTACTGCCCCAATATTTATTTATTCATTTTTTATAAGTTAAGGACCTCCCAGTTATTTTTTTTTCTTGATTCAATATATCTTTGAATTATGTTTAGTATAAATCACGGCTAGTTTAAGAACATGGCATGATTAGAACGTGCAACGTGTCTAAATTTGAATTTTGAGACGTGTCTTTTTATTCAGTTTTGAACACGTAATGTCTTTTAATCACATCATGTACCTAAACTAACCATGATCTTGTACTCCATTTGACCCAGAAACTTGTTGAGCTAAGGAAAATACAATAAGGAGCATAGCATATAAAAATAATAGTATAGACACACAAACATTAATATAATGTATAGATAGTTTAACCTTTTCCCATCATTATTCCAAAAAAAATAGGACGAAAATAAAAATTGATTTTTATTTTTGGCAAGACAATGATGGAAAATTATGTAAGACTTGATCAAACGATGGTATGCACATTATATTTTTATCTTTACATATAATAATAATAATAATAATAATAATAATAATAATAATAATAATAATATGACCATTTTTAAAATGTTGAAATTGACTGTTGATGAAGTTTAAAAAGCTTCATGGTGTGGGATAATTTATATTTTCGAAGAAAAAAATATTTACTAGCCTTTTCGTGCTGCGAGTAGCACGTGTAGTTTGTCTCTACGTGTTTTCTGCTCTTTCCTCCATGTACGTGGGCCTTATGAGAAATTTTTCAACGTCGACGGTAGAAAACTACAGAAAATTCCGTGAAGTATGGATCTGGTGGTTAATAATATTATTATCATGTTGAAATCGATGGTGAAAAACATGACCACGTGGGATCGTTTTTATAACTGGGGATTTCTGTTTCCGTACTCTTGCAGAGGTAACATCCGCGGCCAATCAAATCAGAAATAGTTTTTAATGACAATAATACCCTCTCCTCTTTATAGTTTTCAAGCCTATCCTCCTCACCAGCCGTCTTTGCCAAACGCCATCGCATTTCGGGTTTGCCAAAACCAAGCCGAGGAGGTGAGATTTTAAAATTATTATTTTTTAAATATATTAAATATATTTTTAATATCAACCTATCATAAAAAAAAATTAAATTAAAAAAATAAATATTATGTTTTTTTAAAAAAACAAGCGAAACAAACATGCTAATAATAATTTAGTTGACAAACCGTAAGACAATAACCATTCCAATTCAATTTCTTATTTGTAAAAAGGAGACTACTATTAAAAATTTGCTAGCAATGTTATCTATGTTAATTGCCTTTTATTTTAATTTATTTTCTTTGCTTCATATTAACAATTTATTTTGTATTTTTAAAATTATTTTGATATACTAATATCAAAAATAATTTTTATTTTTTTAAAAAAATATAATTTTAAAAACAACAAAACCATAAATACCAAATTAACTCTGAGAGCAACTCCAATGCAAAATGCTATTTTGAAAAGTCAAATTGATAAAATAGATTGTTGAATAATACAAGTATAAACTTTTTTGTTTATACATATTCTATTGGTAAAAACCATTTAGAATAACAAAATATATTTTAATATATACCAACCAATAATATAAAATAAATTTTATAGGAACAAACAATATTATATTTATTTTTATTTTTTTATATTATTTAAAATGGTACCTAATAATATTATATAATTTTTAATTATATTGTTTTTAAAAAATAAAATTTAAAAAATATTTATCTTGTTGAAAATATCTCATGAATTTTTAAATATAAATAAATAAATAAAATACTATACAAGAACATATAATTTTTGGCTCAAACAATATTATTGGGTTGGAGAAGAATGAACAATATTATTGACTCAAAAAATATTATACAACTATTTCTCCTAGTCTCAGATAATAAGTGCATTCAAATCTTATAAAATGGTACCCATGGGTCCTGACGGAGCGATTAGACGCGCTCTCGTCGCTTATGAGGTCTAGGATTCGAACTCTCTTTTCATCCGTAGCCGGTTTCTTGGGAACACTTGCCACCCGGTGTAAAAGGAATTAGTCTGGATCAACGCTCATGATACCATTGATTATAAAAAAAAAATCTTGTAAAGTGGTTATCAATTTCTGCTTTTGATTGCGTGACTATCACGTGAGATGTTTACGTCATTAAATGAGACCATCATGTTTATCTATGAATTTAGTACATGTGTGATAGTATACCGACTTTATCTGCCAATTTATCTTTATTTTATCATATGATTATCTTCGATAGCCAAGGATTCACGAGGTGTTGTTTTTCTTTTTCTTGCCTGCGTTGACCAAGACTCTATTTGTCCAAAAAAAGCATGTAAATGTTGTTTTCAGCCTAAAAAGCATAAATAATAGCCTTGACAGACGGTTTTTAAAATTGTTTTGTAAATAAAAGGAGGGAATATATAAAACGTTTATTTATGCTATATGAAATATTTCATCTATGTTTGACAATATGTTTTTTTTTAAATAAATAAAAAATATTTTTTTATATTTTCAGATAATTTTGATTTACTAATATTTAAAATATTTTAAATAATAATAATAATATTATTATGATATATTTCTAAATGAAAAATGCTTTTAAATTTTTTAACATATTTCTGCCCTAATCAACACAACTAATTGTGTTTAACAATAACTATTGCAATTGCTAAATAATGGCCGATTTATTTTTTAAATAACATAAATTTACTTCAAAAATATTTCATAACAGATTTAGTTTTATGTTTTTGTTTTTTAAATTAAATATTAAACATTTATTTTTCCGATTATAAAACACAAACTACTTATTATTTAGCAAGTACAAGGAGAAGCATTTTTCTAGAACATGCCTGCATTGCATGTTGAACGTTGTTTGTTAAAAAATGTTTTTTTCGTTGTTGTTTACAAATATTTTTAAATTGTTTTGATATATTTATCTTATAGAATCTTAAAAATAAAAAAATATTTTATTATGTTTTTAATAAAAAAACATTTTAAAAGCCGTCAACATAATGTCAAATTCGCTGCTGCATGCCTCTTTTGCGAGAAAGGAAGTAAGAGAAGGCGAGACTACTGAGGACAATATGGTAATCTGATAGCATTTATGACAGATCTGCTAACCGACAAACAAAGAGGGCGGCAATTGTCGGCCGGTGAACTTGGGAGAAGACATTAACAAGCGGCGAAAATTCCCAAACCCCCCCTCCCCCCATTTCAAAAAACAAGTTTATTTTCATCTAACTCTCTCTCTTCCTTCACTGTCACTGTCACTGTCACTGTCACAGTCACAGATACTATTTTTATCTATTTATTTCTTAGCAGTAGGTTGCATTACATTATTATTTATTTATTCCTTTACCATCGACACCCACTTGAACCAAAATAAAAAAATAAAAAAAGGTCCCCTCATTATCTTCCTCTTCTCTTCAAAACGCAGTCGATTTGAGTTCCAGCTCTAACGAGATGGGACTGTACAGATCATCACTGAAACCTTACCCGTAATCCTCTCTTTCGTTACTTTTTTTCTTAAATGCTCTTTTATAGAGCCTCCCTGACTCGCCCCGATTCTCCCGGTGAGTTTCTTTTTCTTTCTATTTTTCAACCAAACCCTAATTTTTTGCTGTTTGTTAGTTGTTACTATTTTCCTTCTTGAAAATTAATAATTTCTGTTTTTGGAGCGTTTCTTTTTTGTGCATCCGTAGTCAAATCGTGTTTTAAAAAGGTATTTTGTGGTTTGGTATGATTGGCTGGCTGTGTTTTTTCTTCTTCTTTTTTTAGGAAAATGAAATGATATTATGATGCTTGTTTCGGTGTTGCTTTTCCTGGTAAAAGGATTTCCAAGTCATTTTCGAAATCAATCCTTTTTAAAAATATATTTCGATTCTTATTTCATTTAATATCAGGTAAGGTTTTTCCTCTCCTTTCCCCCCCCTCTATGCAATGTCTAAATCTATTTGCGTTTTTTGTTTTAAAATTCTTTCCTCTGCTTTGTGATTTTTTCTATATTCATGTTTTTGAGGTTTGATGAAGTGTCTTATCAAATGATGTTCTTATTGCGTGTTGTGCTTATAGAATGATTCTACATGTGTCAATTCATATCTGAGGATATTATTATTATTTAATATTTGTTTCCTTTTTTGTTTTGGAAAAATAATCGAATAATCTCGTATGCTATTTTCTTAATTCGTTTCTGGTTTCGGAGGTGTGTTGAGATTAGAAGAGAGTTTATTCGCATAGGTGGGTATGTTATTTCGTGCTATCACTTTATTCGTCTTCAAGTCTGTTTTTTTCTTCTATTTTTTTGGCAATTTCTTATCCAAGAAAATGTGAGTGTGAATTTTGGTTTCTTATTCTATTTAATGATGCCAAATTGTGTTTTTTTTATTAATTTTATTTGGAAACTACATTGGAGGGTCTGTTTTGCCTCACTAATGTGTTTTGTTCTTGTTTCAGTTGATATAAATTTGTATTGTAATTTTCCACGGTGAATGTGAATTATGGATATTTCTGAGGTTGAAGAAAACTTGTTTGCAGCAAGCGATGCCAAGGTATTGTTTTTTATTTTCTGAGAAATTTTTTGGATTTGGGGTTTTTTGTGTACTGTTCTTGTGGAATCCCTGATACCATCTGGCTGAGCAGCCTACTTGTATGTTTCTCTAATTTTTATGATTTTGCTCGTTTTCTGATGTATACGGAGAATGCAATGCCTGCTTTTAAATTACGGCACTTGCTGTTTATGGTGATTGCCTGGTAGACTTGGGTTTGATTGTGTTGAATGTGCTTCTGTTTTGCTTGCATCTGGTGCTTGCTGTTTTCTCTTCTTGTGCCAGAGGTTATTTTCCTTGACATATTTTTTTTGGGTGTCTTATTTACAATATAGTTATTTTTGTAATGTTCACATTGTTACCCTTTTTTAGGCCATGAAAACACTTTTTCTTTAAGGTCTTCAATGACTAGCAGATTCATGAAATATAACTTAATTGACAATATTTCTACCTGTATTCAGCTGCATGGAGAAATGTGCAAGGAACTCTCTGTAATTTATTGCAAAATCTTGTCCATTTTCCCTTCCTTGGAAGCTGCAAGACCTAGGAGTAAATCTGGCATTCAAGCTCTATGTTCGATGCATATAGCCCTTGAGAAAGCCAAGAATGTTCTCCGGCATTGCTCAGAATGTAGTAAGCTTTACTTGGTAAGATAATCCTTTTTATAGATGCACTAAAATCTGCTTTTCTTTTTCTGTTTTTATTTGTTGTTTTCTGTGATATCTTTATCTGATGGAATTGCATTTCTGACACAGGCTATAACAGGAGATTCTGTCCTTTTAAAATTTGAAAAGGCAAGATCTGCCCTTGTTGATAGTCTTAGGCGTGTTGAAGATATTGTTCCACAATCAATTGGATGCCAGGTAGTAGTTTCCCTCTGAAGGCTATTTCATGATGGTCAATTTGAAATGATGTCAGTCATAAATTGGGTTGCATAAAGAAAGTGAACTTAGAAATGATGTATCAAAAATTTGATTATTCATTTCCTTTCTGTATATTAACAATATTTCTTTCATTTCTATATGTTAATATTTCATCTGCAATGGTTTCATTAACATCATGTCATTTACGTTGAATAAACCATATCCAGGAATTGTTTTGTGGTCTTTTTCTAGCTTTGTTCCTTGTGCCTTCATATTTTAGAAACACCTTTTGATCCCCTTTGTTATTTGTAATCTTGTCAGATTTTGGAGATTGTAAGTGAACTCGGGGGTACTGAATTCTCTCTTGATCCGTTAGAGAAGCAAGTTGGTGATGAGATAATTGTGTTGCTTCAGCAGGGGAGAAAATTTGACAACTGTAATGACACTAATGAGCTAGAATCATTTCATCAGGCTGCCAATAAACTTGGTATTACCTCTTCTAGAGCAGCTCTTACAGAGAGAAGAGCTCTTAAGAAACTTATAGATAGAGCTCGTGTGGAGGAAGACAAGCGGAAGGAATCAATTGTTGCGTATCTCTTACATCTCATGAGGAAATATTCAAAGTTATTTAGAAGTGACCTTATAGATGACAATGATTCACAGGGTTCAGCACCTTGCTCACCCACTGTTGGGGGTTCTCTTGAAGATGGAGGCCCTGGTGGTGATGGCCATGCCTTTGAGCGACACTTATCAAAGCTTAGTTCATTAAATTTCAAGCCAAACTTTAGGAAATCTGGGCAAATGCCTCTTCCACCTGAAGAATTGAGGTGCCCTATATCATTGCACCTGATGTATGATCCAGTCATCATTGCTTCTGGACAAACATATGAAAGGATCTGCATTGAGAAATGGTTCAGTGATGGGCATGACACCTGTCCAAAGACTCAACAAAAGCTTTTTCATCTCTGCTTGACTCCTAATTATTGTGTCAAGGGTCTTGTTGCTAGTTGGTGCGAACAAAATGGAGTCCCAGCACCTGATGGTCCCCCAGAGTCTCTTGACCTCAACTATTGGAGGCTGGCAATGTCTGAGCTTGACTCTGCAAACTCAAGAAGATCCGTGGAGAGTGTCGGTTCCTGTAAGTTGAATTGGGTCAAGGTAGTTCCTTTGGAGGAGAGTGGTCCCATTGAAGAGGCTGAAGAAACTGAAACTGAAAATTTATCACTGCAACAGGAAGATTCTGTTCCAGAAGATGAATTTGAGGATAATGTATTTGAAAGATACCAGAGTTTTCTGACCATCTTGAATAGCGATGAAGACTTGAAGAAAAAATGTAAAATAGTTGAACAAGTGAGGCTTCATTTGAAGGATGATGAGGAGGCCAGGATTTTTATGGGGGGCAATGGGTTTGTCGAAGCACTATTGCTATTTCTAGAGTCAGCCATGCTTGCCAGGAATCCAATGGCCGAGGAAACTGGAGCAATGGCTCTTTTCAACCTTGCCGTCAACAATAACAGGTGCGTTTAAGTCACTAAACAAATCAAATTAATGCCGCCGCTGCCGCAGCACTATGATATGTGTAATTAGGTATTAGAATCAATATTAAAATCAAGAGGAGTTTGAAATTTAGAGTATGCTAATCACTTATAAAGCAGACTAGAATGGAGTTATGATGTAATAATTAAGTGACACATGCTTTTCATCACTGGAACCGTTGTGAATCTTACTGTTGATGGATAAAATTCTGCTAGAGATGGGGAGTTGGGTTCTTGATTCATTTTACATAAATCTATGAAGTGTGAAGACATGCCATGAATATTAGTGTAATTGGTTTCCTTTTCTTTATTCTGTTCCAGAAATAAGGAAATGATGTTGGCTTCTGGTGTTATCTCATTGTTGGAGGATATGATTTCCAGCTCTGACTCTGATGGATCAGCAACAGCTCTCTATCTAAATCTCTCCTGCCTTGAAGAAGCGAAGTCCATCATTGGCTCAAGTCAGGCTGTGCCTTTTTTAGTCCAAATTCTTCAAGGTGAAGCTGGAGCACAGTGCAAGCTCGATGCCCTTCATGCCCTCTATAATCTCTCCTCCCACCCCACCAATATTCCGAATCTCCTTTCAGCTGGCATCATCAGTGGCCTCCAATCCCTTCTTGCAGTCCCTGGTGATCATGCATGGATAGAAAAATCCATAGCAGTGCTGATAAATGTAGCTAGTAGTCAATCAGCAAAAGATGAAATGCTGTCCGTCTCTGGCCTCATTAGTGCGCTAGCGACTATATTGGACACTGGCGAACCCATAGAGCAGGAGCAAGCTGTTGCTTGCCTTTACATTTTGTGCAACGGGAGCGACAAGGGTTGTCAATTAGTCCTCCAAGAAGGAGTGATACCTGCACTGGTCTCAATCTCGGTGAATGGGACCACAAGAGGGAAAGAGAAATCGCAGAAACTTCTGATGCTGTTTCGGGAGCAGCGGCAGCGAGATCAACCATCTGCCGAGGGGCACTTTCAGCAAGAACAATCATCTGCTGAGGGGCGCTTTCAGCAAATTGAAAGTAGTTCCATGTCCATGCCTGCTCCTCCTGAAACGAAGCCGCGATGCAAATCTGTCTCAAGAAGAAAGATGGGGAAAGCTATAAGCGTGTTTTGGAAGAGCAAGAGCTACTCAGTTTACCAGTGTTAAGTTGGTGTTGTAAATTTCCGCCCTATCTTTTTCTTTTCTTTTCTTTTCTTTTGTCCAGGGGGCATTATTTGTTTTTCTTTTCATAGGGAAGAAGAGATGTACAGGCCCTTGTAAGCATGGATTTTGTTTTTTCCTATGCCTTCCTCCTCCTCTTCTGGTAGGAATGCATGTACCATATAATGGAAGCCTTAGTAGATTAGCCTCATAGTAAAACAACTTTGTGGCGTCTTAATGCCCATGATTTTTCAAAGGCTAAAATCCCACGTGAAGAACGTGGAAGAAGCAGCAGCAGCCAATCATATTCTACCACTTAATTTTACAACGAGGGTCTTTTAATCCTTGTGTCCGAGCCCAGAGGAACACTACTGAACGAGTTTTTCTTAAAACAAGAACTTTTACCAGAGTCAACCATCAAAGTTAAAACAAGAAATCAATGTTGGCTTCTTTGACATCAAAGTTTAAACGCTCAGTGCAATGATGATTGGTAATAATATATTATATTATGAGAAGATTTTGTCAGCAAGCCCGTCTAGCTCAGTTGGTAGAGCGCAAGGCTCTTAACCTTGTGGTCGTGGGTTCGAGCCCCACGGTGGGCGCTTTTATTTGTCATGGTTTATTTTATATGTATGCATGTTTACTTTTTTGTTTTGGAAGCTCGAGCAGCCCTGTCACAGCAGTATCAAAAGCTTTATTATTCATGAGCTATTCTGCAACCTCTGCTGGAGTCGCTTCCACTTCCATTATCAACAACAGCTTGTTGATTTTCAGTACATAAAACTCCCAAACAAGTTTGATCCCTTTAAAGGTGTCAGTAATCTGCTGACCCTCGGTGGTTGTTATTTGTCCCCTGGATCCTTGGAAACACGAAGCTTCCTGATTGTAAAAGAATGGCCCATCGCATACTTTTGAAGTTCTTCGCGGGCTACTTGCTTAGTAGTGAAGCCATGGCTAATTGTAGAGAGGTGAAAATATGTCCCGAGGAAGCTGACTACAACCACAACGTAAAAGACTTGCGAATTTAAGCAGCTTTTCAAGGGAAAAAACATATACAGGTTTCCCTTCTCTGGTTTCTCATACGAGTCACGGTGACCATATCCCAGCAACACAGTTTCCCAACATCTACCGATTGTTTATATGAGAAAATAGATGCCGGAAGACGGTGTCGCTGGGATACGGTCGTCATGACCATGAAGGCAACATGTATGTGTTATTTCCCTGAAATTCTGCTTAAATTTTCGTTTTTTTCTCTTCACTATATATCACCATGTACTCGGTTCTGGTGTATTTCCACATGCCATTTCTGACCTTTTTTTTTCTAATACATGCAGTAGTTACGTTTGATTTTTCATCATCAATTCCAACAAATACTACCTAAATTCACTTGTGTAAAATCCAGGATACCGAGACCAAGATTAATTATTTGTACTTGTTGATATACTTGAGAATTTTGGAAACAACAGTGCCAGACTTGAAGCTTTTAAATCAACCTTAACATCTATATTGTTAAGAGAACTCTAGCGCGCGCACATATATGACAATTCAAGCTCTTCCTTTTGCTCTTCTTGCCAACTTCCTCCTATTTGTCTTGGCTTTCATCTTCTCATACTTCTCCTCCATATCCAGGCTTTCACATTTGCTGTCATTTTCTTTCTGATTTTCATCCACTTGGTTTTGTTTTTCAACATCAGGATGTTTGCGTTTCATTCCCTTCTTCCTTTCTAGAAATCCAATGAGCCCTGTAAGCGTAATATCAACATCTTCATGAGCTCTTCTGCAACCTCTGCTGGAGTCACCTCCACTTCCATCATCAATCTCACTGAAAAGGCTATGTTCTTTAACGTTGAGGTAGTTCGAAGCAAGAATCTTGAATCCACAGGGTGTGCAGGACACGTGTATGTGCTTTTCCATCCTGACTGGTCTCGGCAGTGCAGGATCTAGTTTGTCTTCGTGGTTGGCTGTGAACACAATTATCCTCTCATCTCCACATTTTGACCATAAATCATCAATGAAGTTAAGCAGTTTCTAGACAAAGTTAGCTCATACAAGAGAGAGAGAGATAAAATTATTTATTTAATTGATGACATTTGAGAAGAGATACTTCCGAAAAAGGTGTCCGAGACTTGATGACATTTCTCATGAAGTTTTTGGGGAATAATTAATTGGTTATGGTCTGAGCTTCACTGAGTATAGACAAGCCAAGCATCGCGGATGCTGCAAAGTTGATAAAACTGATGCTGTTGAAGGCATGGCTGGTAGAGAAACATATTTGATATGAAAGATTTGTGTGCAAGTTGGTGATCTGGGACGGACAAAGATTTCCCTGCGGGGTTTTTTATGCAGCAAAAAACAGTGACTAGTTGAAGCCACCTGGTGCGTGGAGAGGAAATCTTCTCAAGCAGGTGACCTGTGTGGCTCGAGAATCTGTCCTGTTAAATTGGTCCCATGAGATATCTCTAATCTTCAAAAAGGAAAAGGGAAATAGGAAAAAAAGACATGAAAATACAAACTGAATTACAGATAACTAGCTGCATGATAGAAAGTGGTGTTGTCCATGAGACCATGGAATATGACGACGTATCTGTAGATTCACTGGAAAAATGTTCTATAGATTTTCATATTGTTTCTCAAATTATCACCATATGAAGGTACTTGCACTCATAATAAGAATTTTCAGGATGGATTTCCGAAATACTAATCATTTCAACAAAGCCAAAACTCAAGTACAAAGCAAGGATACAGTGCCCCAAGCTCTGAACTCAAATATTATCGCCTAGAACAAAAATATCAGGGCAGAACCCACAAACAACAAAAATATATGCAGCTTGAACCTACTTCATTGCTGACTCTTCAACAATGTCAGAGCGAGATATTGAAATCCCCCCTTTTCATAGCCACTTGGATCAAGTAGAACATTACATAAGCTTCCTTCACCATTGGTATGAAGTAGAAGGTTTACAGCAGGTTTCTCCAGGTTTTATATGTGCCAAGCAGACTCGAATAGCGCTAAAATAGGATCTTCCTTGCCGATGCTTTCTGGCGTTTTATCTTCAGATAAACTGACTGGATCATCTTCCATGGCCGCAGTATGATCCCCTCCTTCTCCAGTTTCCTCCTTGCTAGCATTGGCTTCTTCTGTCTCCTCTTCAGCAATGCATTCTTTCGCTTTCATGCTCTCAATTTTCTCACCTTTAGGACTAGTTGCTTCACTGCTAAAAGTGGATCGGATCATTTTCTTTGGGCTCCCCTCTGTGCTTGCACCTGTTCCCTTCTCTAGTGCATCCTTATATGTGGATTTCACAACTTTCTCCAGTGCGTCCTTGTACGTGCATCTCTTACCGTTCGGACTACTTGCCTCGGTTTCCGAGCCTGATGTTGCAGACATAGGACTGAAACATCCCTTTGTTTCATTTTGGAACTCTACCATGTTCTTATCTGGTTCTTGAACATTTGTTTGTTCATCACTGCTGTCGTTACAGTTTATATCGACCACGATCTCCTTTTCGTGAGTAGTTCGTGACCCCCAATGAGTCAGGATAGATAGCCAAAAGTTCAGCCATGAGATGGCACATGAAAGTGCCCAATCTAGAAATGGAATTTGATGGAAAATAACGGGCAACTTGCCAACAGCAAAATCAATTTTTGCTGGAAGGGTTTCTACGATTTGGACGAGCTTGTCAACCTCGTTAAACGCATATTTCGATGGCGGGAAAATAGCCTCCACCTTTCTTTCAAGGGCTAATATTATATGATCATCCACAAAAGAGAGGATTGCCAAGAAGAGATACTCGTATTGCAGCACATAGACAAGGAGGGAAGCAAATGGAGCTAACCTGATCATCTTCTTTGTCAACAGACTTAGAGGCCCATTGAATTCTTGGGTTTCTGTGTAAACATTGCGAGCGATTTCCATGAAAGAAACTCCACATGTATGCAACGGACGACGCCTAGCACTCATTCTGCAGGTTCCTGCTGTTGATTCCTGAGAAATTCAATCCAAACATGTCAACAGGTTTGGTCTCCTCTCTTTTTAGGCGCAATATGAAATATTTTCCTTGAAGGAACCCATCAGAAACCCCAACATTTTTCAGGACACAATTCATGTAAAATAATAAGACATGGGAAATCAGAAACAAATTCAACAAGAATATTCCCATGTGATTAGTATTAACCTCAAAAGCATAGCTAATCAATTCCAAAATCTTTATGAATTGAAACATAAGAACGAAAAAAGAACTGAAATTTACAGTAATTATAGCATACTTCAAGGTAAAACAACAAGAAGAAGAAAACTAATGCATAGAACGAACTATCACCAGAGAATATTAAAGCGAAGCTGTGGACGAGAACGCGAATTGAGATCCGTACGGCTGTTCTATTTTAGCAGGAGAATAGATCGTTTGACAGTTCTTGGAATTTCGTATTTTAGGCCTACAACCTAGAAACAGCATTGGACAAATAATTCTCAAATAATATCTATATATATATATATATTCTCTTTCTCAATTTTAGCGAACACTTGTTCGCAGATGGCGAGCCCAAATCCTAATGTTTTCTTCCCATTGGTGACATGTGTAGCTTCCATGGAGATTTCCATGGACATTCAGGACCGCAAATATTAATCGCAGTAGACAAAGAAAAGTTATTTAAATACATATATTTCATATTTTTAGGAGCAATATTTCAGTTCATGTAGAGGAGCATTATCACATTGGTTTCTGCACTGCTGGATATGATTCAGCAAAGTTTCTGCGTACCAGTCTCCATGGTTGGCAACGACCTTTTCTCTTCCCTGTCAATCAACAATCCTGATGACAATCTAATTGTAATCACATGCTTTATTCATGGGTAAGTTTTTGAATGGCAAGGCTTTGAATATGACCACCAAGCTGAAATGCCCTTGATAGATGTCCTTGCTTGGCAAATGTTATATCACACTATTCTTATCGTGAACTTTAAATTAGAGTTTATTTGCCATGTACAATTGAAGAAACTAATAAACCTGTGGGCCGGTCTAATTTTTATCATGTAAAAAAATATATTAAGACAACACATGTATTACAAAAAAAAAATATTAAGATCTGAGTTATTGACTCAATTGAGTTTAATGAGTTGGATTAATTTAAATAGTATATAAAAAATACAATGACAATAAAAACAAATTGAATATATTATTATAAAATTTAATTATCAAACAACAAAACATTAAATGAGAAAAATAAAAAAATAAACAACAAAAAAACATATGAGTCAACCCGTTAACACTTTGACATTAAGCATAGGATTGAGGTATAAAAATAAAAGTGAGAAAAAATATTTTTAAAAAATCTGAAAATAACAAATATTAATCTATGTTAACCTTTGAAATTCGTAATCGTGATCATGAGCTCAAGACTAATCACATAGTAAACAAACCCTAAAAAATAATGCAGCAAAATTCTAAATCAACAAATTATTGAGGGGTAAATTGAAAAAAAAATCCAAAACAAAAGAATTGCAAAAACAAAATGGAGACTAAATTTGATATAAAATAATTTGAAAACATAAGATGAGAGATGAAATTGAAAACAAAATTCAATTAGAAAAAAAGAAGATAAACAAATAGAAATAAAAAATAAAACCAAATTTGATATAAAAATTAGCAGCAAAAAATAATGGAAAGTAAATTTGATATAAAATAATTTGAAATAAAAAGATGGGGATGAAATTGCAAACAAAATTCAATTAGAAAAGAAAAGCTAAATTGTCCCTCGTTCAACTTACTAATAACTAAAATCTAGTTTAAAAATACAAAAAAAAGAAAAGAAAAGCTAAATTGGCCCGTCAATATTTTTTAAAGTTTTATTTTAAGTATAAAATGATATTTTAAGTATAAAAGATAAAAAAAAATGATGGTACCCAGTCAATCTTAAATGACTAATGGCTCCGGTAAAAAACAATCATATTACCATGAATACATAGCTTAATGGTTTTTTGTTGGAATGGCAAAAGGGTGATTAACTACTGCAGTGAAAATGTGAATTATCCATGGCCATCAGTTTATTTTATTTTATTTTAGCCCATGTTAGTAAAATGAGTATCAAAACATTCACATTTGATGCCATACATTATTTTCTTTTCTAGGATGCCAAACACTGTACATATGAGAGATAAGAGTTCCGGTAGCCTGAAAGTTATAGCAGAATACGGTCAAGATTATGGTTTTGAGAATCCTGTATCATGGTTTTGGGCACCATGATGCGCTGCCCAGCCTGATAGGTGGGGCAGAATCCAGGCAGTAAGATCTCTTCCTTCCTTCCTTCCTTCCTTCCTATTACTTTCATTTCTTTCAGAATGCAAACTCTTCATCAGCATTCTCCTTAAAAGTTTTACGATGACTGATGTGTGCATCGAGCGATTAAGATTTTAGAAGAAAAAGCTTCAACTTCTGTGTCAGAGCTTTGTTGGGATCTTTGTTTAGCATAATAGATTTATCGTCAAATTCGGCATGCAAGGCTTAGTGGGAATCGAAAACTTGTTCTTGTAGAAACTGGATTGCCTGATTTGTCAATATAGAAGAGACTACATTTTGCCTCTGATCTTGCTTCTCATACCGTACAAAGCTGTTGAAAAACTGTGATGCAAATCTGATAAATATTCTGCATTTCTGTACGTTGCTGGATTTTCCTCAACTTTGTAAAGCTCAAATTTTACTAATCTCTGTTTAAGTTACGAACTGTTATGCGAATGGGAATATCTCTCTCTAGAGATTCTTGGCAGGTCCAAGAAAAGATGAAGAAATGGTGTGCATGCCATTCTCACAATATGGGATGCACTTTCTGGTCTATAGATTCCTCTTTGGCACTTGAAATTATCTTAATCCTTCATGGACCTGAAGCCACTCGATATGTATCTTACATGCAAAAGTTTAATGCAATCGCAAGCGGCAGTTGCCCCTGATCAACTTGGCTGAAATCTTTACTAAGAAAGATGAAATGGAGAAGATTTGATGAACTGATTAGATAATTGCACTAGTTAACCGTGGTTTTTACCCCTCTTAAAACCCTCCTTAAACTCTTCCTAAACAATATATCTCAAAAATAAATAAATAAATAAATAAATAATCACCACATTCATTAATCTCCCTCCCTTGAACTTCAATAAGCTAGTTTCTTGTTTTCATATCAAAGTTTCTTGCTGGTTAAATCTTTGATTGATATCATCCATCATTATTTTCTCTAGGACTCAGAAGAATCTCGTTGAGTAGTTTTGTTTTTGTTCATAAGGAGAGTTGTCTTTAGGCTTCCAATTTTTGAGATTTCAAGTTTAGATCCTGTAGAAATGTGATTGGCTCGGAACTCGGACTTACTAGTGGAAAATGAAAAATTTATTATTGCATGCTCTAATTGGAATTCACCATACAAAATCCACTGACGTTAGTTTAATTGAACCAGCCCACTCAAATTCCAGACGTGTATACACCATATGCATATGAGAGAAATGAGAGATTACTCACCATCCTTCCATACTTCCCGGAGGAGTTGATATCTAACTACATTCCGGCCTGCCTTTCCCTTCTGCATCCAATTCCATGCTGTCGAAGCGGGAGAAGCCTTGGAGTTTTCAATGATAGAAGTCATAGGTGAATCCAATTCATCAAGCTCATCATCACTAGTGTACGACTTTCTAAGCATGGCTGATCTACTCTGCAGAGTTTGGCCTCCCACCTCTCCTATAATGTTTGTTAGTGACGCTACACGAGGTGGTGAATAGATTGTGGGAACAGCAATGCATGGAAAGTTTGTGATAGACTCCTCCCCAGATTCAGCAAGATCCTAAATCAATATGAAGCCCAAAAAAGTATTCAGTGAGTTTATTGCATATAAGAAATGGGAAAGCAGATGTTTTTTTTTTTTTTTTTTTCAAAAAAGCAATGGCTTATTGGGGATGGAATAACCTCAGAATCCAGGGCCTCAAAAATGGTCTCTGGGATTGGGTCAGGGTTGAATTCATCTGGGACAAAATTGTTAAGAACCCTCTTGATCATCGGAGCATCAAATGAAGGGCATACCTTCAGAAAATTAAATTTAAACAGCGAAATTGGAGAGTGTCATTTATAGTGAAGAAAAATTCTAACAGGAGGGGAGGGATCCAGCTGGGACAACTTATCAGTGAAAATATTTAGGACCTACCTCTTTTCTTGTGGACCTATCTGCAAGCATTTCAAATGGAAGCATCATGAGATCACTCAAAGCATTCAGAAGATGGAAAGCCTTGAAGGATGTCTCACTTGCACGCCTGGTGCTATTAAGTTCATCCTTCTCTTCTGAAGAGTCACTATCATCAATACCAAATAAATCCGTGAGCCATCTGGACCAATTTCCAACCTGGTGACATGAAGACAAGAAAGCGAGATCCTTTCATCATGACAGAGAAATAGAAACTAATACAGTTGATGCACTTCATAGTGTTAGCTAATAGGCATCCAAAAAACTATTCTGCAAGTATACAGTGCAAACTTAAAGAACTGATCCTGAATAGGAACGAAGCGTATATTTATCACAAACATAGCAGATTTCTTACATTCTTTCAGTAGCTACGAATATGTGCCAAATACTTTTCCTAACTGTGTATTTTGAACATCATCTTAATGACCATTTTGACCAATTCTCCTTGAAGAACACACAAACACGGTACTACCCAATGAGCAATCCAAGAGATACCCGGTAAGATCAGTTATCCAGAGTTAGCTTCTTTTGAATATTTTCTCAGTGGTGAACTCCGTGAATAAAGCTTTTTGTTGGAAATAGGTTACTAGTGTTGCATGCACTGACCACGTAATAATATTGCACAAATCAATTCCTTTGAAAGCATGCGGCCTGAGGCAACAAGTGCCTATTACTCACAGCATTTTTCAATTGTGCACCAGCCCCGAAGCTTGAATTTCCAGCTGGGATTGGAAGAACCTTAGGATCACTAATAGGGTCGGAAACAGGATCTGTCGGCATCTCTTCAGCTGATTCCCGAAGTATAGCATTGAACATGGCCACATCTAATCTACTCACCAACTGTTCCATCACCTAGAAAGCAGAACTGAAACTGTCACATTCTATGATTCTACCAGACAGCTTCTCAAATTATCATAGTGCCAAAAAAAATTACATGTGATAGAAATAAATCCATGGATATTCAAGATGAAAAACATGGAACTATTATTTTTAAAAAAGAAAAAAAGGTGAATGGAAATCAAGTAATTGGTAGAAAATAAGATTAGCAAAAGCCAGAATGAAAGCTTCTGCTGTTGGAAAATGATCAATATGCAGCCTCTTTTTGGAATTTGATCGACAGGATACCTTTTCTTATGAGAAAGATCAGTGCGTCACTTCTTATACTAAATAAACAGCTACACCATGTTTCTTCTTCATAATAGATCATGATACAGCATTTTCTTGTAGGAAATAGGAATTACATGCTGTAATGCAAGGCTAAAGAAAAGCAAAGGTTGAAAGTTCACATCAAAATGATGTTGCAGCTGTGCAATCCTAAAATGAAAGCTATAACAATATATGAACTTGCAAAAAATAAGTGTGCAAAAATCAACATTCTGCCTTTTCTTGTGAAATATAGATCAGGGCACCACTTTCCATTACAAGAAAAAGATCAACACGCTCTCCATTTTTATAGGAAATGTAACTGATATTAATTCCCTTAAAAACTGGATATATCAAAACAGAACTATAGGACAGTAAGAGGGTTCATAGGAAGTTTCTATTCCTTGACTATTCAGCAGGTCACTGTAAATTTCAATCTTTTTTGGCTGAAGCAATATCCCTGGCTCAAAACCATCCAGCTAAGAATGTGAACAAACATAACACCACTGACCTAAAATCATGTAGCAAAGTTCGTTTAATTCAAGGATTTGGATTGTTTTAAAAACATTTCGAAGTAGGTGTCTTGCTGCAGATTGCATTCACACCTTGTAAATTTGAGCACTAATAGTTATAAGAAAAGAAACGAGGGTACTACCATACATTATATAATTTATATACCTTGAGGGTACTTGTTATTTCATTATCTAAAATCATTGAGATCAGAATATGTTGTCGATGGGACTTAATCAAGCAACATGCAAATAATATGATGGATTTATGCTCGTCAGCACAATTTTACATAGATTATATCCCTTGAAATGCATGAAGATAGAAAATTCAATTCTAATAGGAAAACAACATCGAGTTATTTAAGAAATTTTACTCTACTATGATTAAGGAGATCACCAAATAAGTATAACATACCAATCTTGACAGCACAGGCAAGCAACCACATTCATGCCCCCCAGCTCGAACAGGACAAAGCCTTTCACATGCATCCCTGAAAGCCTTCTTCCATAAATCAATAGCAAGATTTCCCTGTTCTTGATCACCCAATCCATGCCTCCTAGCATGGGTCTTCCTGGAGTTTGAGCTCTTTACAGCTGTTGATTGCATATGTGGTGTCAGAGTCTGGAATGCATAAAAAATAAAACCAATATAAGCACATTCAGCTACACTAAAATCTTCACGATCAAAGACCTCAATTGCTCAGCAATGAAGAAGTAGATACCTGCCACCAAACTGACTCAACAATTCGGGAGAAGATCCAAGCTTCAACCTTCTCTAATGCTGCTATATATGGTCGAGGTTCTGCCCATTCATCGAGACTTTCTGTTTTATTAGTTTTCTCTCCTTCAGATATAGTTGACTCCTGCCTGCCCTTTGGACCATTAATTCTGGATGGTACTGACACAAATTGCAACTTCTCAACAGCTTGGCTTACAATTGCTCTTAGCACAATCGTATTTGACAACCAGAAAGTTAACCTGATTAACATAATGTTGAAATGAACATAGAGCTTTTGATAAATCCAGGAATATTTAGGGAAATGATGAATAATTTATCAAGCGGAAAGAAGAAAGTTTCCTAAATGGAACCCTTTCCATGACATTACATGAAAAAATTCCATCACTGCAAAGACACATCAATGGTTTTAGTGTCACTAGTTATTGGTGAATGTACTATCGATTTTGTAAACCATAATCAATATTTCCATCCATAATGGTTATTGTTAACTAAAATCAGTTGAAATTAATTTGCTAGGTTTGTGGAAGGATATGTTACCTTGGAACATCATTTCCACAAGCTTTAGAAACCAAAATTAATCCTGAGATGATAGCTCTAGCTGCATTTTCCCTCTTGGCCCAGGACCCGGCCTTGCAAACATAAAGATAGAACCTTGAAAGGCGCCTTGCTGGAGCTAGGACCTTATTTATAGAACTCCCATGCTCAGCAACAACTGAGTAAAGGCCAACCTCAACGGCTGCAGCTTCCATCAATTCTTCCTCGAGCATTTCAACTTTAGAATCCAGTTCAACTTTGTTTCCTGAAAATTTGCCTTTTGTTTCTTCTTCCCTTTTACTTCGTTCATAACTCATGTCAACTTTATTAACATTTTCAGGAAGATCAATTTCCTTTTCCTTCTCCATTAGCTGGAACTTTTGTTTAGAATTTCCTTGCTCGGCAAGGCCATCCTTAGCAGCAGCTCCACTTAACTCTTCCTTGAGGATTTCAACTTTAGATTTTGATTCACCATGGTTATCATAAGTCCCTTTTGTTGATTTTTCTCTTTCACTGCGAGGATAATCCTTGGCACCTTTATTGACATTTTCAGAAATATTAATCTTCTTTGTCTTCTCCATGTATTGGCTATTGATGAAGGGATCCTCACCCTCAGCTGAGTTAAACTGTAATTGAACAGACTTCAGATGCTTCAGTTTATCTCTGCGGGTGTTACCCTGCACTCCAATTGCTGTTCTGTTGAGAGCAAGAGTATTGCTCCTTAATTTGGCTTGCTTTTTTGATGCATCTTCAAGTAATTGACTTTGTAATTTTTTCTCTAAAGCAGGTTTCATTACCTCTAAAATAACTGCACTCTGTCCCTTGTCATCCAGCTCCCTTTTCTCTTTCTCATCCATAAGATCATCGTATAAATTATCAGTTGTAGCATTCTCTAGTCCATTCATTTCATATCTCCAGGGTTTTCTATCAGCATCTTGTTTAGTTCGAAACTCTCCCAAGCCTACACGATTTGACTTCTTATCCAACTGACTACAGTCATCCAACAACATAACATTTTCTGCAGGATTATTTACAGGATTCAGAAGATTAGAGGACATGTCTGTTCGCAATGGAAGAGAACCTCCGTTAGGATGTTTGAATTCTTGAGCTGCTGATTTCACTTCTAGGTTTGAAGGCGCTACACCTGAGGGAAATGCAGGCTCCCCATCAATCCTTTTTGTGCCAATGTTTGCTGTTCCTGATCCCTTCTGCAATTTAAGGCAGCTGGTAATTAAGTTTACAAGGAAATAGCAAAGCTTCATGCTGGAAAATATCAATGCCAGCAATATGTGATAAACATGAGGACAGGAAATACGCTTCACAAATATGGATAGTGTGAAAATACATGTATAGAATGAGCTATAAATTTATTAATATCACCAAAAGCTGCAAATAAAGATGACTAATTGAAATTGAATCCTTTCAACGCTATAAAGCTATCTTCAACAAGTAGAATATGAGGATATGCCATTGGAATGGGAATGCACATGGAGCTTGGTCATAGTTTCGTGGTATAATACACCAAACTAGTTAGCAAAAGGATCCTGCTGTACCACCAAATCCACCTTCATGTAATATATTATGAATTCAGAAAGTGGTATTCAATGACAATCGATAAGTTAGTTCCAAATCCATTCTAGTTTTATCCCACAAAACGAAAGATCTTAATTTCCAGTCATATATCCATAACTTTAAGTATTGTAAAGAAAATTAAATAGAGATGGAATCAAAGAATAAAATGGTATAAAAGAGTACCTTGTCAGGTGGACCTGGTGAACCTCTTCTAGACTCCAATGCAGAAGAGGAAACAGGTAGTGATGAATGTGAGGAACCATCATCATCCTCGTCAGTAAATGAGTCAATCTCAACTTCATCACCATTCCCTTCATTTGTCACTTCCGAAACAGTTTCACTTCCATCCTTGTCCAGTGACACTTGTTTTGACAAGCTGGACCTATCTCTATCAAATTGTTGAATATTTACATAAAGAACTGCTGGCACCATGCTCCTAGAAGACTTCTTGAAATGAATTGGGGCATTTATGGTTACAGCATCCATGATGATTCCATAATCTGCAAGGTTTATGACTGCAGATCCCAGGAGTTGACCTTTCATTGCCTTGTCATTTCGAGATTCATACAAGTTAAACTCCAGGTAGTTCTTAAGGTAACTGTCTCGGGCAGTGCCTTTTCTGGACACCTCCTTGCATAAAGTTACTGAAAGCCTAAAAGACTCGCTGAATTCAACTTTCCCATCTCCAACATTAGAAGTGCAGGAACCAGAACTCTGATCACCATTTTCCCATTGAAGCAATAAAGATTGAGCAGATTTGAGAGACTGCGAAGGGGGCCAAGGCTTGATTTCTTGTACAAAAATAAGGTAATCAAGCTGCACTGAAGTGCCTTTTCTGTTCTTTGATCTAAGCCCAAGAACCATTTTTTTTTATGAAGAATACGTCTTTTTCTCTTGACGGGTCTAATCAATCACATACCTGTACTTTGATCAAACCTTATGCAATTACAAGTCAACACAAAAACATCCAAAATTCAGCAAACATACTCAAAATAAGCACACAAAAAAAGAGAAAATCAAAATCCAATTTCAAATAATCATGTAATTCATGCGGGTGATTTTGAAATTAAAAAAAAAAATGGTGTGTTGAGCTTATATGGGAAAGGAAGAAAGAACGGCCTAGAGAACGTGGGCAGGTCTCAACATTACAAGTTAATTTGAGAATATGTGACCCACCATATTCATGCACTCAAAATTATATTATATACTCTATATCCCCGAAGAGGGCCTCCACAAATAATAACAATGATAAAAACCAATTAATGAGGAAAAATCTCCCAGAGAGAGAGTCAGAGGGTAGGAAAACCAGAACAGCACTCCAACCCTGGAGAAGAGAGTTGATTTAAGAAAATGCCATGAATTCAACAGAAGTAAGAGAAAAATGAAAAGAAAAATCAAGATGAAAACAAATAAATATTACTAGAAACCGTTCACAGGTAGGCAAGCATCAGAACAGAGAGAGAATCCAAGACAAGAAGAGCATAAAAAGACAAAACCACACACTCCATCGTACCATTAAAGTAAGTCATGTTTAAATCATCATCAGATCCAGATGAAAGATACCCAAAACACGATCAAGACAATGCAATCAGCAAACAAGAACCGAAGTAGTAAAGACCAGAGTTATGCAACAAGATGAACCTTATTTAGTGCACGAGGTTAGGGCTGGTGGTGCTAGAGCACCTTCCTTCCAGTACATGAAGCTGAACAAAGAGGTTGTCGGGTGCAGAGGAATCACGAAACACAAACAGTGTAGTAGTTGCTGATGAAAGCTAGGAATATTGTTTGTTTGTCAGATATTTACGAGTTTAGGTTTCTTTACGAGATTAAAGTAAAGCCAGGAGTCAAATGTGAAAAATCTCCTGTGTGAAAATACTGAAACCGTAAGAAGAAAAAAAGCAAAGGACGCAAGATCAGGAAAGGAGCTTTTCTAAACAACTGTCTGCCCAGCCAGTAGCGAACCGCGTATATCCAATTAATTAATTTAGTTTTTATATAAAAATAACTAAATTAAATTTATATTTTCTTAGAAAAATAAATCCAACCGAACCAAACTTTGTAAAACTCGATCAGTTTTGGTTTGATTTGATTTTTAAATAAAAAAATTGAGTGATTTTAAAAAAAAATAACGTTAAGCGATGCAATTTAACAAAAAAATAAAAGATATCATCGAGCAACAAATTTTTTCTAAAAAAATAAAAGATATCATCGAGCAACAAAAATTTTCTAAATCATTAATCCAGGATGTTAGATCTGAAATAATATACATAGAGAAATTATAAAATTCAATTATTAATAAATACAACATCAAATTATGAATTATCTTAATTATTATTTTTATTGTTATTATAATAATTATTAAATTGTTATAATCATTATAGCTATCATTATTACTATCACTATAAATAATTAATGTTCTAATTATTATTGACATTAATATAATTGTCATCATCATTATTGTTATAGTCATCGTCATTACCACAATAATCATTACAATTATCACCACCACAACTATAACTAATACCACAATTATTTTTATTTTTACTATCACCACCACCATCGTTATTAGCGTAATTATTTAATTATTATTATTAGTAGTAGTAGTAGTAGTAGCACCGTCATCACCATTATAACCATTGTTATAATTATTAACACTACTATTGTTATTAAAATCATTAAAATTATCATTAGTATTATTATCATTATTATAATTTTTTGTTATTATTGTTTGTCTTAATATTATCTTATGAGTTATTGTTATTATTATTATCACCACAACTATAATTATTAATATCATAAGCACCACAACCATTATAATAAAATATTATTGTTATTATCATCATCATTAGTAATGTCACTATTATTATCATGATTATATCAATTAATATTACTATTACTCCTTAAAAAATGGAAATTATTAAATTATACTAAAAAAATAAAAATAAAAAACCCAAAAAAATTAACAAAAGAGTAATCAAAAAAATAATAATAATAAAATCAGTAAAATTATTATTATTATTGCGCAAACAATGAAAACCATAAAATTATTTCGAAGAATAAAAATTTCTATAGAAGAAATCAGGACGAAAAAAGAAATAAAAAGATCAAGGACTGGAATGTATAAATCATAAATAAAGAGGATTTGTATGCATTTTCAGTTTCAAGAGAGAAAATGAAAAAAAAAACAATCGACAAGTCTCTTACTATCACCAGCTCACACGCGCACCACCATGGTGAAGAGGTCATGTCGGTGTATCTGATGCAAGGATGTCAAAATCTATTTTTTGACACGGCACGAAAAACAAAATAAAAACTCGGATCGTAAAATTGCAAGTAAATATTTTTAACTAATTATATATTGATAATTTCAGAAAATAAATGAAATTACATTAAACATGTTAAATAGAATCAACAATATTATAATCAATAAATAAAATCCACTAAAATTTCTCCATGTAGTCCAAATCTCTAATTTTCATAAATTTTTGATAGATTTCAGTCGTGATTTCAAACACATAGTTCTCTCTTGTCTGGATGAATTACTGAACTTACAATATATTTTTGGAAATATTGAGATATCTAATTTTTCTCCTGACTAAAATTGCAACAAAGTTTCACTTGTAACTTTGAATGTGTCTAAAGCAATACATCGAAGTCTACTTTGACTCTCTGAAATAATATGTTTATGAACTCTATTTGACTTAAAAAATTACCACAATATATTTTCATGTGTCTAGTAATGCTCTATAAAATTTAAGCTAGATCCAATATATAGTTTGAAAGATATGATCAGTCTCACAAAACTGGTCAACAAATATTTTAAGATCAAATTCAATTTGCATATCAAAAATCTAGTAGACTCGTAAAATCGGATTGATTTTACTAATTTTATTGATTTTTCACGAGTCAAGTCCGATTATACTGGTTTTGATTTTTTAGACCGATTTGCACTTAAATACATGTTGACTTGTAAAATTATACGATTTTACGAGTTAACTCGTGATTTTGATAACAATGATCCGATGAGATGAAGTTGAATATTTTTAGCCCGCATGACGCTTCACGCGCCACCTGTATGGCGTGGACAAAAAAAACAGTAAGTGCGCCAGATAGACATGCCCATAACTTTTTCAAAAAAAAGTATAAAATCACCAAAACACCCCCTGGAGCCCGTTCTAATAGTGAAAAAACATGAATGCAAATACTAAAATACCTCTCGGGTCAACCCTTTGTTTTTGTGTTTTCTGATGACAAATCAGTGTTATCACCGTCTATAAAAATAGAAAAATTAATAATACTCTTATCGGCAACTCTTATTTTTTGGCTTGATCAAAGGCAAAAGAGTTATCTCATTTTTCATTGAAAAATGAAATGTCTATGACACCCTTGCCTAGTTATTGTTTTTTGAATGAATCCAAGGGCAAAAACATAATTTTATTATTCAAAATAAATTGAAAAGACATAAACACCCCTAAACTCAATAATTAAATTTTATGAATTAAAGAGCAAAACAATAATTACACTATTTTTAATCCACAATAAACTTTGTCTATAGCTACAGTGAACAATCGACATCATTTAGCTTTTTTCTTAATGGAATAATATTTTTGTTTTTAATTGGATTTTTTATATATAAAAAAAACTCACCACTCAATAACTTAAATTGTTTTCTAGTTTTTTCTTGTTATATTATGTTATTTTGAGAATTATATTTTATATTTATTTATTTTATGGGTTGTATATTGGTTTAGTGGATTTAACTTTTTTCTTGATTTAAACTTTCAATAATATATTTGTTAGAAATGGGGTTTTATAATTGTTTTTAATTTATTTCATATAAATTTATCATGATCTAATGACTTGGGTTTAATATGTTAACTCGAGTTGACTTAAATTGTTATTTTTACTATTTTTTTTGAATTTTTATATCATCATTGAACATCAAATTGTTTGAAAATTGAGTTTCATAATTATTTTTTTTCTTTAGGGGTTATTATGATCTCATTACTTAAATTATGGTTTTAATAAATCAACTCTATTTATTTTTTAGGTCATCTTTCAACTAGACTTTGTAATATTTTTTTAATTTGCTTTATATGAAGTTATCTCGATCTTATGACTCGGGTCGTAAGTTTGGTAGATAAACCTGGATTGACTTAGTTCATCTTTTAATTGAATATATATATATATTCACTCCATCAACTCCATCTTTTTTTTTTTAATTTCATCTCTTGATAGGAGGTTGTTAAGGAATCAGACTTTGTAGTTTTTTTATTTGTTTTCTATTGAGTTATTTTGATCTGATGAATTTATTTATTCTCAATGTCAACTTTCAACATTGTATCTATTGGAAATAGAGCTTTGTAGTTTTTTTTTTATTTGCTTTTGATAAATCCTTTAGGGATTTTCATATAGATGTCTTTATTTAATTATTCATATAGATATACTATAACTACATTCATTAAACGCATATCTAGAGTTTTTGAGACTGCTAAACTAATTAAAAATCAGAAAGTGATTATATCCATAACTGGAGAATAAGTTTCATCATAATCAATGTCGGGTCTCTTTGAAAAACCTTGTGCAACAAGTAGTGTCTTATATCGCATAATTTTCATTATTGTCATTTCGTTTTCTAACAGAAACCCATTTATATCCAATGAGTACAACACCTTTAGGTGTATGGACTATAAGTCCGAAAACTTTACGTTTTGCAAGTGAGTTTAACTCTGTTTGGATTGTTTCTTTCTATGTTGGCCAATTATTTCTATGTCGACATTCTTCAACTGTTTGTGGTTCAAATTCATCCTCACTTCTAGTGATGCCAACAACAACCTTAAATACAAAACACATAATTTATGATGTTTTTATCTCGTTCCAAAATCTCTCCTGTATACACATAATTTATGGAGACTTCATTATTTTCAGGTATTTGGTTCTTTTTAGAAGGTCTATCTTCAGGGGGATTAATATAATAAGATGATTTGGACACAAGATTTGATATTTTTGTTGTGGGTGAGGAATCTCCAAGAATACCATCATCTATTCGTTGAAGTTTTTGTTTTCTAGGATTTTTGTCTTTAGTGCCAATAGATCTTTCATGTTTCATGCGTGATATAAATTTATTTGCTACTATATTGACTTTTTTTCTTTGGGGATTTTAATTCTAGATGGAGCATTTGCAGCAAAATTGTTACAAATAATAACAATGATAAAAAACAATTAATGAGGAAAAATCTCCCAGAGAGAGAGAGTCAGAGGGTAGGAAAACCAGAACAGCACTCCAACCCTGGAGAAGAGAGTTGATTTAAGAAAATGCCATGAATTCAACAGAAGTAAGAGAAAAATGAAAAGAAAAATCAAGATGAAAACAAATAAATATTACTAGAAACCGTAAGAAAGAGGTTGTCGGGTGCAGAGGAATCACGAAACACAAACAGTGTAGTAGTTGCTGATGAAAGCTAGGAATATTGTTTGTTTGTCAGATATTTACGAGTTTAGGTTTCTTTACGAGTTTAAAGTAAAGCTAGGAGTCAATTAGTTTTCGGTTAGGTTTTTATTTATAAAAATAATTAAATTATTATTATAATTTTTTTAAATAATTAAATTAATATTAATAATAATTAATCTTATAAGATTCCAAAGTATTTTTATTTATTTTTTACCGTTAAATATTAATCTGAATTAAATTGATAGTGTTAATATTGTGTTTATTAAGTTTTTTTTTTATTTTTCTAATATTATTCTTTTGTTTTGTTTAAATGAACATGAATTACAAGAATTTAAATTATATATGTGAACAAATTAAAATTCTAATTACAAAATTTCGTTTTCAAAGAGTTTCAAAATAAAAAATAAGCAACATTGTCATAAAAAAATGGAAACTTCAGCTGCAAGTTCACCACAAAAGCACACATATCAGCACATAGTTCGGTTGGTTCAGGGAGAAAAGAAATGCAAAGCAACAAAGGAAGACAGAAGATGAACCACCAAAATCAATTCATCATCATGAAAAGCAACAAGAATACAAATAGCAGAAAAAACACAAATGAAAAAAAAATCACCAACAAAAACAATTCATCATCATCTTCAAGATCAAAATCAATTCGGTGTTAAAATTAGAGGGTGTTTGAGAATGTATTTAAAAAATATTTTTTTAAAAATTTAATTTTAACTTTTATTTTAAATTAATTTTTTTAATAATTTTAAATTATTTTTATATATTAATATTAAAAAATAATTTTAAAAACAATCCCAATCAAACTATTAAGTCAATCATCGGTATTCTCAAGAACATCCTCCACATCATTGTAGTCACATGGATTTATTGTACTCTCTCAATATATATATAGAAAAGAAAATCGATATATCAATCAACAGTCGCTCCCAAAATTACATGAACAAACAGCCATTTATTTATGATTCATTTACTTCATTTGTTTCTGAAAGGTGCATCAATTACGATGACTTATTAGGAGAAAATAACATTTTTCTATCTACGACCTACTATTATCCTGACATGACTGAAATCCAAATAGTCATCTTCTTTCTTTATTATTGTCACAATCTATTTATAGATTATTTTCTAAAAAATAAAAATAAAAATAAAAAATAGCTGATATGGTAAAAAAATCAAGTTGAAAATTTTGAGCGGATTTGAGAGACTGATGGTACCTCTATTGTGCCCAAAAAAAAAGGAAAATGTAGGTTCAAGACTAAAATAAATTATTATTGGATAAATTTGAATAAAAATTAAGCTGAAATACATAATTATATTTTTTATAGGCCAATTTGATTTAATCATGAGCCAATTTAAATATAATTATATTTAAAAATTAATTTAGGGTCTAATTGAATGATTCAATTAAGTACAAAGACTTAATTATACTTTAATTTGATCATAATTAATTTTATTAGGGGCTTAGTCAGACTTAATTATACTTTTAATTCATGAAAAATCAAGTTCGGAAGCCTAAGTCGGATTTAATTGAGAAGATTAGAATTTTCAGAGACCAAATTTAATTTTGACCAAGTCAATGTATGAAATCATGGGTGAAAATGAAACTTAATCGAGGATCAAATTGCATAAATCCGAAATCAATGACCGAAGTAAAACAGACGCATAAATTTAAAGCTACTATAGAAGTTTTGATAGGGATAAAACTGCATAAATTTAAAACTTTAAGTTCAATTAGGAGTGCAATTAGAACAATTATAAATTGAGGGATTAATTTGTACTTCTATTATTTTGTAGAATTTTCAGATAGCCAATACAGTGTTATGTGCATTGATATGTAACGGTGCATACTTGCCTTTGTCTTCATATCTTGGAAAAGGCATAGAAAACTTGCACAATCAATCATCCACATGTAACAGGCAAATGAAGAGTCGTCTTCATCTTTATAAATACCTGCACAGACGAGGCAACAAAGGGGAGAAAAATGAAAAGAAAACAAACATAGTACAAGGGGGGAAGAAAAAACACGGAGGAGGGGACGTAAATAAAACAAACAGAAAAGAGGACAAATGATGAGCAACTCCTCAACACCACCACCTTCTTCCTCTCCTCTCCTTCAGTAGCTCCTCTGGTGGTAGCAGTGTCAGCAGCTACTATCAGTAGCAGCCGCCCTAATGACAACTTCTTTTTCCTTGATAACATCCATTTTTTCCTCATTTAGCAGCAACTCTTTGGCAACCATAAAAAATCCTTCCTCTCTTCGTTGGTAGCACCTACAACAACTCCAACCTTTTTTCCCAAAGTTGGCAGCTCCTAACCTTTGATGGAGATGGTTTGATAATTAATTTACCTTGAGAACATGCAACACATGAATTTCACTTGGTAAAAGAATTTTCAGGTTCTTTAAAGAGTGCCCATATGAATTTTCAATAATTCATCATCATTATTGATCCTGGATGTCCAAGTCGATCATGCCAAAGCATAAAATGTTTTGGGTTGGAACACTTCTGGTGTATCACAACATTTGATTCAATAGATTTCATGACCATATAATAAATTCCGAAAGAGAACATGTAGTTTCTCAAGTACAAGCTTCTGACCTGAAATACGTGCAATAATATAAAGATATTCTTTTCTATCTTCATCTGTTGTTTCAATATAATAACCATTAAAATGTATATCCTTAAAACTAAGTAAATTTCTTCTAAACTCAGGTGAATATAATGCATCTTTGATGCTCAATCTTGTGTTATTTGATAACACAATATTAGCTTTTTTAGAGCCATTAATCATGTTTGCTGGATTTGATATTGTAATAGTAATATTAGCTTTGGTTAATGTCAAATACTCAAAGTATTTATTTTTCTTAAGAATTGTGTGTGTTGTTGTACTACTGTCTACTAGACATAAATCTCTATTATGAAAAGTCATACCACTATTCATTATGTCTCCACTTCTGGTGGTATGATGGTTTACTTTTAGAAGGATTATCTTTTCTCATTTTCCATTTTTTTTCCATACTTATATCGTCGATTCTTTCTTGTCTTTTAGACAAAAGTTTCATTCACTTCAGGGAATAATTTAGAACCTTTTGAAATTATGCACTCTAGATTGTTGCTGCAGAACAATGTTTGAGGCATGAAAAGTAGAGAATATCTTCTCTAACATTTGATCGTATATGATACCTTTACCACACAATTTTAGCTGTAAGGTGATTTTAAAAGGAGTAGGATTATATTCATTAATCAATTTAAAATCTTGCAACTTCAAGTGCAACCAATCATAACGAGCTTGATAAAGTATGATAAATTTTGGTGGTCATATCTTTCATTTAGATTTTGCCACATATTATTTCCTTCTTTAATGATCTCTCAAAGATTCATAGCTTACAGATGAATCTTGATGTCAATGTTTCATAACAAATAATTATTTCTAAAAATATCAAGATCGCTAAATTCAAGTTTCATCAGATTTGATATTATCTTTATCTATGAAAACAAGAAATAAATTATTAAATAAAATCTTGAATATAAAAGAAGAAGACAAAAAATCAGTCCTGTAAGACTATTATTTATTCAGCTTTAGAAATAATAGTTCTTCAAGAACTACATTTAATTTATTTAATCTTTCAGGAAAAATAATAGTTCTTCAGGAACTGTTTTTAATTTATTTAATTCTTTAGGAAAATCATTCCTTTAAGACTATTATTTATTTAACTTTAGAAATACTAGTTCGTCAGGAACTGTATTTAATTTATTTAATTCTTCAAGAACTTGTGTTACTAGCTTTTCAGGAACTGTTTTTAATTTATTAATTCTTCAGGAACTTATGATACTAGTTCTTCAAGAACTGTTTTTAATTTATATAATTCTTCAGGAACTTGTAATACTAGTTCTTCAGGAACTATAAATCTCTTTTTATGAATAGAAGTGAAAGGAAATTTGTCATGAATAAATTACAATAATGAAAAACAAATATATTAAAATTTATATAAGCTATATAATAATAGTGGTGATAACGTCTTATAAAAAGAATAAATAATTAATATAAAAGAACATAGACATCAAAATATAATCAAAAGAGACAAGAGATAAATACATTTTTTATTATAAATTCTTCTATTTTTCCAAAATATAAAGAATACAAGACAAGCGGTCTATTTATAGGAGAAGAAAATGAACTCAGATGTTATGAAAATCCAAGAAACTAAACTCAAGAGTCATGGACATTCAATACACATAAATATGAATTTATAACACAAGCAAACATGTTTTCAATTTTTGTTTTTATAAATATTCAAATATTTTAGAAAAATCTATGTGTGGGATTCAGGAAATTAAAAAATATAAATAACTTATTTGTTAACAATTGGAGTATAAATGATTAATTATTTGGAGAGAGAGAAAGAGCAATCACCTTAACATTATATACATAAAAGCATGTGATTTAGTGGTGTTTAGGAGTATAGTAAAAATTGTTATTTAGAATGTTTCTCATTTGAAAATATATTAAAATAATATTTTTTTATTTTTAAAAATTATTTTTGATATTAGCTTGTCAAAATAACCTAAAAACACAAAAATTCGAAATGCAAAACAAATAGACACTTAGAATATTAGCTCGTCAAAATAACCTAAAAACACACACACAAAAAAAAACTTTTGAAATGCAAAAACAAATGGACACTTAGAATACTCGTATATGATCCAATGCAACTATAAATATAATATATAAACATACAAAGGATTAAAACAAAATATTTATATTGAAAATCGAAGTGGTTAAAATATAATATGAGTTGGAAATAAATCATAAGATTAAACAAGGATATATAAAGGAAAGAATTTGTAGGTCACCTTGAAACAATTTATGATTGATTTTGAAATAAAATAAAAAGAAATAAAGGTGTAGGAAATCAACTCATCTCACAACGATTTAAACCCATCTCCCAATAATTTGTACATTAAAAATATAATAAGAAAAGGCATGTACGGGTTAAGAGTTATTTGTAAAATGTACATGACATGTGATAAAGATTTTTAAAAATACAGCACTAATGTATAAATCACTCAAAATTACAAAATAAATAAATAAAATATATATGTATATATAACAAAAGAAAAAAAAATAACTGGGGTTCAAATTAAACCATGTTATAGTTTGTTTATAGTGTTTCTTTGTGTATTAAATTTCAGAGGTCTATAGAGTGGTTGGTATTTATGTTCGTGATACCCACACTCCTTGCTTTATGATTTATCATAATTAATAAAATATTAAAGAATGTGACAAGATCCTTGTAGCTATGATTATGAAATAATATTCACGAGCAAATTGCCCTACGTTACGTTTCGTCTCTGTTATAATCATATTTTTTTTAAATTAAACAGAATTTTTATAAATCACGAGTTTTTAATAAAATATATGAATTTATTTGTTTAATAGGTTTAACAAAAATTTAATAATGTTTTTTTTAAATAACATTAAGCAATGCAATTTAACAAAAAAATAAAAGATATCATTGAACAACAAAAATTTTCTGAACCATTAATTTGAGATGATAGATATGAAATAATATACATAGAGTAGTTGCAAAAGTCAATTCTTAAAAAAATATAATATAATTATCTCAATAATTATTCTAATTGTTATTTTTATGATTATTAAATTGTCATAATCATCATAGCTATCATTATTACCATTACTATAAATAATTAATGTTCTAATTTTTTCTGATATTATTATAGTTGTCATCATCATTATTGCTATTATCATCGTTGTCATTACCACAATAATCATTACCGGTTAAACATCATTACAACTATCATCATCACAACTATAGCTAATACCAATTTTTTTTTTTTTTACTATCACCACTATCATTATTATTAATATTTAATCATTATTAGTAGCACCGTCACCATTATTATTGTCATCACGATTCTAACCACTGTTATAATTACTAACACTACTATTGTTATTAATATCATTATTATAATTTTTTTGGTATTATTGTTAGTCTTAATATTATCTTATGAGTTATTGTTATTATTATCACCACAACCATAATTATTAATATCATAAGCACAACAACCATTATAATAAAACATTATTGTTATTATCATCATCATTAGTAATGTCACTATTATTATCATGATTATATCAACAAATATAATTATTACTATTACTCCTCAAACAATGGAAAATATTAAATTATAAAAAAAATTTAACAAAAGAGTAAGCAAGAAAATAATAAAAAATCACTAAAATTATTATTATTATTGTGCAAGCAATAAAAATCATAAAATTATTTCAAAGAATAAATTCTATAGAAGAAATCAGGATGAAAAAAGAAATCAAAAGATTAAGAACTGAAATGCACAAATAATAAATAAAGAGGACTTGTATGCATTTTCAGTTTCAAGATATAAAATGAAAAAAAAAACAATCGACCATCGGCAAGTCTCCTACCACCATGAGCTGACACGCGCACACCATGGTGAAAAGGCCATGACGGGTATCTGATGCAAGGTTGTCAAGATCTCTTTTTTGACACGACATGAAAAACACAATAAAAACTCAGATCATAAAATTGCAAGTAAATATTTTTAACTAATTATATATTGAAATTTCAGATAATAAATTAAATTATATTAAAACCTGTTAAAGAGAGTCAACAATATTATAATCAACTAATAAAATCTGCTAAACTTTCTCCATATAGTCCGAATCTCCAATTTTCATAAATTTTTGGTATATTTCAGTCGTGATTTCAAACACATAGTTCTCTCTTGTCTGGATGAATTATTGAACTTACCATATATTTTTGGAAATATTGAGATGTCTAATTTTCCTTCGGACTAGAATTGCAACAAAGTTCCACTTGTAACTTTGAATGTGTCCAAAACAATACATCAAGGTCTACTTGAACAAGATTTGTCTAATAACTTTGACTCCCTGAAATAATATATTTATGAACTCCATTTAACTTGAAAATGTACCATAATATATTTTCATGTGTCTAGTATTGCTCTATAAAATTTAAGCTAGATCCAATATATAGTTTGAAAGATATGACCAGTTTCACAAAACTGGTCAACAAATATTTTAAGATCAAATTCAATTTTCCATATCAAAAATCTAGTAGACTCGTAAAATCGGATCAATTTTACTGATATTAACAATTTTGCTGATTTTTCACGAGTCAAGTTCGATTTTACTGGTTTCAATTTTTTAGTCTGATTTTGCATGTAAATACATGTGTGACTTGTAAAATCGTACGATTTTATGAGTTAACTCGTGATTATGATAACAATGATCTGATGAGATGAAGTTGAATATTTTTAGCCATCGCATGATGCTTCACGTGCCACCTGTATGGTGCGGACAGAAAAAAACAGTCAACGCGTCATGCAGACATGCCCACAACGTTTTGAAAAAAAGTATTAAATCATTAAAACACCCCCTGAAGCCCGTTCTAATAGTGAAAAAACACAAATGCAAATACTTAAATAGCTCACGCGCCAACCCTTTGTTTTTGTGTTTTCTAGTGACAAATCAATGTTATCATCGTCTATAAAAATAGAAAAACCAACTCTTATCGGCAACCCTTATTTTTGGCTCGATCAAGGGCAAAAGAGTTATCTCATTGTTCATTGAAAAACAAAATGTCTATAACACCTTTGCCCAATTAACATTTTTTGACTGAATCCGGGGGAAAAACCATAGTTTTATTGTTCAAAATAAAATGAAAAGACATAAACACCCCTAAACCCATTAATTAAATTTTATGAATTGAAGGACATAACAATAATTACATTGTTTTCAATCCACAATAAACTATGTCTATAGCTACAGTGAACAATCGATACGAGGAATAATATTTGTGTTTTTACCTTTTTTATATAAAAAAAACTCATCACTCAATAAATTATTTTCTTTCCTATTTTTTTCTTGTTATATTATGTTATTCTGAGTGTATTATTTATTTATTTATTTTATGGGTTGTATATTGGTTTAGTGGATTTAACTTTTTTCTTGATTTAAACTTTCAATAATATATTTGTTAGAAATGGGGCTTTATATATATATTTTTAATTTATTTCATATAAATTTATCATGATTTAATGACTTGGGTTTAATATGTTAACTCGAGTTGATTTAAATTGTTATTTTTTACTATTTTTTTAATTGTTATTTTTTATATCATCATTAAACATCAAATTGATTGAAAATTGAGTTTCCAAATTATTTTTAAAAGTTTTTGTTTGGGATTATTATGATCTCATTACTTAAAATATAGTTTTAATAGATCAACTCTATTCATTTTTTAGGTCATTTTTCAGCTAGATGTAATATTTTTTCAATTTGTTTTATATGAAGTTATCTCGATCTTATGACTCGAGTAATAAAATTGACAGATAAACCTGGGTTGATTTAGTTCATTTTTAATTGAATACACACACACACCATCAACTCAATTTTTTAATTTCATCTTTTGATAGTAGGTTGTTTAAGAATCAGGCTTTGTATTTTTTTATTTGTTTTTTATTAAGTTATTTTGATCCCATAAATTTATTTATTTATTCTCAATTTAAACTTTCAATTTTATTTCAATTAGAAATAGAGCGTTGTAGTTTTTTATCTACTTTCGATAAAGTTATTATGGTTTTATGATTCAGGTTATAGGTTTAACAAGTAAGCTCAAACTAAATTAAATCATTTTTTATATATAATTTTATTTCATCATTCAACATTCATTGATTTTGTTGAAAACTAATTTTCATGATTTTTTTACATGCTTTTTATAAGATTATTTTAAATTTTTGACGTGGATCGCAGGTTTGTGAGTTTAACCTAGTTAATTTTAGTAGTTTTTTTTATTAAAAATAATATATATTTTCAATTCTTTTATTTAATATTAAATTGATTAAAAAATGATTTTGATTTTTTTAATCACATATTTAAAAAGTCAATCTCGGTCAATCTCATTGAATTTACCAATAATTAAAAAAAATACTTCGTCCATTAAAATCTCCATGCTAGTCATGTTCTCCATCATGCTTGCTTGGATCTTCACTCGATGCCGAAAGGGCGGTCTCGTGAGTAGAACTTCCACGTGCCGAGAGACATTTTGGGTTTATAGAATAGACAACACCGCATTTTTCAACTCTTAGGAAACAGAGCAGTTTTTAATTAATTAATTAATTTCATGCACTCAGAAGTCACTGCTACACTGAGGTTAGTATACCTTCGTGGCTTCCGGTTTACAAATCCCAAGATGTGTTGGATTAATTAAGTTTTATTTAAATTAATATTTTTGTCTGTGCCCAGCTCAAATATCACCACGAAATTATTATTATTTTCTAAAAAAAATGATTTCTCTCTCACAGGATAACTGGGATTTTTAGAGCTGTTTGGCTGTGCAATCCAACCTGTTTTTGGCTGAAATTTGAATTTGTTTTTTTTTGCATTTTAAATAAATATATTTTGGTGTTTTTAGATTATTTTGATATGTTGATGTCAAAAATAATTTTTAAAAAATAAAAAAACATTATTTTGATGTATTTCGGCACGAAAAGCACTTTGAAAAGCTACCGAAATCGCACTTCCAAACAGGCACTTAAAGAAGTGGAATTCATTCATGAGTTTAAGAAGCTGTTTGTTTCGGTGGTATAATCGCCATTTGCTTAAAATTCAATTTTTTTTTAAATGAATTTTTTTTGGTATTTTTAAATCATTTTGATGTGCTGATGTTAAAAATAATTTTTAAAAAATAAAAAATATTATTTTTATATATTTCTAAATGAAAAACACTTTAAAAAACAACTGCAACCATCCTCCCAAACAGGCCCTAACTTGATCATGGTAATTTGAGTCAAAATAAAAATATATTATTTTAATATTTGATTCGGGTTTAAGCATGCATTGTATAGTTCAGCTAGGGTTAAGAAGTTTATTGTGGCTAACCCAGCAAACATTTAACACCAATTTATTGTTAAATAATGAAATGGAATTGATGAGCTATTAGGCAATTAATCCCAATAATTTTCAAGAATTCAATGTTCATATTGAATTTCATTTCTCTTGTTTTTTAATAATTTATTTTGGAGAAAAGAAGGATGTTAAATTCTGATTTACAAAGAGAAAGTTATCATTATTGATGATTTTAACCATCAAATTTGTTTTTTTTTTTAATCAAATGGTTTTTTTAACCTTGAAAGTGTTTAAAAAACAAATATGAGCCAAGAGGATTTTGTGTTTCGAGTTGATTTTGGTTCTTAAGTTGATTTTTTTCATTTTTTTAAATTATATATTGGTTTAGCAAGTTTCTATAATGTTTTTTAGATATTCTGAGTTGAGGGTGAGTTTATTTTTAGAGGGCACTATATTAAAAGAGAAAAATAAAGCATATCTCACCAAATTCTCTTATACTCACTAGTCTCAATAAAATGGAGAAATTGATATTAAATAAATCAGGTCAAATGATAATTTAGCAAACTTGTTTACAAAGTTTTTATCAGCCTCAAATTTTAAGAAACTTGTCCACAATATTGTTTTTCCCACCGGGTTTTTTCTTACAAGGTTTTTAATGAGACAATTTGACATTGTTTTAATGAATCATGAAGTATTCAAATATGAATCTTGAAGTATCTATATAAAACCCTCTATTAAATTTTAAAGTACATTGTCATTCAAGGGGAAGTGTTATAAATTTATAATTATATGTATTGAATGTCTATGACTCTTGAGTTTATTCTCTTGAATTTTCATGACACTTGAGTTCATTTATTTCCCCTATAAATAGATCCACTTGTCTTGTATTATAAAAACATGGAAAAAAAGAAGAATTTATAATAAAAATCTCTTGTCTATTTTAATTATATTATGAATATTTATGCTTTTTTTATGTTAATGGTTTCTTTTTTATAACATCAACGAATTGATTTGCAAGTTTCTCAATAAATGAACATTACTAGCCGAGAAATATATATATATTTATTTATTTATTTCTATGTAAAAGTGTTTTCAAGCCAACATGCATACTTATCAAAATTAAATTCATTTTCAAGCGATTTTAAAAAATAAATTTCAAAATCAGCTACTGCATTTGAAAAAAAAAACATAATATTTTTTTCATATTAATTTTAAATTCTGAATAAAAAATACCTTTTTAACTAACAAATCAACTTTTATTTAAGATTAATTTATAAAAAAATCTATACAACAATAAATCCTCCTCGTAAATTAGTCGGTAAGGATGACAATGGCCCGTCATATTCATCCATGACCCATCCATTAGTCGCTAAGGATGATAGTGGAAGATATAAATAAATAAATAAATCATAAAAAAAAGAAGATATAAATAAGTCATAAGAAAAGGAGAGATAAATAAATAAATAAATAAAATGGTGTTGTTACCCGAAAGCAACTGCACAAAATAGTTACAAGTTACATGTTACTTTAATGAACAAACAAATAAATAAAATGATATTGTAACCCGAAAGCAACTGCACAACAATAGTTACAAGCGACATGTTACTTTAATGAATATGGTTGATTAAATGTATTAGAATGATAATTTTTTTATTTTTAAAATTTATTTTTGATATTATTATATTATTTAAATTTAAAATAAAAGAATTATTTTTTAAAAAAAAATATTTATAAAACGGAGTGTTAAATTCTAAGAGTGGTTCGTGGTCAGGTCAACTCAGCTGGAGCTGCACTGCACCGAGCCACCGACCCTACATCCTGAGCCAGTGGAGACTTCAAATCTATAAAATCTCATGTTAAACGTTGCCGATTCTGTTTTATTCTCACTGCCCAGTGCCTGGCCTGTTGCCTACAACCCTTCTAAACGCTAACCAGGCGCACACAGTCTCTCTCGCTCTGCTAACAGATTGCAAGATCCACACCACAGGTATCTCTTCTTCCTTTCCTTCTTTGATCTGGCCATGCGCGCCCTTTTCTCTTCTGTTTTGTTGCCGGGAAAATGTGGGTTTACAAATCTGCTTCAATTCCCTGTCTGTAGCTTGTTGAAGGCTGGTTATATGCCTGACAATTCAATACATTAAGTAAAAGTAGTTCATCAAATTGGAATTCTTGGTTCACTGGCTATTGGTGTTTTGGAGAAAATGTTATTAATTAAGGTGACAGTAGATTTTGATTTTGTATGCTTACGAGTTTCTGATTCAATGTAACCTGGGTTGTATTCACGTTAACAAATTGAAGCTTTTGGGGTTGGATTTTCGTGTTTTATGGCTCGATTTGAAGTAATTTGTAAAAGAAAGGGCTAAGTTCCGAAAATCCAACTTACTTCAAAACCGAGCCATAAAACAAGAAAATCCAACTCCAAAAGCTTCAATTTGCTAACGTGAATAAAACCCAGGCTACATTGAAATCTACTGTCACCTTTTCTTTGTGCCATGAACCATAAAATAATTTAGGTATTCTTTTCTTTTTTTTAACATGTGGCCACCTTTGGGATAAAGATTCTGAATTTGAAGGATTGGGATAAAAAAATTCTATACTAAATTTATAATTTGCTTGATCAGTCTTCTCTCAGATGTCTGCTGGCATGGAGAATCCTAAAGCTGAAGAGGAGAATAAAGATACACGATCCTCCTCTCCTGCTAATGAAACCCTGGCAACCTTGTATAGAGGCTTACTCAAGCAAACATCCATCTATGGCGTTGCTGCTGGATATTGCATCTCAGCAGCCCTGCTCTCCATCATCAACAAGTGGGCTGTCATGAAATTCCCCTATCCTGGGGCACTAACTGCATTACAGTATCTCACTAGCACTGCAGGTGTACTTGTTTGTGGGTGGTACAAGGTTTTAGAGCATGACTCACTAGACCTTTTGACCATGTGGCGGTTCCTACCTGCAGCCGTTATCTTCTACCTGTCACTTTTTACCAACAGTGAACTCTTACTGCATGCTAATGTTGATACCTTCATTGTCTTTCGCTCATTAGTCCCCATCTTTGTTGCAATAGGAGAGACCTTGTTCCTACACCAGCCATGGCCTTCGTTGAATACATGGTTGTCTCTTTCCACCATTTTTGGTGGAAGCGTGCTATATGTGCTAACAGATTATCATTTCACAGTTATGGCTTACAGCTGGGCTCTAGCTTACTTGGTAAGCATGGCTATAGATTTTGTCTATATCAAGCATGTTGTTATGACCATTGGTTTAAATACATGGGGTCTTGTGCTGTACAACAATCTTGAGGCCCTCCTACTCTTTCCGTTGGAATTGCTTATAATGGGGGAGCTTAAGAAGATAAAGCATGACATTTCAGATGAGTCGGATTGGCACTCATTTGCGGTGGTTTTGCCAGTTGGATTGTCTTGTTTGTTTGGTTTGTCCATCTCTTTCTTTGGGTTTTCTTGCCGGAGAGCAATCTCTGCTACAGGATTTACAGTTCTTGGTGTGGTGAACAAGTTGTTGACAGTTATAATCAATCTGGTTATTTGGGACAAGCATTCAACATTCATTGGGACAGTGGGACTTCTTATTTGCATGCTAGGTGGCATCTTGTATCAACAGTCCACAAGCAAGCCTAAGGCTGTGCCTGAAGTAAAAGCAGAGCAAACTGATGAAGAACAACAGAAGCTACTAGAAATGCAAAGCAACAATAATGAGGATGAAGTTACTCAGTCAAATCAGGGGAAATGAGGTAGATTTTTGGTGTAGCGACTTCTGGTTAGATATCCAGGTGAAGTTTTTCTGGTTAGTAAATTGTTGGGATGGCAAATTCTCATCTTAGCATCTTGATGGTTTGTGCTGAACAAAATGTTTCTAGCTGGATATTGAGCTTCACCGAAATTACTTCTTTATGCACCCTATCAGCAGGATTTAACCTGGAAAAACACATTGGGTGGAATGCTACATTCCTGTTAGATTACACCTCCAGTTATCTGAATAGTCACAGCAATACTACTCTGAAGTCCAAGTTCCTGCTGCCGCCGACTGAATGCATCCAATGAAGTATTGATTGCAGTATCTTTTGGTTCACAGAACATGAATTTCTTTTTTACTCCATTCTTTTGCAAATGTTAGTACCTTTGTCAATGTAGAACTTCATTCAAAGCCAGACCCTAGCATATGCCACCAGCATTAGGGTTTTGGTCATTGCCTGTATTTATTTGTTTTTTCCCCCCCCGTAACCCACAGCCTGTATTTCTTAAAACAACAAGTACTTGCATCATTTTACTTCCTTCTTCCGCTTTATGGAGCCCTTCATTTATCTCATCACAATGTATCAATTTTCTCCAGCTTGTTAATTTATATGTATTGACTTGGAGTTTCCAGGAGCTGAATGCTAAAATGCAGAGTGCCTCAGACTCTTTTGGTATAGAGGGGAAGGAGGAAAAAGAATTGAGATTATTAAACATCCAGAATATAATCCTGCGGAGGGGACTCTTAACACAACATTAAAGCTAACCAATATATATGTTGATCGTGGTGGTTAGAAGAAGGCCTAATAATCTTCCGATGTGTAAGATTACAGAAATTCAGCCGGTTTTAGCATTGATATCGGATTCTGATTGTGGGATCATTAATTAGAGATAGCTCATATCATTACATTTTCCCCTTAGGGCCTACTAATGAAAGAAAACCGTTTTTCTAAGAAAAAAGAAAAAAGAATTTTGTTTTCAAATACGGCAATTTTTAATTTTTTATGAAATGGAGAAAAGAGAAGAATTTTTATTTATTTTTTCTTTTAAGAAAGAGATAGAATATAAAACTAAGTGATAAGAATATCTTTATTTAGGATTTGTTTATCATAATTGTATCGTTTAACTTCGATAAAGTGATATCACTTATTACTACTTCTTGAATACTTAGCTTTTGAACTTTAATTGTGAATATTTTAGATAGGTAGAGTACATGAGTTATATGTCAGTAATTAAAGTATGAATTATAATTTTGTGCGGTAAGAATTCAATGAAACCTATTAGATATGTTTACCATTTAAAATGTTGCACACATGTAATGAGCATGGATTGAGTATTTTCCACTCATATCATATACAGGTCTTCTCATGCCTGCTTTAGTCTAATTGGGTCTTGGATGGAGGAGGGATTGCAGAGGGGATTTGTACAGAATTGAATTCTGGGATGTATTAATGAAACATCTTCGTAAATCAATAGTAGAATTGTTTTGCTTTCTCTTCTTTTATCTCCAAAGACCAATCAATCAATTCTCCCTCTAAATGAGCTCATTTAGATCATGACAGCGCATAGTTCCTAGTTAGGCCACTAAAAAAAAAACATAATTTGAGCAGCCAGCCAGATGAATGTCGGTTGGAAATTGGTCGAGGCTGAGCTCATTTCTGGCCTTTTCTTATATTCAGACCCAAGCTTACGAGTGACCGCTGCATAATAATTTTGGACCACAACAACTTTAGAACATTCTCAAACAGCAATCCATCATTCATAATTTCACATCGGAAATTAAGCATTTGACATAAAGCTCCAATTGAAATCTGTTCTCCTTGATTTGTCATAAAATGAAATGCAGATTATTTGACAACATTTTCCAAAAGTGTCCAAAGACATAAGCACATGAACAAACGACGAATTATCCTTCCCAGAAGAATCATAATTTCTATGGGGCAGTGAATCTCGCTTTGAAAATAAAATATAAAAAAAAAAAAAAAACACTAACAGGACTGCTGGTGCCTCTAGGTCACTAACCACCCACACAATTCGGTAGCTTCTTCATTTATTTCAAGATGTTCACCAATTAAGCATTCCCTACATAGAAGAAAGAAAACTCATTATAGCCCGGTAAAATTATAGCACTTGGAGTTATAAATAGTTACGGAGAAACCTAGAAAACAACTCGGTATCTAAATGCATTCTCCACCTCCCAAAAAGCGTGCTTGTAATGCCTGGGTCTACTCAATCTAGTGCTGGATGTTTTCACTGTCAGACTACGCTACCCAATTATTCAGCCTCTCGATGATTTTATCTTTCAGGTGCTAGAAAGGACAAAATTGAGAAAAACAAATTAAAAATTGTATCAAGATCCTATGTTTAAGTGCATTCTTCCTACAGAGTTGTAATCAGATGTCATGGAAAGTTCATCCAGCAACTAGATATTACGTATACTAATGCTGTTGAAATTTATTGCGGCAACAAAAATCACTTGAAACATAACATGTGTTGATGCATAAGCTTACTGGTACTATTTTAGGCAAAATTATACAGAGCAACTTCACTACATACTGACTAATCCACCTCGGATTCCTTTAAAAAGGTCAGTCAGTAGCTCTTGATAATCCTCAAACACTATTTCTGCATAGTTATCCTGTGCTGTCCCCTTATAATACAAAATGCATCATCCATTGCTGTTATAGAGGGTGGAGGGGATAGTAACCCTTATACTTCCTAACTTTGTGCAAATAATCACGGCAACCCATGTATATTAATTAACCATACAGAACATCAGATTATATTTTCTTTTTAAAGTCTACTGGAGAAGAATAAGATGCAAGTGGAAACCTGTATAAAATTCTTAAGCAGCAGCCTCTAGCAACTCCTTTTCTGCACGCTCCTTAATCCTTCTCTCAAGCTCTGGCCTAAAATGCCTTATGAGACCCTGTACAGGCCAGGCTGCAGCATCACCCAATGCACAGATGGTGTGGCCTTCAATCTGTTTGGTCACCTCCTGAAGCATATCTATCTCTTCCAACTTTGCATTTCCAACCTTCAACCTTTCCATGATCATCCAAAGCCATCCTGTTCCCTCCCTGCATGGGGTGCACTGTCCACAGCTCTCATGCTTGTAGAAGTAAGACAACCTTGCAATTGCATCCACGACATCAGTAGATTTATCCATCACAATCACCGCTGCAGTCCCCAATCCTGACGTGACTGCTTTAAGTGCGTCATAATCCATAAGCACATCATCACATATGTGCTTGGGAAGCAGTGGAACAGAAGAACCCCCTGGTATTACAGCAAGTAAATTGTCCCATCCACCTCGAACACCTCCACAGTGCCTCTCTATTAACTCCTTCAGTGGTATGCTCATCTCCTCTTCAACTGTGCAAGGCTTGTTCACATGACCTGACACGCAAAATAATTTTGTCCCAGAATTGTTCTTTCGGCCAAAACTTGCAAACCACTCTGGACCACGCCTTAAAATGGTGGGAGAGACAGCCACTGTTTCCACATTTGTAACAGTGGTGGGGCAGCCATACAGCCCAGCATTAGCTGGGAAAGGAGGCTTCAATCTTGGTTTCCCTTGTTTTCCTTCAAGGCTTTCCAAAAGCGCTGTCTCTTCACCACAAATATAAGCACCAGCACCATAGTGGATATGGACATCAAAATCATAACCAGATCCACATGCATTCTTGCCCAGCAGCCCAGCTTCATAAGCTTCTTTTCTGGCTCTTTCCAAATTTAATCGTTCATTCACATATTCACCCCTGATGTAGATATATGCAGCAGAAGCTCTCATTCCTACCCCGGCAATCAAGCATCCCTCTAAGAGCTTGTGTGGATCATGCCGCATGATTTCTCTGTCTTTGCAGGTTCCAGGTTCACTTTCATCAGCATTGACAACAAGATAGGAAGGGCGACCATCAGATGTTTTTGGCATAAATGACCATTTGAGACCAGATGGGAAACCAGCACCACCACGTCCTCGGAGGCCAGATTTCTTGACTTCATTAACAATCCAGTCAGTACCTTTGAGCACCAGGTCCTTAGTTCTATGCCAGTCACCCCGTTTCATGGCACCTTTGAGGAAAGGGTCCTGCATTCCATACAGGTTGGTAAAAATTCGGTCCTCATCTTTGAGCCCTCCAAAATGGGTTTTCTCCGGAGGTGGGGGAGGTGAGGGAGGCTGAGGAGCACCAGCATTTGATGGAGCTTGGGTACTCAATGACCTGAAGCCAACTCCCAACCTCTCCCTTTGACGCTGCCCCAAAGCTGCTCTTTGTAAGGAAAAAATACCCCTAATGGGTGCCTACGCAAAAGTAAACAAATATTAGGATATGCCATATGAATTTCACAGGTTCATTCAAATACCTAATTTAACTCCCATGTCCAGTAAACGTTTTCTTAAGAACTCGAGATTCACAACAAAACAAACATAGAACTTATGCACACTAACAAGTACAGCTGCAAAAGCATCATCAGTGAAATATGATAAATCTAAATACGCCAGTCCAAGAATAGAACTCAAAAATACCAGTCAAACCTGGGCTGATGCCCATTCCAGAACGAAAACAAGGAAAGCCGGTAGCATCTCATCCAAAATAAACAAATTCCACCACAAACACAAGCAAAATTTAACTTTCGAAAGTAGCATAAATTTCTTTCAAGATCATGAATTCAGTAATCTCATTTTACAAATCTTGAAATTTAGATTAACAAAGAATTACCTAAGCACTAAGCACACACCCAAAAACAATTTATCACACAATAGCCTTAACAAGCTTTAATTAAGAGCCCGTTTGTTTTTGCATTTCAAAAGCACTTTTGAAAAAAATTGGATTTTTTTTTCTTTGCTTCAAAATATTTTTTTGTGTTTTTAGATTATTTTGATATACTGATGTCAAAAATAAATTTTAAAAAATAAAAAAAATTATTCTAATGCATTTCCAAAAACCAATCATTCTCACAATATAAACAAGCTCTAAAGCTTCTAACAAAAAACAAACACAGAACCTGTGCGCACTAATAAGGACGGCTGCAAAACCATCATCAATGAAATATGAAAGATTTAAACACGGCAGTCCAGTAATATAACTCAAATATACCAGTCTAAACCATGCCGATGCCCATTCCATAACCACAACAAGGCCAGTAACATTTCATTCAAAAAAAGGCCGGCAACAACCAAAAAATATAAGTTCTACTACAAACACAGCCAAAACTTCCAATGGCAGCAAAAAATTCCGCCAGGATCATGAATTCAGTAATTTCGTCTTACAAAATTCTTGATTTTTTGACTAAGACGTGCAAACAATAAATTACCTCAACACTAAGCACGCACTCAAAAACAAATTATCACAGAATATCCTTAATAACCTCTGATTAAATCTTCTAACAAAAAAAACTGGATCTACACAAACACGCGTTCGATAATCGTTCATACAGTCTACTGAAACATGATTATCTACTGTAATTACGAAAAAATCAGCAAGATTAAGTGAAACCCTAAGACTGAGAAATGAATTAAGAAAAAAAACGGACAGAGAGAACATAAAACCATGGCAAGAAATGTAGCAGGTAAGCTTTGACGATTCGAGTCGATTCAGCTGCAACAAATCCAGATGAGAAATGGACTATTGAGAGAATATATATCGAAATCCGACTGTCGCTAAGTATGCAAGATGGACGGCGATGATTTTCGATCTTAACGGGGGTGCTTGTGATGAGCACGGGTAACACGTAGCATAGACACCCGCCTACTGTGACTTCGCCAAAAATCAGCGGTTCTGATTCTTGGATCGTTTTCAATCTGCCTAGCTCTTGGGATTCGACCTGGGTCCGAATCACTGTCTGCAAAGCTCAAGTTTTGTCTGAAACGTAAGCCCAGGCCCAGTTTCCTAATATCACAATATAGTTTGGATCCAAGCCCATTTAATTAGTGCCTCATTTTATTTAATCTTTAATATAATCAGACATTTTTAAACAGAGAGAAATGTTTCAAGTTTGATATTGGTAAATGATGTTTAGTAAAAATACTAAGAAAATAAAAAATTAAATTATAAATAATATATCTCCCATATTTTCTTTACCATCGACCTAAATTATTTCATATTTATTTGAAAGTATGGTTGAAGTTTTTTCGGATCAGGTAGGATGTTAATTCTTGATTTAGTGTCCCAATTTGTAATATTTTGAGTAATAATAGTTATTAAAATTTATGGAAATAAGAAATTAATTCAACAAACCAAGAATATTGACTTTGAGCTAATTGACCAATCTAATAAGCTGTCTTAGTGGATCTTTGATTAGCTTAGAGCCATATATTTTTTTTTTAAATATAATTAAAAATAAACATAATCATATTGTTGATTGTCAACATCCATGCAAACAGACTTTCTTTCATGCGACGCACACAGACCATTGCAAGCAGAACATGCAGGGCAAATCCGGCAGGTGGTAGAAATTTAACCTCTTCGTAGTTCGTCCAATGGACATTCCCTCTTGATGTCGCCACTGCTTTCCATGCATGGCCCTTTGTAAGCAACGTGTTCAAGTAATGGAAATCATATTGGTATATTTTGTTTGAAAGTGTTTATCGTTTAGAATATATTAAAATAATATTTTTTTAAATGTTTTTGATATTAATATATAAAAATATCTAAAAATAATAATAAAATAATTATTAAGCAATGCATGTATCTCTCGTGATCGATTATAGGGAAGGAAGGTGGCGTTGTTTTGTCTTTTTAATTTTTGTTTACTGCTCTATTTCTTTGTTATTTTTATTCCTTTGTTTTTGAACTCCATGGAGGTTGTCCAACTTAAGATATTTATCCATTTTTAAGGTTAGCAAGCGTTTCTGTGAGAAATTGATTTTTAAAAAATATTTTTAGATTATTTTGATTTGTTATTATAATAAATAAATTTTGAAAAATATCAAAATATCTTATTTTGATGTATTTTTAAACAAAAAATATTTTAAAAAACAACCGATATCATAATCACAAACATAATACAAAAATTATTTTTTAAAAAATACTTATTTTGATATATTCTTAAACAAAAAAACTTAAAAAATAACTATTATCACATTTAAAAATATAATACTGTTAATAATAATAATCTCTTTTGTTTTCACGTGATCAGAATGATCCTAAATAACCTTTTCAATTCAATTACTCAAGAATCTCTATTAAGCATTGTTAGGACTGTATTTCATAACATATAAAAATTATTTATGTTGAATTATCAAGAATGTATTTACAATTAAGCAGAGATGTATTTAAATCCATATTTGAAAGTCGCTCTCTAGAGTCGTGTGGATGACCTTCCAGATTAACATGTTTTTTTTCGAGAGCTCTTTGATTCTCTCTACCATAATCTTATTTCCTCTTCGATGATAAGATGTCAGAATAAGAATGAAATTGAACGTGTAATCTAGGGACTATGACTGTATATACAGGTAATAAGTTATTCTTTGATATTCATATCTTTTGTCATTCTTACCTTTTGATATTTATATTTTAGCTCTCACTAAAATAAAAATAATTATTTAGTCTCTATACATTAAAGATCCACACCCTAGTTGATATATTAAAAAAACTAATTGTTTAAGAATACGCAGCATATCATTTTTAATTCATGTTTTATTTTATTTGACAATCCTCAAATATATAATTATTCTCGTATAAGTTTTTATAATTAAGGATCAATAAGCATATCTCATCAACTTTTTTATAAAACCCTAATAGCTGAAAAAGGAGGAAAAAAAACCCTTAGATGGCACAAAACAATGCTATAAAAACTTTTTCTTCAAAGAATTATTTTGCCCCTCGTGGACCTCGTTAAACAGAGACAAGAACATGTCTACTAGAATTACAGGGTGTTTGGGAGAGTTGTTGTTGTAACTTTTTAAAGTGCTTTTCGTGTCGAAATACATCAAAATGATATTTTTTTTTATTTTTTAAAAATCATTTTTGATATCAACACATCAAAATGATTTAAAAAATTAAAATATATTCATTTAAAATAAAAAAAAAACTTTTAAATTTTTAACAACCAGCAGTACAACCACGGTGCAAATCGGGGTCTTAATTACCGGACCCCATCTCAAGAAGGTCCCGCAATCAGGTTTCGACGTGGTCAAGCGAACCATTTAACCACGGTCAAACCACTCCCATAAATAAATAAAACGCTTCCTTTCCCTTCTTGACCACCCTCTCCTATACCCTCCCTTCTCCTGCACGCAGGCGAGATCGAGACGTGGAGTCTTCCACACAGAAAAGTGAGAGAAATGACAGTATTTGGGAACTCCGGCGCCGTATTTCCAGCCGGAAAACATGTGTTTCCAGTTGATTACCAGGCAGAGGTTTCACAGAAACTCGTAGATGCTTCGCATGATAATGATTTAAAACTGGCACTTCAGTTTCTTGAAGATCCTTTAGTGGACGTCAACTTCATCGGAACTGTCAGCTCGAAGTCAAAGAAGACAGAAGTTTTGTTGCACGACGAGTCGGCACATGAAGTTCATGCTGAATACGAGGAGTTCAAGACCGACGTCACTGCTCTCTTCCTCGCTGCTCATGCCGGGAATTTAACACTTGTCACAAAGCTACTGGTAATAAACTCACTCCCCTCATCTATCTCTCTCCTTTTCTTCTCCTGGTGTTAGACCTTCGCTTCATTTCCAGACAAAACATAGATGTCGTTTGGCTTCGTGGTTCAAGCTGCGTTGATGTTGAACCGTAAAGCCAAACGCAATAAATACCAAACAGAAACCCCAATTTTTACTATGAATCCCACTAAAAAATAATCTTCAGGCCGCAGCTGCAAAAGCAGCTGAGAGATGCTTTTGCAGCTGCGGCGTCAATTAACCCATGCAACAAGACTCAGAAGAGGGAGTGCTGTCTGTGTGTCTTCTTCTCTGGAAGTCTTCTGCTTGGAACGGGAACTAAGGGGGGGGGGGGGGGGGGGGCGTGCAGTGCTGTGTTTGTGTCTGTATGGTGCGTGGAGAGGGGGGGGTGGTCTGTCTGTGTGGTGTATGGTGTGTGGGTGGGGGGCTGGGACCAAAGTGGCCATGCGTGGGAGCACATAGGGTTCGAAAATACTAAAAACCCATCTCTAAGCTTCCCTTGCTTATGAAAGAAAGTAGTGGCTGCTGGATGGCGACTAAAGAAGTGGATGGAGAAAGGAAGATGATAAAGAAATTAACCAAAAGAGGTGTTAGGAAGGAGCTTGGTGGTAGTAGCTAGCGAGGTCTGCAATGGGATTTTTAACTCTCTGTAAAGTGTAAACAACCAAAAGCCAATTCTAAATTAAAATAAAAGTTAAGCAAAAAGAATGGTCTTTTCCTCGATATCTTGCTCAGACTATATATATAGTAGGAAATTGTAGGAGGGCCTTTCTAGTGTTGGTATTATCCTAACGAGGTTTGTTCTTTTGTGATGTAGATATTATTTGTCACTGTATTTTAAAAATATTTATAAATAAAAATAAAAATATTTATTTTAATTAATTTTGATCCTTAATATATTTTACTAGATATTGTTCATCGATCCATAGTTAGGAATCGCATACGCGTTTATATATGAATTTAGTTCGTGATGAAATTGCAAGTAGTTTGATGAGAGAATAAAAACAAGTATCTAATTTACTTGAATTATAAAATTACATTTTATTTTTATGATTTTTAATTTACAATAATTTTTTTTTAAAAAACTATATATATATGTGCGTGTTCTTTAAAGTAATTTCAAAAGTTGACAACAATATAAAAAACATGGTAACCAAACACTCGAAACTGTTTTTCATTAAACCTCAAACTCAACTATAATTTTTTCCAAACACTTTAATTCCAGTTATGAACCGCAACTAAAAGCGCTTTTCATGAAACTGTTTTTTTCAACCTCAACCACAACAACAATAGTTGTGCCAAACAAACTCATAATTTGATTAATTTTTCGTGTTAATTAGACAAAAACAAAAAAAAATGTTGTTTAACATGTTTAGAATTTAGATATTATCACTGCTATTTTTATTTTTTCCTATGAAATAAATCATCTTGATATGGGGCAATAATCATCACTGCTTTTTTACATGTTAATTGCTAAACATTTTGATTATGGTGATTTTGGTTTTTAAATTTGAACTTTGATTACTGTGATTCCAGCTAGCAATAGAGCAATTGCATCAACAAAATCCTTAAACAAGTAATGGTAAAATTTAAGAAAAATCAAAACCATCAAATTCTTACAAATATTTGAGGATTGCCTTAAGGAGGAACGATTAGGGGATGTGGGTGTAAAAATGTGTAACTGGGATAAATAATTATGAATGTGTATAATTTGTAAGTGGGGTCTTGGCCTAGTGGAGGAAGAGAATTATTCCCTTCCTCTGCACCGTTCAAGCTCCACCATGCATGTCTGTCACCCCGTGGTGTCTTAGTTGCTCATTGGGCTCATAGGATGTTCAGTGGGTCTGAGGATTAGTTGAGGTGCGCATAAGCTGATCTGAACACTCTGATTATAAAAAAAAAATGTGTATAAATTTCTTTTAATTATTTTTTCTCCACTTCATTTCACCATAATTTTTACAATGACAAATATCTAGGAAAACCCCTCTGACAAATAAACCTTTGAGAGATTACGTGATGTATGTTGCAGATTTTATGATCTTCTCAACGCTCACTAAATGTAAATTATTCTGTAGTCCCTCAAGTTTATAAACTTATAACTTAGGCCCTTGGATTTGGTGACCCTTGTTTTATACAGAAGACTGAAAGCTATTTCCACAACTAACTGCTTTGGGTACTAAGAATTTTTCACATGCAACTCTTTTGTTTTGTCTTATTAGAGGGTAAAAAAATTATTTTATTGTGTGCTGAAAAAGTGAAATTACTGTGTCACCTCGCTGGCAGCTCTTAGTTTTTGTCTTATCTGAGGGTATAATGGTCATTGTATTGTGCATAGAAAATATAAAAAATTGAAAATACTCCTGATTTGAAGGCTAAGTGCACTAAGAGATACAATAATAATTTTACTATTACAATCCATAATAATCTATTTTTATTGCTATAATTTTGCAACAGTGAAACAACGATCTCATTTAGCTCATTTCTTAATTAGTTAAAATAAAATCCAAAGAGCCTTTCAAAAAAAGTATTTGGGACATTTTGAGTTTCTTAGCGATTCTCAAAACCACAAGGACTAATATACAATATATTCATAAATCGGGGATTAAATAAAGTAATAATTTACTCTTTTTACGACGCTAGACGCATACTAACCAGAAGGGAATAGGTGACACGTTGTCAAGAAGGCAATTAGACCGCTAATAAGAAGACGACGAGTCGGTCCCAAACATCTCAAACGACATTCCAAAAACAAGAAGGGGCATGTTTTGAAAAGTAGCAAGCAGCAGAGACAGAGTTGAGGTTCAAGAAGAGCGTGTAGCCTCTTCCTGTCAAGCTGTAGGTCAATTTCTTCTTGTTTTCTATCAAATGGCGAGTCATCTGCCTATAGTGCAATTCGAAGAAAAAATAATGAAAACCGTGGAAGATAATGCTGTGGTAGTGATAATTGGAGAGACTGGTTCAGGAAAGAGTACTCAACTCTCTCAGATGCTTCACCGCAGAGGTTACACCAAATCCGGAATAGTTGCCGTCACTCAGCCCCGTCGAGTCGCCGCCGTATCTGTTGCTAGGTTTCAATAACAGCTTCCAACTAACTTCTTCGCGTGTTTGCTAAATTTGTTGCTGTTTACTAAACTTGCATGTGTGGTTCTTTAACAGACGCGTTGCGCAGGAGCTTGGCGTTACTCTTGGGGAGGAAGTGGGTTATGCCATTCGATTTGAAGACAGAACTTCAGATTTGACCCGGATCAAGTAATGGAGCTCAATCCTACTATATATATATATTTAATTTCTTCTTTTGTCATGTCTTATTAATTATAGCATGGTGAGCTGCTCAGGTACCTTACTGATGGGGTGCTCCTTCGCGAAAGCCTGTCTAACCCGGAGCTTAATCAGTATTCAGTGATCATATTGGATGAAGCTCATGAGAGGAGTTTAAACACGTAAGGAAGGCCTTTGGAATATGATTTATTTGGTAATATTGTTTTTTCCCCCACATGTTCACTATTGTTATCAATTGATCCTGCCTCAGGGATATTTTGCTGGGACTGGTGAAACGTTTGGTTAAAGTGCGGGCCTCCAAATTGAAGGTTCTCATCACTTCAGCTACTCTAGATGGTGAAAAAGTATCAGAATTCTTTTCGGATTGCCCTGTATTGAATGTTCCTGGAAAGTTATACCCGGTGGAAATAATGTACAGTGAGGAGAGTCCTAAAAGCTATATCGAGTCTTCTTTAAGAACAGCTATGGGTATGAAAAGACAGTATTCCTTTGTGTTTGGCATCAATTAATGTCATGTTTCATTCCCCTAGATTCCTACTATAAATTTCCATCCTTTAATATTCATCCATAGTACATAGTGGGAGATCGTTAAATGGACATGTTTCTGGCGTTTATTCATCTAAAAATATCCCCTCCTTTTTTCCAATGCTACAAACAAACGGGGTATTAATTAGGTAACTGCAGCAGATATAGGTCCAGGATTGACATATACGGAGTGTAAGTTCTAATAAAATTGGCACTGATATTGATTGAAATTTTGTTCAAATAGCAAAAATGAGCATATTTCAAGAATTCGTAGCTATTCTTCCACTCGTTTCCAGATGCTTATCATTCACCACCACCAATCAGGTTTTCAATTTTTATTATGCTCTGTTTTGCTACAGTATAAATTAACTTTAACATCTTTTGCGCCTTGACATTGGATGTCCATAATACAAATTTAAATTACAAAGTGGGTTGCAATCTTCTGTTCAGAGTACTAAAGGAAGTGTAAGCTACCTTCTATGAAAAGTTTCAGTTGCCATCTTAAGGAGGGTGAATTGAGGGTATTTTCATTTTCAGTGCTTATTTTGTTATTTTCTTATTCAATTAGCTGTGGACATTATGCTGCATCCAGCACTTCTGTTCTGAAGCTCAGATACAGGAGTGTTGTCATTGGTTGACAGCAGCATTAAGTTAGTTACATCTTATTTGACATGGACCAAACAATGAAGGAAATGAATAGCTGACCCTAAATATTTGGGATTGGGATCTAATTGAGTTGAGTAAATCTGCAGTAAAGTTGTTTGGGTAGATAAGTAGGTGGGTAGAATGTGTATTTAGCTGTCTGCTTTGTTTTCTGCTGGCAGCAAATGTTGCCAATATTTACATATACTATATAGGAAATGATAGTGATGTATTTTTTGAGAGCTTTTTGCTAAATACATCTGAAACATCTCACATTCCTAGTAACATATGCTCCTCTCTGGTTTCAATATATTGAAAAGGGCAGTGAACTACAATGTTTTGTCAATTATATTTTTTGTTTGATAAGTTAGCTCATTGATGAGTTTTTTCTGCCAATTGTTCCTCTCAGATATACATGTTCGGGAACCAGAAGGTGATGTCTTAATTTTCATGACCGGACAGGTGATGTTGAATTCATCTCCACCCTTCTACTTTGATGATTAATAGTGTTGTGCTATTGGTTGTAAAAAGTCACGTTTGGCGTCATGCAGGATGATATAGAAAAGTTGGTTTCAAAGTTGGAGGATAGAGTTCAAAGCCTAGAGGAAGGCTCCTGCATGGATGCAATTATCCTTCCACTTCATGGTTCCTTACCACCTGAACTGCAGGCAGGTCTTTCTTTTTTGCTTTTTGACCACAAATGAAACCGAGTAAGCTTGTTTATTGAACTCTTTGCCTGCAATTGTAGGGATCCCTTTTGGGATCATTCCATTTCATATTGATACCTTTCAGATTCCTGTCTTTCTTTGAACTAAAATTTTGAGTCTTTCACACCATTTAATCAAGTGAAAAAGAAACTGATGAATTAGCAAGCCTAGCAGGAATCTTACCTAGCAATTCCTTATACTTTTGTGGCTAACAGCCATGTGTTTCCTATGACCCTTCAGGTGCGCGTGTTTAGTCCTCCACCTCCAAACTGTAGGCGATTTATCGTTGCAACAAATATTGCTGAAACTTCTTTGACTGTTGATGGCGTTGTGTAAGGACAATCAGACACTTATCATGTACAAGTGCCTTTTGTTTTGGTTGTATTCTTTATGCAATTTGTGCATATTTATTTTGTTTAATGCAATTGTCATGTCAAGATTGTTGTTCTTTCACTGATTCATTTGCCTTCTAAATCTCTAATCTGTTATTTTGGTTGCAAATTATGTTTCAATGACAGATACGTTATTGATTCTGGATATGTAAAGCAACGGCAATACAACCCATCAACTGGCATGTATTCTCTTGATATTGTTCAAATTAGCAAGTAAGCATTCTAATTGGAATTTCTTTATTTTTTTCCCTTATATTTGAAAATTTTGTACTCTTTTGTTTTCCATGCTTGAGTCAGTCTTGTTTCTAACCACAAAATCTTGTTCTAAGGCCCTCTTTCTTCCATTGTGCAATACGATTTTATTTGTGTTAAATGGTGGTCATTGAGATTGATGAGAAGGTAAAGAAGAGATCTGTCCTGCCAGCCTCACTCAATGCCATATATCCGAGCAAATGCATTTTGCAATTAATTTGCTTACTCAAATTGGCAACTATGGTTTTGCATTCTTACTGCTTTTCTCTCTCTTTATTTGCTTTTAACTATATCCATAGAAGTTGGGGATGAATTGGAAAAATGTATCTAGAAACCTTTTTTGTTACAAGACCATGCTCTTCATTATCTGCAAAGCTATGTTCTTCATTATATATTTTGAGACATACATTGCATGACCAGTAAGCTGACACAAAGTGTTTATATAAGTTTTCTGGTTATTACTTGGTAGATTCTCAATCTTTTTATAGGCATGCTTGTGCCATGGGAAATTGGATTCAGAGTATTCTGGGCACTTGATTCCCATATTTTGCAGGGAATGCTTATTTTTAGTGTCAGGTGTGGTTAATAAGTTGAAAATTGTCTTTTTTTGTGTGTCTGTATATGCTGCTTAAAAGCAGCAATATTACCGTTCTACTACATTAGTGCTTCCATGCAGTGAATTTAAGCCTGTATTTCATCACTGGCCAGCAATACAGCAAGAAAAGTACCGGAGGGTTTCTCCACCCATTCTCTGGGACTTTTTTCCCCCATATTATTTTATTTACTTCCAAAAAGAAAAGGAACAAATTCATTGAGATGTTGTAGCACCTATGCTTCACTTTACCCTCTCAGTTATCTTTTTGTAAATACTAAGGGTTGTTTGGTAATGTGTTTCAAGCGCTTCTAGGTTGAAAAAACAAAATATTGATGTTTTTTGGGTGCTTTTGGATGGTTTTGATACGAAGATGTCAAATGCATGATGCTTTTTCCACCCAAAAGACTTTTGCAAATGTACTGGAGACGCATCACCAAACATACTAATTCTGCAAATATTTTTCCTTGGCAATAAGGTAACTTTTCTGGTTTATTTGATTGCAGGGTGCAGGCAAATCAGCGTGCAGGACGAGCTGGAAGAACACGACCTGGAAAGTGCTATCGGCTATATTCCTCTGAGGCTTACCATGAAGAATTCCTTGATGTAACAGTTCCTGAAATACAGCGGTCTTCTCTTGCTGGGAGTGTTCTTTACTTGAAATCATTAGATCTGCCAGATATTGACATTCTCAAGTTTGATTTTCTTGATCCCCCTTCATGTAAGCAATTAACATGTTCCTGGTCTAAAATCCAAGTTCTCAACCAGCATCTATCTCCTCACTCCCTTCTGCTAAGAAAAAACTAGACACTAGACAGCATAAGAGAACCATTTGTGTTTTCTTCTATATAGTATATGGAACCTAAATCTGATTGTCTTTATTTCAGTTGAGTCATTAGAAGATGCTTTAAAGCAACTACATCTCATTGATGCCATAGACGATACTGGGTTGATCACAAGATTTGGACAAACGATGGCTGGTAATGGATTTTAGTCCCTCTCATTGTTTGCTCCTCCTATTCACTAAATTCACGAGTGTGCCCTAATTTAGAGTGTTTTATTGGGGTTTTGTCAAATTTGCTTTGAAAAATTGAACCAATATCAGTTGCTCTAATGCATCACAGCCTTCCATCTTTTCTGTTAAATACATTTTTTCCATTCAGTAAGTATTGCATTAATCTTCGTGCTATCAACAGCTGCCTGCTCATCATCTTATTGGACCTTTTCTTGTTTGAGTGAACTATATTTGTCATATCACTTACCATCTTGTGGTGGTGGTCAGTGTCCACTTATTAGTGATAGTGTTTACTTTTGCCACTTGCAGTTATTTGGAAAGGATTGAATTTCCTCCCATCAACTACTAATTGAATAACTTTGAAGTTCATTCTCGGTCTTATTGAAGTTCTGGTGGGAAAAATGCAATTGTATATTTTATTTTCTCTTTTCACTAGTTACAGTTCTGTAAGAGTAGAAAAGGAAAGACATTCAGAACTACCAACACAAATTTCCACTCAACCAGCGTCTTGATGCCCAGTTACCATGATCATTCACAACAAAAATGTTGAAATATCTACTGTCATGGGTTCCATAAACTTCTAATGCTAGCTAACCCCTTCTCTTTTTTTTAACTTCTAATGCTCACTCATCAGCTAAAATTATGTGTTATTCTAAGCAGTTTTAAAAGTTTGCATGCTTTTGATATCTATAAAATAAAAATTTTTGTCACAAGTTTGCTGACAATAATATCTGCTTTTGATTCAGAACTTCCACTAGAACCTTCACTTTCAAGAACCTTGATGGAGGCAAATGAGAATGGTTGCTTATCCCAGGCTTTGACTGTTGCTGCCATGTTGTCAGCGGAAACCACTTTACTAGCTGCACAAAGGCTAGTTTGTACTATTCACTAGATGGTCCTTTTTGGCCTGTTCCAAGCTGTTATTATTTCAAAGCATGTCTTTTATTTTGGAATTGACTAATGTCAATATAGGTAACATCTCAACTCTGCAAAACCAAAAAAATAGAGAAAAAGTAAAACGAAAAGCTAAATGAGTAAAATAATATAGTCTCTGTTTACTTTCCTTATTTGATTTTTTTCTTTTCTCCTGATCTTTTGTTGAACTGCATGTCTTGTGACCCCATTGCCTTTTGCATTTTTTAGGCTACTAATAACCTAAATTATGTCTCTTTCTTATTCCAACTTTGAGATATTATCTTGCATCACTAAAAATGCAGGATCCTAATACCAGTGATACGCATCTAAAATTTGTTTGAGAACCATATGCCGATGCTAATTTGTTTAACTAAAGGAACACCACTTGTGGATTCTCATAGGCTCTGTTGGTGTCTAGAAAAGTCAAGATGTTAATAATTTTTCTACATGCTAAACAGCTGCTCAAATAATGTTGGGTGTAGCACTATCTGCTTTTCTCTTGCTAAAAAAAAGACTAGTTTTTGTATTCTAAAGCTGCCTTCTTAAATACCTGAATTATTGAAGGCGGAAAACCTGCATTGATGATTCATTGATCCACTTTGATTAACTGCAGAATGAACTTGAGTTTCACCTTTGACTCACATTAATGATTTGTGTGTGTGTCCTTTGACTCACAGTTATGATGTGTATATATGTGCCTTTGACTCACAGTAATAAAATGTACACATGCCTCAAAGCTTAATTAAGGTTTTGACTCTGCAGTGGCAAGAGTAATGAAAAGAAGAGGAAACACCCTCCCCCTGACCTTCCTGATGGTTCTGGTTGGGGTGATCATGTTCAGTTGCTACAGATTTTTGAGCAATGGGATCAAAACGACTTCGATATTGGCTGGTGCAAAGACAATGGTTTGCAGGTAATGTTTTCTTCTGCACGTAAAAGCTTGGTATATTTTGACCAACTTCCAAATCATCTTTGCTAGACCGAGGTTAAGTCATTCAATCACATGTTTTCCTATCTGATAAAAAGTTACTTCTAATCAAGTGTGTTTTTTCAAGTATTTATTTCTTTTATTGGGCTGAAAGGCAGAGGAATATGCACTGTCTGTGCTACATATTATCCATATGTGCTCTCATTTTCTCGCAAATGCCTGGGCCTTTGGCAGTAAAAAGAAGCCAAGGCTCCTATTTATGGATACCAGCAAACTCAGCCTGGTATTTAGCTGTAATAATGTATGTGGTTTACCATCTGTAGGTGCGAGGGATGATGTTTGTCAAAGATGTGAGAAGACAGTTGTCCCAGTTAATGCAAAAAATAGCAAAGGGTTAGTACTATTTTTAGGAACATTGACACCTATATTGTGATATGGTATCATACAGATAATTTTTCAAAAGAGATCCTTTATTTCACATGTCTAAATATCTTTCGCTGGCAAGATGTCATTTTCATGTTTAGTTTTGTTGTCCAGTATTGATGAAATTGTTGGGCATAGTTATAGATGTTCTGCTGGTTGCTGTTTTTTCTTTTTAGAGGAACTATTTTATTTTTTCCGTCATGTTTGTGGCAACTCAATTTTTTAGCTCAATATTGAAATGAAGTTACAAATAGAAGATGAATGACCTCCCGTAAAATAAGTCCTTCAGTGTAAGGTAGAAAGGCGATCAGATGGGAGAACAATGCAAAATAAATACAAGGAATTTTGTAAGAGACAAATTAGCTAGGCAAGCACCTCCCATGCCCAATTATGCTCTAGGAGAAGTGCAGGCCTGCAATACCTTAGCAACCTGCCTTGCCTATAGGCATTGAGGTGCTAACAGTATGCCTTGACCTAGCACCTTAGCAAGCACCTTGTGACATCACTGGTGTTGGCACCTCAAATACAGTCACAGAAGATGTTTAGTTTTTAGCGAGGAGAATTTGACATGAAGTGATATGGTAACTGATAAGAAAATTTGGGGCTTCATAAATGAGGCGATACTGAAGGAAACAAACAAGCACAAATACAAGTGCAAAGTAGTCAAGTTCATAGCAAATGTTGGAAAGGAAGAGGCTGATCCCAAAGAAAACAAATGAAGAGATTGAAGGCTATGATCTAGTGATGGAGGCGAGGAGAGAATGGATGTTGATGATTATGTAGTGGATGCTGATGAAATTAGCTCCTTGGGGTTGTGCCTTCCCTTGAAAACCACCGATTAGCAGCCACATTCAGGATTAACCACAACTCTCTACCCTATCCTGCACTTCATATGATATTGATATGGTGATATTTGAATAGTGCTTGTGGTGTGATATTAAAATGAATTTGTTCACTTCATAATGGGTTTACAAGGATGACAGTGTTAAACTTGTATGTTGAACAAATGCTTTTATTTGATGATGATGATATTAGTGTCTGTAGTTGCTTAATTTCTTTCAAGTGCACGTGTGAACATCTATTTGTCTATATATACTTATCAGCAAACTAGCTCCTAGCTTCATCCCAGTGAGAGTCCAGGCTGGCACATTTTGTGATGAAGCACTTGCAACCTAAAGTGCCTTGCAGTTTTAATCACACTATAGTTGCCTAGATTTTCTTAATCATCATATGTATTTTTAGCACAAGTTAAACACAAATGAACTTGATCATTCTCCATCTTTGTGGAATAAGAGAATGTGTGGAAGAGCTTCTGCATTTTACACTTTGAATTTTCTGTCTAGTTAGTTGGGAGGTATTCTTCCCTGTGCATTTTTCTGCTTCACCATCCCAATGGATTATGTTTATACTCTGTGTGAGTGTATTTTGACCTGAAATTATGTTTATTTGGAAGCAGGTTCATTAAATGTACGAACTAATGAAAGATATAAAGAAAGACAACGGGGTTACAAGAATTTGAGGAAGGCTTTGTGTGTTGGCTATGCAAATAAGCTTGCTGAGAGAATGGTACAGCACAATGGCTATAGAACTATAGGTTTCAAACCCCAACTAGTTCAGGTATTGAAGCTCATAAATGGTAGTTATTTTATTCTGAATCTCAGCTGTTGTTCATATGGGCATAATAATGAATATGGTCAATTTGATTCCACATTTTACACGACTGAACTTCAGAGTTTAGTGCAATCATGTTTGATAATCTTGTATTTTATTCATGAAAAGAGATTATTAAAGCTTTATATCTGGTTTATGTTAAAAGGAGAAGAAGGGTAAATTGTTGGTCGAGGCTTTTGGTACAAAACTAAAGGTCCTCATGATATATAAAAAGAACTAAAGCTCCTAAATTCTTCTCTTTCCAGACATGGATGCATGTTTTTTGCAACAATTGCATGTGTATTAATACATGTTTTTTTGCAACAATTGCTTGTGTATTCTGACTAAGGAAAAAACCATTTAATTGATATTAGTAAAGTTGATTTGTAAATTTATCTATATTACATCTACTATTTGTGATATTTGAAGTCAGCTGCCATTTCAACTGAAAATTGTGATTTCAGGTGCATCCATCATCTACTCTGAAAACAGATGAAGACGGAATGTTTCCAAACTACATTGTGTATCATGAACTCATTGCCACCTCCCGTCCATTTATGCGCAATGTATGTGCCGTAGAGATGGCATGGGTCAGCCCCATTTTGAAGAAGCTTGAGAAGTTGGATATTGACAAGCTAAGGTAACTTTGATAAATATGCAATTTTTATAATAAGAGGGTGGGCTTAGTTCTAGTTCCAACCTCATTTTCCTAGTAAAATATCCCTATATCTTTTCATTTTTCGTTTTCCTTTCTCCAATCTGAGATCCATGGATCACAGACAATCTCCTCATGGCCTTTTCACCATTAGCCAAGAAAAGATAATTCTTATCTGGTCTCCTTCCTTTAAGCCCCCTTTCTTACTATTGCTAGTTTTCTCTTACCAATCCCTCAAGCCAGCAAGCAAAGGACAAAAGACAAAAGTGCTGACAATATTGAGTTAATTTTTTTATATATATTATTATTTTCGCAGTGGGGGATATGGTCGTAGTATTAAAGAGGAAAGTGAGAAAAAGGTATCCTCCTTGCCAAAGAAAGAGGAGGCTGTTGCTGGAGTTCCAGATGACCCTGAAAGTAGAATTCAGGCAGCTAGGGATCGCTTTCTTGCTCGTAAAGGAAAGAAATGAGCTAAGCAATTCAGAGAGAGTAGGACTGGCATGAAATACGGCTCCGGGGTTCTCCCCGGCGATGGAACGGTTGTGTGGGGACTGCCAAATGGAGAAGCTTAAGGTCAGTAGCATATTTTGGTCTTCAAGTAGCATATTTTGTCACCCATGGTATTATTCCATGTTGTGGCTTGAATACCATTTATGTGTTCCTCACCCGTTCACAATATTACCACCGAGGAAGTTTCTAGTGGTTCTCTAGAAGTAGATATAAATTTTGAAATTTGAGTGATTCAAACTACTTGCATGTTGGCTTTTAGATATTATTTTGAAAATCACAATTTTATATTTTTATTTTTATTTTATCGTTTTCCAAGCTATAATTAGGCCAACTCTGTACAATGATACTCAATCTCTCTCCGGTCGGGTCTTAAGCAGGCAACTACTCCACGCATTCATACGATCTCGTCTTAGGATTTGAACTCCAGATGAAGAGTATATATATATATATATATAAAATGTGAGGTGTATTTTATAAACTAGAAATAAACTTCATTTTTATGAAATTTTGAAAATTAGTAAAAAAAACATCTATTATTTGTCAAACCAGAAAGATAAAAGGAAACCTAGCATACAGGCTCATGATTTTTTCTCTCGAGATTCTTAAAAACAATTAATGAAAAATATGTTCGGTAATATTTTAAAACTATCTGATAGCAAAAATACCCCCAGCAAAATAAAGCTTTTGAGACTTTTAAATCTTATATAACATAAAAAAAATTAATAAAATATATTACCGAATATTTTTTTTATAACCATAATAATCAACAGCAACAAGTAATATGTAAAAGCCACCACATAAAATACTAGCACTTCATAGCATACCAAAAAAAAGATTTTATATTATTTTTTTGAAAATCAGTACTATTAACTTTAAAATTTATACTTAAATTTTTTGAAAAAAAAATATTTTTTTTTACTTTAAATTAATTTTTTTTATGTTTTTAAATCATTTTCATGTCCTGATGTCGAAATAATTTGTTGGAGTTAGAGCTAGTACTAGCAATATCGGTGTTGGTACCAGTATTAATACTGATAATCCTTTCAATAGTAATGCTTTTGATGAATGTATTAAAAATAACGAGGAAAATAACGGTCATGAGACTAATTTTAATTTATATAGCACATCAGCAAAATATTTATTTTAAATTTATTAGTTTTTACCTAATAAAATTTTATGGACATGATTGTTTTGTAATGTATTTTTAAGTTATTTTGAATCATGTATGAACCTTAACTAATAAAGTTTTATGGCCATAATTATGTTGTATTGTATTCTGAAATATTTTACTTACGATTTTATGATTTTTTTATCTACACGATTTTAGCTGTGATTTTATGATTTTTGTACGGAAAAATTCAGGTACGATTTTACGATCCGAGTTTTCGAAGCCCCTTCCGTGTCGCGTCAAAATCACGATTTTGACAACCATGCTGTAGGGGTCCTAACAATTATAACATGGAGGAAGGGAGTTCTTCATCCACTTTAGCATGTGGTTTTAATGTGAAATTCATAAATATATAAATTTGGTAATCTATAATCAAGATTGATATTAAGTTCAATAAAAGCATAATACAACAATTACGTAAACTAAAATATCAACACTATAAGAGTAAACCTTCATCCAATAATCAGTGAGTCACAAACAAGAAGTATAAGAAAGATATCATAGAAATAATTGTTCTTTGATAAGTCAAATTAAGTTTTGCACAATATTGTATGAACCTTATTCCAAGACCTTTCTAATGTTAGATTGACATGAAATTTCATAACATATAAAACAAAACTAGAGATATGATAAAACTTCAACCGGATCCAACAATCAGATTGACAATTATATTTGTTAGATTAAAACTGTATATTAAAAAAACTAGCCCTTAAAGAACTTTTACTCTCTTAAATAAGCATGAAAATCTTTGTATTAGCTCATGCATTTTAGTTTTCTTGTAGAGTATGAAAACTCCCCAGTTATTATATCAAAATATCATTGTGAAGTTAGAGTTAAGTTTTTAAACAAGGTTGTCATTATTATGCCAATTTTAACCTATGTTATAGAAGAACTTGACCCTTCTTGCACTTGGTTTTGGTTGATTATGGACCGAATCATATATGTTATAACCTCCTTAAAGTTAGATTTGACCCAAATATGTCGAACAAGCTCATTTAATACCTCATTTAACTTCTTGGCCTTTGACCTTGTGATTGACCCAATTAGCATCTCTAATAGATCCTTTGTGTTAATAGGTTGGTGTATATTAGTTATTCTCTTATTAACAAAATTGGACCTTTAACATTACCTATATCAAACAATACTTCTAATTTTTAAGGGTTTTTTGAATGACAATATGTAAGTGTAGTTAAAACCCTATTTACACTTTTATGTGACTATCTGATTGTGGATGACATGTAGTTGAAAATAAAAGTTTAGTTCTCAATTTTTCTAATAAAACCTTTCAAAAGTAGTTAAGAAACTTAAAGTCATTATCTAAAACCATGTCCCAGGAGCCCAAAAAAAATCATACTATCTCTTTAAAGAAAAAAAATATTATATTAGTTAGGTTATTGATTTTATGACATGTTATAAAATGTATTATCTTTGAAAATCTACTGACAATCTCTACCTTTTTTTTGGCATAGGTAAAACCAAAATAAAATCCATTGAAAAATTTGCCCAATGTTCTTTAGGTATATACAAAGGAGAGTATATAAACCATGTGGTTAGACCTTATACTTGGCTTTTATACATGTAATGTATTTATTACATGTGCAATACATATATTTTTTCATCTTACGCTAAAAAAAATACTCATGCAACACATCTAAAGCTTTAACTGTTGAGACTTTTGATATAGAAACAAATTAGAGAATATGAATAATGACTTAGAGGCGTGAAAAAACATTGTCTTTAAGGTGTTTATTTTTCCACACAGAAAGAACACCTCCAGGATATAACTAAGCCCTTTAAACCCCTTAAAAGAATAAGAAGACAAGACAAAAGGAAGAAAAATATGTTTTTCATGTTTGTCTATTTTGTATATTATGACTTTATATATAGGCAGGTTTGGTAGACTTTTAACACTTTAATTAAACAATATGATTTTTCAATGAACAATCACTTTAATGAAATAATATGACTATTCAATATTCAGTTTTATTCCAACAGTCATATCTGTTAAATTTAATTGTAAAAATTAATAATAGAAACAATTAGATTAAATAAAATTAATCTAACAGATCTAGTTCTAAGTGCCCAAGTTCCATTTTTTCTTTTTTTATTCACTTACAAACTACACCAACAATCTCCTACTAGTTTGTAATGAATGTCTTTTCACTTAGTATAATTATGATTACAAGAAGGTATTTTTAAATTTAATCCTTTAATTAGTGTTAGAACTTGAATCCTACTAAAGTTATTATTATTCGCAAATTAAACCAAAACTTTTATTATAAAATCAAAGATACTGCACATATAATACTATCCAAACTCTTTCAGAGACTTACAATTGTTTAGCACTTATTATGGCCATGTGCTAAAATATCGTTTTCATGAATATTTATAAGAAACAAGGTAGTCAAAATCGCGAGGCAACTCGCAAACTCGTACGAGTTTGCGAGTTGGCTCAGCAAACCTGGTTGGACCGGAAAAAAAACCGAAACCGGTCAAACTCGGTCAAAATCGGGTTGACTCGTGAAATCGGACCGGATCGGTCCGATTTCACGATCCCAGCTGCTCGGCCTTCACAGCTTCACTTCAGGCTTGAAAAACGAAAAATCATGTTCATTCTTTCATTTCACAGACCCGTTCTCTTCCCCAAACGAAAAATAAATAACCCCTCTTTGTCTTACTGTGCCCGAGGAAGGGAAGAAAGAAGATGACAGACAAAGCACAACAGAGGAATGAACTTCAAGCATGGAGGGGGAAAGTAACGGCACTCAAAGCTGGCTTCCTCTTCCATCAACCAAGCATGAAAGTTGAAAGTTTTTCTCATCTTTATTTTTCTCTGCAAAATGATCTTTCAGCTCGGTCTCCTATTAGGGGAACTCAAGCCCCGTTCATGTTCCAGCCAGCCCTTTCACCCCGTCCCCGTTCATGTCACTTGAAAGTTGAAAGTTGAAACAGAAGGGTGGGCGGCGGCATGAGAGAAGAGAATGAGGGATTTAGGCATTTAGAGATTTAGGCATTTAATAATAATAAGTTATAATAATAAAAAAAGAAAAGAAGAAGGAGGTTTCTAACTTTCTACTTTCTACCGGGGGGTTTGTTATAAATTAATAATAATAATAATAATAATAATAATATATACAGGGGGAGGGGTTATGAACTTATGATAATAATAATAATAATAATAATAACAACAACAACAATAATAACAATAATAATCTGGAGGTTTATAATAATAATAATAATTAGCATAAAAAATAGTTAGCATAAAAAATAATTTTAAAAAGATTCTATTAATTTAAGATAATAAATAACATTAATTAATTTCAAATACAACAATCATAAAAAAATATACAATTACTTGTACGCTAGCTGAAAATTTGTTTTAAATTTGTTAGTTTTTAACTTATGAACTTTTAGGGACATAATTATTTTGTAATGTGTTTTGAAGTTATTTTACATCATGTATGAACCTAAACTAATTAAGTTTTATGTCCATAATTATGCTATTTTGTATTCAGAAATATTTTACATACGATTTTACGATTTTTCTTCTCACACGATTTTTGCTGTGATTTTACGATTTTTGTACGGACAGATTCAGGTACGATCTTACGATTTTACGATCCGATTTTTCGGAGCCCTTTCCGATTCGTGTCAAAATCTCGATTTTGACTACCTTGATAAGAAAAAACCCTAACTCTTGTCGAAAGTGGCACGACTTTTATATTCATACAGGTGAAATTATACATGTCTCTATTACATTAGACATGAACTCTAAAACTCATTAAGAGCCTACACTCATCCTACTTTACATAATAGGACGCATTGAATACAATCATAATAATATTCAAAATCAATTATCAGTGTCCAGCAAATACTATAGTAATTTTTTTATTACCCCTTAAACTAAGAGATAAGCTTTTCGTTAATCCAAAGTTGGGTTCCCATTTCCACTATCTTTAATAACGAGTTTCAACCCCATTTCATTAGTTGTTTTCTTTATCATGTTTCTAGATAGTCTTTTTGTGAGCGAATCTGCTAAATTGTTCACAGACTTCACATAAACAATGGCGATTACCCTATTTGTAATCAACTATAGCCATGTTGAATGCTTATATGTTTGATTTACCATTGTAGATATTATTGTAAGCTTAAGACATAATTGTTTTACTGTTGCAGTATATAGAAATAGCTGGCATAGGTTGTGAGCACAACTTAATATCTAACAACATGTTTCTTAATCATTATGTTTCTTTACCTGCAGTGACCATAACAATAAATTCTGATTCCATAGTTGAATGAGACATGCGTGTTTGTTTATTGGATGCCCAAGATATTGCCTCTTTATCTGCAACAACCATAACAATAAATTTTTATTCCATAGTTAAATGAGAAAGGCATGTTTTTTTCTTGGATATGCAAGATATTGTACCTTTTCCAAGTGTAAAAATCCATCCTGATGTGGACTTATTATCACTTGAACTATTTATCCAACTTGTATCACAATATCCTTCCAACATGACTAGAAAATCAGAATAAAACAAACCCAAATTGATTGTTCATTTGAGATAGTAAAAGACTCTTGCAATAGCCTTCTAATGATTGTATTTGACTTGCTTGTATATCTTGATAACTTGCATGTAGAAAAAGTTATATTCGATCTCGTACAATGTATTACATATATAAGACTTTTAATGACACTAGCATATTCTAGTTGTGTTATCGTTTTATCATAATTATCATTTAACTTCACACTAGAATCGAATTGAGTATTAACCTCCTTTATATTGAGATACTTAAACTTATCAAGTATTTTCTCAATATAATATGACTAATTAAATGCATAACCACTATTATGTTTCTTAACTTTGATATCTAAAATTATGTCCACTTCCCCAAGATCTTTCATTTTAAAAATAGAAGTGAGATACATTTCGGTTCATACTATTCCAATCATATTAGTGTAAAGATCAACATGTCATCTAGGTAGAGAAAAATAATTACACAAAAGTCTTTTATAAATTTGGAATACACACATTTATCTACACCATTATGATGAAAACTATTTAACAAAAATGATTTTTCAAACTTCTCATGTCATTGTTTCAGAGCTTGTTTTAAACCATATAAAGACTTTATCAATTTACAGACTTTGTTTTCATTTCCAGGAAGTCTAAAACCCTCAGATTGCTCCATATACACTTCCTCCTTTAAATCTCCATTTAAGAAAGTTGTTTTAACGTCTATTGGATGAACACATAATTTATAAAGTGATGCTAAGGCAAATAAAACTCTAATGAATGTAATTCTTGCCACTGGAGAATAAGTGTCAAAATAATCAACACTTTTTTTTTAGTAAAGCCTTTAGCAACTAATCTTACCTTGAAAGTTTGTATAAAACCATCAATATTGTATTTTCTTCTAAGCACCCACTTACGTCTTTTTGGCTTAAAACCTAGAGATAAATCCACTGGGACCTAAGTATCATTAGACAACATTGAGTCTATCTCTTCATTTACCGTTTCTTTCTAAAAGGCAACATCTTTATAAGACATAGCTTCATAAAATGTCTTTGGATCATCTTCCATATTTTGGATTATAGATGTCATTTTCAATACTATATTTCTATCACATTCTACTATAATTACAATTGAATCAATAGAAATAAAATTTATATCTAAGTGTTTTCCTTTTTTAACTCCCTAACTCCTTCTAGGTTCACTCAAACCTTTTACTTTTGTTTTTTTATGTCTTTCACTTAAAGTTAAGCTAGGAGTCATTACTGTTAGATCTGGTTCTTGCACATTTGAATCACTTATGAATTTATTTTTGATAAATTCAACATGTACAAATTCAACTATCACATTAGTTTCTAAATTCAAAAGCCTATAAGCTTTTGAATTTTATGCATAACCAACAAAAACACTCTTAAGACCTTTGGGTCCTAATTTTGTTTTAAGGATAAAAAACTTTATAAAAGGCTACGCACCCTAACACTTTAAAATAACTCATATTTGGTTTACTACCATTCCATATTTCATAAGGAGAAACTTTTAATTTCTTATATGGTAATTTATTATGAATATGATATGCAGTAGCAAAACTTCACCCCATAAATTATTTGGTAACCTAGCATTCAAAAGCATGACATTGCCCATATCCATTAAGGTCATGTTTTTCCTTTCAGCAAGTCCATTATGTTGTGGTGTATAATGTGTAGTCATTTGATGAATTATTCCATTTTCCTCACAGAATGTAGAAAATTCCTTAGAAAAGTATTCACCACCTCTATTACTTCTAAGAATTTTAATTTTCCTACCTTTTTTTTTATTTTCTACCAAATTCTTGAATTCTTTGAATTTCTCAAAAACTTTATATTTAGTTTTTAACAAGTAAACATAGGTAAAACGAGAATAATCATCAATGAAAGTTATGAAATATTCCCCCCTGTTAACATACCATTTATTTCACATATATCAGAATCCACTAACTCAAGTAATTGATAATTTCTTTCAATCTTAGAAAAAGGCTTTTTAGTCATCTTTGCTTGAATACATAATTTACATTTATCATTATCATCATCCAATATGAAATATAACCATGCTTACACATATATTTGAAATATCTATAATTTAGATAACCTAATATGATATGCCAAATAAAAGAAGTAGATTCAATCATATAAGCAGAAATAATATTAATTTCATTAATACTGAACTTAACATGTCATCACAAGAATAACCTTATCAGACTATATAACAATCTTGAACCCCTTTTTTGTCCAACAAATTAGTAGATACAAGATTTTTTCTTTTTTGGAAACATGAAATGCATTGACTAAAGATAGTTTTTATCCAGAAGTAAAGTACAATTCAACAATTCCTTTTCCCAAAACTTTGGTAGAATTATGGTTGCCCATCAAGTCCTCTTCATGTTTTTTTCAATCCTTCATAAGTCTTGAACCATGCTTTATTGTTGTAAACATGAACTATTGCACTAGAATTCAACCATCAATCTGAAGTCTTCACATTGGTTACCATGTTTAATTCAATTATCATTCCATTTTGAATGTTTGAAACCATGACAACCAATTCCTTGACTTCATTTTGGTCAACCATATTCACTTTGTTAGCACCATCTTTCTTCTTGAAATTCTTGTATCTACAGTTTTTTTATGTAGTGTCATTTATTTCCATAATGGAAACAAAATCTAATTTTCTTGTTATTATTTTGTTTTGTCTTGAATTTGTTTCCTTTCTTTTGCACTTCATATTGCTTTGAGTCATTGACAAACCAATTTCAGTAACCAAATTCACTTAGATTTCATTGCTTGCAATTCATGCATACAAGATTGAACCTCAATTTGCAAATGCGTTTGAAACTGCTAAAATATATAATAGTCTGTTGAGTGCAACATTTTCTTCCTATATTCATTCTAGGATGGAGGAAGTTTTGATAGAACAACCCCTATTTGAAGTGAATCGGGAACCTTGATATCAAGATCACTAAGTGTTGATATCAAAATTTGAATTTCATGGACTTGATCCATGATTGCTTGTTAATAATCTCATACTAAAAAAACTGCAAATTATGAAAACAATCGGAACATGATTTTTCTTGCTTGTAATGTGTCTCCAAGGCTACCCAAATTTCCTCTGGCAACTTTAATTTGGAGAAGATTTCATAAACTTGACTAGTGAGGGTATTCAAAATATGACCTAGACAGAACACTTCATCTTCGTTATGTTTCAATCTTTCAGCCTTAACAGTAGCAGATTCATTTTCTTGTAGTTCAGGTAGTAAAGAAAGATTCAGATCAAGAATGTAGTAAATCTTTAGTGAAGATAGCAAGAACACCATCTTGTTCATCCACTTTGTGTAATTCATACTATTAAAATGATCTAGTTGAATTTTGACATCCTTAATAACACTGACACTTGAATTTGTCTCTTTGAGTAAACAACTTAAAATTGTTAGAGACTTTTGATATGGAAACAAATTAGAGAATATGAATAATGATTTAGAGGCGTGAAAAGAACATTATCTTTAAGGTATTTATTTTTCCACAAAGAGAGAACACCTGCAAAATACAACTAAGTCATCTAAACCTCTTGAAAGAGTAAGAAGAGAGTACAAAAGGAAGAAAAATATGTTTTTCATGCATGTCTGTTTGTATAATAAGACTGTATATATAGGCAAGTTTGCCAGACTTGTAACACTTAATGAAATAAACAATCATTTTAATGAAACAATATGATTGTTCAATGAACAATCACTTTAATGAAGCAATATAATTGTTCATAGAAGAGTCATTTTAATGAAACAATATGATTGTTCAATGAACGATCATTTTAATGAAGCAATATAATTTTTCAATATTCAGTTTTATTCCAATAGTCATATATGTTAAATTTCATTACAAAAATTAATAAGTAAAAAGAATTATATTAATTAAAATTAATCTAACAGATCTAGTTTCAAGTTTTAAGTGCCCAAGTGCCATGTTTTCCTTCTTTATTCACTTATAAACTACACCAAAATACCCTATTAAACTATATTTATGTGCTTCGTGAACAAATAAGTCATGCATAGAACTCATAGGCATGTACAATCTATCCTCTTTAAACAAATATTCATCAAGTTTATATGCTTTACCAAAAGTTGAAGTCCCACGTGCATGATATACATCATAAACATTTTTTTAAGGGTTGGATGAAAAACATAAATCACTATAATACCAAACATTTACTAAGAGATATACTTGTTATAGAAAACACTAAATGGTGTGGTATTATTTATATAGATAAATATTGTTCATACACACCAATTAATCATTGACTTAATGTTTATTTTTTTTTAATAATTTACTTTGCTCTTAAGGTTTTATTTTGAGCAATTTGATTCTAATTGAAGGTCAAATATTTTGTATTTCTTGGAAAATGATGGAATTGGAAAAGAAAACCTAAATGAAAAGGGCATCAAACTTGAGTGCCATGTTAGAAATTTCATGAAAATAAACTTTGGTCCTTCGCCTTTAAAAATACACAATTTATATAATTTAAGTCCCTTTTAATTTCAAGAGTTTGGTACAAAAACTCATATGTATTATTTTTTAGTTCTTAGTTAAAGATTGGAAAAAGAGAGATCGTTAAATTCCAACAATGAGAGATAAAATCATTGTTCAAGTCATTTTCAACCATCAAAAGTGGTTTTTTTGTGTCAACGTGTTCAATGCAATGAGATAGGTTTTTTTGGTTGAAATGACTTAAAATAATGAAATAAACATTGCTCTATTTTTTTAGATATCACATCACTGATCAAAATTTGGACTTGCAAATAACATATTATCTATGTATTTTTTTTTTATAAAAATAGATGCAAACAACATCATTTTAAGAAATTAAACCAATCCCAAATATGTGGGTTTAATGAGCCATCTATATGTCTAGGCTTTTGATTGTAATGGCCCAAACATGTTAGGCTATAGACTCATATATATAGGTTAATTATAAAAGAAAATATTTATTGAACTCGATTGAGTCTAGATCACAAGTTTGACAATTTAAGTATAATACCTAAACTTTTTCTTAAACTTTTGCATCTTTTTTCTAAATTGATATATTGTTTTTTTTTATCTTTATTGGAAAGAGAATTTCTTTAATTATTTTATATGCATTTAATTTTTTAAGAGATTATTCTAATTCATCTATATTTTTATTTTATTTTTTTGTATAGGTGAGCTTTATTTTTAAAATAAAAAACATATATTTTAAGATAATATTTCTAATATTTGTAGCTTTACATTGTATTTTTGTTTATTCAATTAATTTAATATGTATGTCTATTTTTGTTTTTATTTGGTTGAATAAAAAATTAGTTTAATAAAAAAATTAAAAAAAATTCTTATCTTACAAGATTAAATATCTTGATTTATACATCTCTTGATTTTTTCAGTTTTTTTATTGTTAATAATTTTTTTATTAACATAAATAATTCTTAGTTTATTTAATTACATGTTACATGATATGTTTCACTTATATTTAAACTTTCTGTATTCATAAAAACACATGAAAGACACCTACATATATATATATATATATATATATATATATATATATATATATAGTAAGAGGTTGGAGTGATCACTATAAAGAAGAAGATGAAAGAGAAGATCAATGGAAAGATTGAGGATTAATGGGATTGGTAGAGGGATCTCGATTCAACTTGTCAGTGAGGAGATTGATATTTTTGAAATGCAAGTACGCGTGTGCTGTGGGATTCTGGAGTGCATTTCAAACTTTGCTTTCCAGTTTCATTACATTGCTACAGTTCTTGATTTGAAGAACTGTTTTTGGGATTTTCTTAATGTTGAGTGGTTTTACTTCTTTTTAGTGAATAGTGATCAAAGCTTCTTTCTTTCTTTATTTGTTTTATTCATATGGCTAGACAAAGTAAAAGAGCCTGTCTGTGTAACTGAAGGACAGATCATGATCTGTTTTTTTCTCTGTTTTCAATACTATTCTGATTGGTTAGGCATTGCCTTGAACGAATTGATTTAGATCCGAATTGTGAAACTAGGGTTGGAAAGCCACATCCAGCATATGTACCCGGGGATGAAACTTTCGATGAGATCAAGCAAAACACGTTCGTTCTCTACTTCACAATCTTATTCCAGCTATTGCTGCTACATTGTCTTGTTCAGGCATTCCCTTCACGTGCTTCTCCGTATAGCGATGGTTTTGCTTTGAAATCTGATGAGCTAAATGAAATAGCTCAGAATCCCTTTTCGGGAAATTTTATGAAACAATTTCTTAGCGTTGGTGAAAGGTTGCTGAAAGATGAAACCCCAATTGTTATAAAACGTAAGCTCTTTCTCTTCTCCCGTCTTTTCTGATTGCTTTTTCTTTACTGCAGCGATTAGGCTGTCATCTTGAATTACATCTGAAAAGCACTTTTGTAGTCTCAAGTCAATTCTATCCTTCTCTTTTTCAACTTGTCTGTTCTATCTGCCAAGGAGAAAGATTTGCGTGGTTGCGTGATCGTGAGTTTGCACGCCAGACTTTGGCTGGGGTGAATCCAGTGAACATTGAGATTTTAAAGGTGGTATTTCAAATCATACGTATCTCGTCACTTTTAATAGGTTGAATCTTTTTTGCCATATCCCTTAGTCGGTAAAGTGTTTCAATTTTATAGGAATTTCCGATTCTGAGCACACTGGATCCTGCTGTTTATGGCCCTCCAGAATCAGCACTCACAGAAATTAATAGAGCAAGAACTTCATGGTATGAGTCTGGAAAAGGCACCTGGATCGTGCATTATTCGCTACATTCTCGGAAACCTGTTTCCATTGTTCTGAATCAAGAGAAAGAATATACATGTGATTCATGCCTTCGATTTTCATGTTTTTTTTTCTGGTTTGAATTTCCACAAAATTGAAATAAATTTGCGCTGACAAACTGGATTCCTCTAATTCTGGTTTCTGATGCTTGATGATACAGGCAATTGAAGAGTGTCAAGGAACTATTCACCTAAAAGTTTAAGCTCTTAGGTAAGGTTCCAAGATATAATTTATATTATTCTCTAACACACTCTTTCAAGTGAAAAGCCCCTCGGGCTTGAAACTTGCACATATGCTCATACTACCTTATGCTTGATTTTTATCAAATAGAATAAAGGTGGTGAGATTCGAATTCAAGACCATTGGGTCAATAAGATTCTGATACCATGTCAATAAACCAACTCACCTAAAAGCTTGAGTTGGTTCCTTGACAAAGAGAATAAGTTATTTATACTCCATCACCATGATATGATTTTGCCATTCATCAGAGTTCTTTGCATGTAAATTAGTAGGCGATTATGTGCAGAATAGGCTAGGTATTTTCAGATAATTGGAGCTTTTTAGAATTTATAACTTTTCAAAACCAGCACAATGATTCTTGATATAATTGCAAAGGCAATAAATTACATGATGAAAACTACAACTTAGAGGTAGGATTCGATAACGCAAGATTGATTAGTTCCTTTCTCAGCACCTTACCAGTGGCATTCCGAGGTAATGATTCAATGAACATCACTCGTTGTAATCTCTTGTATGGTGCAACCTGCAACAAAATAATTTGGAAGATCGGAAGAAAGATGAAATATGAAACAAGGTTTTAAATTCTTCTGGTACCATCATCGTGTATGAGAATTTAGCAAGTACCTGTCTGGCAATAAAATCCTTGATTTTTGATTCGTCAATAAATCTTCCATTCTGTCTCACCACAAAGGCCACAGGCACTTGACCTGCTTCCTCATCAGGATACCTGCAATGTACAAGGTGATACTTAAACAGCCCTAGCACAGCAATGAATTTCAGAAAGCTAAACTATAAATCCCTGATAAAAATGAATGGCTTACGGGATTACAGCTGCCTCAATGATATCTGGATTCGATTGGAGCAGATGCTCGAGTTCTGCTGGGGCAACCTGATGCAATCACAAATTTATCAAAAAGTTGTGCGAGTTATAGAAACAAACAAAAAAAAAACCACTAAGATTTATCATTTGACGTCTGAATTTCTTGTGCAGTAGTAACAGCAAAGATAGAGGTATCAACCTGGTAGCCTTTGCATTTGATCAGTTCCTTGATACGATCCACGAAAAACAAGAAACCTTCCTCGTCAATATAACAGAGGTCTCCAGTTCTCAACCATCCTCCAGAATCCAAAGTTGCAGCAGTTGCTTTGTCATCGCCAATGTAACCTGCGCTAGAACGATGCAAATTCATGCAAACCAAGTGAAAACTACATCCTAGTCGACGAGCCCTGCCTGATCTCTCATAATTCTATGATCCATCACGACAAAATCAACTTGACATTGGTGATTTGTATATCTAATGCGCACTAAAACGAATGGAAGACGAGCGATTACCTTTCATAATAGTGTCTCCTCGAACCCAGAGCTCCCCAGGTCTGGAAGGAGGAAGAGATTCACCAGTTTCTGGATCAACAATCTTTGCCTGGCAATTTGATATAAGCTTTCCTGTTGCTCCCGTAACTTCACTTTCTTTGGGCCCTACTGTTGAAAATATTCGGGCCGTTGTTTCTGTCAGCCCATATCCCTTCATGTCATTACCGTTAATTAACAGTTAACAACATGCTTAAACTACTGCTCCAGTAAGCTCTTGACAAAAACAAAATCAACAGCAACATTAAAGATTATGTATTCTCATTAACTATCCAATCCCTTCCTCATTCATGCAGATATACTATTCAAAATCCAAATAAAATATACAAAATTAGAATAATAATAACCTGGGCAATGGGTACATTGGGAAACCTTTCCTTGAACAGCTCAAGAACACTTTTCCTCAGAGGAGCTCCCCCACAGGCCACCGTTTCAAGGGAGCTCAAATCATAGCCGTCCATTACTCCAACATTTCTAACCATCGCCACTATCACCGGTGGTGCCAATGCCACGTCGCTCACCCTATACTCTTGAATCGCACCCAGCATCGTCCTTAAGCCAAACCTCCCCATGGACGCCAGCGTGCCCCCCATCGCTGCCAGCCTTAAGCAGTATACAAAACCGTACGCGTGGAAGTACGGCACTGTACACAAGGTGACAGAAGTGATCTTATTCTTCACGCCACGGGTCGCAATACTAGAAGCCAGCATGGATATGAAGTTCCGGTGTGTCAGCAACACTCCTTTGACTCTCCCTGTTGTCCCCGAGGAGTAGAGAATCCCTGCCGGGTCCGATTGATAAACTCTAACCCGTTCCAATCCATTAACTTTGCCTCGAGTCTGACTCGTTATAAGAGATTCAAACTCGGGCGAGTCGAGGAGGATCGTTATCTTAACCGTGTCAGGGATTTTGTGAGCAGTCTGTGACGTGACAAAAGCGATGACAGGTTTAGAGAGGTTGGTTTGGTGGAGAATCTCCGGTTCAGAGGCAAGTGGATTTGAAGGGGAGATAACAACGCCGAGAGAGAAGAGAGAGAGGTAGAGGATCGGAATGTGGATTGAGTTGGGAGAGATAATAAAAGCGGTGTCGCCTTTTCTTAGGCGAAAACGGCTGTGAAGAGAGGAGGCTAGGATTTCGGTAAAGTGAATGAGCTCAGGGAAGGAAATACGGTGTCCAGTGACAACGTCGAGAAGAGCGGTGGTTTGTGGGGGCGGAGGGGAATGTTGGAGGAAGGAGAAGGCGTATTGGGTGGTGGAAAGAGGAGAGGTGAGTGGAGGGAGTTGGAGGTGAGGTCTGAGGGAGTGGTAGGTTTTGGTTTTTGAGCAGAAACCGCTTTTTGGATCGATTAACATTGTTGGTTGATTCTCCATGTTCAGTGGAAGTGAGTGCTTGGTTTGGTTTGAGCCGTGGACTGAAGGAGGGTGAGGTGCATTGAAGTTAATGGTGGCCTTAAATATATTAACCAAGTAATCAATTACAGGGTACGATCGGTGAAAAACGAGGAGCAGCGAGTGGTCAAATCAAACAGAGTGAAATGAGTCATTGGATTTGACATTTTATGAGCTGCTTCATAGCTCATACTGCATTAAGCCATCGGGGATAATAAGGTTCTGTTTGGAAACCATTTAAAAATTGCTTTGAAAAAATTAGAAAATATATTTATTTTATTTTAATTGGTTTTTTTGGGTGTTTCATATTCTAATATCAAAAATAATATTCTTAATTCACTCTGCCAAAGACAAACGACATAGCCAACTTAAGAGCATCTTCACTGCCATAAAGTGTATCATGCGACTTTCCGTGGTTGTTATTTGAAAAAAATTAGGTTGTCTTCACGAAAAAAACCTAGACACTATGTTATCTTTAGCCTTTTCATTTGCAACAAACAACGTTGTTGTCAGAGAACGAAAGATTCAAATTCTCCACCTCGTTGCGAAAAAGAAAAGGCATTCAAACACGCCGTCTACGCAACGAAATCAATATGAATATTTCCAGCGAAAGGTGTAAACAGTTTTTATTTTATTTTCTATTTTTCCTTGTATTTGGATATCTCCATTGTACGATATGTACCACAAATTTTCAATTAGCTAGGGTACACATATCTCTACGAATATGTTGTTCTTGTAACCTTATTTTATCTCATTTGATTTTTTATTTTTTTTAGAGCAACTCCAACGAGAATAGCTATTTTGGAGAGCCAAATCTTTAAAATAATTTTTTGAATAGTATATATATTGTTTTTTTGTTGATGTGTGCTTCAATGATAAAAACCATTTTGGAGAGCTATTTTTTTATATTATTTTAAATATAGTGGAATTATTTTGTATGTAGTTTAATTATATCATTAATTATACAATTAATAGAAATAAGTTATATAATTAAATAATTGCTTTTAAAAAACCCTCCAACAAAACATATCTCTACGAATATGCTTTTCTTGTAACCTTATTTTATCTCATTTGATTTTTTATTTATTTTTTATTGGACCACGAGAACCAACAATCAAAATTTTAATTTTAATTTATTATTTGAAATTATAATTAAAATTGATTTTAAAATATTTTTTATTCAGAAATATATTAAAATAATTTTTTATTTTTTAAAAATTATTTTTGATATAACACATCAAAATAATTTAAAAAAACATCAAAAAATTTTATTTTATTTTTAAAAAAAATCAAATTCTTTCAAAACTTTTGAAACGCGGGCCTAAATTTGCTTAATTTAGCCTTCACCTAGATACACCAAAAATTTTCTTTTTTATTATTGAGAATATAAATCTGCCTTGGATATTAAGGAAAAGCAAAGTTAAAATAAACCCATAATTTGGACCCGCCATCCCGAGTCAGGAATCTTCTTTGATATTTGTTATTATTGTTTTTTATTTTTATTAAATGCATAATTTAAAATTATAGAGTACTAACAAGAAAAGGAGAAATTATACTAACAAATTATTTTGTTTTAATATAATTTAACTTATTACTCTTATAAATAAAAAAACCATTCTCATATAATTAAATTAATAAACAATTTAAGGGATCCTCATGGCATATTTTTATTTTAAGATTTATTGGTGCATTTAATAAGTGATTTATTTTATTATATCCACACATCAAATTCAACAATTTTTTTCCTTAACTAGAAAACATGTTGACAACATCTACAAGTTCTTTTTTTTACATTAATCTTCTTTTAAATATGATCTATAGTGGAAACTGGTTGATCACTGCAAGAATTGGTTTCAGTGCTTCTATGAAAATAAGGTTGAAATTGCTTTTCAAAATGTTTTTTCCTGGAAAATACATCAAAATAACTATTTTTATTAAAATTATTTTTAACATAAAAAAATAATAATTCAAAAACATATAAAACAATAATTTAAGTAAATAAAAATAAAAACACAGTAAAACTTAAATATCATATAGAGCTCGAGTAAAACGAGTAAGAACCATATTATTATTAGCTGGGACAAGAAGAAATGACAACACGAAAGAAACAGGGTAAAGATTGGTTGATAACAATGAGTCGGCAATTTACCATTAAAAGCCATTCCCAAAACAATTAATTTTTTTTATCAAAATTATTTTTTTATTTTTCAATTTTTTTAATACGCAAATATAAAAAAAATATCTTTTATAAAAAAAAAATAGATATATTTTCAAGTGAAAAACAGTTTTAAAAACATCCGGTATCACAAAATCAAATATCAAATACTCTAAACAGCTATTGGCAACTCCCAACAAGACCCTTTTCAGATAATAATAATAATAATAATAATAATAATAATAATAATAATAATAATAATAATAATAATAATGATAATAATAATAATAATAATAATAATAATAATAATAATAATAGTAGTAGTAGTAGTAATAGTAATAATAATAATTGAAGAGTTTTTAGGTTTTAAAGTCAGTGAAAAACTATCATATGTATAGCTGGAAAGACAGCAAAAAGAAGGATGTTTTGGTTTCTATCGTCTCATGTTCGAACATAAGAGGATTCAATCCAAGGAAAAACAGTGAGAAGTAGACGTGCAAAAAGGATTAAAAAAAAAGTACTATGTTGACTAACGGCTAAGTAGCAGCAAACCGTTACGGTTGAACTTTAAAAACGTTGTTTACACTACAAGAGCAGAATCTTGAAGACAATCAAATATAGAGCGAAAGGAAAACAATGAAATGCTTATTTGACCGTTAAAGTTGTCCCTCGACATTTATTTCTGACCATATACACATCCAATTGCCACCGTCTACATATAGATTAAATGGAGGCTCAGTTTAGTTTTAGTTTGGAGATATCATGCAATTTCTTCTAATCATTTAAATTTTACGCACATACATAAAGATATAAGCAATAGAAAACATACAATTAGCCTTATTTTACTTCTAAAGGCAATGAAAAAAAAAAACAACATACCACTGAAGGACTGAACTGCATCCTCAGATGCTAAACGCACCTTAACAAATCAAACCCCTTGGAGAATTGTATGGTTGGTTAGAAAATCCTTATGACGATCATCACATCTTTGTTGCCTGTGACATCTCAAACAATAGTAAAATGTTCCGCACGTCCACAAATAAAAAGTTGAAAACTACAACTAGTAGAATTTGAAGAGGCAGGGCAGCATGGCTTCTTAGGGTAGTGGTCCCATAATGAGATGTGGATGCTTTGAAGCCATACATTCTACCAGCTTCATCTATTACATGCATGCATCTATGCATGGATGACAATATAACTAGCTACTTCCACCACAAAACAGCACCAGTGAGCAAAGAAGACCACAAAAAACTCTCTAGGAAGAATCTTTTTTTTCTGTGTGTGCATGGATTGGTGGATGGATCCAGAGTTCAGCCGCAACAGCTGATAAAAACCAAATCAACAGGAACATACTTTTGTAGTTGACATTATGCAAAATCACTGGGCACGAAGATGCACTGTAATATGAAAGTTTTTTTTAGCTCTTTGCTTCTAAAGGTCACCAAAAGTTTCGAAAGTTTGGCAACAATAAAGAAAAACCAAACAAATACTTTATGTAACAGAAACACTGGCGCAGTATACACTCCCTGTTTGATCACAAGCTTCACATGGAATATTAGCTAAACCACTGGTCAGTTTCATAAACTTGAGCTGGACTAACAATTAAGAAGAACATAACGCAAGGAAGGATGAAAATCAGGGACCCTTTGAACAAACCATGCATATGAAAAGTACCACATCAGCTATTCAGTTAGTGAACCAAGATGACAAATCACTTGGTGTTGCAGTCGCTATTCGTAAGCAACAGATACTCCATAACCAATACGCATGAATGCAAATTCTGCATAAATTTACTTATATTAAAAATTCATCTAAAAGAGGCTTATGTGTTTACTTAAAAGAAGAAAAAAATACACAATCCCAAATGAGCTGGGACTCCTTACCTTCTGAACAAGCTTGCCAATTCTAATAACCATTTTTTTTTTAATTTAAGGTAAATGTGTACTTTGTCCCACAATATCAATTGCCAATCTTGAAGGTAGTAGAAATTGTATTGCACAAACATTGACAGTGCTAAAGGGTTTAGGATTTTGGTCGACTACGAATACTGATACCCAACAAAAGGATTGCACTTGATTTAAAATGACGTTAAATTTCTTCATGATAGCTAACGTCCAACAACCACCACATTATTCTACATAATTTCATATGAGGTACCATAATCTCAGACTGGCTTAATTCTTCCTCGTTGAATAAATCATCATGTGGTGACAATCATAAAATGTCCTAATAGAAGCTTTCATCTTATCTTGCCATATCTTGCCATAAATAAGTCAGCATAAATAGGATGTCATTTAAAAGTGGGAAACAACCCCTACATAGCTTGCAGTAATAAATGAAAGAATTTCCAAACATTGATGAAGTGCATTGCTAATTGATCAGAAATGCAACCCTGCCAAAGTTGCGCCCAAGTCCTTGCCTAAATGCCATATAGATAGAATTATAAGAGTACCCAGCACCAAAACATTAAAATAAAATCCAACCCAATTGAGAAATAGGCCCTAAGGATTAGAAGTGCCAAATCCTACTGAAGATTACCATCATAGGAACAAAACTAACAGAGAGCCGTGAGAATGAGATCGCCCGAGGTATATTGACATCTAAGGGAATCAAATATTAAGATCAATCAAATAAATCTGAGGTTTGCGTTGTACCTCTATTGAGCCTGAAGACAACTAATTGAAAGATCTATAAAATCCACAGCTAGTAACCTCCCCGACCTGCTAGCTTTGATACTGCAGTGACATCCACAGACAATGTCATAAAAACATTCTGATGGGTCAAATCCTCATCTTTCACATCGTCAAATGTAAAACAAGATGAAAGGCTACATATTTGCTCAAATTTTGATACTCAAGAATTTAAATTAAGAAACTTGATGGGGGAACAAGTAATAGCAGCATGAAAAACAATGAACTAAGACAAAATGACTGTTTGAATACACTATATGATATATTCATCAATTAGGGAGAAGCATATAAAAACAAATCAAACAATTGATATCTATTAACAAAGTGAATTCTGCAGGAACTATCAACTATCAATGAAAATCAAGGAGGTAGAGGGAAGAACTAATCATTGTTTTATGTGATGGCTTCACCCTTCCTCTGAAATTTGAAGTTAGTACCTATTGCTTAGGAAAACAACAAATCTTTTAGCGATTAAAAGACTATCAAACTAAAAACAACATTTTTTAAATTGTTTGAGAATCATCAATGAGTCATTGTCATTAGTCAACAAATTTTCAACTAATAACATATAAAAATAAGTTGCATCTTTTTGCTTGGGAAACAAGACTAGCAACAGTTGGGGAAGGATTAAGAGTAACCCACTGTAACTGCAACTGTCAGCAAGATAAGACAGAGGCTTGCACTACAGAACTCTTTCCTTAGACTAATGACAGTTGCTTTGTTTATTTTGTAGTTTCTCCTTTTTCTTCAAAAAGTAGAAGAGTTCTTGAAATTCTGCAGTTCACAGGGCCAAACTTGTGACTGAAAACCTAATATGCAATAGCATATTTATCTCAAGATAATATGGAGGTCATCCACAGGCAGCAATATTGAAGGGTTACAGCAAAACAAACTAAAGCAATACACAGACTAAGAATCAATTGTTTATGAGTTTTCACATTATGGATGAGAAGCACAATCCAGATTCTGGATAACATTCTGTAGATAATCAAATCAACAAATTACCTTTGACATTCTATGTTATTGCCTATTTCTTCGTCAATGAAAAGCTAAGAACATCTCCTGGACTTCACACCAACTGTTTCTTGCAAACACAATGTCAATATTAAAAAAAAAAAAAATAGAGAGAGATGGAGAAGAAAATAGAGCTGGTGGGGGGCAATAAATCAATATTGTTCTAATCACCCAAACCAAATTTAAATATAATGTTTACAATGTACCTATGACAATATGTTACATACATGGTTTCAGCTGGAACTGATATTTTAAAATTAAAAGTCATTGTGCCACACCTTGCGAGAAAAGCAGTGCCCCAGGCACATCTATATGCTAACAAAGCTGGAGAGCAGAGTTAACCTGAAACGTGACTGGTTGATGGCAGGAGGCAAATATTTTCTTCACCCAAATCATCACAGAGGCCTGCTAAAAAAGTACAAATGATCGTCTCAGAAAAAATGTTCGCAACTTCCTTTCAATGGATATCTCTCACCTCAACCTCGTCTTGTGACAGTAGCACGCAAAATGGAAGAATTAAGCTCAGAGCCAAGGTAAACCAACTAATCTCTCAGCCAAACAAACCACCAGTCCCTAACTCCCCCCCTTGTTGCAACTCCTTTCTCCGTTGCTCTTCTAAAGGATCTGGACTCTTCATTATTCTTCGGAGACGCCTAATTATTATAACAAGAAATAACTTAAATGAATAGAGAAATAAAATACAAAGACTGGATTGATAAATAAATACTCAACTGTTTCTCAATTAAGATACCTGTCTTGAGCATGCTGGGCAGGAAAAGTAGGCATAAAATCTTTAGACTTCGGAAGAGGAACTTCACGAAACCAGTCATGGTTAAGAGCAGCTTCAGCAGTAATCCGCTACAAAAAAAAAAATACAGCAAGCCTTATTAAGTGCCTGTTTGAGAGTATGGTTGCGATTGCTTTTGAAAGTGCTCTTCATTCAAAAATACATTAAAATTATTATTTTTTTATTTTTTAAAAATCATTTTTGACACCAGCACATCAAAATGATCTAAAAACACCAAATTTTATTAATTTAAACTTAAAAATAAAAATAAAAAAATTTCAAATTTTTTCAAAAGTACTTTTGAAAAGCACTCTCAAACACCCCCTAAGTCATTATAGCAATAAACTAAACTATTTAGGCCAAAAAAATAAAAGCAATCACCTAAGAGTAAAGCAAATCTACCTTCTCAGGATCATAGGTTAGAAGCTTGTTCAACAAATCAAATCCAGAATCAGAAAGCACCGGTGATCCAGTGAAGGATGTTGCTGGAAACTTCTTGTGGAGTAGGTTATACCTGAAAGGAACGTATCAGGTGGTTAATGAAAAAAAGAAATAATGACATGTAACAGAAAAGTATCACCAATGGAGGCCAGATAACCAGACCAGAATCACCCAGCTGGAAGCCTGGGAAAACAGCAGCAACATAAGAACAACTGCATATTATCATTAACTTGGAAAATAAGTTTATGCAAGATTAGACTTACTGATGCTTGACAAAATTGACCTTCACTCCAGGTAACTTGGAAAACCCAGGCCAGATTGTCTCATTTGGTGTACCAAGGATTCGGAAAATCTGCAATAATAAAGGGTCGTTGAGGAGTAATTAGAATGCTTGCTCACTAAGCAATGCAATGGAGGTTTTAGTGATCACAGGTAAGTAGAAACCAACAGAACAAGTCTACCTTGTATTATCTTTTTGGAAATTTAACTTACCTTGTCAAGTTGATCCACTTCTGTTTTGCCATTAAACAGAGGTTCCTTCGATAACAACTCAGCCATAATGCAGCCAAGTGACCACATGTCAATTGCTGTTGAATATTGTTTGGCTCCCAAAAGTAGTTCTGGTGCCCTGGATAAATGGGAGAGAACATCAAACACTTGACACCAAGGTGATGATGCATGTCTATATTATGTGTCGACATTAAAAGACATAGAAGCAGCAGCAGCCAAAAAGGGTCCTATTATAACTGGCTGCAGAGACAAGACAATCTACATGTTCAATGTCATATAATCAATAAAGTAACATCCACAAACAAACAAACCATCCTTCTATTATACATTTATGCATAGCTGTGGAGTTAACAGTACTAAAGGCAAATAGCACTATATATGACCAGTGTGAATAGAAAAACACGATTCAAACTGATAAAAAGTTGCTAATAGTGCCAATTTACAATCATCAATATCAGACACCACAAAAAAGTTCAACACCAAATGCACAGAAATACTTTGAAAATAGAGACGCCACAAGCCTCTTGCAAAAACAGTACGAGATCATTTGAAAATAATCCAGGTCTATAGAAACAAGAAAACACAGACAGGGTGTCTAGCACAGATAAAATAAACAAATAAAACGGCAAGGCAAAGACATTTACTATGTAGGTGGGAGTACTATATGTGAGTTCAGCTTACCTGTACCACAGGGTAACTACCAAATGAGTATATGGTTTCAATGGGCTCCCATATTGACGAGCCAGCCCAAAGTCACAGATCTTCAGCTCACCACGATTATTCAAAAGCAGATTTGACGTCTTTAGATCTCGATGAAGAACCCAATTATCATGAAGATACTTTGTACCCTCCAACAACTGGAGCATTAAGCATTTGACCTCACTCTGACTAAATGGTTGTCTCATAGACTCCATGAGTCCTTTAAGGTCATGTTCCATGTACTCCATCACCATAAAAATGCTATCGAGGTTACTTCCTACCACAACTTCTTTAACATCAACAATTGACGGATGATGAAAAGAAAGAAGAATGTTTATTTCCCTAAGAGAAGTCAGTGGAAAACCTTCTCGTTCTTTCTCCATCTTTACCTTCTTCAGCGCTACAATTTCCCCAGTTTTCTTGTCCCTAGCTCTATATACAACACCGTAAGTGCCTTCATCTATTTTATTCAATCTCTCAAACTCATCAACACTTCTACAGCCCTGAAGCATGTTTATACATCTTTGAGGTGGACCAGCAGGTTCTGGAGCTTCGCACGAATCATTTTCATCCTCATCCTCAGGATCTGTATCAGAATCATTTGTATCGTGATCCTCGTCAACCTCCATGTAGTCATCCCTCCCAGAATCATTACCAGGATAATCATCCCCACTTGAAGACCTGGCATGGGTGCCTCGCTCATCAGATTCTGGTGACCTCCCTCGAGCTGCTGCATCAGATCCTTCTCTTTTAAGATCCCCAGGATCAGACATCGATGACTTGTTGCGTACTCTGGAATCCAACGATTCCAAATGAGGCATCTTCTTCCTCCTTTTAGGAACTTCTTGGTCCTCCACGATTTCACCCTCATCAACAGGAGAATTGTTCCCATCTGCCCATCGTGAAGATGATATATTCCTCATTGGAACATAGTCTTCATCTTCTATGTGCCGTGCTTCTTGGTCATTACCCCATTGGTCCTCCACTGGTGAGGAAACCAGCTCTATACAAGACTCGGATGCAGAATTGCCAGTTGACCCTTTAACCACTGAACCCTTCAGTGAGAAAGCCAGCTCTACTGGAGAGTTAGATGCAGAATTGCCAACTGGCCCTTTAACCACTGAACCCTTCAGTGAGAAAGCCAACTCTGCTGGAGAGTTAGATGCAGAATTGTTAACTGACCCTTTAACCACCACACACGTCAACAGTGAAGAAGACTGTAAAGTCAGGTTTTGACTGCTTGTAACAGGAGATATCTCTACACCTCCATCAGGAATAACATTAGGTGATTTGCGGTATGCCTTAGGCAGGGGTGGCGGTGGAGGGAGGGCAGTCCCTGCAGGGGAACTCCAACTTTTTGATAAGTTACTGGCTGCTTTATCATCTCTATCCCAAACTACAGGAGAAAACTTCCTCTTCTTCTTCACTGGTGTTACTTTCAAAACCTCACTATCTTTATGAGCATGTGACTCAGGTTCAATGGCATCATCCGACCCACTCTCACTAGACAACTCACCTGGCTCCTTATCAGTGGCCCTGACAGAAAAGCCACACCTCCGTGGCCTCAGGGCAGTACTACTACCACTGCTTCCTGAATCACTCCTGCTGGAAGAGGACCGATACCCACCATTAGGCATGCCCATCTCCTTAATATCCTTCTGTCTAATCCTAGCTCTATCTCTTAAGTTACGAACTTGACCCCTATCATTTGCAGCATTGCCATTCTCAATTCTATCATATTTATCCTCGGAATAAGCAAAATCCTCCTTTAACAATTCAAAATCAGAGTCCCGGTCCTTGAATTCATTATCGTGATAACCCCCGTGTCTCCCAGCGGCCATATATCCAGATCTCGAAGCTTTACAATACAAAACCCTGTTTCCAATCCAACTACCTTTATTCTCGGCTAAAAAACCCTGACCCGGCCAGTTTTTTTCAAACTATCCCAAATTAACAAAAACTAAATTACCTAACCCTAAGGCAAGTAATTTGAAATCCCAAAGTAGCACGGACGCAGAGCATTAAAGAGGTAAAAAAACCTCAATTCGAATCCCCTAGAAATAACATATTAAGTTCCAAACTTGCTCGAAAATCAAAGGGATATAAAAGATAGAGATTCGAAACCCTAGAAATTAAGAGAGAGAGAGAAGAAGAGCGAACCAAATGATAAAATCTCGATCTCGAAGTGGAGATAGATCAGTTGGCAGCAGAGAAAGAAATGAACTAGGGTTTACTCGAAGGAGAAATGGAGGACGCCGCCGTTTCTGGTTATATGGATTATGGAGATAGAGGGTGAGAAGATGCAAAGTACCCTCCTCGATCGGAAAAAAGAAAGCCCGGGCGAGAATGCGAAAGAGTGTTTTTAAAGTCTTTATTTCTCTCGATTGTAATTTACATTTTAGACCTTAGTAGTTATTCAATATTATAATGCAGTCCCCGTAGTTGGAAATAAACCTAAACTTATTTATCAATTTCATCTTTTTTTTTAAAATAATATCTTTATATTTTTATCGATCAATCGAGTTATCTTTGAATTTACAGGCTAACTAGATTATGCTAAAAAAGTTTGCATGTTTTAATTTTAAATTTAATCTAATTAAAAAAATTGGTTTGTGATGAGTTTTTCTTTTATCAATTCTATTAATTTTATTCTCAATTCCATTCTAAAACTTTTTTTATTAACCAAATTATCTTTGAACCGTCAAATATAACTAGATTATATTACATGAACTCTCGTGCCATTTAATTTTAAAACTAAGTTACGCAAGTGATAAGAACTTGTTTGTAAGTATGGTTGAGGTTATTTTTTATTTAGAAATATATTAAAACGATACTTTTTATTTTTAAAAAATTATTTTGATATCAGCATATTAAAATAGTCTAAAAATACTAAAAAATTAATTTAAAACAAAAAATAAAAATAAAAAATTTATAATTTTTTAAAAATATTTTTAAAATATAATACAAAACAATTACAAGATAAATTAGATTTTAAGTTTTCAACCACGGGATTTTTTTGCTATGGTAGAAATATATGTACTCAGCCCGCAGCGCTGAGCTTGCATAGTCTGACAATTATATATGAAATAATTAAAAAGCGATGTCTCCGATGAAAAAATTCGTGTCTGCCCGTTTACCATGTTGGAATTTGAAAGGATGGAATGGCGGTGGGGTTGTGAAAAGTTTCGCGGGGATTAATAGTTTAGGGCAAAGTTGTAAAATCCGTTCCGGCCCCGTTCCGGTTTTTTGTTTGGAACGGAACGTTCTGATTTCGGTGCATTCCGACGTTCCGTTCCGGTTTTGTACTGTTCATATTTATTTAATTATATATATATATAAAATAAAATATTAATTTAACAAGTATAATTTAAATTCAAGATAAATGAACTTTAAATTATACAATACAAACATAATCTCAAAATTAGAAACATCTCTAAAATTTCAAAATATTATGAAAGTAAAATGTTCTAAAATAAAAGAAATATAAATCAAACATCTTCTACATCATTAATATAAAAATATTAGAATTTCTTATTATGCATCCCAAAAAAAATAGTAAATACCATAGTAAGATAATTACAAAGAGAATAGTACTGAAAATCATATGTTCAAAAAGAAAAGAAAAAAACAGATTTTGAAAAAAAAAAATAAGTAAAATTCGGAACATAATATGATATAAATAAAAAATCATAAAATCGTAAGTAAAATATTTCTGAATACAATACAACATAATTATGGCTATAAAACTTTATTAGTTAAGGTTCTTATATAATTCAAAATAATTTATATTTTATTATTTTATTTTATTATTTTTTTAAATATATACACACCAGGCACTCCCACTGGACAAGTGATTTGTCCGATGTGGGACAATGCAATTTGTCCCACATCGGACAAATAGCCTTTACACCCAACTTTGTTCACTTTAATACTCTTCAGTTCAGCGTGTATTTCTAGTCCATCAGGCAAGGCTCAAATTTTATCTAAGTTGATTTATCCCACATCGGGTAAATAACTGAGAAGTCTAAAGATTTTGTGTATAAATAAAATATTTGGATTGGGTGAATGGTCAAGATCGGTGTTGTCCATTTAAGTTGGATGGGTGATGTCCATTTAAGTTGGATGTGTGCCGATCTGCTCTTCATCCCGGAACGGAACGCCCGGAGTGGAACCGAGGCGTTCCGGCCGGAATTGGACCGGAATTTCCAGAACTGACCGGATTTAAAACCGGGACAAAAATGATACCGTTTTGTCCCGGTTTTATGAACGGAACGGAGTGTCTCGACCGTTTCGGCCGGAACGGAACGGATTTAATAACTTTGGTTTAGGGTTTGACGGCATAAATTGAAAAGTTGACGTGTCCAATTTTCACGGGTGGATGCATGGTGTTTATTGTGGGCCCTGTCGCACCAAATCAAGTCTAATTGTTCTCCAGCAAGTTCCAAATTTGAAGTTTACCGAGCATAATCATAATGGTTGTTAAGTATAGCGAGTTAATTTCACAGACACAACAATAATTTTGGGTGCTGCGATGAATTATTTTATTTTTTACTATAAAAAAAAATGATAGTCTTGTTCTTGGAAGTGCTTTGCTATTTTTTACTGGTTTTTTTCTTTTTTTTTATAAATTTATAAACAATAAAAATACTTCTTAGGATTAAAAATAAAAAGATTAAAAATAAAAAGATATTAGGTTGTTAGATAAGGATTTTTTTTTTATCTTCTTAATGTTTTGAACATGTCATCTCAATTAATTTAGCAACTTAACATTTATGGAACAATAATATTTTTCCTGTGCAAAAACAATGTTTATAAGTTTTGTTATTTTTTCCACACTTAAACAACAAAGTTTTATCAACAAAATCTACATTTTAACCGTTAACTTATCTCTCTAGCACAAAGGTTTTATTGACATAATAACCATATTTTAAAAAAAAATGCAACATCAAGCAAAAAAAAGTTGATATTTGCAATAGATAATATTTTCATAAAAGCACAATTCTTTTGTTTATAAAATTATTTACAATAATCTCCTTGTAGTGTTAAATCACTTACATTTACTTTCAGGCTTTTTTTCTACTTTTCTAGCGTCCTTCGTTTTTCTTCATTTCATCACTAACAATATCGATTATATTCTCATTGGCAAGACTTCCCAATGAACAAAATCATGAAATCATTTTTGCTCATTTTGCATGCTTTTATGCGTTGTTCCGATATTACTTTCCTCTCTTGAAGAGCAATGTTACTCTACAACATTGTTATGACATTGATTTGTTGTAATACATTAATCTATTTTTTTTTGAGCTCCTGAATTAGTAAACCATTCCATTTTCTCTTTTGGATTTAAAGTATGATCAATGAAACATTATAATCGTTCTAATTACATAAATGTTTTCTCGTATAATAACTATGCACTTATAAGATTTTGGTCTCAATTTGTTTCATTGATAATACCTTAGCTCTCACGTTACCAACAAAGCTTTTTTACGTCGATGTTACTTTGTGTTTCTTCATAACTTTAAGAAATTGAATACAAAACCCTGCCGCAACGTGCAAGCAATGCATCTCATGTGCGCGCGCGCGTGTCTATAGGCAAAATATCATAATTACCCATTTGCTCTCTCATATCTGTATCTTCATCCTCGTGTTAAAATATCTCTTGTGTACTCTACTACTCTTACCAATCATTTTTTGAGAAAAAGTATATAGATTCATAAAACAAAACTCTATATTTAATAGTTCTATATGCTAGTTTACATAAATGAACTACATTTCACTTGAATAAAAAAAATAACATAACAAAAATAAAAGTGCAGGTTAGAAGGGACTATTTAACATTATTATTTAACTTAATTTAACGAGTCGAACTTGAAATATTATCATATGACTTATTTTCTATCTAAGTTTTGAAATGAAATTATAAACAAGTTGTACCAACATTACTTAATTAACATAATAAGTCCAAAAATAATTTCAATAAAAGTGACCCAACATGATTTGGCTTTAAAGAAAAATCATATGATTTTTTTGTAATATTGAGATGTCGACATGTTAAATTAATCTAAATTTCTTGACTTAACCCACTAAATCCACAATCTAGGTGATGGACTCCTTTGGGTTTAAGACCTTTATTTTTCAAAAGTATTATTATTAATTATATGATAAAAAAATAATTTTTTGTAGAGTCGAACATTGACTAAATTTTAGGATATTTGTATTGAAATCATGACAACCTCTAAGAAAGCAAATCAAAATAATTAATGAATATAAATTTAAACTCAAGCAATACTGAAAAGAATGAAAACAAAAAAAAAGATGGAAAAATGAAAAGGAAAGAGGTCACTATTTAAGTAAAACAATGAAATAGGTTGTTAGTTAGCATCTCGACTCTTTTAGATGTATTAGACAATGCTAGTTTATATGCTAGTTTTTTTTTTTTTTTTTACTTTTTTGTTTGTTTGCTTAAAAATAGTTCATTATAATTTTGAAGGTATCCAATTTTTCCCACTTGTAAAATATTTTACATGCACTACAAATATTCCAAATCTAAATAAAATTATGGTTATTAAACACAATTTAGGGTTAATTTGACAAAGTTGTCAACTCAAGAAAATAAAATAAAAATTATATTTGAGATTTTAATAGTTTACATGGAAAAGTATTAAAACAATGCACAGGAATACAAGCTATAAAAAAATGAGATATGAAGTGTGGTATAATTATATTACATTAAAAAAATTAAAAAAATAATTCATAAGAGTATAAGCTATGAAAAAAAAGTTATGAAGTGTGGAATAGTTGTTTTATATCGAAAAATCAAGAAATAATCCATAAAAACTATAAAGAATAAAATGTAAAATATAGAGTGTAGTTTACCTCATATTAGATAATTAGTTAATAAATAATCAATGTGAAATAAGTTATATATAGTTATGACATTTAAAAAAAAACAATTCATATGGACTTAGATTATAAAAAAACAAGGCCATGTATTCATAAATTATTTTTTTTGTTTTTTGAATTTATTAAAAAGAATAAAATTAAAGAAAATATCATCCAAGTTACATAAAGTCATCATAACTTGATCACATCAATTGCATCTTTATATTCGTTTTATTTGAAATCTAGCCAATAAAAGAGATAATCTGATTCAAGATGTGCATCCCTTATAAGAGCCTTAGATAACTAGAGTTTTATTCACTCACCTGAACCCACGGAATACACTTTTCAAGAGATGAAGTTTTCTCGCATCCAAAAAAAGTAATCATACGAATAAAACTTTGCGATAGTGATTCTTAATTTTTCCAATAAAAAACAAATAACAATGTTAGAGGCTAAAAAATATTACCAAACACACAATAAAGTTTTATTCTAAAAAAATAAAAAAGAAGATAGATAGCAGTTTTTCACATGCATTGTTACGATAATATAAAAAATATAATAAAACTCGAAATTATAACTTATTAGTCATTTATTTTAAAAATGAACTTATTAATTTATACTCTTATTTATTATTATTTTTTTATCCTGAACATGCCAATTATTTGATGCAATTAGGATCCTGCTCCATCACCTTTTCAAAACCCGTCTCTATCCATTGATCATGGGCCAGGACAAAGGAAGCAGAGAAGAGCATGCAGCTCACCACTGCTCTGCATCTCACCTCCCATCCTTCCTTGACGTAAATCATAAAACTAAAGATTTATTACTAACAGACAAGACTGCTGGGCTGCACGCACCGTGTTGCAGTGATTTTTTTGGCACTCGAAGAAAATTTTTAAGAATCTTGAAGGATATGTCAAAAATGTTATTCTCAAAACCAATTTATCTTTGCTGAAAAGATCGTCGGGTATGAAACTCAAGAGAAGAAGCTGCGAATTGAATTCATGACAAGAATGTGACGTTCATCATCGTCGTCTTCTTCAAACAATTTCCTCCGATCCTGATACTCAGCTAGACGCCAATGGAATCTTATAAAGGTGAAGGGGGATTGGTGACAGAAAGCTTGTTAAATTGAAAGGAGCAGAAAAGGGACCCTGCAGCCTTTGCTTTAAGCTCAAAGCAGACCAGCTGTGGAAGCAAATTTAAGAAAAACAACCTGAACTATTCAATCAACTATTATCTTCAGCTTTTCCAATCACTAAACAAATAATTATTGTAAAGAAGGATCACTCCAAGAGGGCAGTTCAATTCTTTCTTTCTTTTTTATCAGAGGAACTAGGCCTTATGAATGCAATTGCAGGATTTGACAAATAAAATGATTCCACAGGTTCAGATATGTATGTCAGAAACTGAGATGAGAGTGGTTCACCGGCAGATGTTACATGTAAACACAGTGCCGTGTAGCTACCAGCACAGGGAAGGCAATTTGAGGGAGAATGAAGAGGGCAAGTGCCCGGTCCTCCTTATATAATCTGCCGTTTCAGAAGTCTTAACGGCTTTCTCATTCAGTGTGGCCTCTGCATTTGAACGCTTCTCCTCAGCTATTCTCTTAGTCGAGGCCAGCTTGTTTGCCAATCGTTCCTGTGCTCGAGCTTTCAGCCTCTCAGCCTTCACCTATATATAAAGATTATGAACCAGTAAGCAGACAATCCAGATTATAGAGATGAAACTGGAGCTGTACTTAGGTTATTTCGCTCAGGGGGCAATGGAGATATTCATCATTTCGTGGCAACATGAACCTAGGCCATGATAATTGAGATGTATGCTGATGTAGGGTTTGTCAAGAACATCTCACCTAAAAACTCAAGCCCAGAATATGATTTATATTATTTTCTAACACATCTCTTTAAGGAAAAGCCTTTTGAGCTTGAAAATTGCACACAAATCCACTCTACCTTATGCTTGATTTTTATTAAATAGAATGAGGGTCTTGATTTTTATTAAATAGAATGAGGGTGGTGAGATTCGAACTCGTGACTGCTGCAACAAGACTCTAATACCATATCAAGAAACATCTCATCTAAAAGCTTAAGCTATTAGGTGAGACCCTAAAATATAATTTATATTATTCTCTATCAGGTTCTTGGTATGAAGAATAACAAAACTATATAAAGCTATTGATGCAGCTGGACTTAGGTTAACTAGGACGTGTAATCAACTAAACCCTAATTTCTTGCATTTGGGATGTGTAGGAAGTCTTTTGTTGACAAATTGGCCAATTGTTGGTCTTCATTTCTTCAAGCAAGATGGCAACAGGGGCGACTCAACTTCTTGGGACCCTACTTTTGTTAAAAATGTTTAAGTACAAACAAAACATTTCAACAGATAAAAAAGAGTAATTCTGTATTGAATGGATTGGTAACCATACCTCCATTTTCCTCATTTCCATTTCTGCTTTCCTCTTCTCATGATTTTCCCAGGCTTGGATCTTCACCTCTTCACGCTTATACCTACATGTTACAGAACGAATGACCAATCTTAAGTACATGAAACTCGGATATAGAAATATCGAATTAATCAGATTAAGAGAATGAGCAGAGGGAAAAGTCACAGTGGATCGATCACCTTGCCATGTATTTGGCTCGCTTTGCATCATCCCAAGCCATTGCTCTTGTTTCGAGAGCATTTATCTTTCTTGCCTGATCCGAGTCCATATTCTCGGGTATCGTAGACCGATTAAATTCTTGTCCACAGTGCTGCCCTGTTACACTAACCCCTCTGGGAGCAGAACTGGCCTCACCTCTGCTCTCAGTCATTGCCAAACCTGTTTGGTATCCTTCATTGCCCTGCAACCCATTCAGGCCCCTCACTGGGGTGGAAGATCCTGACGATACAGGGCTCCTCGCCGCCGGTGTTGTGGCTCTAATCGGTGTTGTTGTTCTTGAAGGCTCTTGGCTAGCAATGGGGGTCATCTCAGTCCCCATGTCCCTAACACAGATTGATCTAACAGCACTCATTGTTGGGTTCTGCTCAGATTTATTAACTCTCCACACTGACCCATCATAATCTACCTTCTTTGTCTCTACTTCATATTGATTAGTCATTGAAATAGAGCACCCGTTTGCCTCTTCTCCTCCAACTTCATCTTCTCCACTTGAATAGTCATGTTCCATTTGAGGAACTGGAGCTATGAGCCTCCTATCGTCGGCATTTGAGTTTCGTGGCTCGCTTTCTTTTCTATCTCCTCCCCCTCCTCTTGACAATCCCACTAACCATTTCTGTGCATCATCCCATTTGGACGGTGTTGGTTTCCCTAGAGCTGTTCGGTGATGACCACCGCGAGCAGTAGCTCTATTGCCTATATGAAACTCAAAGCTACTTGCGTTACTACTGGAAATCTCCTGAGTTGGTCCATGGTGGTAACACCCTTTATCCTCTACAGATCTCATTCTCTCAACAAATCTTCTCACTCTTACAGTCACTCGCAAGGACAAGCAAAAATATGAATCGTGGCCACTAAAAAGCACAGAAATCCCACTTAACTTGCTATGTGATTCATGAAGTCTAATTCATATCTTTTTGAAGAGTAGATCCTTAGTCAGCAAAATGGTCCAGATCCTCATTGGAGATGTAAAACCGTTGGCTGCATTAGATCTCTCTGTACAGCAAGTGAACTGAAGAAGTATTATTTGCTTGACACTAGCTAATCCAAAGATTGATAAATAGATTTTTCAGTAATTAAAACACAAAAGACATCGAATCTAGCCACCCACTCTGTGCTGAAAACACACGGTCTCCTTTTGCAAGTGATTCACATATCCAAATGGATGACTACTTCCCCATATAAACCTCTATCTGTAATCAGCAACCCATGAGAGAGATCGAGAGATTGAGCGAGAGAACGGAGAAGCTAATAATAATGGTGGCCTGTAAAATCCTACAAGCGGAAAGTATGTAGAAGTGGCGGTGCACTTCAATGTTTAGTGTGTCTAGCTGATATCAGAAACTATCAGAGCCTGATAATTGTCGAGAGCCACCAAAAAGATGGAGGGGAGAATGTATTTTGGTCATGCAAAAACAGCAGGAAAACCAGAGATGGGCTGGATTTTGCAGGGAAAGAAAAGCACATCTGCAGGGAATAATACCTTGAAAGTTGAAACCATGAATTTTTGAGACCAGCAGAGTCTCATTCATGAAAAGTTCAGATCCAGTGTACACTAAAAAAATAATATACAAATTCACCTGCACGGTTGAAACTCAAAATGCATGGCGGTAATGGTAAAAAAAGGTTAACTACAAAGAGGTTTCCAGCCGTTTAATCACATCTCAAACCAGTCCTCTAACTACAAAAACTAGCATGTTATATAAATTCCTGAAGAAATTAACGCAGAATTCCAACGTATCAGTCAGCATATCGCACACGCAGGTTTCAGGTCAACGCAGATGTCCATACATCTATGATCCATGAACAAGGAATAGATTTGTTGGACTAACATGAATAACCAGCAAGGACTAACATGAACAACCAGAAAGAGTTGGGGGTGTTATTTAGAGTCTTTGACAATTAGGGGACTGGCAGGGGTAATCCAAAGGGAAAGATCGTAATCTACACTGTCTCATGCAAATAACCAATGCATTGATTGCTGTGTACACTTTGTTAGTAGTGAGGGAGTGCTGCTTTAAAATACGGTTGTCCTCTAACGGTAACTGGGATGGAGTTGGGGGCGTGCTGGGACACGTGGACAGCAGAGATTTGACTAAAGTTGCCAGCTGATGACGAGGATGGTGTCGGGCTCTAAGATTGAGAATGTGGGTTTTCTGACTTGTTCACGTGACTATAATGGGCTGGGTCTGTGGGGTACAGTTTCTGAGTTAATGAAATATGAATTGACTGTTCTTTTTTTTATTATTATTATTATTGTCTGTAATTGTGCACAGTTTGACCAGAGCACGGAACTAAATATCTACTCTAAAAATTTAAAATTAAAAAAATTATTTTTTATGTGATCTCATATTCAAGTAATGCTAATATAATAGTTAATTTCAGAATTTATAAAATTAATTGAGATACGCACAAGTAAGTTGACACCGACATCGACGTTAATAAAAAAATATTATATTTTTCTTGTTAGAATATTTTTATTTTTAATATTGACACAGTAAAAAAATAAATATTGATTTATTTGAGTTTTTCTTGTTACAATATTTTTAATATATATATATTAATATTAACACATTAAAAAAATCATTTTTTTTTCTTTCAAGTGATACCAAGATCATTTTTAGATCAATCCTTAAATTTAATGTAACAATTTCGATTCTTAATATTAATTTAGCTAAAGACATATTACTCATACTAAAACTAAAAGATTCATAATTTAACTTAGAGGATGCTAGATATAATAGCAATAATTATTTTTTAAAATATTTCTGAAACATATTAAAATAATAAAAAATATTTAAAGATAATTTTAATATATATTTTTATGAAATTCAGATTCCAAACACTTTTAAAATTGAAGCACTTATAATAAGAAATATTAGCATCCATCAAACAGATCCATCGTATTCTACAAAAAGTATTTTGTATTTTTTATTTGTCTGATTGCAAAAGAAAGATTCGAACTTTAAGATTTATGAATAGAAGTCGTAAAAGGAGGACGAAGTTTCCAACTCATGTTGTGTTCTTGTTATCATGATGTTATGAGTTATTTAGCTTATTTATATTACAAATATATTGTTTTTTAAGATATTTTTTATTTAAAATTATATTAAATAATATTTTTTTATTAAAAAAATTATTTTTGACATTGTTACATATAAAAAATTTAAAAGTATTAAAAATAATTTAAAAATAAAATAAAATAATTCTTTTTAAAACATAATAAAAAATGATTATTGTGACAGGGATATGGAAAAAAAAATGAAAATAATTTAGAAGCGGTTTGGGAGGGCGGTTGTATCGTTGTTTTCTCAAAATTTGAATTTTTTTTTTATTTTAAATGAATTTATTTTGATATTTTTAAATTATTTTGATATTTGATGTCAAAAATAATTTTTAAAAAATAAAAAAAATATCATTTTAATATATTTTAAATAAAAATTATTTTTTAAAATAACCTCAATCGAACTTCCAAATATACTTAAGCGTGGACCATGTCTTTGTGATTGTGTCAAGGGACCACATGGGATGTCCTGGGCCTACAAAAGGGTGGTCTTGTCAGATCCTTATTAGGAGTTCCAGTTTTATGGGTCATTCTAAATGGGCTTCGCAAACCGAGCCCAAATAATTATATATATATTTTTTTAAATATGATAATTGTTGGCCCATCAAGTAGTGACGGTAGCCTGAAGTAGTAAGAGCTTGTTATCAATGTTGGTGCTGTAGAACTAGGCGATTAGTTTCTGTGGTGGTAATATTTAGGGTGTACCTTCTTCATGCCGGCAATACTTTGAAATGTTCATCTTGTAGACATGCAAAAACTTCATCTTCAAATTGGTTGGTCAGGAGTTTTCAGACATTGATTTAGTTGACATAAAGCCATGGATGATGCATCCTGAAGATGCAGGAAATTTTGCGAGTTGCGACAATCGAATAATACTTGCTGGGGATGCAGCTGATCGACCCCCCCACAGCTGTTGGTTTTCGCGAGTTCCACTGTTTTGTGAAGTACACAAATTCAAGTTTGTTTTTCACCCCGTAGCTTATGATAATAATAGCACTTGGTTGGTTAGCAGAAAGTTGAATCTAAACCTCTCCCTCCTGACACTCTGATGATTGGGAAGGATTAGTTGTAATAATTTCTGTGATATATGTCGTGCTAGTAGTGATCGGGAATTTGTGAGGTACGTTTTGTGGACAGGCACCAGTTTTTGTGCTCTAACATTCAGATAATCTATTCTTCAATGCAGGATTGAATACTGGCGTTCAGGATGTTCATAATCTTGACTGGAAAATTGCTGCTCTAATAAAGGGTATTGCCACCATCTTTGATTCTCCTTACTTAAAGCCAATATTGCTTTTGTCTTTCTACTTCTTGTTTATTCTATACTTGGAAGGATCCTTGACCTTCATTTTTCTTCTCTCTCAGATTACAAAGTTTAATACAGCACTTAGCATTCAAAACTTCAGATCAGCCATGGCAGTTCCTGCTGCACCTGTCTTGATCCAATAGTTGCAAATCCAGGTACCAGAACAGTTTTTTTTTCCTTTTTTCATGCTTGGCATATTAGCAGTAGCGTTCAGTCATTTTGATGAGTGTAATGAAAAATAATTCAATGTCTTTTTATTTTTTACGTGATTGACCTGATTTATTTTCCTTCCTTTTTTATTTTGCCTCAGCTCTCAGCAGAAAAGAAAATCGTGCTCATTGGTGACATGTTGCTCCTTTTTTTCCCGTACCTGTTTCTGGTTTTGCAGTGCATCGAATCATTACTGACGGGGCTGGTTTCGTTTTTCCATCTGGATTTCAGAGGGAAATCTTGGACGGAATTTTCACAAATAGGTCGTGTGCAGCTTTCAGAATCCTTCTAAATGAGAAAAAACAACTTGTGTCTTCAAGGCTTGCGACAACTAAGGCGTTTATTTGAAGAGGGAAAGAGCCTTGAGCGGCACTTTCCTGCTGAGGATCTTGACTTCAGGTATCTCCCATAAATCATCATATTGCTAGTGAAATCTGGATGTAGATGTGCATCGCAGCTACTTCTGCTCAATCATATGATCTTTCTTTAAATGCATTTGAGAATTTCTAAGGTTTTCCGAGTCAAAGAAATTCCTAGATTCATCGCTTATCACTAAGTTTCTCCTCTTTAACATCCCACCAATTTTAAACACAATTAATGGATGTTCATTATTTGATGTCATTGTTCTGTATGGTGAACTTGAAAGATTGATAGTTAGATCACCTTTCTTATCCCTTGGCTAGTATACATGACAGTTGATGTAGGCAGAACACTGACAAGCAATTCTTACTTTTCAAAAACTCGAAATTCTTGACTTCTTGATCTTGTTCCATTACAGGAGAAAATATATTTATTCACTCAAATCATCTATTTTACTTCTTTTTTTTTATACCTGTCCGAGTTTAGGTACCTTGAAGGAGCACTTGTTCCAGACAGTGATGGTGCTCCAGAACCACTTAGTGGTCGTCGGAGGGACATAGGATTTCTGTGCAAGAGGGATGAAATCTGTTCCTAAGGAGCTGGTATAGGGCTTGCGATAGCGTGCACTCTTTGTAAGAGCCTGAAACAGCCGGAGTTTTACTCGTTACTCATAAATGTGTTTTCCAGGATAAGTTTCCTCGCATCCAAAAAATAAATAAAAAGGGATGAAATCCTCCACCTGAAACCACGGTTGCACCGCTGCTGTGTGTTTTTTGAATTGGAATGCCATATTGTGATCTCCTCTTCATTATGGGGAAATATTTTGGCCAACTGAGGAGAGATTGGTTGTCTGCAGAATTTCCCATGCCACAAACAGAGCTCTCATGGATGCCAGAGCCCCAGAATATTGCCTGGTTAGGTGCGAGTATTTCAGGGCTTCATCTCTAATAAAACATTGTTCTAAGCGTGAATACTATTTTTTCCTTTCAGATTGAAGGCCTGAGACAAATATAGCAGTGGACAGGAGTTCGGAAGAATGCCTGCCATGCCTCTGAGTTGACGACGATGGGAAAAATCTGCAGTACATTCAGATCTTCGAATCAATAATCTTCTGACACCGTGAGTGATTAATTAATTTATTTTCTTAATCTTCCTCATAATTAGTTGGATAGCTGATATCTATTCTTGAAAAAGAAAGTATTGTCAGAGCTAAGGATAACTCAGACCTCCTCTGTTCCCTAAATCTTCACCATCATATCTCTTGAAGCATACCTTCCAAACACTGAATAATCTGATAAAATAATGGTTATTCCTGATACAACTACAAAGATACATCAATAATTATCAGTTAATTAATTAATTAATTAACAAACACTAAATGAAGTTCGATGGTAGTTGTCGGAGAGTTTCAATGTTATCTAAGAAAATATATCTAAGTTGAGAAAAACAGATCTAACTGGTTTGGTTTTAGATTCTTTGATTAATTTTGAGAATTTGGGTTGACAAATAATGTCATAGGCTAAAAGAAAATATAAATAACATGTTTGACGAGTTAGGTCATAGTGCTATTGTTATTATTATTATTATTATTATTAGATTTTTTTTAAAAAAAAAATTGTACAAAAGAAATTCTCATGTGTTTTATTGTTATATAATTAAATAAAAAATAATATTTGGAATAAAAAAATTACTGAATTCAATAAAGTGCATAAATTGCATTGTGAATTACTTAGATTTTATTTTATGAAGTGCATCTTTTTACCCAATTTTTCATTTTTTGCAAGATTATCCTCACCTCAGATAGTCAGTGCGGGTGTAGTTCCTGTAAAATTGCTGCAAGAACTATATACCGGTAAAAATAATGGGATGCGTTCAACATGCATGATAATTACATCAGATTCTGCAACTAGAATGAATATAATGAAAGAACAACTACGCTTCATTTGACACAACACAGATCTCAAGTTCTCAGCATTTGAGCTTTGAAGCACCACTACGATTACAGTTTCTGTCCTTTTGAGTGATCTGAACTTGAGAATCAGCCATGGTCTCGTCGGGTATCAGCTTCGACTAGCTGCCAGGATCGTGATCAAATGGCCAATAACTGCTGTGACAAGACCAAGCAAACCTCCGGCAATAACCTGTCATAAGAAAAACATTGTCAGACATTGGCACATTGACAGCTTCCTGCGATCGATGTTTCTTAGAAACAGAAACTGTAACCTGAGGTGGGGTGTGCCCAAGAAGTTCACGCAGCGGTGTGCTCTCAGAAAGAGGATGCTCCGCAGGGAGTTCATACAGGATTTGATTGAGGACCTGAAGAAAAGAAATCCTGTCTGAATACATGAAACGAGGAAACAAAGCGCCGGAGTTTCAAATGGACAGAAAAGAATCAAACCTCTGCTTGGCGCCCAGCCTGTAGTCTTACACCTGTTGCATCGTACATCACCTGCCACCAAAATCCTTGTAAATTATATCCAGCAAGTATTCATCCACGATGAGCAAAACCATGAAGGAGAGGGATTGGGGGGGGGGGAACCATACAACGCATGCTAATATCAATGCAATCGAAAACAATGATCCTCCAAAGCCCTCTTGGAATCCAACGGCCATGGCAAGAGCAGCAACTGTAGCGGAATGTGAGGATGGCATTCCACCAGATCCAACTAGTTGCTTGAGATCCCATCGTCTTTCCTTGAACCTGCAAATCTAGGTATGCTTAAGGCTCTTAGGGGGGACTAATCAGCGTAAAAGCATTTTTCTATACAAAGCATTCCACAATTTTCGTAATTTATCACTTTCCCTCGATTGAATTTCGCAATCAAAGACGACCCAACCCTTATATATATATATATTTTGATATTTAGAGAAAAATGGATGGGGAAAAAGATAGTGTAATCGGCACTCTACGTCAAAGACATTAGCTGAGAGAATCGAAACTCATTACAAGATTATCGAAAACAAGTACGTACCAGGAGGTGAAAAACTTGATAGATTGGGCAATAGCGAAGGCGAGAAAAGCAGAGATCAGTGGATAATTCGTCAATATTGACGACGATAAAGAAGCCCCCGAATTTTGGATCGTCGTCGTCGAGGACCCGGTCGCCATCTCAACCATGATCCTTGAATCTCTCTCTCTCTCTCTTTATTTTTTCAGAAAGGAAATTAGAAGACGAGCCTGATTTCTTGGAGGGAGAGAAGAGAGGGAGTTTGATTTCTTGTTAAGACAGAGCATAACCTCTTGGAAGAAACTAAGGCAGCTTGGCTTTGCTGCTTCCTTTCTTATGCTATCAACTAGCGGTCTTCGTTTTCTTCTTCTTACTCTCTCTCTCCTAACTTAACTGAATATGCCTCTCCTTCAGGTGGTATCTCGAATATACCCTCAGAAGTATACCTTCTTTTTTTTGTGCTTTGACTTTTGGAATTTTCTATGGTGTTTTTATTTATTTACAATCATCTTTATGCCAGGAAGTTTGATTGAAGATTCCGCAACTTATTAGCACTGTCAAGAATACACTAAAAAACCAGAGATAGAATTTTACAGGCATTGAAATTTAGGATGATAAATTAATGTAAGATAATTTCAGCATTAAATTAAAAAAATGGCATTGAAATTCAATCGAGCAAAGTCAATGTAAAAATTGAAAAAGAATAGTATCCTCTAGTCATAACCAGTGCATTTACAGCTCTATTTTACAGAAAATGGAAACATATGTTTTACTTTTCAATAATGGCTGCAGACAGTGCTAAAATCTCCTTGGGACTTTAGGGCACCGAGACTCTCCTAGTTTGAGCCCACCCAAATATCCATCCTGCCATTCAACCCCATTGAAGGAAACATACACAGTGGCCAGCTTTCCTGTACCCTGCAGCCAGAATGTTTGAAAATGCATGGAGTGATGATTCAGCACAGGTAGGTCCTTCACATTCCACTTCATGGATTGCATCTATACGATCACTTGTGTAGTTAGCACCCCAAACTAAAAGATAACGTGGTCACGCTCAGCAGTCCCCAAATGAACTCTAGTCTCTAGCCAGTTTCTCAAAATCCTTTCCCTTTGACAAGTTCCTAGACTCGAGCAAACAGAAAAAATTAGGCCGCGCACAATGTTCACTGTTGTTGATAGTAGACTATCCAAACCAGTATTAAGATGTCTATGACATTATTGATTTGCCACCTTTAAATCTCTCTCTCTCTCTCTCATATAATTGATGCACAATATACCTGCTCCAATCTGTAATCGAAAAGAATCTGAATTTGGATGTGCAGTACAAGCAGGACAAACAGAAAAAGGTCACCACTCATGTGGGGTGTATAACTTGATTTATCCGAAGTTCATTCGATCCTTTAGCTGTTACAAAGATAAAAACCCCTTGATTTGAAACAGATTATTGACCTGCCGAAGCCTAGTTAGAATCAGCTTGAGAGATGAAGAAAACTTTACCTACAATTAACTTCGTAGTCATCGCAATTTGATTTCTTAAGTCATTTATTGACACAAACTGGTTTGAGGATGAATGCCTTTTCGTAATCCATAGATCCAACCAGACCACTACCTATCTGCAAGGAAACAAACAAACAAACGTATATCTCGTTATTGAACAAAAACTTAGCTTGACAGAGCAAAACTACTCTGAATAACTGGAGATATCTCAACATTTTATACCCTCCAGTCCCCTCCAACATAGTTCCAAGCCACATGAAGCCTGATCCTTAAAGTCTAGAGGGCATCCTTCCCAACAAAATTCATGAGTTCCACCTTCGCAGCTTCCATGACCACTTGGAAGTCTATCTGCGTATACCTTCCCCTGCAATCAGAGATTAGTGAGATGCACATTTTCCATTGATGAAGAAATTCAAGCAGCTGTCATGCACTATACCCACATATATAGCCAGGGACACAGTAGCAAGGAAGTGGGCCAAATGATTTAAAATAGATTAGAAGCTACAGTCTCCAGGTATCATTGCTCATCACTCACATTCTTCAAGAGTTACATACATTAATCTACTCATATGACAGAAGAAAGGAATAAAACTAAAGCTGTGCATAGTAGTTATCTGTTAAAAATAGAAATTGGCTTCCCCAACCACATTTTACTTATCAAGGACCGGAGCCCTAGAAAACTAATTAATGCATTCCAGTTTTTTTGTCAAACATGTGAAGTAGTTTTAGGATACCAGAAATGAGTTCTGGACCAAGTTGTGGATGGATAGGCTGGGCTAGCAATGCCATGCATTATTCTTGCAATAGCTCGGGGGGTAAATTTGGCCTGTGAATTGCCCTGCAGAAACACCTGTATGCCAGGAAATGAGCACGTAAATAGAAGTTGCTTTGATATGGAATATTAGTACACCTGTGGTCCATGCATCCTCACCTTTATATCTGCTCGTAAAAAAGGGCTGCACAAAAGAAATGACACTTCAATTGGTATGTAGTATTACATTTGCAAAAAAACATAACAAAATTTAGTATATGAACAGGCAGAGAGATCGGCGTGATTTATTTTTCAATATCGTAGAACTATCTTGCTATTGGTGCTACTGAAGGCAATAAAGATCCAGCCCCCACCTGCTTTGTCCCGTCTTGCTAGGGATATCACGTCCACCATCATCCTTGAAGTAATCCAAGATCTTTCTTTGCAAACATGGTGCGTGTTGGGTACCATGGCAACCTTGCATCTTCTCGCAATCATTCACAGCAAAGATTGCTGCGTTGAACATTGCATCTAGTTTATGTACCTGATTTAAGAAATAGACAGGTGTTATATGCAGATAACGAAGAAGAATATAAATACTATAAGAGCATGCAGTAAGCGCCAATAGTCTGATTGATCAAAATGGAGAGCACTTCAATGATTTAACAGCTATATTGCATGATCTCAAAGTTAACCGACTTAGTGAAAGCAAGTTTGCATCTAACAAGTATGAGGATTTGTGTGATGTCATCGTTTGCATTGGAATATGTTGCTATTGAGAAACATATTAATGATTGACAACATAAAAAAGTCATTTACCTTAAAACATTCGACCTCCAATAACCATTTTGTAAGTTGCCTTGAGAGAGAACAAAAATCCCCTGGGACTTCCACGATTGAATAACAATAGGCAGGATCCTTGACCTCATATGTTATTTCGCCCTTCAACTGGTATAGTTTAACAGTCAAGACAAAAAAAAAGAGTTTCACAATGCAAACCACAGTTCTGAACCAAGGAAAACATCTATAATCTTAAATGTAGACTAATTCTGCACGTAATGAGCATTCCAATTTCTTCACGTGGGAAATTAAAGAAACAACTCAGAAAATGGTCAAGGTAGGATGGTAATGTTGTCATTCAAATTGAAAGAACGATATTGCATGCCTTCAAAGCAAGCTGCAAGGAAACAAAATGTTTTTCCAATCACAAAAGACAGCATGTAGTTTTGTGGTTGAATTTCAGGTTAGTTACAGCTCTATTAGAAATTGCAGTGCTGTGGTTGCTACTATGAGATTTAATCATTGTAAATCATACTTGGCATCTATATTCAAGAACCAAAATATCTATCACAGGTATCACCAATGTCCTGGTTGTCTTGAATTAGTGAAAGTACAGAAGTTCATATGTGATCCAAATATAAGGTCTTTATATTTCAATAGAGAACCTGACCACTTCGCTCTAGCAAAACCTTGATATTAGCATAGCATGTTCTCTTTCATTTTTATTTTTTGTATTTATTTTCTGATGTTTTAAGCATGCAGTTAACTTGAAGATGATAAAACAAAGGTTCTATTCCAGGAAATCACTATAAAGAAGTAATGGAAATATGATTTGACTCCATGTTCAGCACCTTTAAATTATATAGATGATTTGATAGCTCAGTGGTTGTAACCCCGATGCTGTTTGCCACGGTAGGCATGTCAAATACATATTGACCTTGCTTAGTTTCAGACCTGAAACATCATGAATCATAACTCAGCACAAAGAATACGAATTGAAAGTGACAGTCATCAGATATCAAGTGAAAGTCTATACTCACTTTTTAAGAATTGCTGAAACCACAATATCCTTGTCGGCAAGCAACATTGGAGAAGTCTGCATTTACACATTCAAAGCATCAGTAGATGTAACGCGAATACTATGAGATGGTAAACAGATGTTTGCACAGCATCTTAAAATTTTCTTCTACTTCAAACAAAGTTCTAGACAAACTATTTGAGGTTCAAGCTTAATCAATCTGATACATAGTGGATTCATTTGGCTTGTATGCTTTCTCAAAGCTAGGGCATGCATGGAATTTAGGTTGCACGGTCAACCAACCTTGTAGAAATTCAAAGTGCATGTAACATTTAGCTGTGGAAGTAGACGAATGTATTGCACTTCACCCAACTCCAACTGTGTTAAGAGTGTGAGCATAACCTGTCAAAGTCAGAGCAACAATACAGCATTTCAGGAAATAAAGTATACCAGATGAAATTCAGCAGAAGTGTGTGTGACTTCCTCCTGTTCATGGTTTTGGGGGATTGAGAAAAGGTAATGTTATCATTTAGCGTTGTGCATATACTTTAACAAGTGATACAGGTAACTCAGCCAAAGCAATGATTCTTAACATGGCAGGAGCTTCAAACAGAAAATGAAGAAAATTAATGCAGCGTTAGTAGATAGGCAGAACCTCTTCTTTCATATCAAATTTGCGAGATGAAGATTCTTTGATCATTGCATGAATTTTTCCCTGGTGCTTCATGTCGGTGGAAAATATATCGCAGAGGAACTTGTTTACTGCATATTCATCTACTCCGTCACTGAGAACACAAGGTCACAGGTCAAGTCCAGATCTTGCACTTGTAAAATAACAGCAACAGAATATACAGTTATATTATTTTTCCAAAGAGAATATGCAGTTTATATGTGAGCACCTGTGCATAAGACTTCGAAGCTTGAAATAGGTAATATCATCAAAAAAGAGATGGCAATGGGACAATCTCCCATCTCGTCCAGCGCGCCCAATCTCCTATACAAGTATAAAATTTATTTCATTGAGTAAAATGTAACATAAAGAACACCTGTTCTAGCAACCAGTGTTGGAACCACCTGAACATACTCTTCCAAGCTTTCTGGCATACTGTAATGAATTACCTGAAACAAATGCAATAAAAAAAATCACAACTTTTTCTATTATTAGATGCCAAAGGAGGTGCGTGTGTATGGTGATTGAAAATGTAGTCCACCAAGAGCACCCATACTATAGAATGATGTCAACATAATTTCTATAACGATGGTATCAGTAAGACTTCCATGGGAGATCAATTACAACTAGCTGTGTCCAAAGCAAGCGCAAAGGTGGAAAAAGTTGATACCATGTCACAAACTAGACAACATAATCCCCGTTAGTGAAAACAACAGTTCCTTCTGTAAGGAAAAAAAAAATATTTTTTTCCCTATGAAGTCAGATTTTTGTATGTAGTCACAAGTCTAGAGCAAACACCAAAGTGCTTCCCAATATGTCCATCGTGATTTACTATGTTATGTTTGGCAAGTCAGTTTCATGGTTTGCTTCATAAATGTATCATACTAGAAAACGCAACATAATTGCAGGGAACACACAAATCAGAGTGCAAGTTTTTCTTCTTACGGCTCCAACGTCCCTCTTGTCAAGACCCATGCCAAAAGCCACAGTTGCAACAACCTTCAAGAATAAATGGAGGTCAGTAATCATGAAAATGACATGCCATCGACCTGCCTATCAATCTATACATACATACATATATAGCAAGAGAGAGAGAGTGATTTTTCTTACCACTCTAATCTTGTTTGAACAAAACAGTTCTTGTATACGGCTGCGATCTTTTGAAGTGATAGAGCTATGGTAGCTCTGAGTAGCCATTCAAAACCATCTTGTCAGACTTAATTAGTTATCATCAAAGGCACAGTAACTTGAAGAAATTTATGTGATGCGCAGCAGACAAATAGAATACTAACCTTTGCTGAGATGTTGTTATCGCATAAATATCTGCTTATTATATCAGTTTCAGACTGCAAATCAATAACCACATAATAATCTTGTGAATTATAACGGGGAAGCTTCGAACACTGTATACCCAATATAATGGAAAACACACAAACACGTAGACACACGAAAATGGAGAAAAAGAGTGAAACTGTATTAACTGAATATTGAAACGACTCTATGCTCACAACAATTTCAACTATATTTTATCCCTTTCACAACAATGACTTCGGTGCATAGTTAGCTGATCAGGAAATTCTGTGTTATCGCAAGAGAAATAGGAATTTCAAAAGAGCTAAGGGAAGATCTCATCCGCAAGTCAACAGAGGTATGACAAAGCATTTAATCTGTCAATTTTTTATCTTAACAAAACATTAGAATGGAAACATAAAGAGCCTAAAATGTCTAAAGCTCATTACCTGAAATTTGCAGTATATAATGATGCTTTGAAGTTCTGCGAAGGGAGGAGACTTAATTAATTTCAGCAAATCCTTCGTTCTGTTAAATTCAAGGTAGTGGTGATAGGTGAGCTCTAAGAAATTGAATTAAATTCAGAAATATAAAGAATAACCGAAAGGAAAAAAGGTCATTTGCACTTGCCTATTTCCACTCAAAGATACTGACAATTGCATATTATCCCTCAACTTGGCATTATGAATGAGGTTGGTGGAAGGAATCTCTAGAGCAGACATGACAGCATTCAAAGTTGTTGCAGTGGCAGTTGCAGTCATTGCAAGAATGCATCCAATACTGAGCCTGGTGCAAAGTAAAGATGCACGGAGCCTCGTATATGAAGGCCGGAAGTTGTGTGACCTGTTGACAAAATGCAACTCATAGGGTAAGCGTAGTACATAACAGAAACCCGAAGCAAAATGAGGTAACATCCCTGCTCACCATTCGGAAATACAGTGAGCTTCATCTACCACAAGAAGTGAAATGGGAATAGATGAGAGAATCGACAAGAATTCCTCATTTAAGAACCTCTCCGGTGAAACAAAAAGCACCTGATATATAACCAAAGAACCAAGGCCGTAGCAATAATGCAAGGGGTAAGAAACACTGAAACATGGAACCAGATCCGTATCAAAACTAACCCAAGAAGCGAAATTTAAAAATAACACGAGCATTAACAAACCAAAAAGAATACAAATGCCAAAATATCAGTTGGTTTTTAATAGCCCAACACCCAGATCGCTTAAAAAAAAATAAACCCGCATCCAAGGTTTTCACTGAACTCACCTTTATGCCCCCTTCTTGCAGCAATCTTAGCGTCTCACTAGTTTCTTGGGGTTTCTAAAGCAATTGACAAAACAATTTACATTAGACAACACGGTAAAAACTATACAAGTAATAAGAACAGAAACAGAAGAGAGCACAGAAAGTACCTGACTGCTGCACAAAAGGCCACCTTGAATCACAGGAGGCAGCTGTTTCAACTGATCAATCATCAATGCCACTAAAGGGCTCACCACAAGGGTAACTCCTGAGAAAACCATTGCCGGCATCTGATAACACAGTGATTTACCAGCACCAGTAGGCAAAACAAGCATAGTCGATTTTCCATCTAGCACCATCTTGATTGCCTCTAGCTGCCCTTCTCTAAATGAATCATATCCATACATCACGTTCAGCAACCTCGCTAAATTCTCATCCGAAGCCTCGTTTTGCACCTTCGAAACTGCCTCCTCAATTACCTCACACCCCTTCTTCGGCTTCTGCTGCCCAATTTCCGTGACCAAACCTTCCTCGTCGCACACGCTCTCCATCTCCACATCACCTTCACCTTTCGATTTTCGCTTACTTCTCCTATATAAACCCCTGCTGCTCGACGCATAACTGCTTTTCTTTTTCCCTTTTCCGTTCACAAACTTCCTTCTACCATGATTCAAATTTAGCTTCACAAAATTGCCCTCACTGCCACTGCATTTACGCAATTTTGCAGGTGGTAAAGGCGCATTAGCTCCTATTAGATTAGGATGCTTCTTAATGACATTGTTCGGTTTGTTTTCCGGCGGAGCCCTATCAGTGGAAACCTGCGGGCAAGTAAAGCTTTCCGACGGCTCGAAGTTTAGGGAAGACCTTTGGATTTTGGAAAAGAATGTTGATTTTGAGAAGTAGCCGGCGGGAAGGGTTTCGATCAGATTTGGGCGGTGAAGATTGGAGGAACAACGGATCTGGAAAGGTAGAGTCGAGAGAGGAGGGGGGTTGAGTGAGGTGTCGTCTAGAGAGGGTTGTGGAGGCGGTTCGGCTGGTTCAGATGGTAGTTTTCTTTGAGATTTTGAACTGGAAGAGGAGGATTTCAGCCTAGTTTTGGGTTTGTGAGAAGAGAGCAGAGTTGGTCGCCGCGGAGGAGGAGGAGGCGGCGGCGGCATGGGGTTTCTGGGAGGAGTAGAGGAGATGTGGGAGCAGTCGGAGTCTGAATCGGATTCCATTTGGTGAGGAGTGAGAGGTCGGGTTTTGGAGGGATTATTGAAATATAAATGACACTGCTTTTAATCACTAGCTGGTTTCCCGCCAAAACTGTTGTGCTTTTATTTAATCTCTTGTAAAATGTCGGAAAATCTTTTATTATTATTATTATTATTATTATTATTATTATTATTATTGTGCAATCACTATTAATTAAAATCTCAATCATTCGCCACGGCTTGAACACAATAAATTGAGCGTTTTCTTTTCATATATACCAGATGCATTGTCCGTAACATGCCGCGAGCTTTTGTATTAAATTTGTTGATTTTATGAATAAATACAAATAACATAAGTGTAAAACTAATTTGTCAGTAACATGAGAACTAAGGCCCCGTTTGTTTGCTGGAAAGTGGTTTCCTTTTGGAAAGTGAATTCCGGGGAAAGTGAATTCCTGGAAAGTGAATTCTTGAAAAGTGAATTCCGATGTTTGGCATTGTTATGGAAAATGAACTGGAAAACACTTTCCAGTGTTTGTTTGTGTTATGGAAAATGAACTGGAAAATAATTTATTAATAAATTAATTTTTTTTTCAAGTTTATTAAAATAATGAGGAACAAATCTTACAAATTAAAAAGTTGAACGAGAATGAAATTGAAAAAAAAAATAATTTCATAAATTATCTCAAATAAAATAAATAATAATCAAAATAATAGAGATCAAATCTAAAAATTTAAAAAAAAATGAAAGGTGAATAAATTAAAATAATAATAATTAACATTTCATAAATTATTTCAAATAAAATAAGTAACAATAAAAAAAATGAGGACCAAATTTGATAGATAAAAAATTTCAATAAAAAAATGATAAGAAAAAAGCAAATAGCAATTATAAAAATAAGGACCAAAATTAATATAAAAATTAAATTTTAAGAGATGGAATTGAAAAATAAATATTCAAAAACAAATTATATATAGCAATCAAAAGTTTGAGGATCAAATTTGATATAATAAGCAAATAATGATATTTCTAAATTTTTCACAACTTCCGGAAAGTGTTTTCCGCCCAAATTTTCCGGGAAACACTTTCCTGAAAACCAAGCCAAATTTTTCTTTGGCTGGAAAGTTTTTTCCGTTGACCAACTTTCCGGAAGACAAACAAACATAGGAAAGTTTGGAAAGTGGTTTCCCGGAAAGTGAATTCCGAGAAACAAACACAGCCTAAGATATTATCAATAAAATAAATTGAGGGTAAAATTTTAAAAGTATATAGTTGTTATGCGAGAAAACATTTATATAGTTATATAGTTAGAGAGATTAAAATGTTTCATTGATCATATTTTAAATCTAAAATAGCAAATGAAATGATTTAGTAATTCAAGAGTTGAAAACACACAAAAAAAAAATTAAACTATCACAACAAAATGATGTCATAACAACATCATAGAGTAGTATTACTCTTCAAGATAGCAAAATAATGTTGAAACAGTGTATAGAGACATGCAAAATAAGCAGAAATGATTTCACGATTTTGTTCATTGGAAAGTCTTACCAATGAAAATTAATTAATATTGCTAGTGATGAAATAAAGAAAAACAAAGGACGCTGAAGAAACAGAAAACAAAGTTTGAAAGTAAAAATAAGTGATTTAACATTGTAAGAAGATTATTATAAATAATTTTATAAACAAAGGACTTATGCTTTGATGAAAATATTTTCCATTGCAAGCATCAACCTTTTGTTTTTAGCTTGATGGTGCATTTTATATATATATATAAAATATAGTTATTCTGTTAATAAAACATTTTTGTCTAGAAGATGTAGATTTTTCTCATGAAGCTTTTTTTCAGGAATGACAAATTTTATAAGCATTGTTTTCAAACAAGGGAAATATTATTGTTCCACAAATGGTTTTTTAAGTTGACATTCTTTCATTAAGTTGACATGTCCAAAACATTAAAAAAATGTTTTTTAGAATTTGATTTCTTAAGAATCAACTTTAAATTTTTTTTCTATGAGATTATCCTAATATGATGTTTATAGTTGCAATGTAGGGCTTATGATATAACAAAAGAAAGTTAATCAATCTATCAATGCCAAAAGGTTCACCTAAAATGTTCATGTAGTTTTATATTTTCCTCTAAAGGATCTAGCAAAAAGTAAAGTTAACTAATTTATATAGCCAAAAAAGGAATAAAAAAAATAAGATCTCATATTTTAGCAAGTACTATCATGACAAGCTTATGATAACAAAAACAAAGTTAATTAATCTATCAATAATAAGAGGCTAGCCTAAAATATTCATTCAATTTTATTTTTTTAAAATATTTATAGCCAAAAATGAAATTAATTAATTTGTCAATGCTAAAAGGTTGTCTTAAAATGTTTATTTTATTTTGTTTTATTTTTGAAACGTTTACATCCAAGTATTTATTTAGATGACACTTGTTTCATGAATGAAGTATTTATGTAACAACAATTGTAATATTAACCAATTTGGGTGGATATGCAACCTTTTTTTTAAGTGAAGAAAATTAATGCTTACCAATCCCATCCAAGAAAGGAATAAAACAAACAATTTAAAGTCGAAGTTGAAACTTGAGTGACCAATGGATTTTCTTTCTAACAGAGCCTTCAATATTCATTTAATTGGGTGGATTTTTTTTATTTTTCTTTTTTATAAAGGGGACCAAATGAATGTTCACCGGGTTCATCCAAGCAAGAAACAAAACAATGAATTTGAGTTTTTTTTTATGTAAATGACCATGATAATTATAAATCAACAACAAAAAGCTCTAAGCTAATTAATTTATCAACCTAAAAAGGTTGTTTTAACATACTAATTGACTTCTAAAAGATAAGCATTGAAGCGACAATGACAACAAACATAAAAAAATTGGTTGAGGAGAACAATTTTAGAGAACCCAAACTGCAATCTCTTTAAGTAAGGCAACATCTAAATGCTTAACTTGATAATTAATTACTCAAATTACTGTGTTAAATTCTAAAAGCATTCAATGTTGTATCAAACGAATGAAAGGAGCAGAAATGAGCAACCATGAAAAACAACACATGGAAATTGCAACATAAATTAGTAAATAAAATGAAGATGGGAAATTCAAGCCAGAAGTGTGATTACAACTAAAAAGGAAGAAAACACATGACAAATAATTTCCTAAACAAACTTCTATCAATTAATATCTTTGATGGTAGGCAAAAACACACATGAAAAACCATAAAAGTCAATAATAAAGCATAACAAAGCAAGAGAAATAAAGACATTATTGTTTCATGTCATAAAATCTCGCACATGCCAACAGCACAAGGGGAGTAAGTCTTAACCTTAACAACGCACCTACCCAACCAACAAGAAGACAAGAAAAGCTTACAAATCTTTTGACATTAGATGCACAACACAAATTAATTAAAGCGAGAAAACAATGGAAGCAATAAGAAATGACAAAGAAAGCAACACATATAGCTAAAAACCACAATGAAAGCAAGGGAAGGCAAAAATAAATTTAGGCACTCAGAAGCTCTGGCTTCTCTCCTCTTTCCCTTGGCTGGTTGTAACCTCTTCACGGGAGACGCCTTCCTTCTTCCTCTGGATGGTTGCTTCTTTCCTCTCCTTTACATATGGGTTCTCCCTGCTAGTTGTTGTTCTCCCTCATAGCACCACCACCCACCATCCAAGACAGGGCAGATCCGATGAGAAGTTCCAGTAGAGAGAGAAATGGAGGAGAGAGAAGCTCTCGGTTGTAATGAAGGAAGGGCGCCCATCTGGTGAGCATGTTCTCCTCTCATTGTGCAACACTGACGTCTCCTCTACTCAGATCTTCTGCCTTAGTCTAATTCTGTTGGTTTTGCAGAGAATGCCTTCTTGTGCTTCTCAATCAAAGAACTTGGCACTGTCAAAGAACAAAGAACAAGGAACAAGGAAAAGGAGCTAACACTGGTTCAACACAAGATCAAGGGCAGAATCAAGGTAAAGTTACTGTCATCCCTTTTCTTTATTTATAGCAAAATTTGAAAGTGTTACATGAGAACAAGAAACCTAATTGATTATAACTTTTGCCCTACTAGCTAGAGTTATAGTTGTACTAGAATTGAACTTGATCAAACAATTTGATCTTATTTAGGAAAGAAACAATCAGGGTTTTTTTTCTCTCCTTCAGTTGACTGGATCGTTAGCTTTGACTTTCGTGTCCTCACTCCATTCTTACCAGGTGAGTTGTCATGTTATATACATACCTAGCAGAAGACTGTATTGAGGAATTATTTGCTAACCAGTCTTGAAAATAGAGATCATGCACCATGTCTGTGCCACTGAGAATCGAGATCATTCAGAGAGAAACCATCAAACCATCTTCTCCAACGCCCCTTGCCTTGAGAAGTCTCAAGCTCTCTCTTCTGGACCAGTTCATGCCCATATCTCACATTACACTGGTACTATTTTACCCCGGCAATGGAAACGACACAGATCACCTCGGCAAAGCCAAGGAAACTTCACTGCGACTAAAGACCTCACTGTCTGAAGCCCTGACTCTTTTTTATCCATTCGCAGGCAGACTCAAAGACAATTCGTCCATTGAATGTGATGACCATGGGGCTGAATATGTCGAGGCTCGAATCCATTGTATTTTCTCTGATATTCTCAGAAAGCCTGAAACTGAAGTGCTAAAACAACTCCTGCCTGCAGCTATAGGTGATCCAGTGATCGCGGCCAGGGATAGTCAATTACTTGTGCAAGCTAGTTTCTTTGACTGTGGTGGCCTGGCAATTGGGGTGAATCTTTCTCACAAGATTGCAGATGCAGCCACGTTAGCATCTTTCATCAAGTGCTGGGCTGCAGCCGCTCGCAGTTCGAGTACCGAGGTGATAATCAGTCCAGTTTTCATGGGTGCTTCTATTTTCCCACAGATGGATCTACCGATCCCAATGCTTCCAGTAGATTTGATTCAAGGAGAGTCTGTCCTGAAAAGGTTTGTGTTTGAAGCTCCCAAAATTACTGCGCTCAGGGCAAAAGCCATCAGTGCAAGCGTGCCAAATCCAACACGGGTGGAATCTGTAACAGCGTTGATCTGGAAATGTGCCATGAGCGCATCAAGATCAAACTCGAGGGTTCCTAGAAAAGCTGTGTTGTCTCTTGGCGTGAATATACGTAAGAGGCTCGTGCCAGCCTTACCAGACAGCTATGGTGGGAACTACGTAGGTAGTATATCACCGCGGATGGAGGATCACGATGATTTAGAATTACAAGGTATAGTGAGCCGCATAAGGAAAGATCTAACAGATTTTGGTGAGCATTACGCGAAAATAACCGAAGGGGGTGATATTTCGTTAGCAATTTGCAAGACGGTAGAAGACTTTGGAAAAATGGCCATGAGCAAAGATATTGACTACTATAACTGCACCAGTTGGTGTAATTTTGAACTGTATGGTGCTGATTTCGGATGGGGAAAACCAACATGGTTGAGTCCTGTTTTCACTATAGATCTGAAAAATGCCGTGTGTTTGATCGACACAAGGGATGGTGGTGGAATAGAAGCGTGGATAAGCTTGAGTCCCGAAGACATGGCCCTGTTTGAATCTAACAAGGAGCTGCTTGAATATTCTGCTGCAAATCCTAGTGTGTCTGTTTGAATTTTCTTTCTTTCTCTTGTTGAATGGTCATGAAATTTCACAGTAATGTATTAGAGTTTGTCAACAGTCTCACTTTTGCTACTCTAATTTCACGAAATGCCACCACAGATGAGCCATTGAATAAAAATCAAGCTGTAATTTTTAAAAATTACAATGGCTTGTTACAATAATGTAAAAGATAATTGCTATAAAATTAAATTATGGTGACAATGATATCTGAAAAAAATGAACAGAAAATGTTTTAAAATTTATAATTGTTAAAAATAAAGTCTACTACTTTTTGTGGTTGTCTGGTAATGCAAATAAAGTCATGGCAGGCTGGTTGATGTTCACACATTTATCGAGTACCATAATATAATGTGGCTGCTGATCCTCAAAAAATGGTTCCACTTTAACACAGAATTTACATATATGACAAGGATCGCCGTGATGTGGACGTTAAGGATTAATCAACTAGGAAAACTTGTCTCTGTAGTCGATGATGCTATAGATAATGTGCAACCTGACATCTAAAAGGAAGCCATCATGCGGTGTTGGAAGAGCTTCATTTTAATTTGAGAATTCCGATGGAAATTAACGAGTAGTAGCTGTACAATGCAAGTTTGAAATGTTGCTCAAATCCAAATTAATAGCAAATTCACACTATGGAGAGCAAAAACATCATTACACTGTTGCAAACTATACTGCAATGTATCTGCCTCCATGGTAAGAGTTTGTTTGGCTATGCGTTTCAATCGGCGTTTTGTTGAAATTTGATTTTTTTTCATTTTAAATGAATATGGTTTGGTGTTTTTAGATCATTTTGATGTGCTGATGTCAAAAATAATTTTTAAAAAATATAAAAAATCATTTTGATGTATTTCGGCACGAAAAGCACTTTAAAAAGCTACCGCAATCGCATTCCCAAACAGACACTAAATCAGTGCACCCTATATATTTATAAAAATAAGAGGGGAAATAAAATATGATTGTGCTATGTGCTCGTTTGGAAGTGTGATTAATGTTATTTTAAAATGCAAATTTGATCAAATTTTAAAACTTAATTAATTATGATATATTTTTAGCAAATTTAAAAACAATTAAATCAATGTCAAAATAAATAGAAAAATAATATTATTTTAATGTAAGTAGTTTACCTCATCTCACTGACTAAAAGACATAGGGATCTAATAGATTGTTTATTTTTAAATATTTTTTATTTATATTTTTAGATTATTTTTATATATTGATATCAAAATTAAATTTTTAGTACTTCTCAAACATCAATTTTCAAACAAAAAATATTTATTTTTCAAATATCAATTATCACTTAGTTGCAAGTCCTTATCCGGATCAATTTCTGAGCAACTCCGACGACTTTGATTTTTCGTCCCTCTACGAGCCACAAGCTCCAGAGAGAGCTTTCAATTTTCCTGAGCGTCACGCCTGCCAGCATTTTCGAACACGAAAGCAATATTCCGAAGCACTGGAACAAGACACGAGTCCGCAGAAACACAACAAATATTATTAAAATAGAAAAAAAGTGTCTCACGCTACATAGTATCACTCCAATCTTACCAGGTTTTTTTAAAAATCAGGTGTTGCTCCATTGAAAGAAAGCGTCGCTCCTTTGAATTAAAAATCAGTTTTTTTTTCTTCAGTTGACTGGATCGTTTGCTTTGACTTTCGTGTCATCACTCCATTCTTACCAGGTGAGTTGTCATGTTATATACATACCTAGCAGAAGACTGTATTGAGGAATTATTTGTTAACCAGTCTTGAAAATAGAGATCATCCACCATGTCTGTGCCACTGAGAATCGAGATCGTGCAGAGAGAAACCATCAAACCATCTTCTCCAACGCCCCTTGCCTTGAGAAGTCTCAAGCTCTCTCTTCTGGACCAGTTCATGCCCATATCTCACATTACACTGGTACTATTTTACCCCGGCAATGGAAACGACACAGATCACCTCGGCAAAGCCAAGGAAACTTCACTGCGACTAAAGACCTCACTGTCTGAAGCCCTGACTCTTTTTTATCCATTCGCAGGCAGACTCAAAGACAATTCGTCCATTGAATGTGATGACCATGGGGCTGAATATGTCGAGGCTCGAATCCATTGTATTTTCTCTGATATTCTCAGAAAGCCTGAAACTGAAGTGCTAAAACAACTCCTGCCTGCAGCTATAGGTGATCCAGTGATCGCGGCCAGGGATAGTCAATTACTTGTGCAAGCTAGTTTCTTTGACTGTGGTGGCCTGGCAATTGGGGTGAATCTTTCTCACAAGATTGCAGATGCAGCCACGTTAGCATCTTTCATCAAGTGCTGGGCTGCAGCCGCTCGCAGTTCGAGTACCGAGGTGATAATCAGTCCAGTTTTCATGGGTGCTTCTATTTTCCCACAGATGGATCTACCGATCCCAATGCTTCCAGTAGATTTGATTCAAGGAGAGTCTGTCCTGAAAAGGTTTGTGTTTGAAGCTCCCAAAATTACTGCGCTCAGGGCAAAAGCCATCAGTGCAAGCGTGCCAAATCCAACACGGGTGGAATCTGTAACAGCGTTGATCTGGAAATGTGCCATGAGCGCATCAAGATCAAACTCGAGGGTTCCTAGAAAAGCTGTGTTGTCTCTTGGCGTGAATATACGTAAGAGGCTCGTGCCAGCCTTACCAGACAGCTATGGTGGGAACTACGTAGGTAGTATATCACCGCGGATGGAGGATCACGATGATTTAGAATTACAAGGTATAGTGAGCCGCATAAGGAAAGATCTAACAGATTTTGGTGAGCATTACGCGAAAATAACCGAAGGGGGTGATATTTCGTTAGCAATTTGCAAGACGGTAGAAGACTTTGGAAAAATGGCCATGAGCAAAGATATTGACTACTATAACTGCACCAGTTGGTGTAATTTTGAACTGTATGGTGCTGATTTCGGATGGGGAAAACCAACATGGTTGAGTCCTGTTTTCACTATAGATCTGAAAAATGCCGTGTGTTTGATCGACACAAGGGATGGTGGTGGAATAGAAGCGTGGATAAGCTTGAGTCCCGAAGACATGGCCCTGTTTGAATCTAACAAGGAGCTGCTTGAATATTCTGCTGCAAATCCTAGTGTGTCTGTTTGAATTTTCTTTCTTTCTCTTGTTGAATGGTCATGAAATTTCACAGTAATGTATTAGAGTTTGTCAACAGTCTCACTTTTGCTACTCTAATTTCACGAAATGCCACCACAGATGAGCCATTGAATAAAAATCAAGCTGTAATTTTTAAAAATTACAATGGCTTGTTACAATAATGTAAAAGATAATTGCTATAAAATTAAATTATGGTGACAATGATATCTGAAAAAAATGAACAGAAAATGTTTTAAAATTTATAATTGTTAAAAATAAAGTCTACTACTTTTTGTGGTTGTCTGGTAATGCAAATAAAGTCATGGCAGGCTGGTTGATGTTCACACATTTATCGAGTACCATAATATAATGTGGCTGCTGATCCTCAAAAAATGGTTCCACTTTAACACAGAATTTACATATATGACAAGGATCGCCGTGATGTGGACGTTAAGGATTAATCAACTAGGAAAACTTGTCTCTGTAGTCGATGATGCTATAGATAATGTGCAACCTGACATCTAAAAGGAAGCCATCATGCGGTGTTGGAAGAGCTTCATTTTAATTTGAGAATTCCGATGGAAATTAACGAGTAGTAGCTGTACAATGCAAGTTTGAAATGTTGCTCAAATCCAAATTAATAGCAAATTCACACTATGGAGAGCAAAAACATCATTACACTGTTGCAAACTATACTGCAATGTATCTGCCTCCATGGTAAGAGTTTGTTTGGCTATGCGTTTCAATCGGCGTTTTGTTGAAATTTGATTTTTTTTCATTTTAAATGAATATGGTTTGGTGTTTTTAGATCATTTTGATGTGCTGATGTCAAAAATAATTTTTAAAAAATATAAAAAATCATTTTGATGTATTTCGGCACGAAAAGCACTTTAAAAAGCTACCGCAATCGCATTCCCAAACAGACACTAAATCAGTGCACCCTATATATTTATAAAAATAAGAGGGGAAATAAAATATGATTGTGCTATGTGCTCGTTTGGAAGTGTGATTAATGTTATTTTAAAATGCAAATTTGATCAAATTTTAAAACTTAATTAATTATGATATATTTTTAGCAAATTTAAAAACAATTAAATCAATGTCAAAATAAATAGAAAAATAATATTATTTTAATGTAAGTAGTTTACCTCATCTCACTGACTAAAAGACATAGGGATCTAATAGATTGTTTATTTTTAAATATTTTTTATTTATATTTTTAGATTATTTTTATATATTGATATCAAAATTAAATTTTTAGTACTTCTCAAACATCAATTTTCAAACAAAAAATATTTATTTTTCAAATATCAATTATCACTTAGTTGCAAGTCCTTATCCGGATCAATTTCTGAGCAACTCCGACGACTTTGATTTTTCGTCCCTCTACGAGCCACAAGCTCCAGAGAGAGCTTTCAATTTTCCTGAGCGTCACGCCTGCCAGCATTTTCGAACACGAAAGCAATATTCCGAAGCACTGGAACAAGACACGAGTCCGCAGAAACACAACAAATATTATTAAAATAGAAAAAAAGTGTCTCACGCTACATAGTATCACTCCAATCTTACCAGGTTTTTTTAAAAATCAGGTGTTGCTCCATTGAAAGAAAGCGTCGCTCCTTTGAATTAAAAATCAGTTTTTTTTTTCTTCAGTTGACTGGATCGTTTGCTTTGACTTTCGTGTCATCACTCCATTCTTACCAGGTGAGTTGTCATGTTATATACATACCTAGCAGAAGACTGTATTGAGGAATTATTTGTTAACCAGTCTTGAAAATAGAGATCATCCACCATGTCTGTGCCACTGAGAATCGAGATCGTGCAGAGAGAAACCATCAAACCATCTTCTCCAACGCCCCTTGCCTTGAGAAGTCTCAAGCTCTCTCTTCTGGACCAGTTCATGCCCATATCTCACATTACACTGGTACTATTTTACCCCGGCAATGGAAACGACACAGATCACCTCGGCAAAGCCAAGGAAACTTCACTGCGACTAAAGACCTCACTGTCTGAAGCCCTGACTCTTTTTTATCCATTCGCAGGCAGACTCAAAGACAATTCGTCCATTGAATGTGATGACCATGGGGCTGAATATGTCGAGGCTCGAATCCATTGTATTTTCTCTGATATTCTCAGAAAGCCTGAAACTGAAGTGCTAAAACAACTCCTGCCTGCAGCTATAGGTGATCCAGTGATCGCGGCCAGGGATAGTCAATTACTTGTGCAAGCTAGTTTCTTTGACTGTGGTGGCCTGGCAATTGGGGTGAATCTTTCTCACAAGATTGCAGATGCAGCCACGTTAGCATCTTTCATCAAGTGCTGGGCTGCAGCCGCTCGCAGTTCGAGTACCGAGGTGATAATCAGTCCAGTTTTCATGGGTGCTTCTATTTTCCCACAGATGGATCTACCGATCCCAATGCTTCCAGTAGATTTGATTCAAGGAGAGTCTGTCCTGAAAAGGTTTGTGTTTGAAGCTCCCAAAATTACTGCGCTCAGGGCAAAAGCCATCAGTGCAAGCGTGCCAAATCCAACACGGGTGGAATCTGTAACAGCGTTGATCTGGAAATGTGCCATGAGCGCATCAAGATCAAACTCGAGGGTTCCTAGAAAAGCTGTGTTGTCTCTTGGCGTGAATATACGTAAGAGGCTCGTGCCAGCCTTACCAGACAGCTATGGTGGGAACTACGTAGGTAGTATATCACCGCGGATGGAGGATCACGATGATTTAGAATTACAAGGTATAGTGAGCCGCATAAGGAAAGATCTAACAGATTTTGGTGAGCATTACGCGAAAATAACCGAAGGGGGTGATATTTCGTTAGCAATTTGCAAGACGGTAGAAGACTTTGGAAAAATGGCCATGAGCAAAGATATTGACTACTATAACTGCACCAGTTGGTGTAATTTTGAACTGTATGGTGCTGATTTCGGATGGGGAAAACCAACATGGTTGAGTCCTGTTTTCACTATAGATCTGAAAAATGCCGTGTGTTTGATCGACACAAGGGATGGTGGTGGAATAGAAGCGTGGATAAGCTTGAGTCCCGAAGACATGGCCCTGTTTGAATCTAACAAGGAGCTGCTTGAATATTCTGCTGCAAATCCTAGTGTGTCTGTTTGAATTTTCTTTCTTTCTCTTGTTGAATGGTCATGAAATTTCACAGTAATGTATTAGAGTTTGTCAACAGTCTCACTTTTGCTACTCTAATTTCACGAAATGCCACCACAGATGAGCCATTGAATAAAAATCAAGCTGTAATTTTTAAAAATTACAATGGCTTGTTACAATAATGTAAAAGATAATTGCTATAAAATTAAATTATGGTGACAATGATATCTGAAAAAAATGAACAGAAAATGTTTTAAAATTTATAATTGTTAAAAATAAAGTCTACTACTTTTTGTGGTTGTCTGGTAATGCAAATAAAGTCATGGCAGGCTGGTTGATGTTCACACATTTATCGAGTACCATAATATAATGTGGCTGCTGATCCTCAAAAAATGGTTCCACTTTAACACAGAATTTACATATATGACAAGGATCGCCGTGATGTGGACGTTAAGGATTAATCAACTAGGAAAACTTGTCTCTGTAGTCGATGATGCTATAGATAATGTGCAACCTGACATCTAAAAGGAAGCCATCATGCGGTGTTGGAAGAGCTTCATTTTAATTTGAGAATTCCGATGGAAATTAACGAGTAGTAGCTGTACAATGCAAGTTTGAAATGTTGCTCAAATCCAAATTAATAGCAAATTCACACTATGGAGAGCAAAAACATCATTACACTGTTGCAAACTATACTGCAATGTATCTGCCTCCATGGTAAGAGTTTGTTTGGCTATGCGTTTCAATCGGCGTTTTGTTGAAATTTGATTTTTTTTCATTTTAAATGAATATGGTTTGGTGTTTTTAGATCATTTTGATGTGCTGATGTCAAAAATAATTTTTAAAAAATATAAAAAATCATTTTGATGTATTTCGGCACGAAAAGCACTTTAAAAAGCTACCGCAATCGCATTCCCAAACAGACACTAAATCAGTGCACCCTATATATTTATAAAAATAAGAGGGGAAATAAAATATGATTGTGCTATGTGCTCGTTTGGAAGTGTGATTAATGTTATTTTAAAATGCAAATTTGATCAAATTTTAAAACTTAATTAATTATGATATATTTTTAGCAAATTTAAAAACAATTAAATCAATGTCAAAATAAATAGAAAAATAATATTATTTTAATGTAAGTAGTTTACCTCATCTCACTGACTAAAAGACATAGGGATCTAATAGATTGTTTATTTTTAAATATTTTTTATTTATATTTTTAGATTATTTTTATATATTGATATCAAAATTAAATTTTTAGTACTTCTCAAACATCAATTTTCAAACAAAAAATATTTATTTTTCAAATATCAATTATCACTTAGTTGCAAGTCCTTATCCGGATCAATTTCTGAGCAACTCCGACGACTTTGATTTTTCGTCCCTCTACGAGCCACAAGCTCCAGAGAGAGCTTTCAATTTTCCTGAGCGTCACGCCTGCCAGCATTTTCGAACACGAAAGCAATATTCCGAAGCACTGGAACAAGACACGAGTCCGCAGAAACACAACAAATATTATTAAAATAGAAAAAAAGTGTCTCACGCTACATAGTATCACTCCAATCTTACCAGGTTTTTTTAAAAATCAGGTGTTGCTCCATTGAAAGAAAGCGTCGCTCCTTTGAATTAAAAATCAGTTTTTTTTTTCTTCAGTTGACTGGATCGTTTGCTTTGACTTTCGTGTCATCACTCCATTCTTACCAGGTGAGTTGTCATGTTATATACATACCTAGCAGAAGACTGTATTGAGGAATTATTTGTTAACCAGTCTTGAAAATAGAGATCATCCACCATGTCTGTGCCACTGAGAATCGAGATCGTGCAGAGAGAAACCATCAAACCATCTTCTCCAACGCCCCTTGCCTTGAGAAGTCTCAAGCTCTCTCTTCTGGACCAGTTCATGCCCATATCTCACATTACACTGGTACTATTTTACCCCGGCAATGGAAACGACACAGATCACCTCGGCAAAGCCAAGGAAACTTCACTGCGACTAAAGACCTCACTGTCTGAAGCCCTGACTCTTTTTTATCCATTCGCAGGCAGACTCAAAGACAATTCGTCCATTGAATGTGATGACCATGGGGCTGAATATGTCGAGGCTCGAATCCATTGTATTTTCTCTGATATTCTCAGAAAGCCTGAAACTGAAGTGCTAAAACAACTCCTGCCTGCAGCTATAGGTGATCCAGTGATCGCGGCCAGGGATAGTCAATTACTTGTGCAAGCTAGTTTCTTTGACTGTGGTGGCCTGGCAATTGGGGTGAATCTTTCTCACAAGATTGCAGATGCAGCCACGTTAGCATCTTTCATCAAGTGCTGGGCTGCAGCCGCTCGCAGTTCGAGTACCGAGGTGATAATCAGTCCAGTTTTCATGGGTGCTTCTATTTTCCCACAGATGGATCTACCGATCCCAATGCTTCCAGTAGATTTGATTCAAGGAGAGTCTGTCCTGAAAAGGTTTGTGTTTGAAGCTCCCAAAATTACTGCGCTCAGGGCAAAAGCCATCAGTGCAAGCGTGCCAAATCCAACACGGGTGGAATCTGTAACAGCGTTGATCTGGAAATGTGCCATGAGCGCATCAAGATCAAACTCGAGGGTTCCTAGAAAAGCTGTGTTGTCTCTTGGCGTGAATATACGTAAGAGGCTCGTGCCAGCCTTACCAGACAGCTATGGTGGGAACTACGTAGGTAGTATATCACCGCGGATGGAGGATCACGATGATTTAGAATTACAAGGTATAGTGAGCCGCATAAGGAAAGATCTAACAGATTTTGGTGAGCATTACGCGAAAATAACCGAAGGGGGTGATATTTCGTTAGCAATTTGCAAGACGGTAGAAGACTTTGGAAAAATGGCCATGAGCAAAGATATTGACTACTATAACTGCACCAGTTGGTGTAATTTTGAACTGTATGGTGCTGATTTCGGATGGGGAAAACCAACATGGTTGAGTCCTGTTTTCACTATAGATCTGAAAAATGCCGTGTGTTTGATCGACACAAGGGATGGTGGTGGAATAGAAGCGTGGATAAGCTTGAGTCCCGAAGACATGGCCCTGTTTGAATCTAACAAGGAGCTGCTTGAATATTCTGCTGCAAATCCTAGTGTGTCTGTTTGAATTTTCTTTCTTTCTCTTGTTGAATGGTCATGAAATTTCACAGTAATGTATTAGAGTTTGTCAACAGTCTCACTTTTGCTACTCTAATTTCACGAAATGCCACCACAGATGAGCCATTGAATAAAAATCAAGCTGTAATTTTTAAAAATTACAATGGCTTGTTACAATAATGTAAAAGATAATTGCTATAAAATTAAATTATGGTGACAATGATATCTGAAAAAAATGAACAGAAAATGTTTTAAAATTTATAATTGTTAAAAATAAAGTCTACTACTTTTTGTGGTTGTCTGGTAATGCAAATAAAGTCATGGCAGGCTGGTTGATGTTCACACATTTATCGAGTACCATAATATAATGTGGCTGCTGATCCTCAAAAAATGGTTCCACTTTAACACAGAATTTACATATATGACAAGGATCGCCGTGATGTGGACGTTAAGGATTAATCAACTAGGAAAACTTGTCTCTGTAGTCGATGATGCTATAGATAATGTGCAACCTGACATCTAAAAGGAAGCCATCATGCGGTGTTGGAAGAGCTTCATTTTAATTTGAGAATTCCGATGGAAATTAACGAGTAGTAGCTGTACAATGCAAGTTTGAAATGTTGCTCAAATCCAAATTAATAGCAAATTCACACTATGGAGAGCAAAAACATCATTACACTGTTGCAAACTATACTGCAATGTATCTGCCTCCATGGTAAGAGTTTGTTTGGCTATGCGTTTCAATCGGCGTTTTGTTGAAATTTGATTTTTTTTCATTTTAAATGAATATGGTTTGGTGTTTTTAGATCATTTTGATGTGCTGATGTCAAAAATAATTTTTAAAAAATATAAAAAATCATTTTGATGTATTTCGGCACGAAAAGCACTTTAAAAAGCTACCGCAATCGCATTCCCAAACAGACACTAAATCAGTGCACCCTATATATTTATAAAAATAAGAGGGGAAATAAAATATGATTGTGCTATGTGCTCGTTTGGAAGTGTGATTAATGTTATTTTAAAATGCAAATTTGATCAAATTTTAAAACTTAATTAATTATGATATATTTTTAGCAAATTTAAAAACAATTAAATCAATGTCAAAATAAATAGAAAAATAATATTATTTTAATGTAAGTAGTTTACCTCATCTCACTGACTAAAAGACATAGGGATCTAATAGATTGTTTATTTTTAAATATTTTTTATTTATATTTTTAGATTATTTTTATATATTGATATCAAAATTAAATTTTTAGTACTTCTCAAACATCAATTTTCAAACAAAAAATATTTATTTTTCAAATATCAATTATCACTTAGTTGCAAGTCCTTATCCGGATCAATTTCTGAGCAACTCCGACGACTTTGATTTTTCGTCCCTCTACGAGCCACAAGCTCCAGAGAGAGCTTTCAATTTTCCTGAGCGTCACGCCTGCCAGCATTTTCGAACACGAAAGCAATATTCCGAAGCACTGGAACAAGACACGAGTCCGCAGAAACACAACAAATATTATTAAAATAGAAAAAAAGTGTCTCACGCTACATAGTATCACTCCAATCTTACCAGGTTTTTTTAAAAATCAGGTGTTGCTCCATTGAAAGAAAGCGTCGCTCCTTTGAATTAAAAATCAGTTTTTTTTTTCTTCAGTTGACTGGATCGTTTGCTTTGACTTTCGTGTCATCACTCCATTCTTACCAGGTGAGTTGTCATGTTATATACATACCTAGCAGAAGACTGTATTGAGGAATTATTTGTTAACCAGTCTTGAAAATAGAGATCATCCACCATGTCTGTGCCACTGAGAATCGAGATCGTGCAGAGAGAAACCATCAAACCATCTTCTCCAACGCCCCTTGCCTTGAGAAGTCTCAAGCTCTCTCTTCTGGACCAGTTCATGCCCATATCTCACATTACACTGGTACTATTTTACCCCGGCAATGGAAACGACACAGATCACCTCGGCAAAGCCAAGGAAACTTCACTGCGACTAAAGACCTCACTGTCTGAAGCCCTGACTCTTTTTTATCCATTCGCAGGCAGACTCAAAGACAATTCGTCCATTGAATGTGATGACCATGGGGCTGAATATGTCGAGGCTCGAATCCATTGTATTTTCTCTGATATTCTCAGAAAGCCTGAAACTGAAGTGCTAAAACAACTCCTGCCTGCAGCTATAGGTGATCCAGTGATCGCGGCCAGGGATAGTCAATTACTTGTGCAAGCTAGTTTCTTTGACTGTGGTGGCCTGGCAATTGGGGTGAATCTTTCTCACAAGATTGCAGATGCAGCCACGTTAGCATCTTTCATCAAGTGCTGGGCTGCAGCCGCTCGCAGTTCGAGTACCGAGGTGATAATCAGTCCAGTTTTCATGGGTGCTTCTATTTTCCCACAGATGGATCTACCGATCCCAATGCTTCCAGTAGATTTGATTCAAGGAGAGTCTGTCCTGAAAAGGTTTGTGTTTGAAGCTCCCAAAATTACTGCGCTCAGGGCAAAAGCCATCAGTGCAAGCGTGCCAAATCCAACACGGGTGGAATCTGTAACAGCGTTGATCTGGAAATGTGCCATGAGCGCATCAAGATCAAACTCGAGGGTTCCTAGAAAAGCTGTGTTGTCTCTTGGCGTGAATATACGTAAGAGGCTCGTGCCAGCCTTACCAGACAGCTATGGTGGGAACTACGTAGGTAGTATATCACCGCGGATGGAGGATCACGATGATTTAGAATTACAAGGTATAGTGAGCCGCATAAGGAAAGATCTAACAGATTTTGGTGAGCATTACGCGAAAATAACCGAAGGGGGTGATATTTCGTTAGCAATTTGCAAGACGGTAGAAGACTTTGGAAAAATGGCCATGAGCAAAGATATTGACTACTATAACTGCACCAGTTGGTGTAATTTTGAACTGTATGGTGCTGATTTCGGATGGGGAAAACCAACATGGTTGAGTCCTGTTTTCACTATAGATCTGAAAAATGCCGTGTGTTTGATCGACACAAGGGATGGTGGTGGAATAGAAGCGTGGATAAGCTTGAGTCCCGAAGACATGGCCCTGTTTGAATCTAACAAGGAGCTGCTTGAATATTCTGCTGCAAATCCTAGTGTGTCTGTTTGAATTTTCTTTCTTTCTCTTGTTGAATGGTCATGAAATTTCACAGTAATGTATTAGAGTTTGTCAACAGTCTCACTTTTGCTACTCTAATTTCACGAAATGCCACCACAGATGAGCCATTGAATAAAAATCAAGCTGTAATTTTTAAAAATTACAATGGCTTGTTACAATAATGTAAAAGATAATTGCTATAAAATTAAATTATGGTGACAATGATATCTGAAAAAAATGAACAGAAAATGTTTTAAAATTTATAATTGTTAAAAATAAAGTCTACTACTTTTTGTGGTTGTCTGGTAATGCAAATAAAGTCATGGCAGGCTGGTTGATGTTCACACATTTATCGAGTACCATAATATAATGTGGCTGCTGATCCTCAAAAAATGGTTCCACTTTAACACAGAATTTACATATATGACAAGGATCGCCGTGATGTGGACGTTAAGGATTAATCAACTAGGAAAACTTGTCTCTGTAGTCGATGATGCTATAGATAATGTGCAACCTGACATCTAAAAGGAAGCCATCATGCGGTGTTGGAAGAGCTTCATTTTAATTTGAGAATTCCGATGGAAATTAACGAGTAGTAGCTGTACAATGCAAGTTTGAAATGTTGCTCAAATCCAAATTAATAGCAAATTCACACTATGGAGAGCAAAAACATCATTACACTGTTGCAAACTATACTGCAATGTATCTGCCTCCATGGTAAGAGTTTGTTTGGCTATGCGTTTCAATCGGCGTTTTGTTGAAATTTGATTTTTTTTCATTTTAAATGAATATGGTTTGGTGTTTTTAGATCATTTTGATGTGCTGATGTCAAAAATAATTTTTAAAAAATATAAAAAATCATTTTGATGTATTTCGGCACGAAAAGCACTTTAAAAAGCTACCGCAATCGCATTCCCAAACAGACACTAAATCAGTGCACCCTATATATTTATAAAAATAAGAGGGGAAATAAAATATGATTGTGCTATGTGCTCGTTTGGAAGTGTGATTAATGTTATTTTAAAATGCAAATTTGATCAAATTTTAAAACTTAATTAATTATGATATATTTTTAGCAAATTTAAAAACAATTAAATCAATGTCAAAATAAATAGAAAAATAATATTATTTTAATGTAAGTAGTTTACCTCATCTCACTGACTAAAAGACATAGGGATCTAATAGATTGTTTATTTTTAAATATTTTTTATTTATATTTTTAGATTATTTTTATATATTGATATCAAAATTAAATTTTTAGTACGTCTCAAAAACATCAATTTTTCAAACAAAAATATTTATTTTTCAAATATCATTATCACTTAGTTGCAATTCCTTATCCGGTATCAATTTCTGTGAACTCCGTCGACTTTGTTTTTTCGTCCCTTACGAGCCACAAGCTCCAGAGAGAAGCTTTTCAATTTTCTGAGCGTCACTGCTGCCAGCATTTTCGACACGGAAAGCAATATGCCGATTGCACTGGAAAAAAGACAAGAGTCCGCAGAAACACAACAATCTTATTAAAGTAGGAAAAAAGTGTAACTCACGCCTAATACATTTATAGTATCATGTGTATAAAAATAAAGTTAAGGTAATGTCTTTAATGTCATTTAATTAAAAGACACAACCCTCCTATTGTTGACACCCATTCGGTGGGTATAAAAGGAAGAAGGGTGGTGGTTATTGGGTTACCCGGAAACCAAAATTCTGAATATTGGAAGAGAATAGAAAGCAAACCGAAAAGTTAATTCCTCTCCATCAAGGGATTGCCGAAAAGAAGAAGGTTTAGAGGAGAAGATCAACACAGTGATCATCAAAGGATTCTATACAACATTTCAAGATCAAAATGGAGAACGGTATGTTCTAAATTCTCCATTGTTATATATCCGAAAGTTTCATCATCAATATAAATGTTTGTGGGATCAAATGATCTATTGTTTAGGGACTGATTTCGGTAATAGAAATCAGTATGTATGATTAACATGTGGTATCAGAGCCTAATAGAACCCATTGATCTCCCATTAATGGATTGGTGATGAATTCTGGTTTTGTTTATTTAATCTTATCAAACATTGATAAATTGAGATGCATGAAAACAATTATATCAATGTGTAGAGGCTGAGATTATCTTTCCAACAATGTATTATATGTTAAAATGTTGGGTGTAGATGAAAAGTTATGAATTTTTTTTTTCTTAAAATGTTTCCGCTGCAAACCGTAAAGTAATTAAGCTCATGTATTACGAAATGTTAATACATAAAAGCTTATTAAAAGGAGTTCATATTATGTATAACTTGTTAATCACCACAGTGATCTAGTTATATTTAATATGACGGTAAAGTAAAGATTCATAATTGATCATGATTAAATGATGCTTAAAATGACATGAAAGGTTTCGATTGATCAATTAATTACTTAATATATCCTAGGAGATCACCCACAGGTGGATCATTGGGTGTAATAAGTAACACCTAAAGTATTAATCATTTATGCTACGGTCGATAATGTGTATACCCACAGGTAACATTGTTATCGGTGGTATGTATGCTTGATTAATTATTAAAGAAAATCTAAACAAGCATCATGCAAAGTGTATGTATTTATGTATTGCCCACAGGTTGCTTAAATACATACAAGTAAAGTGTTTAGATTTTATTGGTTGATGAATCTATTAAAGTTTCAAAGCACTAATGGTAAGCACGTTGAAAATTTTGCAGCTTCATCAAGTTTGTTTGCTTCTGCAAATTCTGTGGTCAAGTTTAATGGACTCAACTATGAGGAATGGTCTGAACAGATAAGGTTTTCTTTGGGTGTAATGTCCCTAGACCAAGCCATACTCACTGATGAGGAGCCAGCAGCCATTACAGATGAGAGCTCAGAATTGGAAAAGTCTCGTTATGAGACGTGGGAGCGCTCTAACCGGCTGTGCCTGAACTTACTGAGGATGTCGATGGCAGAAAGTATAAAGCCATCTATGCCTAAAACACAGAAAGCAAGGGAATTCATTCTGAAAATAAAGGAACAATCCCAATCAGATGTAGCTGACAAATCGATTGTAGGCAGCCTGATGAGCGAGCTGACTACGAAGAGGTTCGATTGGTCTCAGACAATCCATGAACATGTTACGCACATGTCTAATCTGGCATCACGGTTGACGTCCATGGGGATGGAGGTGCATGAATCTTTCTTGGTTCAGTTCATCATTAACTCTCTGCCTCAAGAGTATGGCCAGTTCCAGGTGAATTACAACACCATAAAGGATAAATGGAACATTCAGGAATTGAAGGCCATGCTCATACAGGAGGAGGCGAGGTTAAAGAAGCAGAAAAATCAAGTTGCACTCATCGTTGGACTAAACAAAGCCGGTAGCAGCTTTAAGAAACCAAGTATGAAGGACAAAAGGAAGGATAAGGGTATCTTCAAAGGACCTGAAAATAATATCCGTAAAGTGGTCAAGTGTTTCTTCTGCAAGAAGGAGGGACATATGAAGAAAGACTGTCCTAGAAGGAAGGCATGGTTCGACAAGAAAGGTACACAACATTTATTTGTTTGTTCCGAATTAAATCTTGTAGAAGTGCCTAGAAATACTTGGTGGCTTGATTCTGGTGCATCTACTCATGTATCTCATATTAAACAGGGATTCAGTACGATCCAGCCTTTAAAAGGAACTGAAAATTATTTGTTCATGGAAAACAGGATGAAGGCGCGGATAGTAGGCATTGGGACGTACAGATTGATCTTTGACACTGGTTGTTATATAGATCTTGAAAATTGTCTCTTTGTACCTGAATGTGCTAGAAATCTTGTTTCAGTAAGTAGGTTGGACGATTTAGGATTTGATTTTAAGATTGGACATGGTGTATTTTCTTTGTACCGAAAAGACTACTTTTATGGTAATGGTACTTTGGTTGATTCACTGTACAGGTTTAATCTTGATAAAAGTTTTTCTGAATCTTTGTTTAATGTTGAGAATCAAGGAATTAAACGTAGTGCATCAAATGAAAAATCAGCACTCTTGTGGCATAAAAGATTAGGTCACATATCTAAAGAAAGGATGACGAGGTTAATAAAGAAAGAATTATTACCTCCATTAGATTTTAGTGACTTAGATGTGTGTATAGAATGCATTAAAGGAAAGCAAACCAAACAAATCATAAAGAAACCCGCCACAAGAAGTAGTCAACTTTTAGAGTTGATACACATGGATATTTGTGGCCCATTGTTATATACAACATTTCAAGATCAAAATGGAGAACGGTATGTTCTAAATTCTCCATTGTTATATATCCGAAAGTTTCATCATCAATATAAATGTTTGTGGGATCAAATGATCTATTGTTTAGGGACTGATTTCGGTAATAGAAATCAGTATGTATGATTAACAAAAGGAGCTAACACTGGTTCAACACAAGATCAAGGGCAGAATCAAGGTAAAGTTACTGTCATCCCTTTTCTTTATTTATAGCAAAATTTGAAAGTGTTACATGAGAACAAGAAACCTAATTGATTATAACTTTTGCCCTACTAGCTAGAGTTATAGTTGTACTAGAATTGAACTTGAACAAACAATTTGATCTTATTTAGGAAAGAAACAATAATAGAAATCTCGTCTAATCTTAACACGAAAGTAGTCTTGGAATCAATCTTCAATCTTCAACACTCCCCCTTGGTTCCAAGGCTACGCATACCCAGCTTCTCCCTTAGATCTTTGAACTTTTCTTTGGCTAAAGGTTTGGTAAACAAATCAACAAATTGTTCCTTTGAAGTGCAGAACTTCATTTCCAACTCTCCCTCTTGCTGAAATTGTCTAATCACATGAAATTTGATTTTCATGTGTTTAGTTCTGTCATGGAAAACAAATTTTTTTGAAATAGTAACACCTGAGGTATTGTCACAAAATAATTCTGTGGGTTTTTGCTGAATGATGTCTAAATCACACAAGATCTTTCTTAGCCAAACTAGTTGCTTTGCTGCAACATAGGCTGTTATATACTTAGCCTTAATAGTGGAATGAGCATCCACAGATTGCTTCTTCGAATTCTAACAAAAAATACTTCTCTCCATAGTGAAACAATACCTTGAGGTGCTCATCATGCCTTCATCACTGCCTCCCCAGTCACTGTCTATAAATCTAGTTAACTTAACTGAGCTAAATTTTTCAAAATGTATCCCATACTCTAAGGTTCCCTTTAGGTACCTCAGGACCCTTTTAACTGCAACAAAATGAAGTTGACTTGGGTTTTGCATGAACCTAGAGAGGTAATTTACAACAAACATAATGTTAAGACGTGTAGCTATTAGGTATAATAAGCTTCCAATCAAACTTCTATAGGTTCTGCCATCAGTCCTTGGAGTTTCATCTTTTCTTGTCAGTTTATGACCCAAAACCATAGGTGTACTTATTGAGTTGCATTTCTCCACAACAAACCTGTTTAATAGCTTGATAATGAATCTTCGTTGACATAAAAAGTATCCCTGCTTGTATTGATTTATCTCCATGCCTAGAAAATATGTCAACAAGCTGAGTTCATTCATCTCAAACATCTCCTTCATGTTGTTTTTGAATTCTGTTACAAGTTGCTCTTTATTTCCTGTAATCAGTAGATCATCTACATATACTGATATGATCAAGATTTTATTGTCAACATTTTTCACATATAAAGTCACTTCATTCATACTTCTCTCAAACCCAAACTCATGAGATGTTTTCCAGTCTGTTGTACCAAGCTCTATGGGCCTATTTCAGGCCATACAAAGCTTTCTTCAACATATAAGTTTTGTATGCATTGATCTTCCTCTCGAAACCATCAGGTTATTCAACATATATCTCTTCTTTTAGCACCCCATTTAGAAATACATATTTGACATCCAATTGGTAAATAAGCCACCCACATTGTACTGCTAGAGCTAACACTAGTTTGATTGTATCTAGTCTAGATATAGGAGCAAAAGTGTCTGTAAAATCAGTATCTAGTTCTTGTGAGTATCCTTTAGCTACAAGTCTTGCTTTGTGCTTATTAATACTCTTATTTGCATTTAGTTTTGTCTTAAAAATTCACTTAACACCAATTACCTTTTTGTGTATAGGTTTGTCAACCAGAATTCCATGTTCCATTCTTCTCTAACATTATGAGCTCCTCTTTCATAGCAGCTATCAACACCTGCAAGTTTATAGCTTCTTTAAAGTCTATTGGTTCTGCTTCAGCCACATTACACCTGCTGTACACATCAGTTAAGAGTCTTGTTCCTCTTACTAGAATGTCATCAATAAGATCATCAGCCTGGGCAACATTTATCTCAATTTGATGCTCCAATATTGTCCCTTCAATTTCAGTAACTTCCCAATTCCATTTGCTGTTTTCTACTACTTTTACATCTCTTGCAATCACAACATTATTAGTTTTTAACTTGTACACTTTATAAGCTTTAGACTTAGTGTTGTACCAATAAAGATCCCTACATCAGCCTTCTGATCAAGTTTTCTTCTTTTATCTTCAGGTTTTAAAACATAACAAGGGTTGCCAAAAACTCTCAAATGACTAATATTGGGTTTAAAGCCATACCAGAGTTCATAAAGGGTCTTGTCCATCAAGACTCTCGTGGCCATGCGATTTAAAAGGTAAGCTGCTATATTTACTACCTTTGCCTAGAATTATAATGGCATGTTCTTCTCATACAACAAGCATCTTTCCATTTCCATCAATGTTCTATTTCTTTTTTCACCGACTCCATTCTCCTGTCTATTCTTCTTCCTGTGAAGTCTGCGCTCTTTCTTCTCTTAGGGTCTGAGTTCATGGTTGTTCCTGTAGCAGCACCATAGAGCAAATCTGGTTGTAAGCCCATATCTAGAGTCATGGGGTCCGAATGGCCCTTGTGACCCTCAACTCAAGTTCCTTTCCAGCCAACTTTGCAAAGACCTAGTCTACCAACTTGCCACGATGAGCGAGTAGTTTTCCCAGGTATTCTTTTGGCTTTAGGGGCCATTTTTGGCTGAGCTCCTTCTTCCTCTAAGGTCTAATTCAATGGTTGTCGTCCCCCTGTAGCAGTCCATGCAGTCCTTAAGTATCTTTTTGTTCTAGGGGCCCTGAGTTGTTTCGCAACTAAGTTTTATTGGGAATGCTGCTACATTGTTGTGTTCCCATTAAGTTTTGATGTTTTGACAACTATGATTTGGAATGACAATTTTTCCACCATTGCTGCTGCTTTTCCATGGTTTTCTTGCAGGAGTCTTTCCCTTGTCGATGGACTATGTTGTACCACTGTCTGCTGCCTCTCGGTAGACTGCTTTGTGTGCTAGTTTTGTTATGCAATTCAGTTGTTACTGAATGCTCAACTGGTTGCGTGTTATAAGGAGCTTGTCTCTCTGTTGATTATGTAATGTTGGTCATACTGCTAATGGTATGTTTTCGTTCAGGTGTGCCCAACCAATCAGCGACTACTACTAATCGGTCGATGCCGAGCTGAATAGGTTGCTACCTGTTTAGCTATGGAAATATTATGTTTATTGGCTGTCGGACTGGAGTATGCTCCTTAGTTCCGGTTAGTTGCTTCATCTCCATTTGTTTAGCTTGTTCTCAGGAGTCTATTCCCTTCAACAAACTTGTTTGTGTATGTTTCATGTTGCTTGTTCTTTGGAGCCTGTTGCCTTGCACTTGCTTGTTTGTACATGTATGTATCTTCTGACTTGCTGGTTTTTCCAACTAGGTTTCACTTTTTTGATCTATACAATTACTTACATTTGATAAAAACAAAATAAACAACACAAAAATTATGCATCAAATGTATTGCACTAGGAATGTAAAAGGAAACCAAGTTAAATAAAGACATAAACATTAGTTAACCTCATCACAACCAAACCACCATAACAGTGAAAGGTAATAGGTCCAACACAAAATGAAGCACACATGCAATACCCAAAAGAAGAGAGAAACTAAATCAAACAACACCCCCATTAAACAAAGATAGATAGCATGAGAAGCAAAAAAAGAAGAAAAAAGACCAAGACAATGGTGCACAACCGATAGCCAAAGAGCAATGAATATAGTTGAATCCAAAAAGAAAAAAGAAAAGATTCAGATTGCAACATGAATCATCATAACAACAAAACTTGGTTGAGGATACAATGCACTATGATAAGAATTCCAAGGGAAAACTTAGCAAAAGGCAATTGCAAAGATGAACTAACCTTTGCAACAACAACAATTTGACAATGATGAAGGAAAATTAGCCAAAACTATAAAATTACACTCCCATAACACCTGAAACCCAAGAGAATCTGAACAAAACAACGCCCTAAAAATTGTAAACAAACGAAACAAATAAAAAAGAAGAGGTACAAAGCAAAAGCAAATGACGAAACTGAAGAGGCAGAAATGATGGATAAAAAGTCAAGCATAAATTGTAAAGACAAAGAGAAAATAAATAAAGAGCAAACTGGACACCTGAAAGCCCACACCTAAACAAAATCATTGTGCTAAGAACTCTAATGGTTAGGCGATGCATTATAGAAAAAAATGAAAGGACATATTTTTTTGGCTTAGAGCAGTGAGTTGCCAATCTTATCTTTAATGATTATGCTGGTTGAACATTGATGACAGGGCCCTTTCTCATCTTCTCGTGATTTCCTTCAATGGACATGACAAGGGAAAAAAGAATGAATTGGTTGGCCAAATGTCATTGTAATAGGTTACCTCGATTTTTTTTCAGTTCTTTTCCTTGTCCAGAACTAATTCAAAGCAAGAAATTACACAACATCAATCTTATTGTCTAAGGAAGCATGCCATTGATTTCATCACTACACGACATAAAAGGGGGTTGTCTCATTTTTCTCATGGTTTTCTTTAACATATGCGTGCCAAGGGAAAAAAATTCAGCTAAGGAGATTTTCTATTATATTGTCGAATCCACCCTCAATGGATTCTTGCCTGAGTGTTATTGCAAGGGGTTGTTTTGAATTTTTACAACTCTCTTTCTTGTCAAGAGGTGTGCACTCTAGCCTATAATCGTGGCTACCCGAAGATAGAACCAATGACAATGAAAGGATGCATTGATTAACTATTGAATTCTGGCTATCCCAAAACATAATCAACGACAACAGATGCATTAAATAACTGTTGACAGATAACAATTAAAGGGTGCATCAATTAACTACTGAAAGGTGGCATCAAAATTGCATTAATTAATTGACGAACTATGGTTATCCCAAAACACAATCAACGAAAAATGATGCATTAAATAGTTGTTGAAGGATGATAATAAAAGAGCACATTGATTAACTACCGAAAGGTGACTGACTGTAAGACCCATTAATTAACTGTCGAAAGGTGAGTGAAAGATTATAAAAAGATGAGAATGAGAGAGTGTATTAATTAGTTATTGCCATAACAATAACAATCGAGAGAAGGCATAACAAGACTTAATAAAGGAAGTGTTCCAATCCACAATTTCACGAGTCTAGATAAACAATATTTTCACAACATAATTTAGCTTTTTCTTTAATATGTGTGTGTGTGTGTTGAGAGAGAGAGAGGGAGAGAGAGAGAGAGAGAGAGAGAGATTTTTTAAGTCAAAGTATTTATCAATTCTCCATAAATTAATCCCTTCCACGTGATTAAATTATTAGTTTGTTTATTTTTTATTTAAAACAAATAAGAAAATATATTTTTAAAATATTTTGATATATTTATATCAAAAATAAAATTTTAAAAAATATTATTAATCTCAATTTAATTAATGTAGCCAAGTAGAGTTTGGTTTTAACAAGTGTTCTAGTGGTGTGTACATGTTTATCCATTTGGAAAATTCTAGGATTTGGAATTGGGACTTGGTAGGGTCAATAGCCATGCTTTTCTAGTAACACGTCCAAACATAGTTCAAAGTCTAATTATTTTTTAAAAGTGTTATGAATTAAAAAAAATATTTATAAAAATAAGAGGGGAAATAAAATATGATTGTGCCATGTGCTCGTTTGGAATTGTGATTAATGTTATTTTAAAAGTGCAAATTTAATCAAATTTTAAAACTTAATTAATTATGATATATTTTTAGCAAATTTGATGGACTTACCAAAGCTAGTTGAAACACAATTGAATCAATGTCAAAATAAATAGAAAAATAATATTATTTTAATGTAAATAGTTTACCTCATAACCCACTAACTAAAAGACGTAAGGATATAGCTTGTTTATTTTTAAATATTTTTTATTTATATTTTTAGATTAGTTTTATATACCGATATCAAAATTAAATTTTTAGTACTTCTCAAACATCAATTTTCAAATAAAAAATATTTATTTTTCAAATATCAATTATCAATTAGTTGCAAGTCCGTATCCGGATCAATTTCTGAGCATCTCCGACGACTTTGATTTTCCAGAGCGTCACGCCTGCCAGCATTTTCGAACACGGAAGCAATATTCCGAAGCACTGGAACAAGACACGAGTCCGCAGAAACACAACAAATATTATTAAAATAGAAAGAAAGTGTCTCACGCTACATAGTATCACTCCAATCTTACCAGGATTTTTTAAAAATCAGGTGTCGCTCCATTGAAAGAAAGTGTCGCTCCATTGAATTAAAAATCAGGGTTTTTTTTCTCTCCTTCAGTTGACTGGATCGTTAGCTTTGACTTTCGTGTCCTCACTCCATTCTTACCAGGTGAGTTGTCATGTTATATACATACCTAGCAGAAGACTGTATTGAGGAATTATTTGCTAACCAGTCTTGAAAATAGAGATCATGCACCATGTCTGTGCCACTGAGAATCGAGATCATTCAGAGAGAAACCATCAAACCATCTTCTCCAACGCCCCTTGCCTTGAGAAGTCTCAAGCTCTCTCTTCTGGACCAGTTCATGCCCATATCTCACATTACACTGGTACTATTTTACCCCGGCAATGGAAACGACACCGATCACCTCGGCAAAGCCAAGGAAACTTCACTGCGACTAAAGACCTCACTGTCTGAAGCCCTGACTCTTTTTTATCCATTCGCAGGCAGACTCACAGACAATTCATCCATTGAATGTGATGACCATGGGGCTGAATATATCGAGGCTCGAATCCATTGTATTTTCTCTGATATTCTCAGAAAGCCTGAAACTGAAGTGCTAAAACAACTCCTGCCTGCAGCTATAGGTGATCCAGTGATCACGGCCAGGGATAGTCAATTACTTGTGCAAGCTAGTTTCTTTGACTGTGGTGGCCTGGCAATTGGGGTGAATCTTTCTCACAAGATTGCAGATGCAGCCACGTTAGCATCTTTCATCAAGTGCTGGGCTGCAACCGCTCGCAGTTCGAGTACCGAGGTGATAATCAGTCCAGTTTTCATGGGTGCTTCTATTTTCCCACAGATGGATCTACCGATCCCAATGCTTCCAGTAGATTTGATTCAAGGAGAGTCTGTCCTGAAAAGGTTTGTGTTTGAAGCTCCCAAAATTACTGCGCTCAGGGCAAAAGCCATCAGTGCAAGCGTGCCAAATCCAACACGGGTGGAATCTGTAACAGCGTTGATCTGGAAATGTGCCATGAGCGCATCAAGATCAAACTCGAGGGTTCCTAGAAAAGCTGTGTTGTCTCTTGGCGTGAATATACGTAAGAGGCTCGTGCCAGCCTTACCAGACAGCTATGGTGGGAACTACGTAGGTAGTATATCACCGCGGATGGAGGATCACGATGATTTAGAATTACAAGGTATAGTGAGCCGCATAAGGAAGGATCTAACAGAGTTTGGTGAACATTACGCGAAAATAACCCAAGGGGGTGATATTTCGTTAGCAATTTGCAAGACGGTAGAAGACTTTGGAAAAATGGCCATGAGCAAAGATATCGACTACTATAACTGCACCAGTTGGTGTAATTTTGAACTGTATGGTGCTGATTTCGGATGGGGAAAACCAACATGGTTGAGTCCTGTTTTCACTATAGATCTGAAAAATGTCGTGTGTTTGATCGACACAAGGGATGGTGATGGAATAGAAGCGTGGATAAGCTTGAGTCCCGAAGACATGGCCCTGTTTGAATCTAACAAGGAGCTGCTTGAATATTCTGCTGCAAATCCTAGTGTGTCTGTTTGAATTTTCTTTCTTTCTCTTGTTGAATGGTCATGAAATTTCACAGTAATGTAATAGTCCACACAGCCCTTCAAACACAAAACTATTAGCATACAAGCACTTGGCATCTCTCCATGTGGCTGGAGAAAGTAGTCATGATAAACCACGAAGATCAAATAGGGTGCCTATCAAGTATCCAAGATATGGGGGCTAAGCTGGGATCAGTACAGGGGGCATCAACGTGTGCTCTGGAAATGATGACTCAGAATTTGCAATTGCTGTTATTGTTTTATTTTGCCTAGGAATTGGTCAATAAGTTAGAAAGAATAATTCCATTAGTGGAGGCTATTTTTCTGTCAACTAGCCGTTTCACTTCCTTCTAATTAGGGAAGTAGTTGAGTCTTTATTTGTATTTAAATCGTGGTTTCCAGCAAGCTGAATAAGAAGAAAAAAATTACAAGGTTTATTCTCACCTTAAGCAGAGTATTTTCTCATATTTCTTAAAAGCTTTGACTAGGACCTATCATTGGTATCGGAGCCTTCACATTGTGACTACCAATAAAGAAAGGATCGAGAACTTAGAAGCGGCTCTTGGGGGACTTCAAGACAATTTCAGCAAATGGAGCTAGGTGTTACTGACAAATTACAACAGCTAGAGACTGTTATTAGAGGAATTTTTGAAGTTCTGCTTACAAGGCAAGAACTGACCTCTAGCAATATCCACGAACGCAGCGGACAAGCCTTTGGTGCGCGATCTTGTGACACCACAGACGGTGGTCGCTTAATGTTCTCCTCCAAATTAGCTAAGCTCGAATTTCCCAAGTACTTTGGTACTGACCCAACTGAATGGTTCACACGTGTTGACCAATTCTTTGAATACCAGGGCACTTTGGAAGCACAAAAGGTGTCTTTGGCTTCCTTTCATCTGGAAGGAGAAGCAAATAAATGGTGGCAATGGTTACGCAAGGCTTATCATGAGGAAAAAAAAGAGGCATCATGGGAAATTTTTGTAGAAGAATTATGGGCTCGTTTTGGTCCCATGGATTGCGAAGATTTTGATGAGTCTTTATCAAAAATAAGGCAAACGGGATCCTTACAGGAATACCAAAAAGAGTTTGAGAGGTTGGGAAACAGAGTGCAGGGGTGGAATTCGAAGGCTTTGGTGGGCACTTTTATAGGTGGTCTTAAGCCTAAAATTGTTGATGGAATTCGGATGTTTAAGCCAAAATCCTTGAAAGAAGCCATCAGTTTGGCAAGAATGAGAGATGAGCAGCTGAGTCGTCAAGAGAAGCCGTATCAACCACTCTATAGAATCGCTGATGTCTTTGATCGTCCATTCAACAGATCCACTAACATCTCTACTCGTCCATTTAATAGGACTATTGGTGTCTCTTCCCCATCAAAAATCCAGTTTGCATCACCAATGAAGTGATTAACGTGGTCTGAGATGCAACACAGGCGTGCTCAAGGCCTTTGCTTTAATGGTGATGAAAGGTTTGTATTGGGGCACAAATGCAAAGGACCGCAACTGTTATTGCTAAAAGGCAGTTATGTAGATGATGAGATCGATAGCGAGGAACCTGAAATTCACTCCATGCTCTCACGGGTTGGTCAATAGCCAGAACCATGCGAGTCTCGGCCAAAATAGGACATCATGAACTGATTGTGCTTATTGACAGTGGGTCAACCCATAATTTCATCAATAACAAGGTAGCTGAAATATTGCAATTGCCAGTGGTGCTTACTAAACCCTTTACTATGCAAGTGGCTAATAGAGTTCCGCTAAGGTGTCAGGGGAGATTTGACAATGTGCAAGTCTTATTACAAGGTATCCCATTTACCTTAACTCTTTATTCATTACCATTAATTGGGTTGGATATGGTGTTGGGAGTTCAGTGGCTGGAACAGTTGGGTACGGTGGTTTGTGATTGGAAAAGGATGATAATGTAGTTTTCGTGGAAGGACCAACATCATCAGTTGGAAGGAATTGGCAACCAGCCAATTTAGCCGATACAAATTCAAGCACTTTCGAAGGAGATGAAGCAGGGCAATTCTATTTTTGCTGTGTGTCTACAGCCAACAGGGGAAGAAGTGCCACAGATGACTCAACCCGAAATGCAACAATTGTTACAAGAATTTGAGGACATCCATACCATAATAGCTTCCTCCCCAAAGGGAGATAGATCACCATATTAATCTCAAAGAAGGGACGGAGCCATTAATGTCTGGCTATATAGGTATGCCTATTTTCAAAAGGCTGAAATAGAAAAGCAAGTTCATGACATGTTAAAATTGGGGCTAATTAGATCTAGCACAAATCCATTCTTTTCTCCTATGTTGCTGGTTAAAAAAAAAGATGGAACCTGGTGATTTTGTACCGATTATAGAGCCCTTAATGTTGCAACCATAAAAAGATAGATTTCCTATTCCTATCGTCGATGACATGCTTGATGAATTATATGAGGTTGCTTTCTGTACTAAACTTGATTTACGATTCGAGTATCACCAAGTACGGGTCAATCATTTAGATATCCACAAAATTGCCTTTCGTACACACAATGGTCATTATGAGTATTTGGTTATGCCGTTTGGATTATGTAATGCCCCTTCCATATTTCAGGCTATCATGAATTCCATATTTCGTCCTTACCTTCACAAATTTGTATTAGTTTTCTTTGACAATATTCTAATCTATAGCCCCAATTGGATCATGCATATTAAACATGTTAAAATAACTTTTGAAATATTACGACATCATTAGTTTTTCATCAAACTTAACAAGTGTGTTTTTGGCCAACAAGAGGTTGAGTACTTGGGTCACATTGTGACTTCCTAAGGAGTCAGGGCAGACAAGGGCAAAATTCAGACTAAGCTTAATTGTACTCGACCAACTAATGTTTCTGACTTGCGATGGCGTCATTGCCCGACCACTCACCAACCTTTTAAAAAAGAACCTATTTCGGTGGACAGAGGATGCAGATGCAGCATTCCTTGCTTTAAAGCATGCAATGAACTCAACTCCTACACTTGCTATGCCTAATTTTAATGAACCTTTTGTCATTGAAATTGATGCTTTAGGTACTGGTATTGGGGCGGTGTTAACTCAGCACGGGAGACCTATCACATTCATAAGCCGAGCATTTGGGATCACTAAGCTATCATGGTCTACGTATGCCAAAGAAATGCTTGCCATTGTTCAAGCTATTCGATTAGGCACCCTTACTTGTTGGGCGGGAAATGTTTTATACACACTGACCATTACAGCCTCAATTACTTGATGGAGCAGCGCATTGTCACACCAGAACAACAGAAATGGGTGTCTAAATTAGTGGGTATGACTACGAGATCACTTACAAACCGGGAAAGGAGAATTGTGCCGCTGATGCCTTATCAAGAGTAATTGGCAGGCCTAGCCTGAATGCCCCTTTTGTTCCTCAAGCATCCTTGTGGCAGACACTCAAGAATGAAACCATCCAAAATCCTTACATGGCCCGTATTGGCAAACTTGCTACTGCCAATCCGGGGGCTCCCTATAAATGTCTGAATGGTTTGGTATGTTACAACCCCCGTGTAGTCATTCCTCCTAACTCAACTCTTGTCCAGTAGCTATTACAGGAATTCCATGATTCACCATCTGGAGGCCATTCTGGGGTGTTATGCACATAAAAGCGACTGGCGTAACAAATTTATTGGCCATCCATGCATAAAATGGTTCAACAATATATAGCTTCGTGACTGTTTGCCAAAAGAATAAAGCTGATACTTTATCTCCAGCAGGGCTTCTTCAGTCGTTGCCCATTCCTTGTCAAGTATGGGATGACATCACCATGGATTTTATTGAAGGGTTACCACCATCTAACGGTAAAAGCACCATTTTTGTGGTCGTGGACCGTTTAAGTAAATCTGCTCATTTTTTGGCTTTATTACATCCTTACACGGCCAAAATGGTTGCTGAAAAATTTGTGGAGGTGATTGTCAAACTTCATGGCATGCCAAAGTCAATTATTAGTGACAGAGATCCTATTTTCATAAGTCAATTCTGGCTTGAATTCTTCAAGATGTCCGGAACAAAGCTGCATATGAGCTCCGCCTATCATCCCTAAACCGACGGTCAATCAGAGGTGGTTAACAGGTGTGTTGAGCAATATCTTCGATGTTTTGTTTCGCAACAACCTCGAAAATGGCATTCTTTTCTTGCGTGGGCTAAATTTTGGTACAACACTACATTCCATTCCTTTATTGGGATGACTCCTTTTCAACCTGTTTATGGAAGACCACCACCGAACATTCTGAATTATTAGGTTGGGGCTTCTTCAGTACACGAGGTAGATCAGACTATGGTTTCTCGCAATTCTATTTTACTTCAGCTTAAAATTAATTTGCATGCTGCAATTAATAGAATGAAGCAGGGGGTTGATTCCAAATGATGGGAAGTGGACTTTCAAGTGGGGGATTTAGTTTTCCTCAAACTCCACCCTTATCGCCAACAGTCTGTGTTTCAGAGACCATCTCAGAAGTTGGCCAATCGTTTTTATGGTCCTTACAAGATTGAAGAAAAGGTGGGAAAGGTTGCTTGCAAGCTCCAGTTTCCTGCAAATGCTCGAATACACCCTGTTTTTCATGTTTCACTTCTCAAAAAGCAAGTCGATAGGTGCTGAAAGGTTCTAGTTTTGTTGAGGAACTCCTTGTCTAGTGTAAACACCTGCCAAAAGAGGATGCCATGTGGGAAAATGCACATGAGCTGCGTGCCGAGTATCTGTCCTTGAACCTTGAGGACAAGGTTTTGCTTCAAGACAAGGGCAATGATAAACCACGAAGATCAAATAGGGTACCTATTAAGAATCCAAGATATGGGGGCTAAGCTAGGATCAATAGAGGGGCATCAATGTGTGCTCTGGAAATGATGACTCAGAATTTGCAATTGCTGTTATTGTTTTATTTTCCCTAGGAATTGGTCAATAAGTTAGAAAGAATAATTCCATTAGTGGAGGCTATTTTTCTGTCAACTAGCCATTCCACTTCCTTCTAATTAGGGAAGTAGTTGAGTCTTTACTTGTATTTAAATCGTGGTTTCTAGCAAGCTGAATAAGAAGAAAAGAATTACAAGGTTTATTCTCAACTTAAGCAGAGTATTTTCTCATATTTCTTAAAAGCTTTGACTGGGACCTATAAAGTCACACACGGTGAGTGAAAGACTTCCATATTTTAAGGCATGCAATCAATAAAACAACAATATAGACATTTCATCGAATATCTGGTGTGTAGTCCTTGTTCTTCAACCCTAAGCTCTATTGCTTTTATTTTCTGCAATCTTTCACCTGCATAAAACACAACAGTGGTTTCAGAGCACTCTTAGATCTTACAGGACAAACACTTTTTTCAAATTCTCAAAAATGACGTTCAACAACCTACTTTTAAACTCAATTATCTTTACTAGCGAAAACTATCATATTTGGTCAGTGAAGATGCAAGCTTTTCTTGAATCTTATGATCTTTGAGAAATTGTTTCCGAAGACAAACCAATAGCTCCCTTACCAACAAATCCCACTATGGCTCAAATCAAGTTCAACAATGCGGATAAGGCAAAGAAATCCAAGGCAAAATCAATCATCCAGAATTCTGTGGCAGATAGCATTTTCTACAGGATTATGGCTTGCAATTAAGCTAAAGAGGCTTGGAACAAACTAAAAGAAGAATACCAAGGAAGTGATAGAACAAGGCAAATGCAAGTGCTCAATTTAAAGAGAGATTTTGAGGCAATAACATGCAAGAAGATGAAACAATCTCCAAGTATTCTGATCGAATTTCTCTAATTATCAACAACATTAGATTACTTGGAGAAGACTTTCCTGATAGTAGGATTGTGGAGAAGGTTCTTGTGACTCTTCCTCAGAGGTTTGAATCCAAAATCTCCTCTCTAGAAGAATCAAAGGACCTTAGTAAAATCTCATTAGGTCAACTAATGAGTGCTTTCCAAGCACAGGAGCAACGAAGAACAATCAGGCAAGATATATTGACCGAATGAGCCTTTTATGTGCAAAAACAACAAGCTGGAAAAGGAAGAAGTTGTTTAATTAGAAAATTAAAGGCAGAAATGAAGGGGGCAACACTGGTAAAGGTTCAAGACAGAAGAAGTTTCCCCCTTACACTCACTGCAAAAGAAACACACATTCAGAAAAATATTGCCGGTGGAGGCCAGATGCAATTTGTGGAAATTGCAAGTAATCAGGGCACATCACAAAGGTTTGTAAGTTTAAAAACTCATACCCAAAACCTCAGAAGGCTCACCTAGCAGATAAAGTTGATACACAGGAGGAGCAATTCTTTGCTATCATCTGTTTCATAATAATTGATTCAGCTGATGCGTGGCTAATTGATTCAGGATGCACACATCATTTGTGCAATGATGCTGAAATGTTCAAAAACCTTGATGAAACTTACAAATCCAGAGTAAAGGTTGGCAATGGAGAATTTCTGGAGGTCAAAGGCAGAGGGTCAATAAATGTTCAAACAAGTTCAGGTATCAAAATCATTCCTGATGTGTTATTCATACATGAAATCAATCCAAATTTATTTAGTGTTGGACAAATGATGGAGAAAAACTATTCTATTTAGTTTAAGGATCATAAATGCACCATCTTTGATCCTTCTGGAGAACAAGTGTTTTGTGTAAAGATGAAAAATAGAAGCTTTGTTGTTGACTATGATAAAGTGTCCAATCATGCCTATGTGAGTGGTACTAAAAATGTTTCAAATCTTTAGCATAAAAGATTTGAACATTTCAATTAAAAGGCTTATTAGTTCTGAAACAAAAGGAGATGGTTGAAGCATTGCCCACATTGAATGGTGAGATTCAATTATGTGAAACATGTCAACTTGGCAAGCAATCAAGGCCATCATTTCCTAAAGGGCAAGCATGGAGAGCCAACCAAAAGCTTAAGCTCATCCACACTGACATGTGTGGACCTATGAAGACAACCTCATTATGTGGTAACAAGTATTGTATTCTATTTATTGATGATTATACTAGGATGTGTCGGGTGTATTTCATAAAATTTAAGAGTGAAGTATTTACAATCTTTCAAACATTCAAAGCTTTAGTGAAAATCAAATTGACATGCTAATTAAATGCTTAAGATTTGACAATGGTACTGACTATACCTCAAATCAGTTTCTTGAGTATTGCAACAGCAGAGGCATTATGCACTAGTACACCACACCATACACACCAAAACAAAATGGTGTGTGAGAGAGGAAGAACAATACAATAATGGAGATGTCTAGTTGTCTCTTACTTGAAAAGAAAATGCCAAACAAATTATGGGCAGAGGCAGTCAATGCTTCTGTTTACTTGCTGAACAGACGTCCAACCAAAGACAACACACCATATGAAGGATGGAGTGGTGTCAAACCTGCTGTAGATCATCTTTGAATCTTTGGCAGCATCTGCTATTATCATATAGCTAAGCTATAGAGAAGTAAACTTGACAACAAAGCTCAAAAGGGAATTCTTGTGGGCTATAGAATAATAACCAAAGGATATAAAATCCTTTTCTTACAAACAAAGAAGGATATTCTCAGCAAAGATATGAAGATTGATGAAGAAACCACATGGGATTGGGAAAATCAGAAAAATATGAATTCTAATCATCCATTCACCATTCAGCCTCAGCTAGAAGCTAATGAATCAATGGATGACCTTCTAGTTAGAGACACAAGATCCTTGGAAAACATTTACCAAAGATGCAACATGACACTTTGGAACCTACCAACCAAACTAAAGCCCAAGAATCTCCAGCATGGAGGAGAGCAATGGAGGCAGAAATGGAGATGATCAACAAAAATACAACATGAAAGGTAATTGAAAGGCCTAAACATCACAAGGTGATAGGTGTAAGATGAGTTTTTAAAACAAAACTCAATCTAGATGGGTCAATATGTAAACACAAGGCTAGATTGGTGGTAAAGGGTTATGCTCAACAATATGGTGTGGACTACCTAGAGACCTTTGCTCCAGTAGCAAGGTATGATACTATTAGAATTCTCATTGCACTTGCAGCACATACCTCTTGCCAGATTCACCAACGTGATGTCAAGTCTACCTCTGCCTTCTTGAATGGATTTCTTGCTGAAAAAATCTTTGGAGAGCAACTCGATGGATATGTTGTTAAAGATAAAGATCATGTGTATCTACTTAAGAAGGCCTCTTATGGGTTGAAACAAGCTTCCCGAGCTTGGTATGATAGAATGGACACACATCTGCTTCAACTTGGGTTCAATAGAAGCCAAAATGAAGCAACTTTGTATGTGAAATCCTGTGATAACCATTTTCTAATTGTATCTATTTACGTAGATGAGGTGCTCATCACAATAAGTGAACTTAGAATGATCCAAGAGTTCAAAGATGAAATGAAGAAGATGTTTGAGATGTCTGACCTTGGAATGGAAGTGATACAATCCAGCCATGACATTTTTACATGCTAACAGAAGTATGCTTCAGACATCCTAAAAAGATTCAAAATGCAGGATTATAAACTAGTGGGGACTCCTATGATAACAAGTATCGAGCTAAGCAAAGATGATGAATCTGAAAAAGTGGATGAAAGTCTATATAGAGGCTTAATTGGCTAGTCTTCAATATCTCACAGCAAGCAGACCTGACATATTGTTTGCTATGAGTATCCTCTCAAGATTCATGCATTCTCCAAGGGAGACTCATATCACTGCTGTAAAATGAGTTCTTAGGTACATCAAAGTTACCATTGATCTTGGTATTTTTTGTCCAAGATCAATAAGGGGTTGTGGAACTAAGAGGCTATACTGATAGTGACTAGGAGGCTATGTTGATGATTCAAGAAGCACTTCAGGGTATTTATTCACTCAATTATTGTTGCCACGAAAAGAAAGAGACAACAACTTAGTCCACTATAGAAGCAAAGTACATTATTGTTGCCTATGCTGTCAACCAAACAATTTGGTTGAGGAAAATGTTAAAAGATTTGGGACATGAACAGGTTGAAGCTACTAAAATCATGTGTGATAATAGTTCTACAATATCAATTTCAAGGAATCCAGTCTTCCATGGATACACAAAGAACATCAAAATCAAGTTTCATTTTATTAAAGAAGTTCAACAATCTAATGAAGTGATGCTTGTTCATTGGTCTTCTAAAGAACAACTTGCAGATATTTTTACCAAACCACTACCTCAAGAAAGATTCGAAACTTTGAGACAAAATTGGAATTTGTCGTTAAAATGTCAAGGAGGAGTGTTAGACAATTGACATTTTAACTCAATTGATGTTGTTTGTTTTCTTTTATTTTTGTTTTGATCTAGTCAAAGATTAGTTCCTTGATTTTTGTAGGTTTGTTGTTGAGTTAATGGCAACACTTTGTCCACTATGGTTAGTGGCAGATTACTAGGAAGATTTGTTAATTTTTTCATGTATTTAAAGGCATGCAATCAATCAAAAAACAATACAGACATTTCATCGAATACCTAGTGTGTAGTCCCTATTCTTCAACCCTAAGCTCTACTGCTCTTGTTTTTTTGCAACCTTTCACCTATACAAAACATAACAGGCTTCTTGCCTTGCTCCCTCCCTGACAGTCTACTATAACGGTTGACACTACTGCAAAAGAGGGTTGTTTGCAACGGATCTATCCGTTGCAAACAACAAAGGAGTCCGTTGCTAATATGTATTAGCAACGGACGTGTTCAGTTGCAAATCGGCGATAGCAAAATCGCTTGCAACGGAATGGCCGTTGCAAATTAGGCTGCAATGGCTATTCCGTTGCAAGTTTGCAACGGAATAGCCGTTGCACAATTGCTTTGCATTTGCAACGGACATTCACAACGGATTGTTCGTTGCAAATAGCAATTAAAATTTTAAATTAATTTAACCTGTATTTAATTTTTTAAATAACCATGAATAAATATTTTCATTAATATTATTAATATTTAGAAGCAAATAAATATAGTTCAAATAACATAGATTCAGTTACATTTACATGTTAAAGTAAATCAACATGAAACAAAAAAATACATATTTTTAACCATTGTTTAGGGTGGAAATGATCTACGATGTTATGGATGAGAGGAAGATGGACCACTATTTGGGAGATAGGGTTGAGGTCGATACACCGTTGAAGACACGGGACCCATAGGCCATTGTATGTGATGGCATTGTGTCAACAGGTGTTGGCATACCTTCCATGATGGCTGCCAAGATAATTTGTAATGGAGTCAATCTGACGTTGCATATTACTAAGAAGAGCATCTTTTTCTTTCAATTCCTCTTTCAACTCCTGAATAGTTGTGCTCGGATATTTGGATTGTACTAAGTAGGTATGTGATGACGAACTCGCATTAACTTTAGATTTTGGCATACGAGGTGCACCGTAAACTCTACCCTTGCTTACCCCCCCTGAAGCCTCACACCAAGCTTCTCCATCAAAAGAAGGATGAAGGTAACGATCAGGTCCATACTTTGCAATCATCTCATTTCTATAATTTTCTTGCAAACAGACAAGTACATGTAGAAATACATTTATTTGAATATGAAATTATATTTTAAATAATTTTAAAAAAATAAAAGTACTTACCACCACTGTTTTGGACCTGTTATCTACGAATGTGCTGGTTTCATTCACATTCTGATGCAAAATTGAAAAGACATCATCCCATGGAAGTTCTTTTCCCCCGACTTGTTGTTGCTATCAATATTTAAAAAAAAAATTAGCAACATAAATATTAAACAAATACAATAACGAGTGTTCAACAATATTAATGCTTACCATACTACTCGATATGATGCAAATGAAACTGAACCACCAGAATGAGAACTTATTTTACCATCTGTTTGTTTCAACCGATTGCGTTTTGAAGAGTCAGATCGTCTTTGGAATCCATTGGTTGACCAAACATCCTTTATCATGGTATTCCAATCTTCCTTTTGTATCCAAATGGGACCATTATTCATGCAATCAATAATATTTGTGGTGTTCATTTTTGACAGAGCTTTATTGTGAGCTCGTGCCAATTGTTGGTTCAAAGAGATCCGAGCTTTATCTTCCCAAATATTCCGAACAATTTCTTCATCTTCCTCAGGGAAGGCATATTTTTTCTATCAAATACATATGATAAGTAAAATAATTTGCAAACAACATCAACAAAAATTACAGGAAAATGTTTGTCCATAAAAATATATATCATAATTTATTCATGATCTTAAATATGGAAATAGTTGCGTGAATTCATATAAAAAAAGGCAATAAAGTAAGCAATATTTTTTTTCATACCTTGAACTCTTTAAACAGTTCATCCTTATACATTGAATCAACTTTTTCCCAAGAGTGCCATGGCCCCTTGAAATTAGATCTCAAAATGTTTCCGATTTCACGTCCACATGATGAGTTATTAAACCTGAAATATTATAATAACAAACTTTCATGAAACAAATAAAGACATAAATAATAAATGTCTATCAAAAATATTAAACTTACTCTGTTGTTCCATACAAACTCAATTGTCTTTTTCTTGTCAGTGGATCGATTTCGGTGTCAAAACTCTTCCGTTTAATGCAAACATTGTTGCCAGAAGAGGTTGAACCATTGTTTGATTGGAGACAATCTTAATACTCTGAAGATCTCATGTTATTACCATCTTGGTCAATTTGATCGTTAATGTCGTTATCCTCATCATAATTATCACCAACTGAAGACAAAATCAATGACACTGAAAGGATGCATTAATTAACTGTTGAATTGTGGTTATCCTGAGACATAATCAATGACAACGAATGCATTAAATAATTGTGACAAATGAAAATAAAAGGGTGCATCAATTAACTACTGGAAGGTGACTTTAATATTGCATTAATTATTTGACGAACTGTGGTTATCCAAAAACACAGTCAACAAAATAGGATGCATTCAATAACTGTTGAAAGATGACAATAAAAGAGCACAGTAATTAACTACCGAAAGGTGACTGTAAGACCCATTAATTAATTGTTGAAAGGTGAGTGAAAGATGATAATGAAAGCGTGTATTAATTAATTGTTGCCTTGACAATAACAATCGAGAGAAGGCACAACAAGAACCAATAAAGGAACTGTTCCAATCCACAGTTCCATGAGTCTGGATAAACAATATTTTCACAACACAATTTAGCTTTTTTTTAATATTTCTGTGTGTGTGTGTGTGAGAGAGAGAGAGAGAGAGAGAAAGAGAGAGGTATTGTGATTCATATATCTCTATAGTCAAACAAGGCCTACATGTCATAGCAAAAAAAATCTTGTGAGGAAGGAGATCTCTAATATGACTTTTTCACACAGGCTAATGTCACCCTGGACTAATATTATCTTTTTAGTAAAGGTATTGTGACTCATATAGCTCTATAGTTTGTTTTAGATTATTATTTCATAATCACATATTTTAATTTAAAAAAAAAAGATAATCAGAGTGACAATATGTAATCTTGATATAATATTATTCATATTAGTATGTATACTAGTATTGATTAGATTATTGACCCATGTTCCATTGTTGGTTAGGTAAAAAAACACATAATACAGAAAATATATTTCAGACATTTTTTTTTTCAAACGTGTGGATATCATATTGTTATCCATTAACAACGTACAGCAACCAACAACCAATTACTCAGAAGCTAGTAGAAAGTTGTTGCGGGGTCGATGCATTTTGTTGTCCGTCCTGCATTGAATTATTAGCTCTCAGTTTTCTTCTTTGCGTTGGATGAATCTGAATTCTAATTAAAACACATATGAAAGTGTAGCAAGACAGAGACATGGCTGGCCTTAATGTATGATTCATAGAGAAAAGAGAGATATGGAATCTTCTCACTTAGGTACCGTCACGTCCATGATCCAATTTATGTCCGGTGTAATCTTCTTGAATCGCAAAATTCTTATCTTCTTGTTTCCTGTCGAAGTAGATTGCAGTATGAATGACTCTAATTTCATTAGTTGTCATAGAAAAATAAAAAAGTTACCTTATCAAGAAGTCCTGTGAAACCAAAAAATGGAGCTATCTTTTTGTATGGTATTGTCAACACGCGAAAATAACTATGGAAAATGTTTTTGGTTTTAAACTTATTAATTTAACCTGAAAGCTCAAGATGATAGGTGAGGGCCTATAATATGATTTATATTATTTTCTAACACTCCCCTCAAGTGAAAGCCTTTTGGATTTGAAACTTGCACAGGCCTAAATTACCTTGTGCTTGGATTTTATCAAATAGAATGGAGGTGGTGAAATTGGAACTCGTGACCGCTAGGTCAATAAGGATCTGATACCAAGTTAAGGAACCATCTCACCTGAAAGCTCAAGCTAATAGGTGAGGGCCCATAATATGATTTATATTATTTTCTAACAAACTATGGTTATTCCAAAACACAATCATTAAAAAAGATGAATTAAATAACTGTTGAAAGATGACAATAAAAAAGCACGTTAATTAACTACCAAAAGGTGAATGCAAGACCCATTAATTAACTGTTGAAAGGTGAGTGAAAGATGATAAAAAAATGAGAACGAAAGAGTGTATTAACTAATTGTCGCCCTAACAATAACAATCGAGAAGGCACAACAAGACCCAATAAAGGAATTGTTTTAATACACAGTTCCATGAGTATGGATAAACAACATTTTCACAGCACAGAGTATGGATAAACAACATTTTCACAGCACAATTAGCTTTTTCTTTATATATATATGTGTGTGTGTTTGTGAAAGAGAGAGAGAGAGTTTTTAAGTCAAAGTATTTATCAATTCTCCATAAATCAATCCTTTCCACATGATCAATTATTAGTCTGTTTATTTTTTATTTAAAACAAATAAAAAAAATATTTTTAAAATATGTCGATATATTAATATCAAAAATAAAAATTTTAAAAATAAAAAAAATATTATTAATCTCAATTTAATTAATGTAGTCAAGAAAATTTTGGTTTTAACAAAGTGTTTTACTGATGTGTACAGGTTTATCCATTTGGAAAATTCTGGGATTGGAATCGAAACCTAAGAGGGTTAATAGCCATGCTTTACCAGTAACATGTGTAAACATAGTTCAAAGTCTAATTATTTTTTTAAAGTGTTATGAATTGAAAAAACAAATATTTATAAGAATATGAGGGGAAATAAAATATGATCGATATAGATGACTGTTTAAAAGTGTGGTTGAAATTGTTTTTGAAAATATTTTTCATTAATAATGCATAAAAATAATGTTTTTTTTATTTTTTTAAAATTATTTTTCACATTAACACGCGAAAATGATCTAAAAAACCAAAAAATATATAATTTAATGTAAAAAATAAAAATATATTTTTTTAAATGTTTTTGAAACATAATGTTATACCAAAAAATTATCAAAACACGTTTAGAATAATAAAAGGGTTAAGTGCATGTTTTCTATAAAATATATATTAATTTTAAATTGATATAAACTTATTTGTTTAGTAGGTTTCGATAAAATTACCAGTATAAAATTATCATCATCATTAAAAAAATAAAGAAGATTCAGATACCTGAATTATCAAATTCACTATATTAGAATTAATTCATTTTATAATCTAATTTAAATTAAACACAAAGAAATATAAATTGTCAAAACACCTACAATAATCAAATAAAAAAATAATTAGTTAATTTTCTATCTATAAAAAGAAGAAAGAATCATTGAAATTCATCCTTACGTTACCTTTATTATCATGACTATAACAATTAAAAATATTATCAACATTATTGCCTAAACAATTAAAATCATTAAATTGCTCCAAAGAATAAAAAAAAGCAAAACATTTTTACAAAAAAACAATAAAAAAAATCATTAAAATTATTATTATTATTGCGCAAATAATGAAACCATAAAATCATTTGATCCAAAGAACAAATAAAAATAACAGAAAATACAAAAATAACAATGGGAAAAGGGGAGAACTATAATTTTAAAATTGTCACTAACATAGATTAAAATTTCAGGACTGAACTGAATAAAAATAAAACCCAATAAAAAATAAAATTAAAAATTAAAAAATTAAAAACTAAAAGCATAAATGCATAAATACGAGTAAAAACGAACACTGACCAAGAACGATCGAAAAAACCAAAGGAATTAATACCAAATAAAAAATTTAAAGAATAAGAGCCGAAACGAAAAATAAAATATATAATTAATTTCAATCGAAGGATAAAATTGAAACAAATAAAAACCTTGGGACCATAACAAATAAAGGCATTTAAAAAAAAATGGCAGATTCATAGGATGTCAAATACTTCCCTATTATTTAGGATCTAGCATTGATAGCTATTTATGTATAGTTAATAACTATCCTAAATTAGAAATATAGATGCTGTATATATCCTAGGTCCTAGGCAGTGATAATTATGAGATTGAAATACAATTTTCTACATGGTATCAGAGCCTATCTCATAAAACCTAGATCCAGAACCTTCCTTTCCACCCCAACACCAGAAAATCATGTCAGAAAACACCACCAAAGAAACCCAAACAGCCAGAGAGTTTCAGAGCCTGCAGATCTCCTATAGACTGAATGGAAAAAACTATCTGAAGTGGTCACAGATAGTAAAAACATTTCTCAAGGGAAGAGGAAAGATTGGTCATTTAACAGACAATCCCCCAAAACCAGAAGACCCAAAGTTCACCCTATGGGATGAAGAAGACTCCATGATTATGTCATGGCTATGGAATTCCATAATGCTAGAAGTCTGCGGGCCCTACATGTTTCTGAACACAACAAAAGATGTGTGGGATGCAGTAAAACAGACCTACTCTAAGGTCAAGGATGCTGCCTTAATCTATGAGATTAAGACCAAGTTGTCAACAACCAAACAAGGTAATATGCTAGTTATTGAATACTACAACATCATGAAAAGTTTCTGGTTGGAGTTATATTATTATCAAGATTTTAAAATGAAGTGCAGTGATGATGCAACAATTTTAAAAAATGATGTGGAGAGGGAAAGGATCTTTGAATTCCTTGCAGGACTGAACATGGAATTTGATCCAGTAAGAGTCCAAATACTAGGAAAGGAATCTATGCCCTCACTCAATGAAGTATTTTCAGTAATAAGGGCAGAAGAAGGAAGGAGGACAGTGATGATGGAGGCCACTCACACAGAAGGGTCTGCTATGATGATAACTCATGGCAGAAATGAAATCAAACATGATGCAGAGAGGATAAAAACTGAAGGGAGAAAAATCCAAAAAGAAGAGCAGTTTTGTAACTACTGCAAGAAAACAGGCCATACAAAGGAGATATGCTGGAAATTGCATGGCAGACCACTATCAAGGAATCAGATAGCCCCAACAAGGATGGGGCGTAATGGAGGATTTAGGTGAATCAGCCTAGAGGACATGCACACTTGGCTAATGGTGAAGAGACAGCCTCAGAAACTAACACTCCAGAGGTAAGAGGACTTAACAAGGAGGAGATTGAGAGCCTAAGATCCCTACTCAACACCATGGAGAAACCATCTGGGTCATGCTCTCTTGCTCAAAATGGTAAAATTCTAATTTCTCATGCATTTTGTGCCTCAAACCAGAGCCATTCCAGCACCTGGGTCATTGACTCAGGTGCAACAGATCACATGACCCCCTCTGCAGATGCCCTCAAATCCTATCAACCATGTCATGACAGTAAGAGAATTACAGTAGCAGATGGGTCTGTAACCTCAGTTGCAGGCCAAGGAACACTTTCTTTTAATCCCTCTTTTACATTTAAAACAATACTACATGTTCCTAATCTCACTACAAATCTACTGTCTATTCGAAAACTCATTAAAGACATAAACTGCAGTGTAACTTTCTTCTTTGATTACTGCATATTTCAGGACCTAGCTACTGGGAGGATGATTGGACATGCTAAGGTCAAGAATGGGCTGTACATGCTTGAAATGCAAGGCAGCAGTGGCAAAGGTAGCAGTAGTAACTCTCATTTCCTATCATTTATTTCAATATATTCAAATAAAATTGATGTTTGGAATCATCATCGTCGTCTAGGACATGTACCTTTTAAGACTCTTAGGAACATGTTTCCATCTCTATTTGAAAACCTTGATGTTCAAAACTTTAATTGAGAAATTTGTGAGTTTGCAAAGCACCATAGAGTGCCTTTTCCTTCAAGTTAATCAAGATCCATGTCTCCATTTTCCATAATCCATTCTGATATATGGGGACCATATCACATTCCAAATATTTCAGGAGCAAAAGGTTTTGTAACATTTATTGATGATTGCACTAGAGTGACTTGGGTTTATCTAATTAAAAAGAAATCTGATGTAAGACACATTTTGCTAAACTTTACAGCAATGATAAAGAAACAATTTGGGGTTGACATTAAAGGATTTAGGACTGATAATGCCAGAGACTACTTTAATCAAAATCTATCACAATACTTTGACAAAGAATGAATTATCCATCAATCATCTTGTGTAAACACTCCCCAACAAAATGGTTTGGCCGAGAGAAAGAATAGGCATTTACTTGAAACTGCTAGGGCTTTACTTTTTCTAAAGTCCCAAAGAATTACTGGGGAGAAGTCGTGTTAACAACCACCTATTTAATAAATAGAATTCCTTCAAGAGTGATTGGCTTTAAGAGTCCTTTAAAGTATTTGTCAGAATTTTTTCCAACAAATATGTTTTATTCAAAACTCCCTCCTAGGATCTTTGGATGTGTCTCCTATGTCCACATTCACAAACATCAAAGGGATAAACTGGATGCTAGGGCTCTTAAATGCATTTTTATAGGATATTCTATCACACAAAAAGGTTACAAATGTTATCATCCTTCTTCAAAAAAATTCTTTGTGTCAAAAGATGTTAGTTTCAATGAAAATCAGTCTTATTTCAGCACCTCTTCTCTTCAGGGGGAGGAAAATATAGAAGAAAAGGCTATTGTTTTTTTTCTATGGATGACATGTTTTCATTTCCTATTTCATCTAGATAGCAATCATCATCTCCTATGTTACAAACACATGAGTCTCCAACATCAATTTCACAAACATGTGAGTCCCTAAACACTATAAATCCACAAGGAGAAACTACTGCTGCTAACAAACCACTGCAGGTGTATAAAAGAAGAGTACAGCAGCCTGAATTGACCCCTCTGCAAGCCCAAGAATCTGAACAAGGTAATGAAATCTCTCCTACTCTTGATGAACTCTCTCCAAATATCTATCAGCCAATTGCTATTAGAAAAGGAAAAAGAGAGTGCACTAAGAAATCCTTATACCCTATGGCTAACTATATGTCATTCCAGAAATTCTCACCTTCACATAAAACATTCCTCTCAAAAATAAACACCATCTCTATCCCAAAAACCCTACATGAGTCCCTAAATAATAAGAATTGGAAAATTGCCATGAGAGAAGAGATGAATGCACTAGAAAGGAATCAAACATGGGACATAGTTGAACTGCCTAAAGGAAAGAAGGCAGTAGGGTGTAAATGGGTGTACACCTTGAAATACAAAACAGATGGCAACCTAGAAAGGTATAAAGCCAGGCTGGTTGCTAAGGGGTTTACACAAACATTTGGGATAGACTATGAGAAGACATTTGCTCCTGTTGCTAAGATGAACACCATACGAATTCTGTTTTCGTTATCTGCTAATCTTGGATGGTGTATGCAGCAATATGATGTTAAGAATGCTTTCATACATGGAGAGTTGGAAGAAGTGTATATGGATCCACCACCAGGATTCTGTCATTCCTTACTGCCTAATCAAGTTTACAGGTTAAAGAAGGAACTCTATGGCTTGAAGCAGTCTCCTAGAGCATGGTTTGGAAGGTTTACTAGAGCCATGATACTTATGGGATATCAGCAGAGTCAAGGAGATCATACCTTGTTCATCAAACACTTTAATTTAGGGGAAGTTAATTGTCTATGTTGATGACATTATCATAACAGGAGATGATCATATGGAAAGGGACAAGCTAAGGAAGAGACTGTCTGCAGAATTTGACATCAAAGAACTGGGAAGGTTAAAATACTTTCTTGGTATCGAAGTGGCCCATTCAGATGAGGGGATTTTTATCTCCCAGCAGAAATACATCCTGGATCTTCTAAAAGAAACAAGAATGGTGGAATGCAGACCATGTGAGACACCAATTGATCTAAAGCACAGACTTGATAATGATGAAGAGGGGACCACGACTGACAAAGGCCAATACCAAAGATTAGTTGGTAAGCTGATCTACTTAGCTCACACTAGACCTGACATTGCTTATGCTGTCAGTGTAGTGAGCCAGTTTATGCACAATCCAAAGGAATCACACCTTCAGGCAGTGTATAGACTCCTCAGGTACTTGAAGACTACTCCTGGAAAGGGGGTTTTATATAAAAGACATGGCAAACTAGAGTTGGAATGCTACACAGATGCAGACTATGCAGGAGCCGTGACAGATAGAAGGTCAACCTCAGGATATTGTACACTTCTAGGGGGGAACCTTGTGACATGGAGAAGCAAAAAATAGAATGTTGTTTCAAGATCAAGTGCAGAGGCTGAATTTCGATCAATGGCACTTGGAATTTGTGAGTTATTATGGATGAAAATTATTCTGGAAGACTTAAAAATCAAGTGGGAAGGACCAATGAAGCTCCACTGTGACAACAAATCTGCTATAGCAATAGCACACAATCCAGTGCAGCATGACAGAACCAAGCATGTGGAGGTTAACAGACACTTCATCAAGGAAAAACTAGAGAGTGAACTGATATGCACTCCTTATGTGCCTACAGGAGAGCAACTGGCAGATATACTCACTAAAGGAGTTCGGAATCCTACATTCAAGAACACACTAGACAAGCTTGGAATGAAAGATCTCTTCCATCCAGCTTGAGGGGAAGTATTGATGGCAGATTCATAGGATGTATAAAAGGGAAGTCAAATACTTCCCTATTATTTAGGATCTAGCATTGATAGCTATTTATGTATAGTTAATAACTATCCTAAATTAGAAATATAGATGCTGTATATATCCTAGGTCCTAGGCAGTGATAATTATGAGATTGAAATACAATTTTCTACATTAATTTTAATCGAAGGATAAAATTGAAACAAATAAAAACCTTGGGACCATGACAAATAAAGGCATTTTAAAAAAAATTGTAGTGTAATTTTTTTAAAAGATTAAAAGTATAAGGACTGAAATGAAAAGTAGCATACATGATCAATTTCAATTGGAGGACAAAATTAAAACAAAATAAAACCTGCATACCGAAAAAATTAAAGGAACCAAAAATAAACCAAAAATCAAAAGAATAAGGATATAAATGAAAACCAAGATATATAATTAATTTCAATTGAATGGCTTAATTGAAAAAAATTAAAATTTTAATTGAAGAAATCAGGAATAAAATCGAAATTTAAAGAACAAAGACTAAAATAAAACAATTATAAACATGAAGGACGGACATGTATTTTCTAATTAAGGGTACCTGTCGTTTTGCACAAAGTCATGGAGATCGTATTGTTATCCATTAACAACGTATAGCAACCCATTACTCAGAAGCTAGTAAAACGTTTTTGCGGGATCGATGCATTTTGTTTGACCTCTTGCATTAAATTCTTAGCTCTCAGTTTTGCTCTTAGAGTTGGATGGATCTGAATTCTAATTAAAACACATTAACAAAGAACCTAAAATACATCAGTGTTTCACTATTCGGCACTGTTCATTGGCAATTTATGCCGGTGCTTCGTGGGTGCACGTCCATCTTTTTTTTTCCGGCTTTTGAACAGTATTTTAACGAAAAAACCTCTCGAAAAAGACAAAAAACACCGCCGGTTTCAGGGGTTCAGGCGTAATTGACCATTTCCGGTCCGGTCCAGCCCGGTTCATCTGACCGATTTTTTAATTTTTTAATATTTCATTGAACAGTTCATTAACGATTTTGTCCCTCAAAAAGGACAAAAAACATGCCTGGGGGTTAGGGGTGTTCCGGTAATTAGCCAATTTTTTATTTTTTTTCGGTTGATTACTGTTGGCGCGTTGCCAAACGTGTCGTTCGTTTCCGCGCTCACGCGTGTTTCGGACGGCCCGTGCGGCCTACTCCAGCGTCCAAAAATGCCCCACCGGCATCTAGAATGATTTTCAGGCATGTTCTCTTCCATCCGATGTGGTGCGTGTGGCACTATGATGTTCGGATACGTGTCAATGGTCGTTATAATTCCCCCCCCAATTTCTCTCTCCTGCCTGCGCCAGATGACATCAGCTAAGATGTTTTTTGTCAAATTTTATTTCAGTCCCTGAACGTTGTAATTTGTTTTTCTGGCCCTTATTGCTATTATATAAGTTTTGATTTGTTTCAATTTCATCCTTCAATTGAAATTGATTATATATTGAAGTTTCAATTCGGTCCTCATGCTTTTAATTTTGCGGATTCGGCTGGAATTCTAAATATTTTTTGTATCAAAGTTTTGATTTAGTTCAATTTCATCCTTCCATACAAATTTATTATAAATTCTTAATATTTTCGGTATCAAAGTTTGATTTCTTTCAATTTTATCCTTCTGTGCAAGTTAATTATGGATTTCAATTTCATTTCGGTCCCAAATTTTTTAATTCCAGGTTTTGTTTTAAATTATTTAATTTCAATTTTTGGATTTACTTCAATTTTATCCTTTAAATTAAATATATTATTTAAAGTATATCAAATTAATTATATATTCGTATATTTATGTCAAATTAAAATATGTTAAACTAATTATATGTTTTAATATTTATTGAATATTATCGCCTAAGAATATATATATAGAGAAAAAATGACCTAGGATTGTCCTTTAAATTAAATATATTATTGACAGTATGTCAAATTAATTATATATTTGTATATTTATGACAAATTAAAGTATGTGAAACTAATTATATGTTTGGATATTTATTGAATAATATCGCATAAAAATATATACAGAGAGAGAAAAAAAATTGACCTAGGATTTTTTAAAGGAAAAAACATTCATATCAGTATTCTTAAATAGATTTAATATAATAATATGATGAATAAATCTTATAAAATAAAAAAAACAAATTGGCTTCAAATTTTAATTTTGTGCTCTTTTGTTCAAGTTTATTTATTGAAAAAAAATTACAGTGTTTTGATTTTTAATATTTATAGCACGCAAATAAATAATTATAGCACGCAAATAAATTAAGTTTATTTTTAAAAATAAATTACAATATTTTTATTTATAATGTGTCAGATCTAATATCACTAAGGAACAAAAGCAACTCATATAAATAAAAATAACAAATTTACCTAGGTTATCTACAATTAAAAAATATACGAACCACTTCCCATTTCGATTACAATGTTCCTTTTAGGTTGGGAAAAAAAATTTGTTGTATATTTTATCTATTATAATGTTACTAATTGAATATTTAAACAACTAATTACAGCATGTAAAAAATCAATTAGTTTTCTACATAAAAAAAACCCTAACACAATGTGCAGGCAACCATACTAATTATACCACGCAAAAAACTCATTTCTAACATATTTTATCTATTGCAATTTTAGTAATTGAACATTAAAATAACTAATTATAGCACGCAAAAAATATAAGTTTATTTCCGGAAAAAAAATTACAATATTTTTATTTATAATGTGTCAGATCTAATATTACTGAGGAAAAAATGCAACTCATAAAAAAAATTACCTACATTATCTGCAATTACAAAATATACGAACCACTTTCCATTTTGATTATACAGATTTTATCAATTATAATTTTACTAATTAAATATTAAAATTATAAAATACAATACATATAAAAGCAATTAATTTTCTACATAAATAAAAAACCCCGGCGCATCGCGCGGGCATATCCCTGGTGTCATCTAGTGTAGCAAGACAGAGATATGGTTATCCCTAAACACAAGCAATAAAAAGGATGCATTAAATAACTGTTGAAACATGACAATAAAAAGGCACATTAACAAACTACCAAAAGATGAATGCAAAAGGAAACTAATTGATTTTATGCGTATTATAATTGGTTATTTTAATATTTAATTAGAAAATTATAATCGATAAAATCTGTTAGAAATGAGTTTTTTTCCATCTAAAAGTGATTGAATATTGTTATTGTTAAAAATATTTTGATAATTAATTAATCAGTAGATTGTATAATTGGAATCGATAAAATTCTTTGAACATGAGTCATAGGCTTCGTGTAACATACTGATTGATTGTTGTGTATGTTTTATTTGTTTGATGAATATTTCATTAGCAAATAGTAAAATTATAATCGATGAATTTTAGCATAGATAAGTAATTTGTTTTATGCAACAAACAATTTGATTGGTGGTTGTGTTTCAACTACTTGGATAATAATTTAATTGGTCAAATATGCAATTGATCAAATTAACTAAAGATGAGTTATTTGTTGGTTGCAACATATTAATTGTTTGTTGGGCATATTTTAACTATTTGATGAATAATTTACTTGATAAATAGCAAAAATACAACTGCTAAAATTTATTAAAGATTAGTTTTTCAGATTTTTTCTTCATATTATTATATGAAAAGTATTTAGAACACTGAGATTAAATACATGTGAGATTTATAAAAAAAAAAATAGTCAGTTCAGTTTTTAAATATATTTTAAGACGTTAATATCAAAAAAATATCACAATATATATTTAGTCTCACCTATTTTTCAAGGAAAAATTCCTAAAAATAATTATTATCATTATTTTAAATGTCTTATGTATAGTAAAATAAATACATATAAAAACTACATAATCTTAAATTATTTAAGTTGATTATTTAGCTCAGATGTATAGCAATATAAAAAAATTATAGGACCATTAACAATTTTGTTACATGTGAAAAAATTTAGTGTTGGCTGCGGCGAAATGCAAGGTGATTTTTTTTTTATTGTAGATAATTTGGCATAATTTTTCTACCTGTCTTGTCTACGTGTGGCTTCGTATATTTTTTACATGATATGAGATCTGAAATATCATACATAAAAAAGCCGCAGAAATTAATTTTTAACAAAAATAACATCGACCAATGAGTTATTTTGATTTATATTCTCATTGTTACTATTATGATTGCTAAATTGTCACAATTATTGTAATTATTATCATAATAATCATCACGACAATCAACATCATTATTTTTATTAATATAATCAAAATTATATTTAGTATTACTATCATCATTATTGATATTTTTTATATTACTTTATGAGTTATTGTTATTCTTATCATCAAAGCCATAATTATTAACATAGTGAGCGCAATAATTGTTAAAATAAATAGCAATTGTTATCATTATTATGATTAATAATATCACTATTATTATGATGATTATAATAAATAAAATTATCTTTACTGTTAATGAAAAAAATATCAAATTATTTTGAGAAATATAAAAAACTATAAAATTTTAAAAAAAGAGTAAGCAAGAAAAAAATTAAACTATTATTATTACTGCATAAAAAATTGAAAGAACTAAATTACATCCAAGAATAAAAAAAAAACAAAATGACAAAAGAGCAAACAGAAAAAAGATCATAAAAAAAAATTATTAGCTTATTTTTTTTTAACTTGAAGAAAAAAACACAAATTAAAAACTAACAAAAAGAACAAAGGAAAAAAACAAAAAACAATTAATATTCTAATCATTACTGACAGTATTATCGTTGTCACAATCATTATCGTTATAAAAAAAATTCAATTATGTTTTTCTATTTTTCAAGATTTATTCTTCATATTATTATATTTAAAATATTCATAATACTAAGATTAAATTGATTTGAGATTTAAAAAAAAATCTGAGTTCATTTTTTATATATTTATTTTAAGGTGCTAATATAAAAAACTTAGTTCATTTTATATATATATATATATATATATATTAATGTGTTAATATTAAAAAAATATCAAAATATATAATTATTTTTAAGAGAAAAACTCTTAAAAATAATTGTTATTATTATTAATTTAAAATTATTTTCCATAATAAAATGAATATATAATAACCTAATATACAATAATTATTATTTGTAAATAATTTTTCTATAGGAAGAATTGAAAATTTTGTATGCTGATTATTTTTCTCACATATATAGCATTATAAAAAAAATCTAAGACCATTAACATTTTTTTGCATGTTAAAATAATTGTTTATGATTATCGCAAAGTGGAGGGCAATTGGCTCGTATATTATTTTATTGTAGATAATTTGCCCTAATTTTTCCACTCGTTTCATCTATGTGTAACTTCGTATATTTTTTTATGTAATATTCGATATGAAATATCATGCATAAAAAACCGGCAAAAGTCAATCTTTAAAAAAAAAAACATCAACTGATTAATTATTTCAATTAATATTCTAATTGTTATTATCATGATTGCTAAATTGTTACAATTATTATAGTTGTCATATAAATATTATTATAAATAATAACTATTCAAATTATTATTGGTTATACTATCGATAACACCATAAATATTGTTAGAAAAAAATTAAATTATTTTTTATTTTATAAGATTTATTCCTCATATTATTATGTTAAAAGTATTTCAGAACACTGATATTAAATTATTATTTTTTCAAAAAAACCTAGGTCATATATATATATATATATATATATATTAAGGCGTTAATATTAAATAAACATCAAAATATATAATTAGTCTCACACATTTATAAGAAAAAAAACTCACAAATAATCATTGTCAATATTTTGAATGATCTATAATAATTAGAAATTTTAACACCCAAAAATATTAACAAAAAAACAATTAAAAAAATAAATGACAAAACAAAAATAAATATTATTAAATTTAAAAAGTTATTTGACTTGAAGAATAAAAAAAACAAAGAGAAAAATAAAATTTCAACATTAAAACCTTAATAACAAAGGAAATAATAAAAATTAAAAAAAAAACTAAGAGCATGTACATACAAACATGGACAAAAATAAGAACCATTTAAAAAATATATATTAAAAAATAAAGGAATTAAAATAAAATCAAAGATTAAAAGAATAAGAACCGAAATGAAAAACACATATATAATAAATTTAATTTAAAGGATAAAATTGAAACAAATCAAAACTTTGATACCGAAAAAATTAAAGGATTTAAAACAAAACCAGAAATTAAAAGTCTGAGGACCAAAATGAAACTAAAATATATAATCAATTTCAATTGAAGGACAAAATTGAAACAAATTAAAATTTCTATAACAGAAATAAAGATCATACAAAACAATCAAAATATCAGGGACTACAATGAAAACCCAATAAACAGGGGGGCCTAACGTGTATTTTCACATGTAGAAGAGAGAAAAGGAAAAAAATCAGTTGACCACCATTATGTCTCCGGCCAAGAGGAAAATAACATGGCAGAGAATCATTCTAGACGCAGGAATGGTATTTTTACTCGCTGGAAAACACCGCACACGAAGTCTGAAATTGGCGTGAGCATGGAAATTGACGGCGATACGATGACGAGCACATAGTAACTCGGTAGAAAATATAATTAAAATAGTAAATTACCATCACACCCTCCCAACCAACGCTTGGATTTTATCTTATATGAGGGTATATACATATATGGCCATTTTAAAAAAATTATGCAATTACCCTACTGACCCCAATGTGTACTGTGCAATTTTATCTTATATGGAAGTATATTTATATTTATCCATTTAAAACAATATGCAATAATTTTAATACCCCGGCGGTAATAATCTTTCAGTGTAGCTACGTAGCTATTCTCGCACTGCAGTGTGAATTATTAATGACTAACAACGTACAACAACCAACCATTTGTTTTTTGCACAGTTATTTATTCTCTCGATTGCATGTGTTTTTATTTCTAATATCTTTTATTGATTTTAATAGGTAAATTCAGTAAATATAAAAAAGTAAATATCGTATTTTGCCAGACAAAACAACTTTATCTACTACCATTTCTCAATTTTTCCAATTGCTTTTTAGCTATTGTTAAAGTTTTTTTTTGTCTATTTATAGACATGATTATCAATTGATTTGAAAATAGATAGCCAGCAGGATCATCCACTATGTCTGTGCCACTGATAATCGATATCATGCAGAGAGAAACCATCAAACCATCCTCTCCAACGCCCCTTGCCTTGAGAAGTCTCAAGCTCTCTCTTCTGGACCAGTTCATGCCCATGACTCACATTACACTGGTACTATTTTACCCCGGCAATGGAAACGACACAGATCACCTCGGCAAAGCCAAGGAAACTTCACTGCGACTAAAGACCTCACTGTCTGAAGCCCTGACTCTTTTTTATCCATTCGCAGGCAGACTCAAAGACAATTCGTCCATTGAATGTGATGACCAGGGGGCTGAATATATCGAGGCTCGAATTCATTGTATTTTCTCTGATATTCTCAGAAAGCCTGAAACTGAAGTGCTAAAACAACTCCTGCCTGCAGCTATAGGTGATGCAGTGATCACGGCCAGGGATAATCAATTGCTCGTGCAAGCTAGTTTCTTTGACTGTGGTGGCCTGGCAATTGGGGTGGATCTTTCTCACAAGATTGCAGATGCAGCCACGTTAGCATCTTTCATCAAGTGCTGGGCTGCAGCCGCTCGCAGTTCGAGTACCGAGGTGATAACCAGTCCAGTATTCATGGGTGCTTCTATTTTCCCACAGATGGATCTTCCAATCCCAATGCTTCCAGTAGATTTGATTCAAGGAGAGTCTGTCCTGAAAAGGTTTGTTTTTGAAGCTCCCAAAATTACTGCGCTCAGGGCTAAAGCCGTCAGTGCAAGCGTGCCAAATCCAACACGGGTGGAATCTGTAACAGCATTGATCTGGAAATGTGCGATGAGCGCATCGAGATCAAACTTGGGGGTTCCTAGAAAATCTGTGTTGTCTCTTTACGTGAATATACGTAAGAGGCTCGTGCCAGCCTTACCAGACAACTATGGTGGGAACTACGTAGGTGGTATATCAGCGCGGATGGAGGATCACGATGATTTAGAATTACAAGGTATAAGGAAGGATCTAACAGAGTTTGGTGAACATTACGCGAAAATATCCCAAGGGGGTGATATTTCTTTAGCAATTTGCAAGATGGTAGAAGACTTTGGAGATATGGCCATGAGCAAAGATGTGGACAACTATAAGTGCACCAGTTGGTGTAATTTTGAATTGTATGATGCTGATTTCGGATGGGGAAAACCAACATGGTTGAGTCCTGTTTTCAATGTAGAACTGAAAAATGCTGTGTGTTTGATCGACACAAGGGATGGTGATGGAATAGAAGCGTGGATAAGCTTGAGTCCCGAAGACATGGCCCTGTTTGAATCGAGCAAGGAGCTGCTTGAATTTTCTGCTGCGAATCCTAGTGTGTCTGTTTAGCTCAGATGTAAAGTACATGTTTGTCAGGTCCTTCGTTTGTTTGTTGGTGGTGATTTGTCTCTCTTTCTTTCTTTCTCTTATTGAATGGTGTTAAAATACAGAAATGTAATATGTTCGTTAATTTCCCGATATGGAAGTTGTGTAAAGTAAGGGTAAAGTAAGATTGTATTTAGCTATTTTGATATTGTATTTTTCCTATAAATTCTCTTGTATTTAAGTGTAAAACACACTGAAATATATTGAAAGATTCGTATTTCGAATTTTAATATGGTATCAGAGCAAGTTTAATATTTTTTTTTTCCGAATTATTTTGTTCTCGGAAGCTACTGTGTTCTTGACACTATTGCTTGAACATTTACTGTTCAGATCGAAGCTCTCACTGAGCACCGAAACCCAGAAATTAAACACAAAATTCCCACAGTAGTTGTTTGTTCAACCCCGAAACCCAGAAATTTCAAATCTTAAACCCAGAACACCCATTTCAAACCTTAAACCCGTCGAAAAACCCAGAAAATCCATCACCAGTCGTTATACTCAACCCAACAAGCGTACCTTCAGTGTATCCATCACTGCGTATCATCTTCATCTCCACTGAAACTCAAACTTGAACCCACAAACATTCAAAACTCAAAATAGAAACCCAGCCGAACAACCCAGTTGAACAACCCAGAAATCACCCATCAACCCAAACACCATGAAACCCATAAATCAACATCCATTCAGCATCCATTAAACCCATAAATCAACACCCATCTGCTTGAGGGCCACTCTGAGAAAGAACAAGCGAGGGTTGTGTTTTGTGTTATGGGATTTTTGTTTCTTGTGTTGTGTTCGAGCTAGCTGTCATAGTTGAAGAGAAGCTGAAGAGGAAGAGATGGCAGAGCAGGAGGTGAAGAAGGTAGAAGCTGTAACGCTAGGGGCTCCAGCTCCTGTGGAAACTAAAAGTGATGTAGCAGAGGGGAAAGTTACGGCTCCACCACCTCCAGTGGCTGTAGAGAAAGAGAAGGCAGCTACTGCTGCTGAGGAATCAAAAGCTCTTGCTATTGTTGAAAAGACAAAGCCTGCTCCGAAGAAGGTATCAGGCGGATCAATTGACAGAGATATAGCTCTTGCTGACCTTGAAAAAGAAAAGAGATTATCCTTTATTAAGGCATGGGAAGACAGCGAGCAAACTAAAGCAGAGAACAAGTCTCAGAAAAAGCTCTCTGTTGTTGCCGCATGGGAGAATAGCAAAAAGGCAGCTCTAGAAGCCAAACTGAGAAATATCGAGGAAAAACTGGAGAAGCAAAAAGGCAGAATATGCAGAGAAAATGAATTAGGGCAAGTTTTAATAGGGCTGCCCAAAATAGTATACCGCCCGAAATAGTGGGCTGCCTGAAACAGTGGGGTTGACCGGAGTGGTGCTGTTCTCATCATTGATTTCACCACTGGTGTTTTTTTGAAGATTCTCTTTATATTTTATTCCGAGACTCCGCACCCTGTTAATCAGGGGGAGTTCCCGGGTCTTTTCTTCAGGAGGAGAGTAACAATAAAAAAAGAGAACGAATCATTCCGAGACTCCACACCCGGTTAATCAGGGGGAGTTCTCGGACCTTTTTTTCCAGGGGGAGAGTAACAATAAAGAAAGAGAACGAATCATTCCGAGACTCCACACCCTGTTAATTAGGGGGAGATCCCGAAGATATTTCGTGACTCCACACCTTGTTAATCAGGAGGAGTTCCCGGGCCTTCTCTTCAGGGGGAGAGTAATAATGAAGAGAACGAAGATATTCCGAGTCTCCACACCCTGTTAATCAGGGGGAGATCTCGAAGATATTCCGTGACTCCACACCTTGTTAATCAGGGGGAGATCACCATCAGGAAATTTTACATTCGATAAGGCAAAATCTTTGTCACCTGGAGAAGTCAGAAACGATTACAAGAGTATGACTCATGGTGTGTTCTCATTGCAGTGAAATAGCGATATTCTCACAAAGACAATTTCAGGAAGGGTATTTTATAACGCAATTAACAAGTTGGGCTTGATAAATATCTACGCTCCAACTTGAGGGGGAGTGTTAAAATACAGAAATGTAATATGGCCGTTAATTTCTCGATATGGAAGTTGTGTAAAGTAGGGGTAAAGTAAGTTTGTATTTAGCTATTTTGATATTGTATTTTTCCTATAAGTTCTCTTGCATTGTAAGTGTAAAAACACACTGAAATATATTGAAAGATTCGTATTTCGAATTTTAACAAATGGTCATAAAATTTCACAGTAATGTATTAGATTTTTTCAACAGTCTCACTTTTGCTACTCTAATTCCACGAAATGCCACCACAGACGAGCCATTGAACAAAAATCAAGCTGTAATTTTAAAAAAAATCATATCAAATATGAACTCTTGGGAGTTTATGATGCAAACCAAGGAGCTGGACATATTGATCTTACACTCGGGAATGCGTCTGAATTCGCACAAGACCCTTTGTCACTTCCAAGTGGCCCAATTACAAGACTTAGAGCCAAACGCTTCAAGGAAGCACTAAATGGGCTAATCCAAGAGATTTGGGCTGATTCTAAAAAGACCAAGATGGTATCAAATGATAATCAAGGCTTAGTCCACATCATCAAAGCAATTGAAGAGGGTAATAATTATGCAAAAACGTTTCAGCATGATCTGACCATCAAAGGGCATGAATTTGATGACTTTCAAGGTTATTAATTAGAGGAATGAGGTTGGTCTTAAATGGTTATGTTAAATACATTGAATTTAGTCATTTAGCTATTTATGATAGCCTCTAGAAGTCCAAGAGACCTAAAAACGTGGGGGCTTGTTTATGTTACTGTTTGAGCTCTTGTAAAGCTTTAGTTATGACTTTTCCTATTCTTGGAGGGTTGTTCCAAGTATAAAAAGGGGTATTTCGAAATGATTAAGTAGATTATGTTTTCAGAAAAATTATCATATTTGTGAGGTCTTGTGTTCCTCTTCGTTCTTAAAAAAACTACTAGAACTTATCAAGTTAATCTTGTGGCGTTCAAACAACCAAACTTATCACCTTGATTGTTGAGAGATTCTCAGGTTTTCTAGGTGTGGCGTTTCAATCTTTCGTAGTCTTGGTTTTCATCTTGTTAGGTGATGGGTCAAGGCTCAACCAATCTTATCTACACGATCTTGGGGTTCTAAACCATCATTCTTATTGGGTTTCATCACAATTGTTGATGAAGTACATATCATTTGGTATCAGAGCTTTGGTTCTAAGATAAGTTTGACTATCTTTCATCTTCGTTTTTCTTTTATATACTGTTACCTCTTGTAGAAGAAAAAAAATCGTTAAAAAAAAGGGTAAATGATTCAAGTCCAGAAAAAAATTCAAAAAAAAAAGTATACTGTTACCTCTTGTCAGAATATTTTTGTTTTCAATCTTGTTTCTCACCTTATTCAAGTCCAGAAAAAAAAATCGTCACAAAAAAAAGTACACAATTCCAAAAAAAAAAAAAAATTCTCTTTTCAATCTTGTATCTCACCTTATTGAAGTTCTTGGCCTTTTGGTTAGTTTTGGTTGATTTCTCAGTTTTTTTGAATTGCTATGGGATTATTTTGATTTAGTTTTTGAAAGTTCGATTAAGAACTAAAGAAGACACAAAAGAGTGGAAAAAGGCAAGAGTGTGTGAGACCATAAGAGGGTAAAAGCCATTTAGTATGAAAACACGAGCGCAGATTTTAGTAGACCATAAGTATATCAATTCTTGAGTGAAACACGTGAGGGAGTGCTTGTGAGGATTCTAACCTTATTTTGCAGATTTTAAATATGTCCAATAATCAAGAAGATACAACCGAAGAAGTTCAACAAACTGGAGTTCCTAACCTCCAAATGCAAGCCTTGTTAGGGGAGATGAGGCGTATGTTGAGGGCTGAATTAGAACCTATTCATGACAGGGTAGAAGCAGAAGCTCCTAGGGGACATCAACAACACATCCCCAAGGCGTAATGTTGAGGAAGAGGCGGAGTCCGAGGAGATTGATGAGCCATATTTGAACCGAGGCAGGTTTCAGCGTGGGAATGAGAATCGAGAAGCTAGGATGGGTAGGCCTAGAAGGGATAATGATTTGGGAAACATAAAGATTAAAATCCCATCTTTCCAAGGTAAAAGTGATCCTGAAGTTTATTTGGAGTGGGAAACTAAAATGGAGATGGTGTTTGATTGTCACAACTACTCGGAGATAAAGAAGGTTAAGTTGGCTGCAATTGAATTCACTGATTATGCCATTGTTTGGTGGGATCAATTACTAATTAATAGGAGAAGGAATAGAGAGCCACCCGTGAACACTTGGCAGGAGATGAGAAAGCGTTTTGTACCCAGCCACTATTATAGGGGATTGTATCAAAAGTTGCAGAGGTTAAATCAAGGTTCCAAGAGTGTGGAAGAATATTACAAGGAGATGGAGGTAGCTATGATCTGGGCTAATGTGGAAGAAGAACAGGAAGCCACCATGGCTAGGTTCTTGCATGGTTTAAATCGTGAGATTACGGATATAGTTGAGATGCAACACTATGTTGAGTTGACAGATATGGTGCATCAAGCCATAAGGTGGAGGAACAACTCAAACGAAAAGGATTGGTTAGGAGGGGACAACCTATGGCTAACACCAGCCCATGGAATACAACTCCGAAAAGGGATGAGCAGCTACAACATAAGCCAAAATTTGAATCCTTTAAGAATTCCAAACCAACAACCGCTACTGCTTTAGGTAACACCGAAACTTCAAGTTCTAAAACACGTGATATTAAGTGTTTTAAATGCCAGGGGCGGGGACACATAGCCAACCAGTGTGTAAACAAAGGGTGATGGTGATAAACGCCCAAGGAGAGCTTGAGTCGGAGAATGAGGAAGATGATAATGACATGCCACCTCTAGAGGATGCTAATGATGAGCAAAGTGTTGTGGTTGGAGATTTATTGGTATCAAGGCGAGTTCTCAATATGCAGATTAAGGAGGAAGAAAGTAACCAAAGGGAGAACTTGTTTCATACTCGGTGCTTTGTGAAAAACAACGTTTGCAGTGTCATTATCGATGGAGGGAGTTGCACAAATGTAGCCAGCACTTATTTGGTGGAGAAATTGGCCTTAACTACCTTAAAACATCCTCACCCTTATCGGCTTCAGTGGCTGAATGAATGTGGTGAAATCAAGGTGACAAGGCCTTAACTACCTTATTTGGTGGCACTATCCATTGGTAAATATGAAGATGACATGCTTTGTGATGTGGTTACTATGCATGCATGCCATTTACTATTGGGAAGACCATGGCAGTATGATCGGAGGGTTACGCATGATGGATTCACAAATAGGTATTCTTTTACTCATAGAAAGCAACCTATTATTCTTTTGCCATTGAATCCAGAACAGGTCAGGGAGGACCAATTAAAGTTACAAAGATCAAGTGAACAAAAGAAAGAAAAAGAAATGAAAGCCGAAATTGAAAAAAAGATTTTCAAAAAAAAGAAAGAGAGAAAAACATTGATCAGAGAGAAAAAGAAAGAGAAGGGATTTCGGCCATAGTGAGAGCAAGAGAGGAAAAATTCAATTACATTGCAAAAAAAAGTTAGATCAAGAGAGCATTATTTTCACACCAGCCCTTTATTGTACTCATGTACAAGGAGGCTCTTTTATGTACTAACGATCTCGTGGTGCTTTGCCGAGGGATATTATTTCTCTTTTGCAGGAGTTTGAAGATGTCCTTCCCGAAGAGGTACCTTATGGATTACCTCCAATCCGAGGGATTGAACATCAAATTGATTTAATACTAGGTGCGTCAATTCTAAACCGACCTGCTTATAGGAGTAATCCCGAGGATACGAAGGAACTTCAGAGGCAAGTAGGTGAACTATTAGAGAAGGGGTATGTGCATGAAAGCATGAGTCCTTGTGCAGTTCCGGTGCTATTAGTTCCTAAGAAGGATGGAACATGGAGGATGTGTGTTGACTGTCGAGCCATCAACAACATAACGGTAAAGTATCGTCATCCCATTCCTAGATTAGACGATATGCTGGATGAATTGCATGGTTCTTGTGTCTTTACAAAAGTGGATCTTAAGAGTGGATATCATCAGATTAGGATGAAGGAAGGTGATGAATGGAAAACTACTTTTAAGAATAAATACGGTTTGTATGAGTGGTTAGTGATGCCTTTCGGTTTAACTAATGCTCCAAGCACATTTATGCGTTTGATGAACCATGTTTTGCGTGCATTTATTGGCAGATTTGTCGTTGTGTATTTTGATGATATCCTAATTTATAGCAAAAACCTGAAAGAACATGTAATGCATTTGAAATCTGTCTTGGAAATTCTAAGGAAAGAAAAGTTGTTTGCTAATCTCAAGAAGTGCACCTTTTGCACGGATAAACTTGTGTTTCTTGGTTTTGTTGTTAGTAACAAAGGAATTGAGGTGACGAGGAAAAGGTTAAGGCAATCAAAGAGTGGCCAACACCTACAACAATCAGCCAAGTGAGGAGTTTCCACGGCTTAGCTAGCTTCTATAGACGGTTTGTGCATGATTTTAGTAGCTTAGCCACACCTCTTACTGAAGTCATCAAGAAAAATGTGTCATTTAAGTGGGGGGAAGAACAAGAAAAGGCATTTAAGTTGATCAAAGAAAAGTTAACTAATGCACCTTTGCTTGTTTTACCTAACTTTGCCAAAACTTTCAAAATTGAGTGTGATGCTTCAGGAATAGGTATTGGAGCTGTTTTGATGCAAGAAGGTTGTCCCATTGCTTATTTTAGTGAAAAGTTGAGTGGGGCAGCCCTAAATTACCCTACTTATGATAAGGAGATGTATGCCTTGGTATGGGCTTTGGAAAACTGGCAGCATTATCTATGGCCAAAGGAATTTGTGATTCACACGGATCATGAGTCTTTGAAGCATTTGAAAGGACAACAAAAGTTGAACAAACGTCATGCCAAGTGGGTGGAATTCATTGAAACATTTCCTTATGTGATCAGATACAAGCAAGGTAAGGAAAATGTGGTAGCTGATGCATTGTCCCGAAGGTATGCTTTACTTTCCATTTTAGATACAAAATTGCTTGGCTTTGAATACATTAAGGATTTGTATGCACAAGATTCTGATTTTGGTGATGCGTTCAATGCATGTGAGAAAGTGGCATTTGGAAAGTTTTATAGGCATGAAGGATTTTTGTTTCGGGAAAATAAACTATGTGTGCCTATATGTTCTTTGCGTGAATTGTTTGTGAGAGAAGCTCATGGTGGTGGTTTGATGGGTCATTTTGGTGTAGCTAAGACATTAGGAATTTTGCATGATCATTGTTTTTGGCCTCATATGAAACGTGATGTGGAAAGATTTTGTGAGAAGTGCATCACTTGTAAACAAGCCAAGTCTAAGTTGAAACCCCACGGTTTATACACCCCTTTGCCAATACCTAGTGAACCTTGGACTGATATTTCAATGGATTTTGTTTTCGGATTACCTAGGACTAAGAGGGCGAGAGATTCAGTTTTTGTGGTGGTAGTAGATTTTCAAAGATGGCACACTTTATTGCTTGTCATAAAACTGATGATGCATCACATATAGCTGATTTGTTCTTCAAAGAAGTTGTTAGGTTACATGGCATGCCTAGGACCATTGTTTCTGATAGGGACGTAAAGTTTTTGAGTTACTTTTGGAAGACTTTGTGGGGAAAGTTAGGAACCAAATTATTGTTTTCTACTACTTGTCATCCACAAACGGATGGTCAAACTGAAGTAGTTAATAGAACTTTGTCCTCTTTGTTACGTGCTATCATTAAAAAGAACTTGAAAACATGGGAAGATTGTTTGCCACATGTTGAGTTTGCTTATAATAGAAGTATACATTCTGCAACTAAGTTTTCACCATTGAATGGTTTATGGCTTTAACTTCTTTACCTGTGAGTGAACGTATGAACTTAGATGGCAAAAAGAAGGCAGAATTTGTAAAGATGATTCATGAAAAGGCACGACTGAACATTGAAAGGAGGACTAAACAATATGTCCAACAAGCCAACAAGGGACGCAAGAAGGTAGTGTTTGAACCAGGCGATTGGGTTTGGTTGCACTTCAGGAAGGAACGTTTTCCTGAAAAATGACGTTCAAAACTCTTGCCTAGGGGTGACGGAACATTTCAAGTAGTGGAACGCATCAATGATAATGCCTACAAGCTTGACTTACCACGTGATTATGGTGTTAGTGCAAGCTTTAACGTTTCAAGTAGTGACATTTGATGTAGGTGATGATTTGAGGATAAATCCTTCTCAGGAGGGGGAGAATGATGCAAACCAAGGAGCTGGACATATTGATCATACACTCGGGAATGCGTCTGAATTCGCACAAGACCCTTTGTCACTTCCAAGTGGCCCAATTACAAGACTTAGAGCCAAACGCTTCAAGGAAGCACTAAATGGGTTAATCCAAGAGATTTGGGCTGATTCTAAAAAGACCAAGATGGTATCAAATGATAATCAAGGCTTAGTCCACATCATCAAAGCAATTGAAGAGGGTAATAATTATGCAAAAACGTTTCAGCATGATCTGACCATCAAAGGGCATGAATTTGATGACTTTCAAGGTTATTAATTAGAGGAATGAGGTTGGTCTTAAATGGTTATGTTAAATACATTGAATTTAGTCATTTAGCTATTTATGATAGCCTTTAGAAGTCCAAGAGACCTATAAACGTGGGGGCTTTTTTATGTTACTGTTTGAGCTCTTTTAAAGCTTTAGTTATGACTTTCCTATTCTTGGAGGGTTGTTCCAAGTATAAAAAGGGGTATTTCGAAATGATTAAGCAGATTATGTTTTCAGAAAAATTATCATATTTGTGAGGTCTTGTGTTCCTCTTCATTCTTAAAAGAACTACTAGAACTTATCAAGTTAATCTTGTGGCATTCAAAAAACCAAACTTATCACCTTGATTGTTGAGAGATTCTCAGGTTTTCTAGGTGTGGCGTTTCAATCTTTCGTAGTCTTGGTTTTCATCTTCTTAGGTGACGGGTCAAGGCTCAACCAATCTTATCTACATGATCTTGGGGTTCTAAACCATCATTCTTATTGGGTTTCATCACAATTGTTGATGAAGTACATATCAGTTTAGTTCATGGTGGTGCTTTTTAATTGGCATATATATCTCTTCTTCTAAATCACCATTTACAAAGGCAATTTTAACATTCATTTGATATATAAAGAGATTATAAATAGAATCTAAAGCAATAGAAAGTGATGTTATTTTTATCTCAGTTTCAATTTCAATTCATTCTGAATTTTTTGGTCAAATACCGACCAAAACACACCTGTGTCGTTTCAGCCCTGAAAAAAAATATCAAAATATCAAAGAATTAACCCCCCAACACCCCCAACTCATTTTCCCTCAAAGGCTGGAACTCAAATCCCTAACTTGTTCTTCCCACGACAACATCACCCTCATCGGCTCTTCACTCACTACAAGAAAAGGGTGCCATTAGCAACGGAATTTTGCAACGGCAAAATTTCGTTGCTACATTTGCATCCGGAAATTGGTTAGCAACGGCTATTCCGTTGCTAAACGAATTGCAAAAATTAAAAAAAGTAAAAAACGATTGCAATGGATATTCCGTTGCAAGTTTAATGTGCAACGGATTGTCATTTGCATTTGCAACGGATGTTCCGTTGCCAGTGGCAACGGAATTTCGGTTGCATTTGCAACGGCTAATTTGGTTGCAATTTGCAACAACGAATCCGTTGCAGTTGCAACGACGAATCCATGGCACAGGCAACGGCTTAGCCGTTGCATTTTAAATATTTGCAACGGCTTATCCGTTGCAAATTAAAGATGAAACTCGTGCGCCCAGTGAAAAATTTAGGCATGAAACGAACCGTTTTAATGTTTTTAATTAATATCCAGTGTCTTCCTCTTCTTCTCTCCCGTTCGCTTGTTCATTTACTCACATTTAAGTTTTTAACCGATCATCAACCGAACACCACCTACCTTCTCTCCATCTCTTCTGCCCGATCACCACCTCGCCGGCGACGAGCTTCAGCCACCCAGCAGGCCCATCACCACCACAACGAAGGTACGGTCACAATTTCAAAATTTAAATTTCTGCTCAGTTTCTAAATTTGCTTAGTTTCTAAATTTGTTTAGGGTTTAGGGAGTTTTGGGGGAGCTTTGTCATGGGTTTGCTTCGAATTTCCATCTATGCTCATGGGTTTTGACCAATTAAGTGTTTTTGACGAGAAATTGGAATAATTTTGAGCTTAATGGTATAATGGGGTGATCAATTAAAATGATAAATCAGTCAATTTAGGTTTTCCTCTCTGGAACTAGAAGGCTATTTTTGAGGACAGAATCAGTTTTTGTGATGTTAAACTTAGAGTATCGTGAGCTTAATTCTATTAAGTCTCAGTTATATACTAGCTTAATTTCGACAGTATAGATTTGCTTTCTCTAGTTATTATTAAAATGGATTGAACTTGCTATAAGTTTGAATTCCTAAATGATCTTACCTTCTTCAAATAAACCTGTAAACTGCATGTCTTAGGAATTTGTTGTTCTGACTATAATTTCAATATATGCCGATTGTGGTCTAAGAATTATAAGTTATACTGTTGAGATTTAAAACTTGTGCACAGGTTTCCTATCGTGATTAGATGCATTGCCATTAGTTTTACACAAGTAGCTGCTGTGAAATTCGATTTTTGTTCAATTATATAGGTTATTTGCGCTATAACCTATATAGATCTCATAGTTTTATTGATTTTGAGGCTTGCGTTTTCTTCAACCAAATCCAGTTTAGTTGCATAGTATCATCATGAAAAAATAACAAAAGAGAGAAAGAACTTAGAAAAAATGGAAGAGAAAGGGAAATGGAAGAGAAAGGAATTGATACACACACACACACACACACACACACACATGGATGATTAGTTATAAAAGACTTGATGGTGTATATTGACTAAGACTAACATTTGTTCTTTTTATTGATTTCAATATTTTAATTTGATTTGTTTCTTATTTTTAATTCTTAAAATTGTTTCTATTATACTAACTTCCTCCTTTTCTTCATGTTAACATAGCACAATGATAGTCTTGATATTCTTCATGGAAATGATCTTAACTCACACTATTCCATATATTTTTAAGAGTTTAGTTTTTATTTTGGGTGGGTATCAAAAGTTGTTGCTTTTAGTCTCATGTGAAAATTAGTTATGGTTAATGATTTTAGGTTTTTGTTTTGATGGTAAGGATAGAGAAAAGACTGGAACTTTGAATGATATTGAGAATTGATTTATAGAGATTGGATCGAAGATAATTTGGGTTGTAATCGTGGGATGTTGACGCAATCTTGGAATTGAGAAGGGTTAAAAATGGAAGATTGGTTAATTAAAGAATATGAATTCAATTGTTGGGATTTTGGACAATTAAGGAAAATTGAATCATGAATTAATTAGGTACAAAATCAAATCAATTTGATAAAATCATTGAAAGAAAAAAACACAGGGTTGAAAGGCTTGCATTGCTTCAATAATATATCGGCTACCGGCATCCATTTATGTTGCATTAACTCAAAATAATCCATATGCTGAAATTAATGTTGCACAATGTCTTCAAGTTTAATTGAAAGTACTAACAACATCTCTCTACTCAGGGTTTTTTAAAGGAACATCAAGCATCGATCAATATCTTTTGACTTCAAATTGTATTAAATTCGCTTGAAAGGTTAGTGTAATTTGTTGATTATGTCATTTGAGTATTAATATCGATTTAATGCATATTGTTGTGTATGGTGTTGCTATGTGTGTTGCTCCTATGTGTTTTGCTGTTGTGTGTTTGATGTTTTGTTAAGTATAACCCTGTTTTTTGTTTTTTGTGTTGGCCATGAATAATCCATAAACTAGAGATATCGATTGAACTCAAGGGATACATAGTTGTCCCCTTTGCCTCGTAATTAATGTAGTATTGAATTGCGTCAAATATTTACATTATGCGTAATACAAAATGTTTCAACAGTCTAAAATGTTTCTATGTTATAATGTTTACTAGATTAATATGGATGATCGAGAGTGGATGTATCGTCATATGAGAAATGGTCGTATGAATCCTGAATATATTACGGATGTTAGAAGATTTATCAATTTTGCATATTCAATTGAAAGAAATGTATCAGTGGGGAAAATTAGATGTCCTTGTGTGAAATGCAAAAATCAAAAGTTTAAGAAAGAAGATGATGTTTGTAAGCACTTATTGAGAAAATGGTTTTTACCTTATTATAAAAATTGGACTGTACACGGGGAGCCTTATGACATCGATAATATGGTCGGACCTTCATCAGGAGGGATTAGTCGTGTTGTTAATGATGAGGGAGATGCAAATCCATATAGAAATATGGTTCTAGATGCAATGAGGGATGATGATGCATACTATAATGATAGGGTTTGCAGTACTGTTGTGATAGAGGAACCTGCGAATATAGAGGCATCTAAATTTCTTAAGTTGTTGAAAGCTGCAGAGGAACCTTTGTAGGATGGGTGTACTAAGCAATCAAAACTATCTGCTTGTGTACAATTGTTTAATATGAAGTCAAATTTAAATTTAACTCAGAATGCCTTCAACAAATTCACTGAATTTGCTAAGATTGCCTTCAACATGCCTGATGATGCTAAATTGGTTTCAAATTTTTATGATGCCAAGAAATTTATGCAACCTCTTGGACTTGGCTATGAGAAATATGATGTGTGTCGTAATAACTGCATGCTGTATTATGGGGTTGATGAGATGAAAATAAGGTGTGATTTCTGTGGAAGTTCACGATACAAGCCTAGAAACCCTACTAGTAAAGGCCCTTACAAGGCGGAAAAGCAACTCCGATACTTCAGAGACTATTTATGTCTCCACATCATGCCAAGGATATGACATGGCATCATTTTCATAAGTCGGATGATGGAATAATGGTGCACCCATCAGATGGATATGCTTGGAAAGAGTTTAATCGAGTCCATCCGAGCTTCGCGGCAGATCCACGAAATGTTCGATTAGGATTATGCACTGATGGGTTTTGTCCATTTAATATGGTTTCAAATGCATATTCTTGTTGGCCAGTAATTGTGACTGTGTACAATTTGCCTCCTTGGAAGTGCATGACAAGACCATTTATGTTTTTATCAATGATAATTCCCGGGCCAAAGAATCCGGGAAAAAACCTTGATATTTTTCTAAGACCTTTGATTGATGAACTGAATAAGTTATGGTCTGTAGGTGTAGAAACTTATGATTTATACCATAAAGAAAATTTTCAGTTAAAAGCAGCTTTGATGTGGACCATAAGTGATTTTCCAGCATATGGTATGTTGTCGGGCTGGAGTACACATGGCAAATTATCATGTCCTCATTGTATGGAACACAGCAAGGCATTTCGATTAAAACATGGTGGGAAAAATTCATTCTTTGACTGTCACCGACGATTCCTACCCATGAATCACCCTTACAGATATCAGTCGGATAAGTTTATAAAAGGAGTAATTGAAGAGCTCCCTCCTTTTCCTCGTCGATCTGGTTTAGAAATGTTAGCTGAAGTTTCTAAGTTCACTGAGGGACATGTTGGTAGCTCTTCAAATTGTGGTAAAATTCCCGAATTTGGTGTCTATCACAATTGGGTGAAGAAAAGCATTTTTTGGGAGCTTCCATATTGGCATACAAATTTAATTCGTCACAAACTAGATGTCATGCACATAGAAAAAAATTTCTTTGACAATATCTTCTACACGGTATTGGATTGCCCTGTAGAAGCAAGGATAATGTAAAGGCTAGGTTGGATATTCAGTTGTATTGTAAAAAGCCAAGCTTACATTTGCAACAAGATGCAAGTGGTCGAGTTTACAAACTGAAAGCCACTTATTATTTCTTCAAGAAAGAACAACAACAAGTGTTGGCATGGATGAAAGAGTTATTCTTTCCTGATGGCTATGCTTCAAACATATCACGGTGTGTGAAAGAGGCACAATGTAAGGTCTCGGGCATGAAAAGACATGATTGCCATGTTTTGATGCAAAGACTTCTTCCTGTTACGTTCTGACCTTACTTGCCTAGACCATTGTGGGAGGCATTAACAGAATTGTCAATATTTTTTCGGGACATCTGTGCGACAAATTTAAATGTCCAACACTTGGAGTTGATGCAGAGAAATATAATTGAAATAATTTGTAAACTTGAAAGGATTTTCCCTCCATCGTTCTTCGACTCCTTGGAAAACTTAGCAATACACCTACCTTATGAGGCACAAGTTGGTGGACCCGTTCAATATCGATGGATGTATCCATATGAACGGTATGTTTTCATACAATGTAATTTTTATGCACTTTAATTGAATAATTTGTTTTTTTTCAAACTAATTAACATAAATAATGTAGGTATATGTTCTATTTGAAGAAGAAAGTCACCAATAAAGCCCAAGTAGAGGGTTCCATATGTGAAGCGTACTTGATAGATGAAATTACAAATTTTGCGTCTTATTATTTTGGTGATGACGTTCAAACAGTATGGAATCGAGTTCCACGAAATGACGATGGTGGAGCTAAAAGTGAAGGTGGACATCTTTCTATTTTTTCCTATCCAGGAAGAAAGTTCTCTAAAAAATATTATAGACGGCAATTATCGCAGGAAGAAATGAAAATTGCGCACAACTATGTCATTTTCAATTGTCAAGAATTGAAACCCTATATAGAGTAAGTGTGAAATATTTTATTTTGTTTCTGAATTTATAATAACTTTATTTCAACTAACAATTAAAGATTTAGCCAATGTCGGCTTGAGCTACATTCACAACAACCACAATTGACCGATATTGAAATTGAAAAACTATGTGAGGTGTAATTTCCAATTTGGTTGAAAAACCATGTAAGTATTTTTCAGGACATATTTTGTTAAATGTACTAGTTTGTATGAAATAATAATTCATACATTGTTATTGTTATGCTAGGTTGAATACAAATCAACTGGAATTGAGAATCAAATCTTTGCTCTTTCTATGGGTCCGTCAAATTCCGTTAAATGTTATAATGGGTATTATGTCAATGGGTTTAAATTTCATACTCAATTTTATGGTCGCTATAAAAAAACAATGAATAGCAGGGTTTGTGTCAAAGGAAGTTGCTACAATGGTAATGAAATGGATTACTATGGAATGCTTGAAGAAGTGATCCGGCTTAAATATTTAGGGAGTAAGTGCAAGGTTTTTATGTTTATGTGTCATTGGTATGATACCAAACGTGGGCTTAAAGTGCATCGTTCAAATGGTTTGGTTGAGATCAAGCATACCCCTAGACTACATGGAAGTGAACATTTTGTCTTGGCGCAGCAATGTCAACAAGTCTACTATACTTGTCCACCCGATAATAAATCTTCAGAATGGTGGGCAGTTATGAAGACAACAGCTAGAAGTCGTTATAATGTTGAGATGGGTGAATTTATTGAAAACAATGACAATGTTAAAACATTTGATGTTGATCAATCAGATGAAATTTCTCAACCATGTTGTGTGCTTCCTAAGATGACACTTGATGAACCAAGTATATTTGTTGACACATCTTATTATGAAGAAGTCAACCAAAATGATTTGCTTACGGTAGAGGGAAATTGGGGAGAAGATAATGAAATGGATTCGGATGAGGAAATTGATTATGATAATGAAGTCGCTGGTGATGATGATAATGATGATTATTTGATTAGAAGTGATGATGATGATGATGATGATGATGATGATGATTAGCATTATGCAGGTATATTCAATGCATTTATTTTTATGTGATGATGATGATGATTAGCATGCTGCTTGTATTTCTTATATTTAATTGATATATTAACTTATGATATTTAATATTCTGTTGTTCATATTTCTTATTATTGTCATATTGATTAGTTTTTTGCAACAATACCTATTGACGACAATCCAATTGTTGTAGGATGTCTAGACGTGGATCTATATTACAATATTCCAGGAGTGATAGGTCCGCTTCCAGATCGAATAGAACTCCATCTACTGTGGATAAGAACGCATCAGCTTCTCACCAACCCGAGCCTGACCAATTACATGATTATTATACATACAGAGTTGAAAGTACATTTCCTCATCAAGAGGATCATGTGAGGTTAAATGCACATGAAGCTTTTGGGTTTCAAGATTTGTTAGCAACACAAGGTGTCCCGCGAGATGATACAAACATGTTTAGAGAATTTAATGTACATCAAGGTTATGCGGAAGGAGGTGGTGTTGGTTATGAGCATGCCATTAGCAATGAAGTTGATGAAGATGTTCAGAGGATCCGGATTGCCTCCATTCAATCCATGATTCAAACTGTTCTCGAAACAGTATATGCATTAAACGGAAGAGTTTTGACATGGCAATCGATCCATTGTCAGGAAAAAAAGAACTGAGTTTGTATGGAACATCTGAGTAAGTATAATATTTTTATTAGATAGTTATCATTTTTGTCATTATTGTTCCATGAAAGTTTGTTATTTTAATCTTTCAGGTTCAATAACGCTTCATGTGGCCGAGAAATCGGAATAATTTTGAGAACTAATTTCAAGGGGCCATGGCACTCTTGGGATAAAGTTGATGCTATGTGTAAAGATGAACTGTTTAAGGAGTTCAAGGTATGTTTTTCTATTAACTATTTTTTAGGGAGATTTGACAATCATGTTTAACAGTAGTTGAATGATTATTGAGAATTGATTTTCAACCCCAAAATTGATTTGACAATCATGTTAACTCTTGGGATAAAATGCATGATTTAATACATGATCTTGCATCATCATGGCGTCTTCCTTGAAATATCTCTTAATTTTGCAGAATGCATTACATTAATTATTTATAGCATATTTGTAACATTATCTGACCGAATAAAAACAAAGTTTAGAGGAAGATCAAATCAATCTGTGAATTATAGGGTTAATTAAATTTCTTAACCTTGTAGAATTGAATAAATTGATGTGTTGTATGTCATTATGAGCATGGAATTATGATAAATTAGCAAAGAAATGGAGGGTTAAGGAAGACAATGGTGGTCGGCCATTGATGGGGGATTGTGGAGAAATTGAGATTGTTTTGAATTTTTGCTCTAATGTTTGTGTTAATTAATTGTGATGTACAAAATCCCACAACCCTATACTCACAGAGGCACTCATGTATGAATATTTATACCTTTCCAACCATTTGTCCTAAGAACTATAAGTAATGGACAATGTCAAGGAGAAATCCCTAGCGAAGCTAACAGCCAATCTCAGACCTTACAATCTCTTGAATGGCTAACAGCCAACTTGATATAACTAGATGTTTTGCAAATAACAGATTTATAAGAATATTTATTCTAGGAAAGTCAAGAGACTTGTTGTTTTTTGATGTATGGTATATGGTAAATTCACAAACAACATTTTGTTCAATTTCATTGGCATGTTATTACTTGGATCTAGTTATTTAGGTTATTATTATATTGTTTTCTATGTGATATGGATCGAGATACTAGTTTTTTGTTAAATGATGAGGTTGTTTGAGATTTGTGTGTTTATGTTAACATTTATTACTTGTCATATGTATTTGATAGAAAAAATATGCCTTCCCGGAAGAAGATGAAGCAATTGTTCATAAAATATGGGAAGATAAAGCTCGAATTTCCTTGAACCAACAATTGGCAAGAGCTCGAAATAAAGCTATGTCAATAATAGGTACCACAAATATTATCGATTGCCTGGATAAAGGACCGGTTTGGATCCAAAATGAAGATTGGAATACGATGATCAACGATGTTTGGTCCACCGACGGATTCCGCAAACGATCCAAAACTTCAAAACAGAATCGATTGAAGAAAACAGATGGGAAAATAAGTACCCATTCTACTGGCTCGGTTTCATTTGCATCATATCGAGCTAGTATGGTACGAAATGTTGTTGTTCAACACTTGTAATTTAATTTGTTTAATATTTTTGTTGCTTACTTTTTTTTTCATGTTCGTAGCAAGAACAGGCCGGGGGGAAAGAACTTCCGTGGGATGAGGTCTTTTCTGCTTTGCATCAAAAATCAAATGAGACCGGCACATTTGTAGATAACCGGTCTAAAACAGTGGTGGTAAGTACTTATATTTTTTATATATATATATGAAATATCATTCATATTCAAATTAATATATTTTGACATGGACTTGTCTGTTTGCAGGAAAAATATAGAAATGAGATGGTTGCAAGATATGGACCTGATCAGGACAATCATCCCTCTTTTGATGGAGCAGCTTGGTGTGAGGCTTTAGGGGGAGTAAGCAAGGGTCGAGTATATGGTGCACCCCGTATGCCTAAATCTAAAGTTGATGTTAGTTCTTCATCACATACCTACTCAGTAAATTCATCATATCCAAGCACAGCTACTAGAGGGTATCAAGAGCAATTGCAAGAAAATCGTGAAGTTATTAATGATATGAGAAATGAAATTTCTTCCATTAAAGATTGTCTTAAGCTCTTGGTAGGACATATGGGTCTAAGTATGCCAACACATGTGGCTCCGTCGATGCCATCACCTACAATGGCACCAGTATATCGACCTCGACCTCAAATGCCATATAATGGTCCATCTTCCTCTCATCAACAACATCGTAGATCATTTTCGCCTTAAACACTTTAAAATATATATTTTTAAGTTTCATGTTTATTTACTTAGTCATGTAAATATAATCGAATCTGTAGTGTATTAAGGTTCCACATTTATTTACTTAGTCATGTAAATGTAATCGAATCAGTAGTGTATTAAGAATTTTAATTTATAATAATTTTTATTTCCACCATATTTATGTTATTTTCAATATTAATAATATTTCAATATTTGCTAGTGCTTTTAAAATATTTAGTTGTAATTAATTAAAATTAAAATATATTAAAAATAGATTTTAAATATATTAAAATTAAATTTATATTCCGTCCGTTGCAATTGCAACAGACCTGCCATTGCAATGGCAACAGACCAGTCGTTGCAAAATATGTATTTGCAACGACAGAAATTGCAACGGATTATCCGTTGCAATTTCACTTGCAACGGATAATCCGTTGCAAGCAAAATTTGAAATGACTTTTTTCTAATGGGTTGTGTCCGTTGCAAATGCCGTTACTAATTAATATTAGCAACGACTTTCTTTGTTATTTGCAACGGATCAGTCCGTTGCAAATAGGCTTGTTTTTTTGTAGTGACTTCTTCAAATCAAACTGGGTGTGAAAGAAATTCAAAACAGGCTTCTACTATATCAGATCAAACAAAAAGACCGTCTCATTGTTTGATGCCTGGTATGGAAGGAAAGACAATTCTACAGGCAAAGAAGAGCACGATATTTTCTTCGATCTCATGGATGAGGGGATGTTTGGGCAATCGGGCCTGCATGTAAGGTTCTTGGACACAACCTTCTTTAGTGGGTCTTGCGAAGATAGCAGAGATATTGAGGCAGTAATCATTGTGCATGCTAATTGTTGTCGGAGTATAAACGCCAAGATTAAGGATTTAAATGTTGTCCTTAGTGATTGGAAGAAGTATAAGGCGACTAGGGCTGAAGCAACTTCAGCTCGTTGTGATGTAATCGTGCCTTTCAGTTGGACAGGACACTTTGGATGTTTGGATTCTTGGAAAAATAATGTTTAGTTAGGGTTATTTTGCTATTCTTTAGAGATATAACCCAAACAAAAAATAACAGTCAATTTACACTTCAATTTGGATAAGTCTGTTTTTTATATTATTATTGAATAGTATCTCACTTGTTAAATTAAAAAAATAAGAAAATTTAAAGAGTAAAACTTCGTGTGTGTTTATAGGATGAAAGAAATTGGAGTGTATTTGAATTCATCCATTCTAAAAGGTCAAATAGGCTTGAGTAAAAGAGATTAAATGATTTAGTATTTGTTCGTTAATCTAAGGATTCAACAAATGTAAAATATCAATACTAATATATTAATAATGATATTGAAATTAATAATTATTTTCTATTACATTGATATTAATTTTTTAATTTCTTTTATGTTTATTCTTTGTAGGAATTTGAGTAAAACAACTTTAGATCTCATTACTCTAGATAACATTGACCTATTAAATGAATGGATTTTTGAAGAATCCAACCTTCTTGATGGAGATGATACAAGTTGGGAGACTATTGAAACATTGTCTACTTTAAATTTAGAAGATGAAGAGATATTTTTTAATGAGGAGAATGAGCTTGGTGGAAATGATCAACTATCAGAATGTCTAGTTGATGACTTTCATTACATACCACCACAAGATCAAGATCTTTATTTTTATATTAATGATGGAGAGGATGTTTGATTTATGTTTCTTTTATTTTAGAATTTTAGAGATGTTTTTAATTTTGAGATTATGTCTGTTTTACTTTGTGTTTGTATTATATAATTTAAAGTTAATTTATCTTGAATTTGAATTATGTTTGTTAAATTAATATTTTAATTTTTTTCATATATATATAATTAATTATATATGAACAGTATAACCCCGAAATGGTGCGCCGTAACGTTCCAAAACCAAAACATTCTGTTCCAATTGAAAAAATAAAACACCAACCGAAGCAAAACTGACAACCTTGGTTGAAACACAATTGAATCAATGTAAAAATAAATAGAAAATTAATAGTATTTTAATGTAAATAGTTTACCTCATAATTAATAGACAGTAGGATCTAATAGCTTGTTTATTTTTAAATATTATTTTTTATATTTTTCGATTGTTTTTATACGCCGATAACAAAATTAAATTTAAAAAAAAGAGGTCCTTCTCAAACATCAATTCTCAAATAAAAAGAAAATTTCAAACATCAAGTCCTTGTACGGATCAATTTTCTGAGCAACTGCGACGGCTATGATATTTCATCGCTATACGAGCCACGAGCTGCAGAGAGAGCTTTCCATTTTCCAGAGCGTCACGCGTGCCGGCATTATCAAACACGAAAGCAATATTCCGAATCACAGCTTAAAAATAACACAATAAATATTATTAAAATAGAAAGAAAGTGTCGCACGTTGCATAATACAGAATAGTCCAGGTTTTTTTTTGCCTTCAGTTGACTGGGTCGTTAACTTTGACTTTCGTTTTATCACTCAATTCTTACCAGATGAGTTGTCATGTTATTTACGTTACATAGTGCAGAAGACTGTATTGAGGAATTTTTTGTTAACCAGTCTTGAAAATAGATAGCTAGCAGCAGGATCATCCACCATGTCTGTGCCACTGAGAATCGAGATCATGCAGAGAGTGTTACGTAAAGTTAGGAATTATCTTAGCATTTCTGTTTTTATGTTCTGTCAATAAGAATCCCCAGATTTCAGGAATGATTCATTTCTTTTATGTAATTCACGGCTGATTAGGATCTCAATTATTTTCTCTTTAATGCTTGTATGACTATTTATAGTCTGCTTGACAAATGAATAAAACAGTTCTTAGTTTTCTGGAAATCTAAGTCTCACATTTGGTATCAGAGCCTAAAACATTTTTTCTCAATTTGTAGACGCAGCTAAAGATGACAAGTGAGGGCAGCTTTGTGCAACTAGCAATCCCACATTTTGTAGGGCACTATGATCATTGGAGCATGCTGATGGAGAATTTTCTTCGTTCCAAGGTATACTGGCACGTAGTTGAAGCTGGAGTATCTGTTGCAGAAGGAGATGTTGTTCTCTCGGATGAACAGCAAAAGGCCATAGAAGATCAAAAATTGAAAGACTTACGAGCAAAGAACTATCTCTTTCAAGCCATTGATCGATCAATCCTTGAGACCATCTTACACAAAGAAATTTCAAAGGGAATCTGGGATTCTATGAACAAAGAAGTTTCAAACGAGCACAATTGCAGGCACTTCGTAAGGATTTTGAAATCCTTCACATGAAAGATGGTGAGACCATCTCTGACTACTTCGCTCGTACCCTTACTATCACCAATAAATTGAGATTTCTTGGTGAAAAAATGAGTGATGTTATTGTTATAGAAAAAATCTTGCGATCTATGATTGCAAAGTTTGATTATGTGGTTTGCTCTATTGAGGAGTCCAAAGACTTGGACACCATGTCCATTGATGAATTGCAAAGCAGCTTATTTGTTCATGAACAGCGTATTCACAGCCATATAGTGGAAGAGAAGGCATTGAAGATCACCTATAACAATAGTGGCAGCAAGTTTAACAAGAGCAGTAGTAGCTATCGAGTAAGGGGACGTGGTCGTGGGCGACAATGGTTTGACAAAACTCTAGTTGAATGTTTTTATTGTCATGATCTTGGTCACTTCCAACATGAATGCCCAAAGAAGAACAGAGAAAGAGAGGGACAAGCTCATTATGTGGAAACTCAAGAGTCATTATTACTCATGGCATATGTTGACAGTGTAGGGAGAATGGGGAGAACAGCAGATCCAAGAAACAATGAACTAGACAAGGAGCAATCTGCTGCCATTAACGTGGAAGATTACACGATCGAAGAGCTACTTCTAATGGCTCACATCGAGAAGGCACAAGATGAAACAACATGGTTCTTAGATTCAGGATGCAGTAATCACATGTCTGGGCACAAAGAGTTCTTTTTTGAACTAGATTGGGGACAATTCCAGCATTGATGTAATGGGAAAAGGCAAGATTCGTCTTCAAGCAAACAATACACAACAGATTTTCTCAGAGGTATTTTACATTCCTGATCTTAAGAATAATCTATTAAGCATCGGACAATTGCAGGAGAAGGGGCTGGCCATATTATTACAGAATAATAAGTGCAAAGTGTACCATCCTGAGAGAGGCCTTATCATCAAAATCACCATGAGCCTTAACAAGATGTTTATCCTTATTGCAAAGGTTCAACTCCATGATCAACACTGTCTAATAACTCCAGTGCAAAGCATGGACACCTTATGGCATTGCAGGTATGGGCATCTGAGTTTTAGTGGACTAAAAACTCTGCAACAAAAGCAAATGGTTCATGGATTACCATACCTAAAATGGACTAATCCATTATGTGAAGACTGTGTACTGAGCAAACAACATAGAAATGCGTTTCCACAAGAAATTATGTGGTGAGCTTCACAACCTCTTCAACTCCTACATGCTGACATTTGCGGACCAATTTCCCCTATCTCCAACAGTCATTGAAGGTATTTCCTGACATTTATTGATGATTTTAGCAGGAAACTATGGGTTATATTCTTAACAGATAAAGCATGGAGCTTTCAAACAATTTCAATTATTCAAAACAAAGGTTGAAAAGGAGATTGACACCAGCATCAAGGTCTATGCATTGATAGAGGGGGACAATTCACATCAAAGGAATTCAATGAATTTTGTGCTACTCATGGAATCAACCGACAGCTCACAGCAGCATATACTCCTCAGCAAAATGGAGTGGCCGAGAGAAAAAAATCATACGATCATGAACAACAAGTCCCGAAAACATTTTGGCCTGAGGCTGCCAACTGGCAGTGCATATCCTCAACAGAAGCCCCACACTGGCAGTAAGGAACAAAACACCAGAGGAGGCTTGGAGTGGGACTAAACCATCTGTTGGTCATTTTTGAGTATTTGGGTGTGTCTCCTTTGCTCATATTCCAGACAATAAACGTACCAAGCTTGACAGTAAAGGCCTAAACTGTGTGTTGCTGGGAATTAGCAAAGTATCCAAGGCCTATCGACTGTATGATCCCCTCTCTCAACGAATAATTATCAGTCGTGATGTTGTGTTTAAAGAGGAAGATAGCTGGCCTTGGAATGAAGACCATGTTGCAGCAATATAGGCTCCTCTGGAGTGCAGGGACATAGATGAAGACATCGCTGAAATAGCACCTAGTGCTAATACTGATGGTGAGAATGGTGGAAATAATTTTGCAGAACAGGGGAGTGTTGGAAATAATCCTGCAGAACAGGGGAATGTTGATGAGCAGAATGAGGGTGTGACTGGTACTGAGTTGACAGAAAATCATTCTATTGATGAGCAGAATGAAGCAAATGATCGAGTTGATCTTCATGGTGATAACCTGGAGTAGCATCAACATCAAATGATGCACCCATTTGATCACCCTGTCGATCCTGTTGGGAGACGAACTCGACAACCACCAGCATGGTTACGTGACTATGACAGAGGGGAAGGTTGTAATGTGGTAAATAATCAAGATGAGTTTGCCTTATTTATTGATGTAGATCCAATAACATATGAAGAAGCAGCTCAAAGTGATAAATGGAGATGTGCTATGGAAACGAAAATTGCAGCAATCAAAAGAAATAATACGTGGGATCTCACTGAACTTCCACGAGGGGCAACAATAGTTGGGGTGAAGTGGATATATAAGACGAAGTATAAAGCTTGTCTTGTCGCAAAAGGATACATGCAACAACATGGAGTGGATTACATTGAAGTATTTGCTCCCGTAGTTCGCATGGATACTATACGACTAGTATTGGTCTTAGCAGCTCAAAATGGATGGTCGCTATTCCAATTAGATGTCAAGTCGGCGTTTCTTCATGGTGAGCTGAACAAGGAGGTATATGTTGAACAACATCCAGGCTACATAGTAAAAGGGGTAGAAAACAAAGTCTATCATTTACGAAGAGCACTGTATGGCTTAAAACAGGCACCACGGGCGTGGTATAGTCGCATTAAAGCATATTTTCTGAAGGAAGGTTTTGAAAAATGCCCTTATGAACACACGTTTATAAAGAAATCTTCACGGGGAAACATATTGATTGTGTGTCTCTATGTGGACAATCTCATCTTTACCGGAGACGATGAAGCTATGTTTAGATCATTTAAACATTCCATGATGGAGGAATTTGATATGACGGACCTCGAAAAAATGCGATATTTCCTTGGTTTGGAAGTCTTACAACAAGATGATGGTATTTTCATTTGCCAAAAGAAATATGCACAGGAGATATTGGAACGATTTGGTATGGTTGAGTGTAATGCTGTGCACAATCCTATTATTCCAGGGTTCAAGCTCACGACAGGATCTGCTAGCATAGCAATAAAGGGCACTTTATACATGCAAATGATAGGGAGCCTGATGTATTTAACATCCACCAGGCCAGATATTGTGTTTATTGTTAATTTACTAAGTAGATATTTAGCTCATCCCACGGAACTCCATAATCAAGCTGTCAAGAGAGTATTTCGGTACATCAAAGGGACACTGTCATACAGAATTCACTACAAACAAGATGGAGATAAGGAGCTTCTTGCTTACACCGACAGTGACTATGCAGGAGATGTAGAGGATAGAAAAAGCACTTCGGGGTTTGTATTTTTGCTAAGTTCTGGAGCTATATCTTGGTTATCAAAGAAGCAACCTGTTGTCACACTATCTACCACTGAAGCCGAGTTCATTGCTGCAGCTTCCTGTGTTTGCCAGGCTGTATGGTTGAAGAGAATGATGGAAGAACTGGATCATGTCTCTACTGGTAACACAATAATATTTTGTGACAATAGTTCAACAATCAAACTATCCAAAAACCCCGTCATGCATGGTCGAAGTAAACACATTGATGTTCGTTTCCATTTCCCGTGTGATCTAACTCGAGACGGAGTCATAACACTGTGGCACTGTCGTTCTCAAGAACAACTTGCTGATATCATGACCAAACCATTAACACGAGCTGTGTTTGAAGAGCTGCGAATGTCACTTGGTGTTCGTGAAGGTCCAGGAGTAAACTGAAGATGATGTTGTCAGTTTAAGAGAGAGAATGTTATGTAAAGTTAGGAATTATCTTAGCATTTCTGTTTTTATGTTCTGTCAATAAGAATCCCCAGATTTCAGGGATTGATGATCCCTATAGCTCAGGGAATGATTCATTACTTTTATGTAATTCACGGCTGATTAGGATCTCAATTATTTTCTCTTTAATGCTTGTATGACTATTTATAGTCTGCTTGACAAATGAATAAAACAGTTCTTAGTTTTCTGGAAATCTAAGTCTCATAGAGAGAAACCATCAAACCATCCTCTCCAACGCCCCTTGCCTTGAGAACTCTCAAGCTCTCTCTTCTCGACCAGTTCATGCCCATATCTCACATTCCACTGCTACTATTTTACCCCAGCAATGGAAACGACACAGATAACCTCGGCAAAGCCAAGGAAACTTCACTACTACTAAGGACCTCACTGTCTGAAGCCCTGACTCTTTTTTATCCATTCGCATGCAGACTCGGAGACAATTCGTCCATTGAATGTGATGACCATGGGACTGAATATATCGAGGCTCGAATCCATTGTATTTTCTCTGATATTCTCAGAAAGCCTGAAACTGAAGTGCTAAAACAACTCCTGCCTGCAGCTATAGGTGATGCAGTGATCACGGCCAGGGATAGTCAATTGCTCGTGCAAGCTAGTTTCTTTGACTGTGGTCGCCTGGCAATTGGGGTGAATCTTTCTCACAAGATTGCAGATGCAGCCACGTTAGCATCTTTCATCAAGTGCTGGGCTGCAACCGCTCGCAGTTCGAGTACCGAGGTGATAATCAGTCCAGTTTTCATGGGTGCTTCTATTTTCTCACAGATGGATCTACCGATCCCAATGCTTCCAGTAGATTTGATTCAAGGAGAGTCTGTCCTGAAAAGGTTTGTGTTTGAAGCTCCCAAAATTATCATAAGCAATGGTAGAGGCAATTAAAGTCAAAATTATCCCAATGCTTCCATTGGAGCTTCTCAAATTGTTTGCGCTGTCTCTTGTATACAACAAATCATCATAAGCAATGGTAGAGGCAATTAAAGTCATGCTTTGAACAACAGGCCCTTTGCTAGTACTAGACCTCTTGAGCAATACAGAAATCATGGCACCTTCTGAGACACCAGCCTTTAAGCTTGGATAGTTATTTGAGTGAGGCAATTGCTGATCTCCAGCATCTCCGCTGGGAAGGCTGTGACCAGCAGGTGGCTGTCCTATTTCATGATGGCCATGTTATGAAATATATGAATGTAAGGAACGAAAACAAAAACTTGAGGTATTCCTGTGCACTGTTTTTAAAGATATTCAACTAATAGCAGGGTATCCTCCAGGATTCAATAGGTTTTTCTCAACAGGAGAAGGCAGCACAGAAACAACTAGAAAATAAAAAAGAATAACAAATGAGTAGAAGAGAAAAGTATTTCGGGTTCTGTCTTGTTTAAAAAACCTGCATGGTATTATAGGCATCCATGATATAACAGTCATATTTAATTTTATCATGAAATTAAAATGGTTGTTACAATAATTTAAAATATATTTATTATAAAATTAAATTATGGTGACAGTTATAGCTGGAAAATAAATGGAAAATGTTTTAAAATTTGTAACTGTTAATTTTTTATTTCAATGATTACAAATTTAATATTTTTAGTTTAAGGGTCATGAAAAAATATTTTAATAAAATAACAAAAGTTTTAGAGAGTATAGGTGTTGCCTCGCGCACAGGAGGGTGAATCAAAGGTTTTCCTCTTACTCGACTCATTCTTTTGTGCATGAGCTCACTCTACTTCCTTTGTTGGTTACTATTTCATCTCAAGTTTTATTATATAAACACTTGATGAAAGTCTTCTTTTTCCAATGTGGGATATTAAGCCCTATACATACTCTTTGCACTCAAAAAGTTAGTTGTGTTTTACCAATGTGGGATAGACTTTTGAAATACCTTTTATAAATTTTACAACAATCTCCCATATATTTCAAAAGGCTTTTTTAAAATAATAATAATAATAATAATAATAATAATAATAATAATAATAAATAAGTAAATAAATTTGTTGGATCTCTTTCACAAATGAGTGTAATGCGTTTAAGCTGGTGTCTTTTGGACTATGAACCAAACTATAGAAAGTATGAGATTTAACTTACAGAATTATTGGTGAAATATTTAATTTCTATAAACATAATAATTCTCATTGTAAGTTAGGAATCTCACCAATCACATTATATCCCACAATTCCTTGTTGTTTGACTTGATTTTGCGCTTTTAATAGGCCATGCTTGTGCCTGGTTATTTATGAGTGCTTTAAAAAATTTGCTTGTATCTTATAAGAGTGACCCCACTCCACACTCATATAGGTGATTCCATCATGTGTTCATTATATTTTGAACCCATTAAGAACTTTATAGTTCATCCTCTCCTTGATTTGTAGACTAGCACTATTCTCACATCATAGAAAAAGAACTTATGTTATAGTGATGTAAAATCATAAATAACTTTGTTGTTACCCATATGAACCTTTTTTGTTACCCATATGAACTTATTTCATGGGATCTCCAATCTCATTGGTTAGGTTACCATTATTTTGATTTCTTAATTTAGCATTAGTCTCATTCCTCTTTATGTTTTTAATATCATCTTTCTACCAAGTGGTTTAGTTGGAGGATCGGCCAAATTCATTTCTGACTTCACATAATCTATTGAAATAACTCAATTTTTTAACAGTTTTTTTACTACATCATGTCTTAATCGAATATATCGATTTTTACCATTGAAAGATTTATTCTTTGCAATGAATATTGCTGCTTGACAATCACAATGCATGGATATAGAAGGTGATGGTTTTATTCCCAATGGAATTTCAATTAGAAAATTTATCAACCAATCAGCTTCATACCCTTCAAATTCTAATGCTATAAATGCTAATTCCATGGTGGATCGTGCAATTAAACTTTGTTTGGAAGATTTCTAAGACACTACACCACCACCTAGAATAAAGATATAGCAACTAGTGGATTTAATCTCATTTGAATCTGAAATCTAGTTAGCATCGTTGTATCCTTCCAATACAACGAAAAATCCACTATATAGAATACCATAATTCGTGGTACCTCTCAGATATTTCATTAGTCGTATTATCGCTGCCCAATGCACTTGGTTAGTATTTTGTGTTTATCTACTCAGCCTACATACAACATATGCTATATTAGGTCGAGTGAATTTCATTAAATGCATCAGGCTCCCAATGATCTGAGCATACTCAAGCTGACCAACAACATCGCCTTTATTTTTCTTTAATTGAGAGTTTGCATCATAAGAAGTACTCACAGGTGTCATATCGAAATGACCAAACTTCTTGAGAAGTTTCTCTACATAATGCTCTTGTGTTAACATTATACCATTGTTTCTCCATATAATTTTTAAACCCAATCTTACACTAGCTTTACCCATATCTTTCATATAAAATTTAGATGCCAAGAAATGTTTAGTGCTATGCACAATATTTATGCTAGAATGGAAAACCTGCATATCATCTACATATAAACTAATGATCACATATTCATTATCAATTATCTTAGTATAAACACATTTATCCACACTAATTGATGAAAAACCATCACTTAAAATTAGTTGATCAAATTTCTCATGGCACTATTTAGGAGCTTGCTTTAAGCCATATAAAGATTTTCTCAATTTACAAACTTTATTTTATTTTATCATGAACTATAAAGCCTTCAGGTTGTAACATATATATCTCTTCTTCTAAATCACCATTTAAAAAGGAAATTTTAACATCCATTTGATGTATAAAGAGATTATGAATAGAAGCTAAAGCAATCAAACTCAAATTGAAGTAATTCTAGCTACAGGTGTAAAGGTATCAAAATAATCCACATTTTATTTTTGAGTGAAATCTTTTGCAACTAATCTTGCTTTATATTTATCTATAGAGCCATTTGGAAGATGTTTTCTTTTAAAGATCCATTTACAACCAATAGGTTTTGTACCAGGATGCAAATCAACAATCTCCCAAGTTTAATTTTGTAAAGCGAATCAATTTCAACTTTAATTGCTTCTTTCCAAAACAAAGAATCAGAGGAAGAGATAGCTCCAGTATAGGTTACTGTATCATTATCTACTAAGTGAAAAAATCATCTCCAAATGAAGTTTCTTTTCTTTGAGTTTCATCAATACTATTATTATTAATAGGTGTGTGAGAATCTTTTCCTTTAATGGATAAATATGTTCAAAAAATTCTGCATTTTTTTTCTGTAATAGTGTTGTGATCTAGTACATCGCTTTTTAAAACTAGAAACCTATATGCAACACTATTTTTGACATAACCAATAAACATACAATCAAAAGCTATTTAACCTATCTTTTTTTCTTTTTGGTTCAGGTAACATAACCTAGTTAGACACCCCCCGCACTTTTAGATACTTTAAATTTGGAGAATAATCTCCATAGTTTATATGGTGTTAAACCGGTTTTCTTAAAAGAAATTCTATTTTGTAAATGACATGCAGATAAAATAGTTTCACCCCATAACTTATCAGGTGTGGAAAAACTAACTAGTAAGGCTTTCATCATTTTTTTAAAAGTTATATTTTTTCTTTCACCTACCCCATTTGACTCGGGTGAATAAGGTGGAGTATCTTCATGCATTATACCTTTCTTTTCACAATAATCATCATTAGAACATACTCACCTCCTCTATCTGATCTAACTCGTTTGATTTTTTTGTTGAGTTGATTTTCTACTTCTCCTTTATATAATAAAAACATGTTATCACTTTCATCTTTACTTCTAAGCAGTTAAAGTTTTTTATATCTTGAAAAATCATCTATGAAGGTCACAAGTATTTCATGCCTCCTCTAGTCATAGTTTGTTTTAAATCTTCAAAGTCTGTGTGTATTAAGCTAAGTAAGTCAGTTTTTCTTTTAGCATGTGTATATGTTTTCTTATTAATTTTAGCTTCAACACATACTTCATATTTATTCATAGATGAATAATTTGAACTAGAGATTAAACCAAGAGAGTTCATTTCTTAAGATAAGATAGACTAACATGTCCTAATCTAGCATGCCATATATTAGTACTATCAAGCTAGTCATCTAGAAAAGATGCATTTTCATTCATAATTTCAGCAACATAGAGTACAAAAGGTCCATGCTTACATTGTTTTGTGTCATTATACTTATCAGATTCAAATGACACTTTAATCCTAAATTTTCCCAACAAAGCTACATAGACCAAATTTGCTCTTATATTAGGGACATGCAGTACCTCATTCAAAGCCAACGTCTTCCCCGAAGTCAATTTCAAAAGGGCTTTGCCTTTTCTAAGAACATTTGTTGTCCTTGAATCTCCAAGGTAGACCACTTCTCTCCATCCTTCAAAGGGGTATAAGTGGACAATTTTTTTTTATTTACACATATGTGCCTAGTAGTACTGGAGTCTACCATCCAACTTTTCTCATTGGTTACCATATTGACTTGAGAAACAATCACAACAGTGTCTTCTCCTTCAACCATGTTGACCATAGTTTTAGGAGGATTATTGTTTCTCTTTCTATTTTGGCATTGAGGTGCATGGTGTCCAGGTTTACCACACACAAAACAATTTCCCTTTTTCTTAAAATTGTTGGTTTTGGGTTTGAACACAGTGGTATTGTTACCATTGGACATAATTTTTTTATTAAATTTATACTCATATCATCTCCTTCTTCCTGGTAGCTTGCAGTTTCTTTCTATTTGTGTCTTCAATGATGATGTGGGTGATAAGGTCAATCAATGACAATTGTCTATACTTGTGCTTAAGTTGCTACTTGTATTCATCCCATGAGTTAGGAAGTTTATTTAGTAGTATTCCAGCAATGAATGTTTCGTGAAGGCTTACTACTAATCCACCAATCATTCCAAAATCCTTCCAGAACCCATAGCATACCTCATTGAACTTTGCAACGACGTTGAACTTTGAGTTTCACCAGAAACTATGCTATTGGCACGCTTCCATTATTGAGAGAAACATGTTGAATATTGAGATTCCATTATAGAAAGAAGGATTATATTTAACCAGCATAGTCGAGGCTTCATTTCCAGTACAGAAACCATTTACTCTCCAAATCCTACTCACCACCAACGTCTCAAGTCGGCATCCACCTTATCGAAGGCAAATACCTCTTCCCGAGCATCAACCATTTCAACAAATTGTGATTCCATACCATTAACTTGTGGCTGTAATTCAGATACGGCCATCCCGATATTTGGCTCATCCGGTGGCTGGTGTTCTTCAGAAATATTAATAGACAACACTGGGACGCTGTCAATGGCTACTGTTGCTGTGTCTGGAGTGGCAGTGTCGACAAAATTGTCCTACCTACAGCAATCGGGACAGAGATTGACTTTCTTTTCCAGAGTTCAGCAACGCTTTACCTGCAACCACATTTAGAACAAACTCTTGTTTTTTCTAGACTATCAATTTCTGACAAATCAGCCTTTACACATAAAGTGTCAGAAGCAGAGCTGATTTCCGGCATCTTTATTTAATGCATCCACCTTATCAAAGGCAAATACCTCTTCCTGAGCATCAGGATACAGTGCCTTCCCACTTTCAGTTTCCATATCTTCCTGGTGGTGGTCACCTCCATCAGTATCAGGTGCAATGCTGGTACCTTGATCAGAACTCGCAGTACTGCTGGTTGTTACAGAAGAGTTCCTTGACATCAAAGATGTGCAGAACTTGCTTTTCCATTATAGAAGGTAGTGCTGGGGACACTGGATAGAAGTGGTCTGAACATGTTCTGAGGACTTTTCCGATGATCCTACACAAAAATATTTATCAAACAAATGATCTGCACACCAAGACTTCTGAAAAAACTATGAATTCTAGATGGAGGAAAGTAAATGCAAGCACTCCTTGATTTTCACAGAATAAATATAAACTACTTAAGGTTTCATGGACAGTTCTGTAAATCAACTTTTTCTTACTTGCCAAACCGGACAGTTTAGACCTGCATTATTCCAGAAATGATGTGACAGCATGACCACAGCAAAAAAAAATTAACTAATTACATGATTTTAATTATTAAACAATTTGGGAAGACATATCAAACTAGAAAATGCATAACCGAAGCATGTATGTGCATACAAACAATAAATGCATGCCATTACCTATAAGCTAAATTAGGTCCTTATTTCCCTATAGCAAAATTATTGTAGATATAAACACAGATTATTACACATTATAATAGTAAAATTACTATTTTATCTCTTAGTGCATAATACTTTTTCGGACTCAGGAGTATTTTTGATTTTTTTACATTTTCTGTGCACACAGTAAAATAATCATAATACCCTCAAATAAGACAAAAATCAAGAGTTGTTGTTGGGGGTGTCACTGTGATTTCATATTTTCAATGAACAGTAAAATAATTATTTTACCCTCGAATAAGACAAAATACAAGAGTTGTTGGCAGCAATGTTTCGGGCATTTCATTTTTTTTTTTATAATATATAAATACAAACATGCCCCCATATAAGACAAAATAATCAACCAACAAATTTTTTGATTATTTAGTTTTTTTATATATTCATTTATTATAGATAAAATATTTAAAATAATGATAACAATTATTTTTTAGGTTTTTTTCTTAAGAATACGTGAGGCTAATTATATATTTTGATATTTGTTTAATATTTATACCTGAATATATATTTAAAAAATGATATTTTTTTAAATCTCAAATTAATTTAATCTCAGTATTTTGAAATACTTTTAATATAATAATATGAAGAATAAATCTTTAAAAATATAAAAAATATATTTTTATAAAAATAATGATGGTTGGAATGATGATATTGTCTATAATAATTAGAATATTAATTATTTACAATAATAGTTATAATAGCAGCTATAATAATTGTGACAATTTAACAATCATAATAATAACAACAAGAATAATAATCAAAATAATTCATTAGTCGATGTTGTTTTTGTTAAAAATTGACTTTTGCATTTTTTTTATATATGATATCTCAGATCTAATATCACGTAAACAGAAAATATACGAAGCCACACATAGATAAAATAGATGGAAAAATTGGGCCAAATTATCTACAGTTAAAAAAATATATGATCCACTTGCCCTGCGTTTCGCTGCAGCCAAAACCAATTTTTTAAATATGTAAGAAAATGTTGATGGTCATAGATTTTTTTCTTATGATGCTGTACATCTGAGCGAAATAATCAGTCTACAAAACTTTCAATTATTTAGTTTTTTCTATATTCATTATATTATGAAAAAGGCGTTTAAAATAATGATATCGATTATTTTAAAGGTTTTTAAAAAAAAAATATGTGAGCCTAATTATATATTTTGATGTTTATTTAATATAAACGCTTTAAGATATATATAAAAAATGAACTAAGTTTTTTTTTGAAAAAATCTCAAATTAATTTAATCTCAATGTTTTGAACTACTTTTAATATAATAATATGAAGAATAAATCTTAAAAAAAAACATAATTCAATTTCTTTTTATGACTATAATAATGGTGGCAACAATAATATTACCACTAATAATTAGAATATTATTTATGTACAATAATGATTATAACGGTAGTTATAATAATTGTGATAATTTAACAATCATGATAATAACAATAAGAATAATAATCAAAATAATTCATCGGTCGATATTGTTTGTGTTAAAAATTGACTTTTGCGGCTCTTTTATGTATGATATTTCATATCTTATATCACGTAAATAAAAAAATATATGAAATCATACGTGGATAAAACTGGTTGAAAAATTAAGAACAAACTGGGCACCTGAAAGCCCACACCTAAACAAAATCATTGTGCTAAGAACTCTAATGGTTAGGTGATGCAATATAGAAAAATATGAAAGGGCATATATTTTTGGCTTAGGTCAGTGAGATGCCAATCTCATCTTTAATGATTACGCTGGCTGAACATTGATGACAGGGGGCTTTCTCATCTTCTCGTGATTCCTTCAATGGACACATGACAAGGGAAAAAAGAATGAATTGGTTGGCCAAATGTCATTGTAATAGGTTACCTCGGTTTTCTGCAGTTCTTTCCTTGTCCAGAGCTAATTCAAAGCAAGAAACTACACAACATCAATCTTATTGTCTAAGGAAGCGTGTTGTTGATTTCATCACTACATGACATTAAAGGGGGTTGCCTCATATTTATCATGGTTTTCTTTAACATACGTAAGAGGAAAAAATTCAGCTAAGGGGATTTTCTATTATGTTGTTGAATCCACCCTCAATGGATTTGTTGCTTGAGTGTTATTGCAAGGGGTTGTTTTAAATTTTTGCAACTCTTTTTCTTGTCAAGAAGTGTGCACTCTAGACTATAATCATGGCTACCCGAAGACAGAATCAATGACAATGAAAGGATGCATTAATTAATTATTGAATTGTGGCTATCCCAAGATATAATCAACACAACAGATGCATTAAATAACTGCTGACATATGACTATTAAAAGGTGCATCAATTAAATACTGAAAGGTGGCTTCAAAATTGCATTATTAATTGATTAACTATGGTTATCCCAAAACACAATCAACGAAAAATGATGCATTAGATAGTTGTTGAAAGATGACAATAAAAGAGCACATTGATTAACAACCGAAAGGTGACTGACTATAAGACCCATTAATTAATTGTCAAAAGGTGAGTGAAAGATTATAAAAAGATGAGAATGAAAGAGTGTATTAATTAGTTGTTGCCCTAACAATAACAATCAAGAGAAGGCACAACAAGACTTAATAAAGGAACTGTTCCAATCCACAGTTCCATGAGTCTAGATAAACAGTATTTTCACAACACAATTTAGCTTTTTGTTTAATATGTGTGTGCGCGCGCGCGCGTGAGAGAGAGAGAGAGGGAGAGTTTTTTTAAGTCAAAGTATTTATCAATTCTCCATAAATTTATCCCTTCCACATGATTAAATTACTAGTCTGATTATTTTTATTTTAAACAAATAAGAAAATATATTTTTAAAATATTTTGATATATTTATATCAAGAATAAAAAGTTTAAAAATAATATTAATCTCAATTTAATTAATGTAGAGTTTGGTTTTAACAAGTGTTCTACTAATATGTACAAGTTTATCCATTTGGAAAATTCTAGGATTGGAATCGGGACCTATAAGGGTTAATAGTCATGCTTTTCCAATAACACATGTATACATAGTTCAAAGTCTAATTATTTTTTAAAAGTATTATGAATTGGAAAGAAAATATTTATAAAAATAAGAGGGAAAATAAAATATGATTGTGCTACGCGCCCGTTTAAAAGTATGATTAAGGTTGATTGTAAAAGTGTTTTTCATTAAGAAAATACATCAAAATACTATTTTTATTTTTTAAAAATTATTTTTGACATCAACACATGAAAATGATCTAAAATACTAAAAAAAATATAATTTAATATAAAAAATAAAAAAAAATATTTTTGTCAAAAACACTTTTGAAATGCAATGTCAAACAAGGTTGGTCGTAGAGAAAAAACCTTGTGAGGAAGGAGATCTCTAATATGACCTTTTCACACACGCTTATGTCACCCTGGACTAACATTATCTTTATAGTAAAGGTATTGTGACTCATATAGCTCTTTAGTTTGTTTTAGATTATTATTCCATAATCACACATTTTAACTAAAAAGTAGATAATCATACTGACAATATGTAATCTTGATATAATATTATTAATATCAGTGTGTATAGTAGTATTAATTAGATTATTGACCCATGTTAAACTATTGGTTAGGTAAAAAAACATAGAACAGAAAATATATTTCAAACATTTGTTATGTTTTTTTTCAAGCATGTGGGGATTGATCTAGCGCGGCTCAATCAACTTGATGTGTGTATGAATAATCTAGTTGACCAGTGAAAGTATAACTTGAATCAAAATAAATATTCAGCATGAGATTTTTATAGATATTGAGACAAAACATATTGAATTAATTCTGGTTAACTCGAATTAACTTGTTAATTTGCATGCTAGAATATCATAAAAACCTCATAGAAAACAAATTATACAAAATAATGAAACTTGGTATCCAACAAACTCGTTGTTGAAGAGTAAAACTAGAACAAATAAACCAATTAAAACATGAAACATGATTTGAGTCAAAACCATATTAACTTGTCACGTTTGTAGTCGGGCAATGAGATTATGATACCATGATAAAAACAAAATAAAAATAGATTGTGAAACTCAATCCCCAAGTAACTTAGTTTGGGAGATGAAATTGAAAAAAAATATTTGATTAAAAAAGAAATAGGATAAAATAATTTGGATTAACTTGTCAAACCTATAATTCAAGTCATGGAACGAGAATATCTTGGTGATGCAAGTGGAGAGTGTTTAATCTTGGAGGATATTTTTTAAAATATTTTTATTAAAAAAATGTATTGAAATAATATTTATTTATTTTTAATACTAACCAATTGCAGTAGTAAAATTACAGCTTTTTCATTTAAAGAAAATTCGATATATCTTGGTTTTGAGGGTGGATATGTCTTCTCAAATGATCATTAATGTATTATGCTTCAATATAATAATGAGTCATAAGTTTTAAAATTTAATATGATAAGGGATTGTTTTTTCTTCAGAATTTCAAATCAAATTAAAAACTATACTCGATCTAATAAAATTGAAACTTAAAAATTTTAATATTATTAAAATAACACAATAAATGTTATTAAAATAGAAAGACAGTGTCGCACGTTACATAATACAAAACGAGCCATAAACCCGTGCTCCGCTGCTGGGGTAAAAAAAAAATTGTCTAGTTTTAACATATATAATTTCTTGTTTTGAATTTTGGTTTTTATTCTTTTATTTTTTGGTTTCGTTTCGATCCCTTGATTTTTTTCGGTCCTTTATAGATAGTTCTTAAAAAAAAATGTATCTATACACCTCCGCTCTTAGTTTACTTTTTTATTTTTTTTATTAAATGCAGCTTGCGTTAAAAAATATAGTAAATTTAGTTTTGATGGTGTAAAATGAGAGTGAAACTCTCTCTTATGCATGTATAGTTAAACATGAAAAATTTGAAACACCTCCGCAAGTAACTCATTTTGTCTTATTTGAGGCTACAAAGGTTATTTTACTGTGCACTGAAAATGTAAAATTATCGGGACACCCCCACTAAGAGTATTATGGTTGTTGTACTGTGTACAAAAAAAAAATTGAAAATATCCCTGATACCATGGCATTATTTTAAACATATTTGACATGAAAAATTAATATATAAAAAATTAGTATACAATTATTATTATTATAAATAATTTTGTTACAATAATAATCAAAAGTTTTATAGTCTAATTATTTCACTCAAATATATAGCATCATAAAAAAAATCTAAGACCATTAATATTTTTTTGCATGTTAAAAAATTTGTTTCTGACTATGGCAAAGTGTAGGGCGAGTGACTCGTATATTTTTTCATTGTAGATAATTTGGCACAATTTTTCCACCCATTTTGTCTATGTGTGACTTCGTATATTTTTTATGATATATTAAATCTGAACTATCATACATAAAGAAGTTACAAAAGTCAATTTTTAAGAAAAATAACATCAACTAATGAATTATTTTGAATATTATTCTCATTATTATTACCATGATTGTTAAACTATCACAATTATTATAGCTTTCATTATAACTATTATTGTACAAAAATAATATTTTAATTATTATTTTCATACTATAGCTGACACCATTATTATTGTTAGAAAAAAAATTAAATTATTTATTTTATTTTATAAGATTTATTCTTAATATTATTATACTAAAAGTATTTCAGAACACTGACATTAAATTAATTAGAGTTTTTTATAAAAAAAAAACAGTTAGGTCATTTATATATATATATATATATATTAAGGCGTTAATATTAAACAAATTTCTCTTATATTTGTATGGTTTTTTCTCTTATAAATATGTTAGATTAATTATATATTTTGAAATTTGTTTAATATTAACGCCTTAATATATATATATATATATATATCTAACATATTTATAACAGAAAAAACCATACAAATAATCATTATCATTATTTTGAATACCTTATCTATAATAATTGGAAATTTAACACCTAAAAATATAAACAAAAAAGCAATTAAAAAATAAAATCAATGACAAAAAAAAATATTATTAGCTTAAAAAAAATTATTTGACTTTAACAATAAATACATATAATAAAAAAAACCAGAAAAAAAAAAAGAAAAAAGGGGAAAAATAATAAATATCAATTTTCAAATGTTCACCAACATAAATTAAAATTTAAGAACAAAATTAAAAACAAAAAAACACAACCTTAACAAAAGAGGAAATAATAAAAATTAAAAACAAAAAACTAAGAGCATATACATACAAACATGAATAAAAATAGGAATCATTTCATAAATATATTTTAAAAAAACAAAGGAATTAAAATAAAATCAAATATTAAAAGTAAAGGGCCAAAATGAAAAATAAATATATAATCAATTTTATTCCAAGGGCAAAATTGAAACAAATCCAAACTTTGATACCATAAATATTAAAGGATTTAAAACCAATCCGGAAATTAAAAGACTGAGAATTGAAATGAAACCTAAATATTTTTTATTAAAGTTGGACCGCACACCCCGATTAAAAAAAAAAGTGGGTCCGGGAATTAATCGTGGTACGCGTAAGCTGGTCTGGACACCCTGGTTATAAAAAAAAATAGATCCGGGGATTAGTCGTGATGCGCTTAAGCTGGCCTAGACACCCCGGTTATAAAAAAAAAAACAAAAAAATTTATAAGTGAAAAAAGAAATTAAAAAAAATAGTTTAACTAGGGGGGAAAATGTTTTAGGGAAAAAAGCATGAAAAACAAAGGATTCAAAAAAACAATTGGGCCATAGATTAATCATGGTGCACTTAAGATGGACAGGACACCCCGGTTATAAAAAAATCAAAAAATCAAAAAATATATATAAGTGGAAAAGGAAATAAAAAAAAAGTATAACCGGGGAAAAAAAATGTTTCAGGGGAAAATAAACACAGAAAAAAACAAAACAAAAAAAAAATGTTGCTGGAAACAAAAAAAAAAGCATAAAAAGGGGGGGAAAGAAAAAAAAAGCATTGTAGCGGAAAACGGGAAAGAAAAAAAAGCTGTGTAGCGGGAAAGCACTGTAGCAATCCACAGTGATATGTGTGGGGAGCTACAGTGTTTTCCCCACACCATTTATATGTATAACTAGCTAACCTTAGCAGCAGCAACATTTCGACAGCAGGAAAGACAAACCAGCAGAACAGTTAACAACACCCAAAACTGAAGATCAGCTGAACAAAACAATACACGAAAGAATCATACAAAAAGGAATCAAAACACAAAGAAAAAAAAGGCAACAAAATATACACAACATAGCGAAAGGCAGATTTCATCAACAACAACAACAATTTTACAACAAATGATTTTCTGCATGAAGACAAATTGAGCTTGCTTCATGGCTAAAATTTGACATATTTCATTGACAATCAAGTCCAAAATTTGTATAAAATATTTTTAAACCGAAGGAGTTTCCATAAGAGAAGACAAAGGTGGAGTTTTTTTATTGTAGGAATGGTATGACCAATTGTGTGGCGTTCAAACCATAAACAGACATGTCATAATTGTTGCATACAAAACAGAGCATAGAAGAGATTAATTTTAACAACAACATTATCTCTCTGTTGCAAGAACCAAAAAAAGGACAAAGAAAAGCAAACAATGATCAAAGAGCAAAATATTAGTTACACCTAATAAAAGAGAAGCAAACAGAATGAAAAGAGTCAGCAATGAAAAGAAGGAGCTGAGATTGCTACATGAATTAGTCAGGCAATAGAACTTGGCTGGCAGCAAAATGCACGGCAATAAGAAATAATTAGCAACAACACCCAAAAACCAAATAATTGTAACAACAGCAACAACTCGACAGAGGAGAAGACCACCTGAAGAATAGTTGAACACAACAACACACCAAATAATTGATTTAAAAAGAAATCAAAACTAACAAAAAGAAAGAGGCAACATGACAAATACAGGAGACCAAACCTGAAAGGCCACAACCAAGAAAAATGAAGATCAAAGCCGTTAGCACAAGAAATAATGAAGCTGGGAATTGCGTATCTAAATGAAAGGAAGAGATGGATAAATCACTCAAATAGGAGGCAATGAATGACTGTAAAAGATGAAAGGGCACATTCTTTGTTGGCTGGCCAAATGCGATGACAACGAGTTACATGCCTTTTCAACAGCCTTCCTCCCTGTCTAGAAAGTGCGTCGTCGATTTATTGGCTGCCTCATCCTCTTCATTATTTGCTCTAACAGACGCAGGTAAAAAGAGAAAACACTGCATAAGAAATTTTAATGTTTGCTGCCGATTTGACACTCAATATAGTTGTTGGCCAAACGTCACTGCAAGGGATTTTATTTTTTTCAGAGCATAATCTCTCATTCACAAACATGAAAAGATGTCTGCATTAATTAACTATTATCCCAATGTATAAATAATAGTGATGAACTCAAAAAATATTTATTGGTATAGTACTATAACAGAATAAAGTATTAATTAGCTTATGGAAGTAAACATTAATTGAGTTGACAGAAACAATTACCATCAGCAGCCACAGACGATTTTGCAATTAAAGAACATTAATTAAGTTGATAGATACAATTATCATAAGCAGTTAGAGATGATTTTGCAATGAAAGAGTGTGAAATTAATTTTGTTGCCCCCACTAAAAGTTAAGTCAAACACGAGAAGAAGAGTGCCAATTAATTGCTACAGGTAAAAGAGTGTCATTTAATTGTTACTTTAATAACTACTATAGCCCATAAGTCAAGCAGGAAACACTACAAATTAATTGTTGCCGCTATCTAAAGTCGAGCCAAAATGGGAAGAAAAGTCTAAATTAATTGCTGCCTAACTATTACAATCCATAGTTTAATGGGTGTAAATGAACAATACTTTGCGTTTTGTTTTAGCTTTCTTTGCAATTTGCTCTAACAAACGCGTGTAAAGAGAGAAAATGTTGCATAAGAAATTCTAATGTTTGGTACCGAATTGACTCTCAATATAGTTGCTGGCCAAACATCACTACAAGGGCTTTTATTTTTTTTTCACAGCTCAATCTCTCATTCACGAACATGAAAAGATGTATGCATTAATTAACTGTTATCCCAATGTATAAATAAAAGTGATGAACGCAAAAAATATTTATTGGCACAATACTATAATAGAACAGAGCATTAATTAGTGTCTGGAAGTAAACATTAATTGAGTTGACAGAAACAATTACCATCAGCAGCCACAGATAATTTTGCAATTAAAGAACATTAATTGAGTTGATAGATACAATTATCATAAGCAGTGAGAGATGATTTTGCAATGAAAGAGTGTGAAATTAATTTTGCTGCCCCCACTAAAAGTTGAGTCAAACACGAGAAGAAGAGTGCCAATTAATTGCTACAGGAAAAGGAGTGTCATTTAATTGCTACTTTAATAACTGTTATAGCCCACAAGTCAAGCAGGAAACACTACAAATTAATTGTTGTTGCCATCTAAAGTCGAGCCAAAATGGGAAGAAGAGTCTAAATTAATTGTTGCCTAACTATTACAATCCACAATATAATGGGTGTAAATGAACAATACTTTTGCGTTTTGTTTTAGTTTTCTTTGCAATTTGCTCTAACAGACGCGTGTAAAGAGAGAAAATGCTGCATAAAAAATTATAATGTTTGGTGCCGAATTGACCCTCAATATAGTTGTTGGCCAAGCATCACTGCAAGGGGTTTTATTTTTTTCGCAGCTCAATCTCTCGTTCACAAACATGAAAAGATGCCTGCATTAATTAACTGTTATCCCAATGTATAATCAACGGTGATGAACGCATAAAATAATTATTGGCACAGTACAATAACAGAACAGAGCATTAATTAACGTCTGGAAGTAAACATTAATTGAGTTGATAGAAACAATTACCATCAGCAACCACAGACGATTTCGCAATTAAAGAACATTAATTGAGTTGATAGATACAATTATCATAAGCAGTGAGAGACGATTTTGCAATAAAAGAGTGTGAAATTAATTTTGCTGCCCCCATTAAAAGTTGAGTCAAACACGAGAAGAAGGGTGCCAATTAATTGCTACAGGAACCAATTAATTGTTACTTTAATAACTGTTATAGCCCACAGGTCAAGCAGATACAAATTAATTGTTGCCGCCATCTAAATTCGAGCCAAAAATAGAAAGAAGAGTCTAAATTAATTGTTATCTAACTATTACAATCCACAATTTAATGGGTGTAAATGAACAATACTTTTACTTTTTGTTTTAGCTTTCTTTGTAATAATAGTTTACTTTGACTTTCGTGTTATCATTCCATTCTTTCTAGGTGAGTTGTCATGTTATATACATACCTAGCAGAAGACTGTATTGAGGAATTATTTGTTAACCAGTCTTGAAAATAGATAGCTAGCAGGTTCATCCACCATGTCTGTGCCACTGAGAATCGAGATCATGCAGAGAGAAACCATCAAACCATCTTCTCCAACGCCCCTTGCCTTGAGAAGTCTCAAGCTCTCTCTTCTCGACCAGTTCATGCCCATATCTCACATTCCACTGCTACTATTTTACCCCAGCAATGGAAACGACACAGATCACCTCGACAAAGCCAAGGAAACTTCACTGCTACTAAGGACCTCACTGTCTGAAGCCCTGACTCTTTTTTATCCATTCGCAGGCAGACTCAAAGACAATTCGTCCATTGAATGTGATGACCATGGGGCTGAATATATCGAGGCTCGAATCCGTTGTATTTTCTCTGATATTCTCAGAAAGCCTGACAATGAAGTGCTAAAACAACTCCTGCCTGCAGCTATAAGTGATGCAGGGATCACGGCCGCCAGGGATAGTCAATTGGTTGTGCAAGCTAGTTTCTTTGACTGTGGTGGCGTGGCAATTGGGGTGGGTCTTTCTCACAAGATTGCAGATGCAGCCACGTTAGCATCTTTCATGAAGTACTGGGCTGCAACCGCTCGCAGTTCGAGTACCGAGGTGATAATCAGACCAGTTTTCATGGGTGCTTCTATTTTCCCACAGATGGATCTACCAATCCCAATGCTTCCAGTAGATTTGATTCAAGGAGAGTCTGTACGGAAAAGGTTTGTGTTTGAAGCTCCCAAAATTACCGCGCTCAGGGAAAAAGCCATCAGTGCAAGCGTGCCAAATCCAACAAGGGTGGAATCTGTAACAGCGTTGATCTGGAAATGTGCCATGAGCGTATCAAGATCAAACTCAGGGGTTCCTAGAAAAGCTGTGTTGTCTCTTGCCGTGAATATACGTAAGAGGCTCGTGCCAGCCTTACCAGACAGCTATGGTGGGAACTACGTAGGTAGTATATCACCGCGAATGGAGGATCACGATGATTTAGAATTACAAGGTATAGTGAGCCGCATAAGGAAAGATCTAGCAGATTTTGGTGAGCATTACGCGAAAATAACCCAAGGGAGTGATATTTCGTTAGCAATTTGCAAGACGGTAGAAGACTTTGGAAATATGGCCATAAGCAAAGATATTGACTACTATAGCTGCACCAGTTGGTGTAGTTTTGAACTGTATGGTGCTGATTTCGGATGGGGAAAACCAACATGGTTGAGTCCTGTTTTCAATATAGATCTGAAAAATGTCGTGTGTTTGATCGACACAAGGGATGATGATGGAATAGAAGCGTGGATAAGCTTGAGTCCCGAAGACATGGCCTTGTTTGAATCTAACAAGGAGCTGCTTGAATTTTCTGCTGCAAATCCTAGTGTCTGTTTAGCCCAGATGGAAAGTTCATGTTTGTGAGGTCTTTCGTTTGTTGGTGGTGATTTCTCTCTTTCTCTGTCTTTCTCTTGTTGAATGGTCATGAAATTTCACAGTAATGTATTAGAGTTTTTCAACCGTCTCACTTTTGCTACTCTAATTTCACGAAATGCCACCACAGACGAGCAATTGAACAAAATCATATCAAATATGAACACTTGCTGCGGGTTTAATTCACACCTTTTCTACCTGAGCACTTGAATCAGACGGGATAACTAACAAGAATATGGCAGCTGGAGCAGAGCAAACACAGATCTCCAATGCCTTGCTGATAGCAGCCTAATGATAATAAAAACTTTACATTTATGTCACCAACACATGGTGGTGCTTCTTACAAATAAATTGGAATCAACATAAATGAATTGGTAATAGTCCATACAGCCCTTCAAACACAAAACTATTAGCATACAAGCACTTGGCATCTCTCCATGTGGCTGGAGAAAGTAGTCACACACGGTGAGTGAAAGACTTCCATATTGTTGTGCAATTGCATTCGGATTCCAACTTCGGACATCTTCGGAGGATTTCACATTATTGTGCAATTGCACTTAGATTCCAACTTAGGAGGCTTCGTGCTGTCCATCTCGTTTGGAAGCCCGACATTATGCACCATAGATTCATTGGCATTCTCATCGTTCTCAGTCTTGTTGGCAGAATGTTTTGCATCTGTTCCTGCCCGCTTTTGCCTTACTTTTAGGGATTTTGAAGTACGTTTTCCAGAAGGTCTCCCACGCGGATCCTTTCTGTCAGCTGTGGATTTTCCAAGAATTGTAACAGTTGGCCAAGAACCTTCTAAAGCGACTGAACTTTCCTTTTCAATGGCTGTAGTTGCAGCATGGCAGGCCAGGTCATGAACAATGGAGCTACAGAAAAGTATTGTATCTGTTGCTTCTTCAAGGGTTAGGCTTCTTGCCTTGCTCCCTCCCTGACAGTCTACCATAACGGTTGACTCCTCTGCCAAAAGTTAAACATGTAAGAGAATCAAAACAAAACATTCTAGACCCATCTCAAAGTTAGCATTGAATTAAAATATGCGGCAAACATTTGGAAACCGGAAAATCATTTTGTAAACATAGGAATTGCTACTAACATTACTTACAAACTGCAGAATATCACTCATTATTTTAACTCGAAAATAAACCTATTAAAAAAATGTTTAAATTAGACTGTCAAAGCAAATAAAAAAAAGTCAACTCCATCAATTGGAGCCATGTTCCAGTCAACAGTGTTCAAACCTACAAACAACATGAAATCAACACAAATCATAACCCAGGATTAAACATACCTGTTATGCCATCTGCATGACCTGGCATGTTGTGTTCCAAAACAGAAGCAGGCATTTCGTTATCTGAAGGTGTTGTGACTGGATGATCCTGAATTTCACTTCTGGTGCTCCTCAAATTTGTCGAGATATCATCATTCTCTAAGCCAGTACCATGAAAATTGTTCTCAGCTTCTATTTCTGATATTGAAGCCAAACGACTATGAGCAGGAATCTCAGCAACATTCAACCTGTCAAGACTGGTGTTTAGCATGTTATGCTCTGTAACAACAGAAGAATCTAGAGGAAAAGCTGATGCTTCTACATCTGAGACATCCCCTGCATTGTTTCGAAAATCTTCTCCATTTTCATATAAAGAAAAGTTGCCATGATTTGATAGTACTGGATTCTCCTCCAACTGAATCCCAACTGTATGACTTGGCAAATCTGAGGGAGATACATCAGTTTTTCTATCACTGTCCTTTTGCTCAAACAAATCTTCTTCAGGAACTGCTGCATCAGTAAGAAACGCACAAGAAACATCCATTTCTTTATTTTCTGAAGCCAGCAATATCCTTTGAAAAGCTACAGGTGTTTCCTCCAAGCCATCATATTTTATATTGCCAACAGAAAGCTCAATATTTTCTTCACGTGAGTTTGTTGCAAGACCTAGAGCTTGGTGACCATCATTTAAAGTTCCAGAAAAAGATGATGTGGTGCTTTGAGGTCTTGAGCTTTGGTCATATCTGTAGTTCTCCGAGTCAGATTTCCTGCCACTTAACTGCCGTTGAACACGTGTTTCAACCTGTCTGCTGGTGCTGAAATCAATGGAGGATGATGCTGATGTACTACCATGCCCAGTGGAGCTTCTCAAACTGTTTGCACTGTCTCTTGTATACGACAAATCATCATAAGCAATGGTAGAGGCAATTAAAGTCCTGCTTTGAACAACAGGCCCCTTGCTACTGCTAGACCTCTTGAGCAAGACAGAAATCCCGGCACCTTCTGAAACACCAGCCTTCAAGCTTGGATAGTTATTTGAGCGAGGCAATTGCTGATCTCCAGCATCTCTGCTGGGAAGGCTATGACCAGCAGGTGGCTGTCCTATTTCATGATGGCCAGTAGTACTATGTTCACTTCCTTCCATCGAAGACCTCGTGAGAGAACTTTCTCGGGAATAAATATGGTTTTGCTCATGGTATGAAGTCTCACCTTGCTTGACAGTACTATGTTCATCTCCTTCCATTAAAGACCTTGTGAGAGAACTTTTTCGGGAATAGATATGGTTTTGCTCATGGGATGAAGTCTCGCCTTGCTTAACTCTGTCTTCAGGCAGGGAAACCCTTGCATCAACCATTTCAACAAATTGTGATTCCATATCAGTAACTTGTGGCTGTAATTCAGGTACGGCCATCCGGATATTTGGCTCATCCGATGGCTGGTGTTGTTCAGAAATATTAATAGACAGCACTGGGACTCTCTCAATGGCTACTGTTGCTGTGTCTGGAGTGGCAGTGTCCACAAAATTGTCCTGCCTACAGCAATCAGGACAGAGATTGACTTCCTTTTCCAGAGTTTCAGCAACACTATACCTGCAACCACATTTAGAACAAACTCTTGTTTTTTCTAGACTGTCAACTTCTGACAAATCAGCCTTTACACATAAAGTGTCAGAAGCAGAGCTGATTTCCACATCATGGTGCCCGCACTCATCATAGCCACCAGGTTCATCATATTCAATTGAGGGGTCTCTTTCCAAGTCATGTAGCTGAAAGTGAAGGCCATCGTCTGTATCATGCCCGGCATCTTTATTTAATGCATCCACCTTATCAAAGGCAAATACCTCCTCCTGAGCATCAGGATACAGTGCCTTACCACTTTCAGTTTCCATATCTTCCTGGTGGTGGTCACCTCCATCGGTATCAGGTGCAATGCTGGTACCTTGATCAGAACTCGCATTACTGCTGGTTGTTACAGAAGAGTTCCTTGACATCAAAGAGCGATGTGCAGAACTTGCTTTTCCATTATAGAAGGTAGTGCTGGGGACACTGGATAGAAGTGGTCTGAACATGTTCTGAGGACTTTTCCGATGATCCTACACAAAAATATTTATCAAACAAATGATCTACACACCAAGACTTCTGAAAAACTATGATTGCTAGATAGAGGAAAGTAAATGCAAGCACTCCTTGATTTTCACAGAATAAATATAAACTACTTAAGGTTTCATGGGCAGTTCTGTAAATAAACTTTTTCTTTCTTGTCAAACCGGACAGTTTAGACCTGCATTATTCCAGAAATGATGTGAAAGCATGACCACAACAAAAAAAAGTTTAACTAATTACATGACTTTAATTAATAAACAATTTGGTAAGACATATCAAACTAGAAAATGCATGCCATTTTATCTAAAAGGAAAAGATCAATCGACTGAAAAGGCATTTATTTCAGCACTGCAAGGAAGCTAACCACTAAAAAATGTGTTAATGCATTTAAAATTCAAATTAAATAATAATAATAAAAAACTCAATATTCTTATTACAATGGCTGTGGTCACCAAAGAAATAAAAGTTAAGAAATATTTTGCCCAACTATCAAACTAAAAATGGACATGATAACAATTCACATGCCTTTCCTTTCTGATACAATTTCGTTGTCACAGTTGAGCATTTATAAATAAGTTTTTTATTTCTTTGGATAAGTTTATAAAAAATCCATTTTATTCAACATCCATTTCAACTTTTCTTTTCTTTTGTGGAGTGGGGAGAATGCAGGTGGAAGGGTGATCTACTGTCGGATTGGTTTGGCTACAACCCCACAAGTTTTCAGGAATTATGATGACTTCCCACGTAATTGTAGGTATTAGGAATGGATTAGTTATCAATCTTAGGGCTGAGTACTAACAGCGATCTTAAAGTTTCAAGTTCTTGAGGTAGGTCATAGAATGGTGTTCATGACAATTTTGGCTATATTTATATATATGTGAAAGTTTTTCATTCTAGTATCATGGACAATAAATAAAAGGACTTAATGGTGACGACAAAAGTTATCAAAATTGTCAATAAACTAATTTGTTGACGTATGTTTTTGTGATAACTATGTCAAGCAATGTGGACAGAATTTACAAAAGCAACATACGCATTTCCAAATTAAACTTCTTCCAAAAAAACAGACCACAAGCAAATGAAATACTGACTTTTAAAGTGTGAATTTTACTACAAATCAGATGATCAATGTTGCACTGTTAAAAATCAAGCATGTTAAAGTGACTATTGTTGGGATACATGCAAGACTTTATCACAGTAAATATTTAACAGAGATGAGAGTGATTAGGTGCAATAGACACATACCATTTGACGAAGAGCAGAGTCAAAGGATTTTTTTGGAGCAGAACTTGGGGAAAATACTCTCATTGAGTTCTTGGAGAGTGCAGGAGCTCTATTATTAGGAAATCCACCAGCTCTCTTTGAAGCTAGGCGGTCTAAGCTACCCACATAAGTGGATTGTAGAGAGTCCACATCATCATCACCAGATGATGCCACAGAACCCTTGCTATGTGAGCTAATCCGGTCTCTATCATGACTGTGCGATGAGCTGACACTTCTAGAGGCTGGAGACATTGATTGCCTGCCGAATTTTGAGCCCGATTCCCTATTATTTCTGGAAGCTGGTGAGGAACCCCTTACATATGATGCTGGCCGATCTGCCAGAGAAGTGCGAAGATTGGGTGGTGCTTCAGAGGAGAAACCAGTTATATTTGACTGCCATGCCCTTATTTTTGGTGAGGCAGAGTTCCCTCTACTTGTCCTTATGGGGGAAGTTCCCCTTGCCCCCGATCCTGTGCTCAACCTCCTTGGAGTTGGAGTAGAAGACCTTGGAGCAGGTGTTGAGGCTTTACTCGGAGGAGGAGGAGATGGTCTACGTGATGGAGTTGCAGCCCGTTGACTAGGAGTTGGACTAGAATAAGATGCCGATGATGGCCTTCCTCTTGACTGAAATGTACTATTACCAGAACGCGGGGAAGGGCTTAGACGATTTGGACTTGCACTGCCCCTGCTGCTCCTGTGACTCTTCTCCATCTACATATGGATGCACACATCTCAATTACAGGAAATTAAGGATGGATATGATTGTATTCTTTAACCCAAACCTTCGGGCAATAAATTGTATTCCATAAAAGCAGTCGATGACTTACTGTTGAAGATCTCGATATGGAAATGGGTTGGCTACGAGGTCTGCCCCTGGATGCAACATTAACTGGTGGAGGTTCATCCTCCAAAGAAGGAAAAAGCGGGGTCTCAGGAGGAGTTAATAACCTACAAAAGTATTAAGACCAAGCAATTCATCAAAGCCAAGAACAGCTAAGAGAGTTTAAAAGCAAGATGCAAAAGAAAAAATACGATATTAATTATTATAAAATGAATTTTGAAAACAGGCAACATTTAGAAACTTGACTTGTTAAACATGGTAAATTTAACTTGTACACCTCGAAGCTTGAATTTTTAACCATGATAAATTGAACCCGCTAGAGACAAGTGGACTGTGGCCTAAAAACAAGTTTCTCTTTGTCAAAAACTTAAATATTATGTTCACAAGAGAAACAAAAATTACGAAGGTGTAGTAAAATGTTTTCAAATAGGAAACCATAACCCACCAGTCATAGTCATTCTTCTCCCCTTCTACATTGAGAAGTTCACTACTCTCTCCTCGAACAGGGATGGAAACTCCAAGTTTGAAGTCTGAAAAGTATCTCAACTTTGTAGCTGCATAAAACAATTTAATTCGACAACAGAGCATGCAACATCATTAGGCAGAAGAAACACAGAAGTATCTGTATTCAGGAAAGGATAGATAGATGATGCAATAAATAAACCAAATGAAAGAATGGAGCTTGCATGGACAATTACAGAATGAGTCTTCAAAGTCATCAGCTGACTGAAGCAAGAAATCCTCTCTTTCTCTAGACTGCATTTCATTGAACAAAGCAAGATCGTCATCTTTCTCCTTGAAGAGCAATCCACCTTCAAGGCTACGCCCTCGCTTATGATTTTCTGCTCTCGGCTCTCTCCCAGGAGAATATCTCAAAGCCGGAGAAGGCGGCATCTCCTCCACTGTGAATAAACTTCCAAACTAATCTCTTCAACCTCTCCTCGACACTAAAACCAAGATAACCGTTTTTCCACACAGATTGCCCATAAACCGGTATCCAACGACCAACCCAAACTAATAAATTAATCGAAACACCTTTGCTTCCCAAATATGAAGCTTCAATCCCAGTTTCACTGGATTAAATTAACTCCGCTTCTAGCAACCCGAAGCAAGGCCAACCAATTCCCACGCATACAATATAACCCCAAATCTTCAAAGACAAACACTACAGCACAGCATATACCATCGCATTAATTGAAGCAAATGCAGCAGTAAAAATGAAGTAGCTCAACAACCATGTGGAAATAAGAAGCAAACAGAATCCTTCACCTCGCAATACAATATCAAAACCCTAGATTCCTTTCCATCATGATCCCAGAACACTGGTACTGCACTCCATCGCACTCAAAACCCACCAATTCAACTCAACTCAACTTCTAATCACCTTCCACCGAATAAAAAATAATAATTAAAAACTCACCGTTTTAAAGCAGCAGAGGAGTAGCCAACTCAGCAGGTAGCAACAGAAGCAGAGCAGCTTCACTTACCCGAAACCAAAAACTATATAAATTCAAGTCAAATTCTTCAACGAGGATCTCAAATTCCAAGATTGAATGCCAAATTACACCCTCAAGAACCGCTTTCTTTTCTAGATCTAAGCACATTCAATGCTCCATGTTATTCACCGCCAGATCGCGGATCGATCACCTTTGTTTTTTTCCAGCATTCTTCTCTCTCCTCCGAGAGACTAAAAAAATAATAAAAACTCTTCTTTTTTAGTTGTCACGGAGCTGCTTTGATTTGCTTGTTCTTTCTTCTCTCCTTCTCATCAACACCAAACTCCCATTTCCTTTCTCTTTCTCTCTCAGTCGCTTCACTTTCTCGCTGCTCTGCGATGGATATTTCCTCTCTTCTTTTTTCTTTTCCCTTTTCTCGATTATTGTTCTGATTATTATTTTCTTTATTTATCTTGATGGCAATTATTTTTCATTAAGACAGTATAATACGAGAATTCTTATTTCCTTACTTATATTTTCAATATAAATATTTATTAATTTTATTTTTTAAAAGTTAGAAATACGAACCCAGTGGTCACGTGCGGTGATCGGCTTTCTACGTCCTTCAGTCTCACGTATTCCTGTTACCATGATTTTTTTATATAATTGAAAATAAATAATTAATTAGAGAATTTTCGTATCTGCTTTCCTTTTATTGTAGGAGTATTGTTGTACTTACAAGCTAATTAACCTGTTTTTTTTTGGGACAAGGAAAATTATCTTCTAACAACATTAATGTGTGATCCCAACGTATGACGATTGAAACTATTTGACGTGACAAATATTTAATTGCAACGTCAAGTTGGCATTCCTTGGATAAGCTGAGCTTGGCTCATAAAATGAATTTATGTTCAATTTTTTGGAATTTAGGCCCTCTTTAATATAGTTTTTTTAGAATGTTTTTGAAAAAAAATATTTTATTTATTTTAAATTAATTTTGTTTTATATTTTTATATTATTTTCATGTATTGATGTCACAAATAATTTTAAAAAAATAAAAAAATATACTATTTTAATAATTTTTTGTTGTTGTGGGTGTTGGGTGGGGGAGGAACTGCAAAACTTCGGCGCTAATTCAACAGTTTTATTTTAGATTTTTTAAATTTAAATTTAGAAGTCAATAATAAAGAAAATAATATTTTTATTCCGAATACAGCAGATCAATACGTGCGATATCTTCATGAAATTGCTGGGAGGTGATAACTTACCTACTTGAAAATATTATTTATCATATATTCGATAATATAATTTTAAAAAAAAGAGAGAAAACACACTCCACGCTTCAATTTAAAAAGGTCTCGGCGAATGAGCTCCTCGCGCCAGGCCACATAGCAACTTTCTAGCCGAGGAGTTGGCGCTAAACATTGACCCAAGGGAGAGTTGAGAAATATCCTGAGCTGCCATATCATGATTAGGTGGCGCTGTTTGATTGAGATTTATTAAATCGCTGCTGGTGTGATTGTTAATCCATCACTTTGGATAAAGATCAAGCTTGGCTTCAGGTCAATATCAGGCTTCCAGCCCCATGAAAAGTCAAACAATATTTCTTAAAAGGGGAACCTAAAATAAATATATAAACAAAAAACAATTAGCGAAGGGCTACATTTGGACCTAAAAACCTTTTAACTAGAAGCTATGAAAAGGTTGAGACCTCAGACCTTGGTGTCTGGTAGTGCCCGATACCCATAAACCAGACAGCAGTTTTAAATTAGGGGTTCCTTTTGTATTATTAAACTCGAGGGCAGTTGGAGGTCAATAATTGCTACTTTGGGAGGGTACTTGATATTATATTTTAAAATATTTTTTTGTTTGAAAATATATTTTTTTATTTTAAAAAAATTGTTTTTGATATTGATACAAAAAAACGATCTAAAAACACTAAATTTTTATAATTTAAAATAGAAACTAAAAATATAAAAAAATCAAAAACAATTTTAAAATACAATGTTAAACACCCCTAAGTCCTCTAGATTTGAGTTGAGAAGACAGGTCTGAGATTCAAGGTAAACTTCCATAAATTTTTATTGGTATAGAATTGTTTTTATGTTTTAAAAGTATTTTAAAAAAACATTTTTATCTATAGTTTGATTTTTTTAGTGTTTTTATATTTTTTTTAATATGTTAATGTCAATACTAAATTTAAAAAATATATATTATTTTAATAAATTTTTAAATAAAATATATTATAAAAAACAATCATTACTATAATACGAAACGTTTTAAATATAACTTTTTAGGTGATTCCATGAAGAAACGAGGTGCAATAACAAAATAAAAATCCACACCACCTATTCTAAGTATACAAAGAAACATAATTCAAGGGTGCAATTAATACGCTAAAATCTTTCATAAAACACTTACAAAAATATTTAATCCTTGAAAACTCATTTTCTCACTTAACGATTTTAGTGAAGGCTAATTTTAAATAGCCTTAATTCTCTTATCGTTCATCTCAATACCTTGTATAGTTACAACATATCCAACAAACATAATTTTCTCTATATAAAAGGTATATTTTTTTAAAATTAACACATAACTTCTCAGTACGCAATATATTAAACACATTGTATAAATAATCAAGATGCTTAGATAAGTTCTCATTATAAATCAGGATGTCATCAAAATACATAACCATAAACATATTTATTAATCAACACAACGCATGATTTATCAGATGTATAAACATATTTGGTGTATTTGTAAGTTCAAAAGACATTGTTAACCATTTATACAAACCATATTTAATTTTAAATATTATTTTTCATTCTAATCCGATGGTACCCTATTTTGAAGTCATTTATAGAGAAAATACAAGATTCATGCAAGTCATTTAACATGTCACCAAGCATATACTTTACCATTATATTGTTGATGGCTTAACAATTAACATGCATCCTCCATGTTTTATCATTTTTAGGCACAAATAGCACGAGTACAACATACAAGCTCATACTCTTACGAACATAACTCTTTTACACTAGCTCATCAACTTTCCTTTAAAGCTCATTTGTCTTATCAATATTGTTTTTATAAGCTAACTAGTTAGGGATTGAAGCTTAGAGTATAAAATCAATATAATTATTTATCCTCAATATTGACAGTAATCCATTATAAATATAGTCAACGAACATATCATTAAATTTATGCAACAAAGAAACAATTATATTAGGAATGCATTGGTCAATCTTGTTAGTATTAAAGCAAGCTTCATTGTACGCAAGTAAAACCATCAATTTGTTAGTGTAAGATACATATCTGACATGACCTTCTCAAACATGAAAATTGGATTTTTTTTTTTTTCCCACACAAATCTCATCACACTAATGGACTTTCTTCACTCGTGTTGTTGTTCACACAAAGATCAAGGTTTTCCACTCTAATAAGTTCACTGCATCTTTTACCTCACAACTTGCTTTCTTTTGTTCTTTCATAATTAAAAATCAACAAATCAAAGTTAGTGGTCTTCACAACGCAATTTTATTGAATTTTTTATACTAGAATTTCAATAAATATACTAAAAACAAAACTATGATTATGATTTCATGAGTAACGATGCAAATTAGTGTGGATTATGGACAAAACAAGGACACAAAATAAAACAGAAAAAAAACTAGCAAAAAACAATTACTCTACTTCTAAATAACCCAATTATAATGAAAACAAAAGATCTGAATGAAAACAAATAATAAGGATCATGTTTTGGAATTTGACGCAAACGTATCATTATTGAAACTCATACCAGTCAATATTGGAATGACCTCAAATTAAATATTTAGTATTATAATATAAAAAAAAATATCTTTTTATAGGTTTTTCTCTTATGTCTAGGTACCTAGTCACCTTGTATGATCATCTTGAATTAAAATTTAAGCAAACGATATTAAAATAAACCCAAATCTAATAGATGATGTGATTTCAACTTCAATAAACAATATGTGAAATTTCTAAGATGATTTTCTCATGGAACCTAAATGTGATCATTTGTGGTATAATCTAACTCCGGATTGAAACCTCTAGAAAACGATATTAGAATACACCCTATTTTCATATATGATGTGATTTCATCCCTAATTGACAAAAAATAAAGTTTTAACTAGTTTTAAAGTGACTTGCTTTAATACCATCTCTAAACAATCTTATGATCAATGGTCACGCAACTCACAATCAAGATTGAGATTTAATCCTGGAAAGCTAAAAGAAATTTGATAGGAGTATGACACAATAGAAACTTGTTCAAGGGCACCAAAACTATTGCAATGAAGTTAAATTACATCACGAAGCCAATTACTCTTTGATAAGTCAAATTCAGTTCATTTAAAAACTGGAAAATGCAATAATTACTCTTACATGAGTTAAAAAACATTTTGGGTTTTTTTTTATTGATAAAGGGCCCTCTTATTAGGCTTTACAAATGTTTTTATACTTTTTAAATCATGACCCTTATGGATCTATCATAGTGGATTGATTTGACATACTTATAAAATTAATCCAAAATCCTAAACTGAAAAACCGAAGACCTAATCCAAACAAGCATTGGATTCTAACTGAAACAAAATACTAATTAAGCTCAAATAAGCCTTGAGTTATAATTAACAAGTGGATCAAAGCCTATAATATTAAATTTTTGTTATGTCATGAGAAGAAGAGAAGAAAAGAAAATTTTACAAAAGTTATTCAAATTTATTTATAGCCTTTCATGTAACCAATTAATCCTATAAACTAAAGGAAAGGTAATAGTCTATATTGTTTTCAAGTTGTAGTGAGATTCTAATCTTAGACATATGTTTTTCCTATTTTTGAAATAAGAGTAATTGTTGGTATTAATTCCTTTTTTTTAGTGCCTTTTAGTGCATGCTAGGAAACACAATTATAGTTTTTGAAATGATCTCTTTGCATAATTAGAAAGCTTTGTTATTACTTTGTTTCTGAAGCCGGTTTCAATTATTTTGTCTCCTTTGTTGTGTTTTCTCCTCACCTGACAAGAAAAAAACAAAATAATAAATTACATTACTTAAATGAAAATAAATTTCTCATACATAATAAGAAGTCCACTTTGATTAAGAATCCACAGAACACATATAAATATCATAAAAACAAGGTTAACCAAAAATTTCAAAAATTGGTAGCCTTGTTGTGGAAACCTTATGGCCCAAACAAGGTTGGATTGAACCTCTATTGCACATGAATAATGTGTATTAAAACCTAATCTTAATGAATTCAATGTCTTTGTTTTGTAACGAGTTATTGTTGGTGTTTGTTTGCTAAACCTTACCAATAAAAAAAATTAGCGAAAATGATTTTTCTCTTTAAATATGCTAAAAAAATATAAATTAAATCCCATGTTTTTTGTTTCAATTTTACTTGATTTCACAGTTTTAAACAAATCTAAAGATGCTGTAAAGTTGAAAATAAATTTATTTATATTTTAAGTTTTCTAAGTGAAAATAAATTAATTTTTTTTATTAAAAAACATTAAGTTGTGAATGGATGGTTTGATGCGTCATCTAGTAAGATAAACTAAAAAAATCATGCAAAAAACTAAGCTAGGAGCATGTATAGAAAAACTATTTTTCTTGAAATTTCATTAAATGTGTTTTTAAACTTTATCTTTTAACTAATATTTTCTTTCTCGTATTTTTTTTAAATAGATAGATAAATTTTATTTGCATGGTTTATTTATAAAAATTATATGTGCAAGTTGTTGAGGAATTGGGTAATTGAATATTGTTCTGTTAAATAATATTCAATATTATTAAGTCTAGCTGGCATTTCTTGTTAGGTCTAGCTGGCAGTCCAGTTGGCACTTCTGTCGTCTACTGAAGTTTGTTAAGCATTTCTTTAGTGTGGTCTGTTTTTCATTTCAGCATTTCATTTCTGTTCTTCAAATTCTGTTTCAACAGACTTTGTTTCCGTCTGTGTGTAAAGGCCTATATATGGGTCAATACTTATTAAATGATTACTGTGGTTTCCATTCCTCAATTATTGTGTGGGCAATTGTTCATTTCAATTGGTATCAGAGCTGGGTCTCGCCAGTGATCTGTTCTTGGGTTGAATTTGGGGTTAATTGAGAGAAGGAGAGTGAAACACAGGGAGAGTGAAACACGAGTGAAACACAGTGAGAATTGAAGAAAAACACGGGTGAAACACGGGGAGAGTGAACATCATGTCATCGGAGGGCAACAGCTTCGTTCAACCGGCGATTCCAAAGTTTGATGGTTATTATGACCATTGGGCTATGCTTATGGAGAATTTTCTCAGGTCCAAGGAGTATTGGGACTTGATTGAGAAAGAAATACCAACGGCAACAGGAGAAGCAACAGAAGCACAGTGCAAGGTGATTACAGACATGAAGCTTAAAGACTTGAAGGTAAAAAACTATCTATTCCAAGCTATAGATAGGAATATTATTGAGACCATTCTCAATAAGGAGACGGCAAAAAACATTTGGGATTCAATGAGCTTGAAGTACCAAGGTTCCACAAAAGTGAAACGAGCCCAGCTGCAGGCGTTGAGAAGAGAGTTCGAGCTTCTGGGCATGAGAGAAGGAGAAAAGGTTAATGAGTATTTTGCCAGGACTATGGTTATAGCGAACAAGATGAGATCGCAGGGAGAAAAACTGGAGCAGAATGTGATTATTGAAAAAATTTTGAGGTCAATGACACTCAAATTCAATTATGTGGTGTGTTCAATTGAAGAATCCAATAACATTTCAACTATGTCTGTGGATGAACTCCAGAGTAGTTTGTTGGTCCACGAACAAAGAATGATTGGGCAAAAGGATGAAGAACATGTTCTGAGCATCACCAACACAGAGAGGGCTAGAACAAGGGATGTATACAGGACAGATGGAAGAGGAAGAGGTCGAGGAGCTTTTAGAGGAAGGGGTCGCAGCTGGAATAGGCAGCCTCTAAATAAAGCACTTGTGGAATGCTTTAACTGTCACAAATTGGGTCACTACCAATTTGAATGTCCGCAGATGAGAAATATTGCAAACTACACTGAGTTTGCTGAAAATGAGGAGATGTTGTTAATGTCCTTCATAAACATGGAAGAATCAACAATAAGAGATAATGGGGTTGTTGAAGATGAAAAGATGGTATTAATGACCAATGTGGATGAGCCAACAACAAGAGAGAGTCTGTGGTTTTTGGACTCAGGCTGCAGCAACCATATTTGTGGAAACAGAAGCTTTTTTTCAGACTTCAATGAAGGTTTCAGGCAGACAGTAAAGCTTGGGGACAACTCGACAATGATGGTAATGGGGAAGGGCAATATCAGACTACAAGTCGGTGGCATAACTCAGGTGATTACTGAAGTTTATTTTGCACCTGAGTTAAAAAATAATTTGCTAAGTGTGGGACAATTACTAGAAAAAGGTCTTGTATTTTTTATCAAGAATGGGATATGCAAGATTTATCATCCTAGGAGAGGATTAATTATACAATCCAAGATGTCAGCAAATAGAATGTTTACTGTCATGGCTTCAGTAATTCATCAATCTGCTGCATGCCTTCAAACTGTGATTAATGACAGTACACACCTATGGCACTGTCGTTTTGGGCATCTCAGCCTAAAAGGACTAAGAACCTTGTTCTATAAAAAAATGGTGCGGGGACTACCAATGCTTGAAGCTTCATCAAAGGTGTGCTCGGATTGTATGGTTGGGAAGCAGCATAGAGAAGCAATGCCCAAGAAGAGTCTGTGGAGAGCTTCTCAGCAACTCCAGTTGATCCATGCTGACATCTGCGGGCCTATCAAGCCTGAATCTCACAGCCACAAGAGGTATTTAATCAACTTCATTGATGATTACAGTAGAAAAACCTGGGTTTATTTCTTGTCAGAAAAATCTGAGGCATTTGATGTGTTTAAGAAATTTAAGGCTCTAGTGGAAAAGGAAACCAGTTATCTTATTTGTTGCCTGCGTACTGATAGAGGTGGGGAGTTCACCTCAACAGATTTTAATCAATTTTGTAGTGATAATGGCATAGCAAGGCAGCTTACTGCCTCTTATACACCCCAGCAAAATGGGGTGGCTGAGAGAAAAAATCGTACTGTCATGAACATGGTACGTAGCATGTTGTCAGAAAAACAAATTCCTAGGAAATTCTGGTCTGAGGCTGTTAACTGGGCTAATCACATTCTGAATAGATGCCCAACCACGGCTTTAAAGGAAATAACACCTGAGGAAGCCTGGAGTGGTAATAAACCCTCAGTACAGTACTTTAGAATTTTTGGATGTGTTGCTTATGCCCATGTTTCAGATAATCGTAGAACAAAGTTAGATGATAAGAGTGAAAAATGCATTTTCTTGGGTGTGAGTGAGGAATCTAAAGCCTATAGGCTATACAATCCAATCTCAAAAAGGGTGATAACAAGTAGAGATGTGATATTTGCTGAAAATGAGAATTGGGAGTGGGAAGAAGATAATACTGGGCTGGAAACTGATGTGTTAGAATGGGGTGATGAGCAAACTGATGGGTCAGAATGGGGAGATGAGCAGGCTGTCAGGACTCAAAATTATCCTGAGATGAGTGAAAATACTGAAGAACAGGATGTTAGGCAGGCTGTTAGGAGTCGAGATGATCCTGAAATGAGAGAAAATATTGAAACAGAGGGGTCACCATCTGCTGGATGTGCAAACACTGGATATGGAGAAGCAGAAAATTCATCAATTCAACCTCAAGGAAGAAACAGAAAGGAGCCCATATGGATGCAAGATTATGTGCTAGGGGAGGAGTTATTGGAAGAAGACAGGAACCTAGCAATGTTTGCTACTTTTGAAGATCCAGTTGTATTTGAAGAAGCTGTGAAAGGACAGAACTGGAGAGAAGCTATGAGACTGGAAATCAAAGCCATCACAGAAAATGATACATGGGAACTGACAACATTACCAGAGGGGGCAAAGAAAATAGGGGTGAAATGGGTGTATAAAACCAAGCTAAATGAGAAGGGTGAGGTCGATAAATTTAAAGCTCGGCTTGTAGCAAAGGGTTACTCACAGCAGTATGGTATTGATTACAATGAGGTTTTTGCTCCAGTAGCAAGATGGGATACCATTAGGGTGGTTCTTGCTCTTGCAGCACAAAAAGGTTGGTGTGTGTTTCAATTAGACGTAAAAAGTGCATTTCTGCATGGGGAACTAAAAGAAGCTGTGTTTGTTGATCAACCACAAGGGTTTGAGGTAAAGGGAGAAGAACACAAAGTCTACAAGCTAAAAAGAGCATTGTATGGACTCAAACAAGCTCCTAGAGCTTGGTACAGCAGAATTGAAGGGTATTTTAACAAAGAAGGGTTTGAAAAGTGTTACTGTGAACACACACTCTTTGTAAAGACTGAAGTTGGAGGTAATATTCTTATAGTCAGCCTTTATGTAGATGATCTAATCTTTACAGGAAACAATGAAGACATGTTTGCAAGATTTAAGGAGTCAATGAAGAGTGAATTTGCTATGTCTGATCTCGGAAAAATGAAGCATTTCCTTGGTGTGGAAGTCATACAAAACCAGCATGGGACATTTATCACACAGAAAAGGTATGCGTATGAGATACTGGAGAGGTTTGGAATGATGAATAGCAAGCCAGTGAACAATCCAATTGTTCCAGGATGTAAACTGTCAAGGGATGAAAAAGGAATGGCTGTGAACACAACAACATTCAAGCAAATGATAGGCAGTCTCATGTATTTAACTGCTACGAGACCAGATTTAATGTATTCTGTTTGTCTGATTAGTAGGTATATGGAGAGACCTACGGAGTTGCATTTGCAGGTTGCAAAAAGGATATTGAGATACCTGAAGGGGACAGCTGAGCTTGGAATTGCTTATAAACGGGGAAAAGAAGAGACATTAATAGGGTTTGCTGATAGTGACTATGCAGGGGACAGTGATGATAGGAAAAGTACCTCTGGGTACATTTTCATGCTTGGAACTGGTGTAGTCTCATGGTCTTCGAAAAAACAACCAGTTGTGAGTTTATCCACCACAGAGGCAGAGTTCATTGCAGCAGCTTTCAGTGCATGTCAAGGAATTTGGCTGAGACGAGTTCTTGAGAAATTGGGGCACACTCAAAGCAAATGCACAACCATTTATTGCGATAATAGCTCAGCCATAAAGCTTTCAAAAAATCCAGTCATGCATGGGAGGAGTAAACATATAGATGTTAAGTTCCATTTCTTGCGTGACTTGACTAAGGAAGGAACTATTGAATTAATACACTGTCCCACACAAGAGCAACTTGCTGATATTATGACTAAGCCCCTCAAATTGGAAGCATTCTTGGAGCTGCGCAACAGACTTGGTATATGTTCAAGTTTAGTTTAAATTAATTGCATTACTGCAATTTAGTTTAAGGGAGGGTATGTTGAGGAATTGGGTAATTGAATATTGTTCTGTTAAACAATATTCAATATTATTAAGTCTAGCTGGCATTTCTTGTTAGGTCTAGCTGGCAGTCCAGTTGGCACTTCTGTCGTCTACTGAAGTTTGTTAAGCATTTCTTTAGTGTGGTCTGTTTTTCATTTCAGCATTTCATTTTTGTTCTTCAAATTCTGTTTCAACAGACTTTGTTTCCGTCTGTGTGTAAAGGCCTATATATGGGTCAATACTTATTAAATGATTACTGTGGTTTCCATTCCTCAATTATTGTGTGGGCAATTGTTCATTTCACAAGTAGCAATCAAATTATCGTTTAGGATAAATAAAAAAATAAAGTAAAACACTAGTATGTGCCTCCTTCTCCTAGCTCTTAAAAATAGATAAACGTTTTGTTTCATTATTTAATTAATGTTAATATATTTATTTACTTATTAGTTTTTACACATTTTTATGTATTTTATTAAAAAACTATTGGCCCGTAAACATAGTTTGATGGTTGCTTGGAATAAGGGTTACAGGAGAATTATTTGTAATTCAAATTCTTTCACTCCACTGTACCAGGAAAAAAAACACCGCCACTGTATTATTTCCGCGGTTAGAAATTAACTTTGGATTTTGGATTTTTTTATTAACATGAAAATCTAGATCAATTTTTACGCACCTTAACTAATCCCATAACCTCTAAAATTAATAATCATGTAAGTTTTTATTGATTATTATATTAGTAATCATAAGACTTGAACCTGAGACCACAAAAAGAACAAGCTGCTTAGTCCCTACCTCTTATAACTGACCACCAATTATGTGGTTGTTTGAAGTGTGATTGAGATTGTTTTTAAAAGTGTTTTTTATTTAAAAATATATTATATCAAAACATGAAAATAATCTAATTAAATTTTTTAATTTAAAATAAAAAATAAATAAAATATTTTTTTAAAATACTTTTAAAACACAATACCAAACACCCCCTCTTCTAACTTAATTGCACGTAACACGGTTGCGCTGGCTCGTAGATTTCTAAGGTGTGTCGTCCCGGCCCATGTACTATAAAACCTTAGCCCAGCCTGACGTGTCGTACAGCTCCTAAAAAAAAGGAACAAACGACGCCGTTTAAGAGTTGTTCACACCAAGGAAAGGTGGGCTGGAAGTAGTTTGCGCGGATGAACCAAACCTTCCCGTCCATTTATTGTCGAAAAAGAACTCAAAATATTCTTAATTTACAACCCTGCCATCTCGAGCCAATGCCAGGTCGGTTCGTCGATGGCAATGCAGGATGCAACTACTGGCTTCCTTGTAAATAATGAACAAACGATACCCATTTACTCCATTGGGGGGGGAAGAAGAAATCTACTTGGAGTGTATCGCCACTGATAACAGTGTCCGGAGCTAACAAAGCGAAGTCACAGCTAGAAACAACCAAACAACTTTCTCAATTTTATTTTCCTACAGAAAGCAAAGCAAAGCAAATCGTAGTGGTTTCTCTGGCTCTCTTCTTCCCTTCCACTTCCTCCTCGTCTCTTCTAAGAAGACACTTTGCACCTCTCATGGCTGCTGCTGCTTCCATTGCCGGATCCAATGTCGTCTCCTGCAAACCCGCTGCTCATTTCTCCACCTCCGCTGATACAAGAATCGCCCACTTTCGCCCTTTCTCTCCCGTCTCCGCTGGAGTCGGACCTCGCATTTCTCTCCAGTGTAGATCGAGGAGCTCACTCGCTTCTTCTGGTATCTGTTTCGATTTCTGATTAGAGTGATTATTCACTTACGTCGGAGATTATTCTTTAATGATCAATTGATTGCAGGTGTAAGAGCTCAGGTTGCCACTTCTGAAAAAGTGAGCGCAGAGGCGGCACAGAAGGTGGAGTCACCGGTGGTGGTAGTGACAGGAGCCTCTAGAGGTATTGGAAAAGCAATTGCTTTGTCTCTGGGAAAAGCAGGTTGCAAGGTTAGTAAAATCCCACCATCAAACTCATAGAATAGAATTATTATTTCTTAATTTCTGGAAAATGGTGAATTATAGATATTTTCCTTTTCTGATATTGCAGGTCTTGGTTAATTATGCTAGGTCTTCAAAGGAAGCTGAAGAAGTTTCCAAAGAGGTAGGTGAATCCCTGTTTTTTGTAATTTTAATACCAAGCTGTCCTTCATCTCTGCATTTCTGTGTCTCATGGTCCTAGGTTTTAATGGGTAGCTTACCATCAATAATTTTCTGGCCATTACCGAAATGCTGGTTTGATTAGCATGAGTCGGTCCAATTGAAAGAAATAGAAGGTTCCGATCAACTATTTTCCACCAAGTGTTAAAACGACATACTTTCAAGGGCTCAAGATGTGAATTAGCTCCTTTGTAGCCAGATGCGGTCGGGATATGATAAAGTCGCCACTTTATTTCTTTTGCTGCGTTGCCATATGTTTACCCTTTTGAAATGGAAGTAAAAATAATGACTAAAATAGAATTTGTTAGAGATCGTGATGTTTGGTTTAACAACCTCATCAGGTTCTATTCAAAATATTTTTTCTCAAACCTGGAAATTTCAGTTTACTTGCTGTTTATGCAGTTGTTTCTTCTGTTTACTGGAAAAGAAATTGTTACTAATTCACAGTCCATGGCTAAAATGACCGATGGGTTTGTTTGATAATTTTGTAGATTGAGGCTTGTGGTGGTGAGGCCCTCACTTTTGGGGGTGATGTTTCAAAAGAGGCTGATGTGGAATCAATGATGAAAACTGTGAGCGGATGTTCCTTCTGTTGGTTGAATTTAATTGCAAATAATACTTATGCTTTTGCTAATGACTTGTCACATTTGTAGGCTGTTGATGCATGGGGAACCGTTGATATACTGGTAAATAATGCAGGTTAGTAATAACCCCTATCTTTCCTCATCACTTTGTGTTGTCCTTTTAGTGCTTGTAATGTATATACCTTGATTTCAGGAATTACCAGGGATACGTTGCTGATGAGAATGAAGAAATCTCAGTGGCAGGAGGTTATTGATCTCAATCTCACTGGTGTATTCCTTTGTACACAGGTGCGAGCATTGAGATCCAAATAATTTGATCTACTTGACATCAATATATGATTATCTTATTCAAACTGAGATAGTGTGCTCTGTGCAGGCAGCAGCCAAAATTATGATGAAAAAGAGAAAGGTAATATCCCTTGCCCATCTTCAAGTCATTGGCTTTCCATGTTCTTGGCTAATCAGGCCATTGATAGATTTGTGCTCTCAAACCTCCAATTTATCACAGTTTTGAGCTTCCTTGCAAGTTTTAATTTCTTTCGTTCATCATGCACTTCTCTTATACATAATCTTAACAGTGTCAGATTATTGTTAAGAAGTTATCATAGGCTGAAAATTATTTCCTTATATTGAAACTTGCACTGACAGCCTGGGATCATATTTCAAAGTTAAAATAACTTTGAGACTGTCACCAGGATTGTTTCCAATGGGTGCACACTGACCACTGACTTGTCCAAGACCGAGGATACTTTCAGCAGATTCAGCTTTTTTCTAGCTAATACCTCAGTATCTATAATTTGCAGAAATTAAATGATAAACGGAATGAAGGCATAATATAAGTTCCATTAAGTGAAATTTTTATTTTTTGCAGGGAAGGATTATTAACATAGCATCAGTTGTTGGCTTGGTTGGCAATGCCGGGCAAGCTAACTATAGTGCTGCAAAGGCAGGAGTTATTGGCCTGACAAAGAGTGTTGCAAAGGAATATGCAAGCAGAAACATTAATGTGAGTTTTAAGGAGTTTATCTTTTGTTAAAATTGCTCTGCACTTTTTAGGTTTTTGCATGGAATCAGATCTAATTATGACTATTTTCCAGGTAAATGCTGTTGCCCCAGGATTCATCGCATCTGACATGACTGCCAAGCTTGGAGATGATATTGAAAAGAAAATCTTGGAAACAATTCCTCTGGGTGAGTATATTTTTTTCCCCTTAAATTTCTTAACTTTCTATATGTGTCACATTGCAGTTGGGCCTTTAAGTTTCTGCTGCAAAGTTTTTGAGGCAATGAATTTTTCAAAGGGTTTGAGAAGTATTTACGTGAAACTCATCTGAAAGCCCTAATCATTTTTTGCTTTTGGAAATGTGCTTATAGTGCTAGCTTACGTAGTTCATCAAATCTTTCTTTCTTTGTATTAGTATATCTGAATATTTCTCTAGCTCTATACTTCTATTGAATAACGGGTCCTTGCCAGTTTGTTCTCCTTATTTAACTGATCCAGTCATTTGAATTTGTTGAGTTTTTTCTCACAAGCATCTCATAGAATTTATGTTCAGATGGTGGTCATAACAGTGATATTTTTTCAGGACGTTATGGCCAACCAGAAGAGGTTGCAGGACTAGTGGAATTCCTGGCTCTTAATCCCGCCTCCAGTTACATCACTGGACAGGTTCTAAATCTATTCTATTTTGATTTTCCATGCTTTGTAAGTTTTCACTAGTGAAATTATAGCCCAAACCTGCTCTTCTAAATTATTTTCTTTTGGTCGCCTCGTGTCATGGCATGGCTTGCCTGGGCACTGTTTTGATTCTCCCTTTGCCTGGTCTAAGTCAACGCCTTGCGTGCTTTAAATTTGCCTGTGAGCTTCATTACCTTGGCCATCCCTTAAGGAGGCCATAAACTTGTGATGTGATACATTGGCGAAACAGATTTAGCTAGTAAGTCTCATAGGGAGACAAATTCTAGTGGTTTGATAATTACATGTCAGCTTCATTACCTTGGCTATCCCTTGAGGAGTCGTGACCTTGCGATGTAATCCATTGGCTAAACATGGTTAGGTAATAAGTCGCATAGGTCATAGGGAGACAAATTCTAGTGGTTTGATCAAATAATGCCCTGGTTTACCAGATTCGTTGTATAGCATGCATTGCCTTAGCTTTACATTGCACTTAATTGCTATGCTCTGCCATGGTTGAGAACTGCATGTAATGAGGTCCATTGGCTAAATCCAAGGGTTAAGTGGAGGCCCTTGGTGTGGTTCACCTCACCCTTCCTTGGGCATCCCAGCCAATGAATGTTGAACCCGGCCCCTGTTCCATTTTCATGGGTGCTAAGTTAGATATTATTGTTTTGCAGGTGTTCACGATTGATGGAGGAATGGTAATGTAAGTGACGTGCCATGTCTGGTTAAACCGCGATTCAAAGTTCATGCAGGTGCTTTTGGAACTGCATGTCAAGTCAGGGTTTTGAATAGCTTGGGTGAGACAGTTTTTAGCAATAATACAACGGTGTAATAAATGACCACTCGGGACAAGTTTTGATAGAAGCATTTCTGAAACGGTAGAAGGGAGGCGTAGCAGTTTTTCTAGGCTGTGGTTGGCATATGGAAAGTGTATTTGCTGTGTGGTATTGGTAAGAAAATGTTGTTTATGCTACTATACTAAAGATAAACCAGTGAGCATTCTTAAAATTTTGAAAAAAATTGCTTCTTATTAGGATGAATCTCTGCATGATTCTTTTCTATTGCATAGAAAATGAAAGCATCTACGATGCCCTTCTGTTTTTCACTGGCGGGTTATAATCTGGAAGGAAAAAAGAAGAAGATGAACAGTAACTCAAGTGTAATCCGGGAGTTTACTGTACTGGTGGAATTTAACCCCTAAGGATTTGAATTTAATGCAGATATTTTTTATTTAAAAATATATGAAAATAATGTTAATTAAAGAGATTACTGGGCGGAATTCATACACAATTCTCATTATAGATACTTAGTACATATACACATCAATATGTAGTCCTACACAACTAGCTTTGGAAAGAATAATTAGTATCCCATAACAATCAGGATGTTTATAAATAAGAATATAAGGGCGCTAATTTCCTAATGTATAGAGATTTGTATAGCTCATGCCCCTCAAGTTGGTGAAAAGATGTTTTTGATGCCCAATTTATCAAGTGAGTTATGAAAGTTTTTGTTGGAGACAACTTTTATAAGCATTTCAGCAAGTTGATCTTCTGACCTCACGAAGGGAAATCGAATCACTATTTCTTCAAGATTTTGTTTGATGAAATGTAGGTCTTATCTCAATGTGTTTGTCCTGTCATGCTGGATTGGGTTTTGTGATATTTCAATTGCTGCTTTATTACAAATTCATTTCTGAGTTAAGGATGAAACCAATTTTTGAGACTAGTCTTCTTATCCATAGAAGCTCACAAAGCCCTTTAGCCATACCTCGAAACTCGGCTTCAACACTTGATAATGCTGCTACTTTCTGTTTTTTACTCCTCCATATAACCAAGTTACCCCCAACGAATGTGAAATATCCAGATGTAGATTTTCTATCAAACACATTCCTTGCCCAATCAACATTGGTATATTCTTCAATGTCTAAGTGACCATATTTGGAAAACATAAGCCCCCTCCCTGGAGCAGATTTCAAGTATCGAAAAATGCTAAAGACTGCATTCATGTGATCTTTACTCGGAAAGTGCATAAATTAACTGACTAAGCTAACAACATATGAAATGTCAGGACAAGTATGTGATAAGTAGATTAACTTACCTACCAGTTGTTGGTATCTTTCCTTATTAATTGATTCCTGGTAAGGGTACCCCCCAAGTTTCTAATTCTGAACAGTTGGAGTATCCACTGGCTTGCAATTAAGTATTCCCACTTCACTAAGTAAATCAAGTACATACTTTCTTTGTGAGAGAAAGATGTCTTGACTTGATCTGACCACTTCGATTCCAAGAAAATATTTAAGTCCACCCAAGTTCTTCATTTTGAATGTTGTATCTAGCTGTTTTTGTAGCTTGTAGATCTCTTCTGTATCATCCCCTATACTAATCTTGTCATCTATATAAATTATCAAAGCAGTTCTCTTACTTTGTCGTTGTTTTAGGAAAAGAGTATGGTCTGATTTGCTTTGTTGAAAACTATATTTTCTCATAGCCATGCTAAATCAACCAAACCATGCACAGAGTGATTGCTTCAATCCATATAACGCCCTTTGTAACTTGCAGACAATTCGAGGAGCGGGTGATGTATAGCCAGGTGGCATATCCATATATACTTCCTCCTCAAGATCACTATGAAGAAATGCATTCTTCACATCAAATTGATATAGGGGCCAATCTAAATTTGCAGCCATGGATAGCAATACTCTAGCAGTATTAAGTTTTGTTACTGAAGAAAATGTTTCTTGATAGTCTATTTCGTATGCCTGAGTATATCTCTTAGCCACTAATCTCGCCTTATACCGTTCAATGGAACCATCTGCTTTATGCTTGATGGAAAGCACCCACTTACACCCATTTGTTTTCTTCCCATTCGGCAGTGAAACAAGATCCCGTGTTTTATTCTTATTTAAGGCTCCCATTTCATCTTGAATTGCTTGAGACCATTTTTGATCATTTAGTGCTTCCTAGATTCCACAAGGAATTTTACAGGATGACAACCTATGTGCAAAGGCTTTGAGAGGGTCAGAAAGTCTTTGTGTAGTCACATGATTTGAGATCAGATACTTTGATTGTTTCCATTCATCATCTGATGAGTAACGAGCTCGGGGCTTGCCTCGATTGTGCTTGAAAGGTAAGTGATAACTGGCAAGGATATCCAAAACATTGCTAGAAGATAATGTAGGAGAGTTTACCTTAGGAATATCCTCACATGAAGGGCTGTCACTGTCGAGTACATCAAAAAGAGAGGTTTGTTTATTGGGAATGTGCAATGCAGACTCTTGCTCTCCTTCAGTCTCTATAGCAGAAGCTTTGACTTCTATAACAGCCACTTTTAGAGTTGCTATCACAACAACTCCTTTATTTAGGCCGATATATGACACTGGTGTAGTCTCTAGTGTCTCCTCTTGATTTAGTCGAGTGCTTATTGTTGGTGTTGTTTCTTGTGTTGCTGTTATTACAGCTATTCCAATTACAACCTCTTGATTCAGTCCAACCACAACCTTTACAACCTCTTGATTCAGTCTCGTGCTTGCTATTGTCAAACCATCCCGCCACTTCTGCTCTTCATCCTAAGTCTTCACCTGGAGAGGAGAAATTGATATTTGTGACGAATAAAAATTGTCAGATTCGATAAAAGTTACATCCATTGATACATAGACTCGTCTTGTATTTGGATCATAACATCGATAGCCCTTCTTATTATCATATCCCAAAATAATACATCGGACAACACAAGTTTCAATTTTGGTTTGTTAATTTTTGTGCAAATGAACAAAAGCAACATAACCGAATACCATTGGTGGTATAAAAACTTGTAGAGATGGAAGGGTAACATGTTGGGATAGAACCTGTAGAGATGGAAGGGTAACATATTGGGACAAAACCTGTAATGGAGTTTTGAAGTCCAAAACTTTAGATGGCATTCAATTCAATAAATAGATAGCAATCCCGACAGCATCATCCCAATGAAGACCCAATGCTTTTTCTTTAATCAATAACAAACGAGCAATTTCAAAAATATGTTGATTTTTTTGTTCGAACACTCTATTATGTTGTGGAGTCTCACTACATGAAGTCTCATGGAGAAGTCCATGTCTTCAAAAATATTCTTCAAAATCTCGATTCATATACTCCCCTCCATTGCTAGATCAAAGAATACGAAGTTTAACTGAAAATTGGTTTTGAATCATAGCATGAAATGCTTTGAAATGCTTGAAACACCCCGAAATACGTCATCCTTGCATTTCAACAAATATATCCATATCATTTGAGTATAGTTATCCACAAAGGTCACAAACCATCATATACCAGAACAGTTGTAATGGGAGAGGGTCCTCAAACATCATAGTGAATTAAAATGAAAGGAATATCACTTTTATTAAGACTAATCGAAAAAGGTACATGGTGACACTTGGCTAGGATGCAAGTCTCGCATCTGAAATATGAATAATTTTTTTCAAAGTGGAAAACAACTATGGAAATAAATGTTTTATGTAGCTAAATGACGGATGTCCTAACCGGTAATGCCAAAGACAAATCTATTCTTTATTTGCATCAAGTGTACGACTCACAATGTTGACTCTACCCGAACTAAAGTTATCCATATAATATAACCCCTCTCTCTTAGTACCATGCCCAATGATCTCCTTTGTGAGGATATCCTGAAATAAACTTTTTTTTAGATAAGATACATTAGTACTACACAATTAAGTTCTTCGGTGGCTTGATGTACATATATTAATTTACTCGAAAGAGATGGTACTAATAGAGTATTAGGCAGTGATATCGAAGATGATATGTCTACTGTTCCAGTCTCTGTTACTGGATATATAACCCCATTAGCATTGAATATGTTACTTCACCTTGGTTGTTGTTTTAACAAAATCATCTGGATTGAATGTCATGTGGTTTGTTGCTTTTGAATCCACTATCAATTCATTATTGTTGCATTCCTTAGAGGCCAGTAATGCACTGCTGTCATAACAACAAATGTTACCTTGATTCCCGAGAGAAGCTGTTGTGATTTCATCTTGTGATTCCTTGAGTGGAACAAACAAAAGCTTGGGTTCTTCACTTATTGGATCTGCATTCATCATGTCTGCTCGTCCAGTACCACCAGTGGCTACTCTTTGTTTCCGTCCCTTAAGTTCAGTCCACCATTCTAGATAACCATGTAGTTTGGAACATGTTTCACGGGTGTGCTTTATGTTCCCACAATAAGAGCAACCATTGCTTCCCTCATCTACCTGTCTTTTATCCTTCGGTGATGCAGAGTTCAATATTCCACCAGTTGTTGAGGAATTTCCAGATTTGGCCACCTGGAGTGTGAGCTATCGTTGAGAACTTCCTTTTATTCCTCTAAAGAACATAGCAGCAGCTCGAGTGTTTCCATTATTTGAGAGCATAACAATTTGTCTGGTATCCTCCCTTCGAACATAAGCATAAGTTTGTTCAATAGAATGGTCTGAGTTGAAGTACATCACCTCGGATCTTATCAAGTCTATCATCTAGCCCATCAATGAATGTATACACTCGATCTTCTTGTAAGAGAGATTTATATTTTTGGATATCACCAGCACACTCATAAGCCTTGAAGACCATTGTAATATGACTCAATTGGTTCTCCCGATTGTTTCATTCGAGTTACGCGTCTCTTTAGCTCATAAACCTGAGATGTATCAGTCCTAAAAAAATAGGTTGTAGAAATTGAGTCCCATACTTGTTTCGCAGTTGGGAATCAAATGAAGTTGCTGACTAAGGATGAATTCATTGAGCCAATCAGACATCCTTTTATAATAGATTTTTCTGTCCTCCATCTCCTAAACGTAGGATCATGAGGTTATGGTTGTGGTAGGTCACCATTAATATATCTCAACTTCTCTTTGCCTGAGGTAAACATCTCAACAATTTGGGATCATAAAGCAAAATTGGTACCATCAAGTCTGATACCAATCTGTGTAGCAGCAATATCATACATTATTGCCGGAGGTTGAGCTTGGTTCTTGGTTAAGGCTTGAATCATTCTCGTCATGAGGTCTTCAAGGTTTCCAGTCATATTTGGTTGCTCCTGATCAACCAAATTTATTGTTGTTTCCATCGTCTCCATTGTCATATGGTGTTGTCAAAGTAGCAGTTTTGCTGAAGCAAAGATCAAGAAAAAGATCTTCGCTTTGATATCATGTTAATTAGAGAGATTACTGGGAGGAATTCATCCATAATTCTCATTACAGATACTCAGTATATATACACATCAATATGTAGTCCTACGCAGCTAACTATGGAAAGAAAATAATCAGTTTCCCATAACAATCGGGATGCTTACAAATAAGAAATATGACAGCTCTAATTTCCTAATGTATAAAGATTTGTACAGCTCATGCCAACAAATAATATAAATATTAAAATTATATAACTTTGTAATTTTTTGTCTGATTCATAGAAACTCCCCTGCCATTTAAAAAAGTAGAATACTACAATATAGCTAAAACAGAATGGGTCGTTTGCAACTGTTCACGCACACACAAAGCATTGTGGAGTGGACATTTGCTCCGGTGCTTCGCGCACGCATGAACTCCTTTTTTTGGACACAGGGCTTCTTTTTTTAATTTGTATGGTAGAAATGACAAATGAGTGGTTGTGGCCGAGCGGTTGTCCGGGCGTTGGCATCATAGGGCGCGGGAGTTCGAATCTCCCTGGCGACACATTTTTGGATAAGTTTATATGATTGTATTATTATTATTTGTATCCAAGAATTGACAAAAGGAGTCGCTTGGCCGGGTGGTTATGCCGGCATGTCCAAGCGGCGGGGCGCGGGAGTTTGAATCTCAGCTACGAAATATTCTGGAATAATGAACAGTGTAAATAATTGTTGTAAAGTTTTTTTTCCTGGATTGTTTTTCTTTTTTCTATATAAAATAAATAAATGATTTAAAATAAAAAGACATGCTCTTAATTGTTGTTTTTTTTTATTTCATTATTTTCACTTTTATTAAGGTTTTTTTTTTAATTTAATGTTTAAATTTTAATTTGTGTTGGTGATCATTTGAAAATTGATATTTATTATTTTTTCTCCGTTTTTTTTTTATTTATTCTTCAAGTCAAATCATTTTTTAAAATCTAATAATATTTTTTTTGTTTTGTCATTTATTTTGTTTTTTAATTTCTTTTTTTAAAATATTTTTAGGTGTTAAAATTTCTAATTATTATAGATAAGACATTCAAAATAATGATAACGATTATTTGTAAGTTTTTTTTTCTTATAAATATGTTAGACTAATTATCATTATTTTGAATTTCTGTTGAATTTAAGTTGAATTATAAAATGAATTAATCTTAATACAGTGAATTTAATAATTCAGAAATCCCAATTTTCTTACTTTTTTAATGATGATGATAATTTTATGTTGATTATTTCTTTGAAATTTACTAAATAGATACATTTATTTCGATTTAAAATTCATATATTGTATAGAAAACTTGCACTTAACAGGAATTTTGCACAAATTTACTATTTTGTCTAAATTGATATTATAATAAAAAAAAACTCCCATTGTGTAGATTTTTTTGAATGTAGATTTTTTTATATATTAAATACTTTTTTCTTATATATATTTTGAATGTAGATTTTTTTTAAAAAAAAATTCAATGGCAACAGGAAGAAAACTGGCTTCTTTGATTTTTTCTCCACTGTTCTCTTTAACGGCTGCCTGCCATATGATATCTATCGTGTAATACGTGGTATATCTATGGCAACTTCTAGATTTATTATATATGTGTTTTTTCATTTTGGGCCTTATACTTTTAATCTTGAATTTTATTTTAATTCTTTTTTTTTCATCTTGGGCCCTATGGTCTTTTCTATAGTTTCTATTTTTGTCCATGTTTATATATACATGCTCTTAGTTTTTGTTTTCAATGTTATTAAGGTTTTTTTATTTACTGTTCAGATTTTAATACGTGGTGGTCATTTGAAATTTAATAATTATTATGATTTCTATTTCTTTTTTCCTTCAAGTAAGATAATTTCTTAAAATCTAATAATATTTATTTTTATTTTGTCATTTATTTTGTTTTTAAATTGCTTTTTTGTTAGTATTGTTGGATTTTCTAATTATTATAGATAAGACATTCAAAATAATGATTATTTGTTAGTTTTGTTTTCTTTTAAGTATGTCAAACTAATTATATATTTGTATATTTATGTAATATTAGCGTCTTAAAATATATATATATATATATATATACCAATTAAATTATTACCAAATTAGTTTTAAAAAATACCAATCAAATTGTTTGATGCATAAAACAAATAAAACATACATAACAATCAATCAGTATGTCACATGGAGCACATGACTCATTTCAACAAAATCATTTCAATTCCAACTGTACAATCTACCGATACAATACTTATCAAAATAATTTTAACAGTAGCAACATTCAATCACTTTTAGATGGAAAAAAACCATTTCTAACATATTCCATTAATTACAATTTTACAAATTAAATATTAAAATAACCAGTTACAACATGTATAAAATCATTCAATTGTCTACATAAAAAAAAGCCTACATAAAGCATTCAAAATAATGATAATGATTATTTTTAGGTTTTTTTCTTATAAATATGTGAGACTAATTATATGTTTTAATATTTATTTAATATTATTGCCTTAAAATATATAGAGAGAGGAAAAAAATGACCTAGAATTTTTTGAAGAAAAAAAATATATTAGTATTCTGAAATACTTTTAATATAATAATATGATGAATAAATCTTATAAAATAAAAAATTATTTTGGCTTTTAATTCTAATTTTGTGCTCTTTTGTTTAAGTTTATTTCTTAAAAAAAATTACAATATTTTTATTTAAAATATATCAGATCTAATATTACTAGGGAAAAAAGCAACTCAAAAAAATAAAAGGTCGACAAATTTACCTAGATTATTTACAATTAAAAAATATAAGAATACTTCCCGTTTTGATCACATTGTTCCTTTTACACGGAAAAAAATCATTTCTAACATATTTTATCGATTATAATTTTACTAATTAAATATTAAATTAACTAATTACAGCACGTAAAAAATCAATTAATTTTCTACATATAAAAAACCTAGCGCGGCGCGCGGGCAAGTCAACTTGTAAATACTAAAATTCTAGCTAGAATACGCAATTGGGTTGATAGCCCATTAAATAAATTATTTAAGAATAACTAAATTAAATCTAATAAATAAATCTAAATAAAAAAATGATTAAATTAAGCTAGTAAATAAAATCTAGTAAAACAAGAGTTGAATTATTCTACATCATTGTAGATTATACGAACAAGATCGTTTAATTGAAAAGCTCCCTGCAATATTGTTTATGAATTGCATTGAATAAAATGCCTAACAATAACTTAATTAAACCCTATAAACAAACAACAACTAAATTAATACAAGGGTAGTGCTATCCTCCATTATTATGTAACATGTGTGAACTATGTCTGCTGTTGATTTCCCCATCAAACTGCTTCACGTCTCTTGCTCGTGGCAATCCTGCGGTTATTATGGCTGTCCGTGCAGCACTACTACACAGCCAAACCTCACTTACCTTTGCTTCTCCGAACTTCGCTTTCGATAACACAATGCTTGAAGTCAGCATGGCTTAGTTCTTGGAGGACCTCCTCCACTACATGGTATTCTTCCATAGTGACACTGTCTTCATGTAGCAACACTATGTGCTTGTCGCATGTTATGGAGCACACGGACTTCTTCTGCTTCTCACCTTGCCCAAGTTACTAGTTCTTGTCAAAATGGCTGGAGTAGTGCCAGTATCCTGAAAGCTGGTGTTCCTGCGGCGGCAAGCTGGGTGAATTTTTGGCTCCTCCATTTTATGCTTTCTGCTATATCCGTGCAGGTCCTATTTTATCTGTTTAAGATGTGGGTGCTTTATCTGAACGGAGGGGCTCATGGTTTTACACCTGGCTGGGCTTGGATTTCTTGGATGGCTGGAAGTGCAATATTGGTGTGGGTTTCAAGTCACTGGATTAGCGAAAGATGATATTATTATCTGAATCGGCTTTGGCAAGTGTGGGTTTCAAGTCACTGGATTAGCGAAAGATGATATTATTATCTGAATCGGCTTTGGCAATTGTGGGTTTGACACGTGGAATTGTTTTGTTTTACATGGATCAAGCAGTTGTTAGTTGTTACTTCTGGGATCTATATATAAATAGCTGGTCCAAATGGGTGGACAAAATGACACTTTAAACTGAGCAAGTGCAAAATGGTAACCGCAGAGAAAAATGAGAAGAAGCGAATGAATACCATATTGCAATTTATACCGAAGCAGCTGATATGCTGTTTGACTGTTACGAATGAGCAAGGCTGACTACGGTGGTTGGTCATCATTGGCACTAATGCGGACCCAGTAAGACTTCAATTAATTACACAATGCTGGTCCAACAAATTGAAACTTAGCTGTGATATTGAGCACCAGCTCCTGAGCCATTTCGAGGAACATTCAAGTTTAGCGCGTTACTCGACGAGTTTGGGTCCGGGATTTATATGCCTATAATTGAAGCTTTCATCTTGTCAGGACTCCCTTGGTAGTTAAGCTCTGCAAAAGTGCCGCCTCCTTCTCCCTTTGCCAGTCTTCCTGGGTTTATGCAGATGCACTTTCTTTGCTCTTCTCCTTCACCAAGGGTCAACACCTGTGCCAGAGAGCAAACACTTTGAACAAGTTGAACCCATCATCCTTCACTACTGGGCTACATTTTGAGACTATCTGCATATTTTTTTTAGATAAAAAAAAAAAGAATGGGACTGGAACAGAGAAGATTCAGGCAATTGGTGCTGCTGTGTTTACCTTCATAAAGTACTTCACATCTGACGGCAGGATGAGAATATCTGGAATTGAGGTAATGTCAAGAGCTTCTGGAGCAAGTGAAGAATCCAATGGAATGTCTTCAGCTGGCGGATAAAGCGGATAAAAGCTGTTTCATTTATTGAAATAAGTCAGGTACTCTAGACCTCTGATCTCTTGAACCAACAAAAACTTCACGCGGAGGAGTTTTCAAGCATACCTGCGCTGACTGATAATATGGTTAGCAAGTCTACTCATTCGATCACTGGGTGTTCCATCTGTAGGATTTCGTGACATCTCCTCTCCACTCATCTGTTTTAGAATGTCCACTGTGCAGCAGCCTACTTTGACCTGAAACTAAAACTATTAAACAGAATACATGCCTTGCACACTCTGATACAGATTCATGTTCATGAGAAAAAAAAGGATCAATACCACCTCTGAAATTTGAAGTTGTGGGATGGCTGGCTACTAGACCTAAGTGGCATGTGATCTTCAAAAAACTTAGGGCAAGAAGACCCTCAATTTTCAAGAATGGATCCTGAGAAATTTCAGGATCTTCATAACATGTCTAGAGAAACGAGGCTTGGGCTAGGTTCAAGCTAAAATTCAATTACTCTGGCAGAACATTCTATTGACGTGCACAAAATATATAACTTTGAAATATATAAATTTGTCGCCTATGGAACCTAACCTAGACTGAACCTGAAAGGGGTTCAAAATTTTTTAGCTTCCTTTATAATTATAATCCTTTAGAGTTAGCTTAATCGGATGGAAAACTTATGTCCTGAATGTTATCATTTCCCCTAGGTTCTCAGTCTTTTAGTTTGCTATCCAAGCATATAACCAGAAATTCTGAGATCTAATTACTGATCCAAAACAATGAACATTTGCCCATAAAAATCTGATGTACTTGGTGAGTTATCCAAATGGTGAGCAATCATTATTTGGTTATGATTAAGGTCTACAAGAGCCTCGTTATAAAGATTGCATAGTGGTTACTGGTTACAAACCTAGCACATCTGAATAAGAAGAGTAATATAGCTTATATTGAATACAAGACAGATCAAAGTTGACTGCCCAACAGGAGCTTGTAAAACATACAGGTGAGATGAATAGTTTATCTGAACAATTGTTAAAAATAGAAATTATAAATCAATTTTCCATCAGCGAAAACCAAAAAATCATTGTTGAGTGTTTCAAGCGTGGAGAATTGAAAATTTGTGTATAAAAGTAAAGAGCATTTTTTTACCTGATTTGCTTCAAAATTTCCTGGATTTGTGAGACCGGTTATCTGGCAAAAGAACAGAAAATAATTTAAAATTTTATGACCTGCATGTGGTGGTAAGATGCACTGCAAATACCTTATTTGTTTGTTTCTTTTTCTTCTTTTTTTATCAAACAAGTGGCTTATTTCTAGTTATAACATGAATAACTCGAATCCTATATATCATGTACCTGATGTTTGAGATTGGGGAGATGAATATCAAAAGCAGGCTGCACAACCACAACTAAATCTCAGTAACAAATATACACATGTATGAGGTAAAAACAATATACACAAGAAATGCACGTGTGTGCTTAGTATGATTAAGAAAAGGAATTATTTTTAGTACTCAATATATCACTATCATGACCTGTGGGAAAACAAAATCATGCTGAGCATCCCGTATAGATGGAACAAGAATCACACGCACATCAGAGCCAGCATATTCCACATGCTCTTGCAACTAAAACAATAAACAGCAAAACGATTATAAAATAATGAAGTTGCTTCCATGAAACAATTCACAATGTTTTGATTAGTTACCCTTCTCAGAATTTCCTGAGAAAACAACTCATCGAAGCTCCTGTCTACAGCCCCTTTCTTAATCTCTGGATGTTCAGAATCAACGAATGGTCCCATCTAAGAAAAACTGCCAATAAGTCTACAACATGATATTTCCTGAGCCCATAACCCAAACATGACATTGCAATAAAAAATAGTAAAGTCGTACCAGTACAAGTAATTGTGGCAACTTTCTGCTTGCATATGCAAGCAGCTCTGTCAGAGGCTCAAAGAATAAGTTGTCTGTTGTGGTGAAAGGGCCCGAAGCAATAAGCTGTCAGATACAAACAAATTATTTCCTATAGGATCGAAATAGTGCAGAATACAAGAGGGCAAATATGACTGCTCAATTTATTATGATATCGCAAGTGACTTATGAATGAAAACTTTGGCAGAAAAGTAGCGAGGTACAAGCTCTTATTGTACAAGTACGCATGTTTTATCCACTTCAAGCAGGAATTTAAAACCTTTTGCCTTCTCAGCTTTGCAGTAGCTTCTCTACAGTTAGCAAATGAAATGCACACGCTGTTGCTGATACTTTTTAAATCTATCCCAATTGAAAGCCTTTAATTCATTAGCTTCTACAAGTGCACATTGATCCTGGACATTTTAAACTATTTTAATTCCATATTTTCAGTTAAATGCTCTACTATTGGATTCTTCCAATGTTTGCACCCCAAATCATCTGTCCCTTCTACTCAGCAACAGCTATGAAACATGGTATGTATGGCTTATGATCAAGCACAAGAAACAGTGCTATTCTAATATCCTCAATTGAAGCAGAAGACAAGGCTACATACAGCTGATATCTCCTTTTGTACATAAGAAGAATCAGTTGACTCAACCACCAGATCCAAAGCTTGCTTCTTTGTAGGATGCTGATTCACAGCAGCAATGGCAGATAAAGGAACTGAGTCCACCAGTTTTGATGCAATCAAGCAATGTCCACTAGGATTTTGACCTTCGATACCTACAATCTGCAGAAATGCAACCTTGTGGGCTAAGCTTGATTTAGGGATACATGGATCAAAGATCAATGATCTTATTTACAGTTTACCTGTCCTGGGAAAATAGAGAACTGACTCAAGTTATGCAATTCTAAACGAACATTGCGGCCTCCAGAATGCTCAACACTGTTGCATAGATATGGCACACATAATCAGGGCTAGCATTTAACACTCTCTTCCATGCAACCATCTTTCATATGATAAAAAAAAAAATCCAAGAACACCCTGATTGTCAAATCTTTTGATTACAAATCTAGGAACCGGGGAATCTAGGCCCTGTTTTAGCCTGGACACAACCCTTCAGGGGCAAAGTTGGCAAAGACAGTTATTTTTATCACATTGCCTCATTTCTTCCAAAATGAGACCAGGTTTTTAGACCATGAATTGACATCATTTCTGTTTTCCTTAAACATACCAGCAAGTAAATCCACTTCATCATGGATGGCCTACTGTGCACGTCGCATCATGTCCCTTACGATTGATGCAAATGAATATCATAAAGAAAAATCATGTTACTTCTTACCTGCTTTGCAACATGATGGATTTCTCATTTAAACGCCCTTCTCCATCACAACAGATCATTCCAACAGCAAATATATTTCTCTGAAACAATAGTTCTAATCAGATGCATGGATGAACTGCTTTATGGCAGTGTATAAGTTTACATAAAGCATGATGGAGAATTTAGAAAGAAATTAATTCATCAAAGTCATACTAAAAAATTATATTTTTTGTTTTCACAAGAATAAAACAAGAAGCAGATAACAGAAGAGAGTATAGGGAGAATCTTGGATACAAAATATCTAACACAATTGATATGTTAGGGTCTCCATACAGTTATTTACATGCAACAGAGATAAGCACATGGCCATGTTATTTCATGCTGGCATGATTGCAGTAATAAGAATGCTAATAAGAAGATAAATACCATGAAAGCAGACAACAGCCAAGTTACCTGCGAAGCAACTGTTGGGTCCATTGGTTCCTCATACAGTCCAGAAGCACAGAGTGCAGTTGCATGCTTTCTAATGCGATTTTCAAGTGCATTAAACTAAATGGTAAGAAAATCATGTTAGTGCAAGACAGAAGAATTGGAGGTACGAGGGACTAATTTATAGATTATGCAATAAGTATCATATACCCTATCTTCAATCCTGTCATACATGAACCTGCAACCAGGTTCTGGCCCCAATCTATGGACCATCAAATAACACTTCTTGCAGGGTGGAGCCCTCTTAATAATTTCATCCTCAAGATTCCCATGGCCATGCTCGCCATCATTGTTCTCCTCCACAGGAAGGCTATTGATGTTGAATTTGACCACAAACTTATCAGTTCGCCGTCCAAAGGGTGTCACAAGTTTTGATGGTTTCCCAGAAGAATAACCATTTCCATACGATTTGGGTGTTGAATCGAATGGCTCTGAGTTGAGTTTTAAAGACTTGTCTGTTGGAGTCCCGGGAATTTCTTCTTTCATGTCTTCTTCATCGTAATTCAGGATCCTAGACAGCACGATACGTTTCAATCAAATTTAACAGACCAAACATTGTCAATCCATCATAGAAACAAATTAACAAGCAAAACAGAGAAACAGTAGTCAAATAAACTGCTCACATGTCCACATCTTTGCTTGAATAGATGTACAAATTGGGTTCCTCTTTAACAACAGCTTCTTTCTGTTCATTCTGCAGGTGCAACAAAAACCCATCCATTTCAGCATTTCGAACCGTCGATTCATCAAGTTGCCTGCACCATATTCACATTCCACGCACACAGTTAAGATTGATAGGCAATAATGTTGTTCTTTTTTACGGTGAAATTCTATAAAAATAAATAAACAATCATGAAATTAATAAAGAAAAAAAGAAACCCAGAAGGAGAACAAAATTCACCTATTGAGATAGTAAACCTCCCAGCTTGAGACGAGGTCCGATGACTTCAGATTGTAATTTATACAGAAAGTAAGACCTAATAACTAAAGCAGATTAGGATCTGAACAGAACTATTGGCATTGCAAGAAAATTAAGGGACACAAGTGCAAAGCATGACTTACATTTCTTGATGATTTCTTCTTCATCGTCTAGAGCGAACCCGCTCTTCTTAAACTCTGCTTTGATTTCCTCTTCCATCAAGGAACCTCCCTCTCCCTCTCAGATTCTCTCTCTTAGGGTTTCGTTGCAGAGCAAAATGGCGGGAAAATAATGTTGTTCGGTAGATAAAATTGTGATCTTCGCGGGTTTTTATTTTATATCCCCTCTCCCATAAATTTATTTCGAAAATGCCCTGAAAGAAGTCGGGGCCAATGGGCCCGATTCGGCCCGTTTACCATTTCTTTTCCTTGTTTACTGCTACTATTCCTCTTTAGCAGAACGTAATGCTGCGAGACAATTATATTTTGAAAGAAGTATGAAAAAATTCGTTTGCTAACTTGAATACATCTCATAATTAATTTAATAATAAAATCAATCAATCAATTTTATTTAATTAAAAATATATTTTAAGAAATATATCTTAAAAAAAACAAAACATAAAAAGGCCCCAAATAACCTATCCAAAAAAATAACAAAGGATGTAAAAAGCATATAAAAATTGTTAGAGAATAATATAAATCATATTCTAGGGTCTTACTTACAAGCTTAAACTTTTAGGTGAGATGGTTCCTTAACATGGTATCAGAGCCTTGTTGACCCAACAGTCACGAGTTCAAATCTCACCACCCCCATTCTATTTGATAAAAAAATCAAGCACAAGGTGGGCATGTACAAGTTTCTAGCTCAAAGAGCTTTCACTTGAGGGGGGGTGTTAGAGAATAATATAAATCATATTCTAGGGCCTTACTTACAAACTTAAATTTTTAGGTGAGATGGTTCCTTAACAAAAACAATGAGTTTAATCTCCATTAAAATAAAAATCAAAGAATAAAATCTAAAAAAATTATCTTAAATAACAATAACAATAAAAAGCAACTCCTAATAGATGTATTTAAGTAGTGTTAATTTCCCAAAATAAAATCCATGAAATTTCAAAACAGGGTTAACCAAGAAATTCAAATTCAAATCAACTTAAGGATAAAATTGTGTGTAAAAAAAAAAGAGGAAAAATCTAATAGAAAAAAATGATCAAGGGTGAAATCGCCAAAAAAAAATACACTAAAAATTTTATCTTAGATGACATAAATAATAATTAAAAGAACAAGGGCTAGAAAATATATATTTTAAAAAATCAAATAAGGACAAAATTGAAACAAAATTCAATTTTCATAAGTTATTTCAAATACAAGAAATATTAACTAAAAAACCAAGGACTAAAGCAAAAAAAAAAATAGAGGAAAAAAAAGAAGATGAAATTGAAGCAAATCTTGATTTTCAAAATTTATTTGAAATAAAACAAACATAAACTAAAAAATCAAGGCTAAATTAGAAATAAAGAAAAGCTTAGGGATGATTAAAAAAATTGCAGGGCAAGACCCAATTATTGAGGGAGAGAAAGGAAGAAAAAAGAAAAAAATCGTCTGTCGAAGCAGAACAAGAGCTTTGTTTTCAACATGCACCACCTCAACATGGAGGAGACACCATGATGAATCTAATGATGCCCTAAAATGATATTTTTGGTTGCGAGAATCAATCGCATGAACAGTCCAAGCACGATAAATCGATTAACGCGTGCCCAGCAAGCACTAAATTGTTTTTGAATCCCTTTAATTTTTTAAAAGAAAGAAGTAACCATCATTTTACCCAATAACAACAAAAAAACCAATAATACAAAAACAAAAATACTTTCAGATCCACGATATAAAAGAATCAAACCCTGAGCAAAAATGTATTTTCACCATGGAAATACAAAGGATGAGATGGGAACACCCCTCGTAGCCGGCCAAAGGTTTTTTTTTATAAGGCTAAATTGGTAACTTAATTGTGTACTCTATATGTAAAAATACAAATCTACCACTAGTAGCCAACCAAGTTTTTATTTTATTTTTAAGGATAGATTGGTAACTTAATTGTTTATTCTACATGTAAAAATATAAATTTACCGCTAAATGACATCAAACAATACATTAACCTCAAGAGTATTTATGACAATTTGCATTGCAATTTTAAAAGCAAATACCATCTTGTCCTTGATCAATATAAAAATGTCAAAATTTATTCATTGAAAAGAAAACCATACCCATGAATTTCCAATCTCTTTTAGTTTTTATTGATAATGGTTATAAAAATTAATTAAAAAATCAATAAATAAAAGAAAATATTAATTGATGGTTTATCTGCAATTCCAAACCAGTAATGGAAGGACTGCATATTCATGCATACAGTCCTTGACTGGATTAATTATCATACCTTGACGGGATTTTAGATGCTAGAGATTGACTGATACTCCATCAAAATGAAAAAATCGACAGGTGGATTTGTTTTAAAATCCAATTCTTTATAATCACATTTTAATAACTACTTACAACTCATCAAATTAAAACACAATGGGAGATTAATTATCTAGTAGGTGATCCAGTGGTAAGAACTTAAGATTAAGGGTTTTGCTCCTCATATAATTTCAGGTTCGAGCTTTATGGTTGCTAATATTATAATTATTGAAGATTTATATGGTTATTAACTTCAGAATCCGTGTAATTAATTTCAACATGGCCCGGACATCTACATTAATAAAAAAAAAAACACCGGGAGATGGATCCAACTTGAACAAACCCTAATCTCAAAAAGTCCAAGAAGAAGATGATTGTTGAGCCAAAAAAACCTCCACAACCAACACCATCATCATGTTTACAGAGAAGCATGTCATTTATTTAATATACCTTTTGAGTTCAAACCTATTTAGTTGGAGCAAGACAACATTAAACATCTCAATTACTTCCCAGTCCTGTACAAATCATCAATGCTGTTGCTCGCTGTTCATACAGGGAAACCGTCACATAAAAAAAACCAGTTCCCCACACGGTGTATAAACAGGAGGACAGCTCCACATAATTTTTCTTTTTTCTTTTATTAAATCTGAGTTTCCTGCTAATTTCAAATCGAGGCCATAACCAGCAACTAAATCAATACACCCTTTCTTTACATTTGGCCGGGCCTTGTTGGATGCTCATGAGAAGAACTCGTAGTCTTTGGCCGTGAGGATGATATGTCTTAGAGCACCAATGGGCGACACTATCATCAACGAAATTCCTAGCACAATGCAGGCCTGATCAAGCATATTTTTGAATCAATTAGCCTCGAATATAACTGATTTGGCAAGTTAGTTCTTAAACAAATGTCAAGCTTACACACCCAGTTCGCTATCCAGGAGAAGCTGAACTTCTTGGGTTTGTAGATGGAAAGCCACATGATGCAGGGGAGCTGTGAAGAGTAGATTTCATTTTAGAAATGATAGCAGGAACCTGGTAGATAATATATGTAGGGTTAGCGATGAGTTCTTACAAAATATGTTGTTGGGGCGAAAGCAAATCCACCGAAGAACGAAAGAAGGCCACCGAAGAACGGAATGCATATACCAACCACCATTGTGAACCCTGCGACAAGCAATTCAAAGAAGAGATTTATCAGCACCCAAAGCTGCAGATTCAAATTCAGAAAAATAGAGTGGCCTTGAAACTGCAGCGCTCACCAACATAGACCGTGCGAGTAACAAAGCGAAGCATGAACGAAGGAGAAAAGTGGAGTTTCTTCACCAAAGCAGTTTCCAGCATGTCGAACACTGCCATAGCATATACCTGCATGTTGAAATCTGATAATTAACGTCTCATCTAAAAGCTTAATCTATTAAATAAATTCTAAAATATGATTTATATTATTCTCTAATATACTGTCTCAAGTGAATAATCTTTGAACTTAAAACTTACACAGACCCATATTATCTCGTATTTGATTTATATCAAATAGAATGAGGTGGTAATAGTCGAACTCGTGACCGTTGGTTCAACAAGGTTTAAATATCATGTTAAAGAATCATCTCACCTAAAAACTATTAAATAAAATCCTAGAATATAATTTATATTATTCTCTACCAATATCACTACGAAAGTAACTACGCATCGCACCTGGTAACTTCCAATGACATGAACGACAACAAACATGTTAGCAGTTGCAATAAGCCAAGCCGGTTTCTCGAGTGAGATAAGAATGTTGTCTTCCACACTGTTTCCATAAAACCAGTATCCAATCAGGGCAACTGGGAAGTAGCAGATGGCGACGACGACATATGCAAGGAAGGCTCCTCTCCACATGGGTTTCTTGGAAGGCTTCTCCGGAGTAGAGGGAATCGTTGCTTGGATCTCCAGGACCACGTTGTGACCAGCATATGCAAAAGCTATGTCACCCAAGGCAGCGAAAAAGTCAAAGACAGCTCCTGTTTTGGTGCTTGCTTTGTAGCTGTAATCGACGTCAGGCTGGACACCCTTGTTCAGCGTGGCTCCCCAGGCAATCGTGGAGTAACTCCATGGTGCAATCATCATAATATACAAATTAAAAGAGGGATCAAAATGATCAAGTAGTTAGTGAGGTGAATCGATTTGCTAGGTCCGTACCTCAAGGACATGACTGCTGCAGCGAGAGAGACGACACTAATGGAGTTGAGATTGGGAAGATGAGACAGAACAAACTGAAGCGACGCGAAAATCATGATGAAGTAGGTTAGCCTGATGTCTTTGCAGTCGGAGCAAACCAAATCGTGGAACTTCTTCAATGATTTTCCTCCGGTAACCATATAAACTATGTTTACTCCAACTTGTACAACTAGTTGCTGTGGCACAACGATCCAGAGGCCCAGCTTCTCTCCGAACGCATGTTGCCCTAGCTCATGGTATCTATCAAATCGCTTACCAGGAACCATCTCGTGCATTTCAACCATTTGCCATAGAGTGTATAGCGTGATCACCCATGACAAAAAAAGTATGGCAACACCTGGTCCCCTGTAATTTCATGGATGCAGAACAAAGAATTAATCAAACAGTACTTATTGATCTCTCTCTCTCTCTCTCTCTCTCTCTCTCTCTCTCTCTCTATATATATATATATATATATATAGTAAAGTTAAGATTAAGCATATACTTATAGATACATACCATCCAAGTTGAGCCATGGCATAGGGGAGACTAAGAACACCAGCACCAACCATGGCGGTAACATTGTGGAAGGTTGAGTACCACCATTTGGCATTCCTCGAGGAAGTGATTGGAAGCCAATCATTTATGGCCTTTTCTCTTGCTGCCTCATCGTTCTGCGACTCGTTGTATGACATGATTGCAATCAAGCCAGTTTAACAGAGAGTCACAGAAACGTTTGGCTGATTCAAGCAATCTTAGCCTCCCGGAATATCCTTCTCCTCGGGCCACAGGAAACTCTGATAAAATGATCACCTCTAAATACAATTTATAATGACGATGTACGAGAGAATATTGGTGGAGGATTCTGTAATTAGCAGATGATCCTTCGACCAAAGATGGTAAATTGGCAATTGGTGGTTCAGGATACTGTTTCACTACCTGGCCGAATTTTGAATCTAGCTGACCCATCCGTCGAGGAAGGACAGGGTACTTCACCTTTAAAAGTACCCATATACCCTCATCTTGTTTCATGTTTATATAAAGAGGTGGGGATTCATTAGTCAATTTGCGCATGTTTGAAAATTGCACGTAGATTTTTTTTATCCTGGTAGCAGCTGTTTGACCGCAGATTCCTCGAAAAACCTGTCTATAATTAGATCATTGTGCTGAAAATTGGGAGGGCGGTTAATGGCAGTTTCCTCAAATTTTGAAGAAAAAAAATAATTTTTTTTAATATTTTTAAATCATTTTAATATGCTGATGTCAAAAATAATTTTTAAAAAATAAAAAAATATCATTTTAATATATTTCTAAATAAAAACATTTTCAAAAGCAACCACAACTATAGTCTTAAACAACAGGCGGAGGTGTGATTTTTCTTTTTTTTTCCCTCTTGTTCTGCTAACACTTTTGAGGTCCCGAAGGTGGGAGGATACAGAGAAATAGTGAATTATTTGACCAAGAAATAGGGTGGTTAAAAAATCTTATCAAGAAATTATGAGATCCATTAGGGCATTTTGTTATATAGAAATGACGCTTTCTATAATTTGATTCACCTCAAGGACCAGATGTATTCACGCTTTCTATAATTTGTTTTACTTTATGCTATTAAATTGTTTTGATGTATTAATATAAAAATAAATTAAAAAAATATTATTTTCATAAATTTTCAAGTAAAAAATATTTTGAAAAACAATTTCTACTATCATCTTAAATGCGCTAAAAGACAATTGGTACAGGCAGACCAAATGGATTAAGAAAAATAAAATGTGGAAAGAACACTTTGGATTCCAGAACAAAAATTCTACTCTGAGAATCCTGCCAAAACTCCCATGTCTTTTTACAGTCAGTTCAGGCTACTAAAGCAAACAAAGTTGTTAAAATTGCAATTTTGACACGAAAAATAATTTTAAAACTCAGATCATAAGATCGAATCGTAAAATCACACCTGAAATTTTTCCATACAAAAATCATAAAATTGTAGCTAAAATCATGTCGGTAAAAAAATCGTAAAATCATAAATAAAATATTTCTGAATACAATACAACATAATTATAGCCATAAAACTTTATTAGTTAAGGTTCATACATGATTCAAAATTATTTAAAAATACATTACAAAACAATTATGTCCATAGAATTTCATTGGGTATGAACTAACAAATTTAAAACAAATATTTTGTTGGTGTGTTATATAAACTATAATCAGCTTCATGACCATAATTTTCCTCACTATTTCTAATACATTCATAAAAAACATTACTATTGAAAAGATTATTAGTACTAATACTGGTACTAACACCGATATTGCTAGTACTAGCTCCAACTCCAGTAAATTATTTCGACATCAGCATATAAAAATGATTTAAAAACATCAAAAAAATTTAATTTAAAGTAAAAAATAAAAAAATTATTTTTTTCAAAAATTTTAAAGTTAATATTACTAATTTTCAAATACTGATTTTTAAACATGGGGTACAGCAGCGGCCAAAATTTTGAAAAATAAGATTTTGAAAGATTTGCAGGGATCGTAAAATCAGACCAATCTGGTCCGATTTTAACCAATTTTAATGATTTTAACGGGATTTGATTTTTCTAACTGAGTTTACCAGATTTGTTCTTTTGACTCATAAAATCATATGACTCGTGATTTTGACAACAATGTACTAAAGGAGTGGCATCCTTGTAGGTCTGATTCGTCCCTGAATCTTTCACTACTAGCCCTTGAGCACCAAAGCAAAAATACTGGTTCATCGATTTCTTGTTGAAGGATGCTTGTTTATGCTTCAATGACTGATTTGAGAAAGAGGTTCCTGCAATATCAATACCCTTTTCTTTATCCAATGAAATGGGCGAGGACAGGGATGAACCTGAAAATGGACTTGAAGATGATCTTGCAGCAGTATTTACAGAACCTGATTTTTTGATTTCCAACGATTTACCAGTGTCAATATCACTTGGATCACTCGAGCATGAATTTCACCACTTGTGTGATCGCAACTGGCATCAGATTCGATATCAATACCAGTGTACAAGAACACCTCTGCATCTGGAATTCTAAAAGAAGTGCCAGGACTCATTCCTATACCATGCCCGTTCAGATGGGAAACAATAACTTTTCTGGCTATGTTATCCTGACGACAAGAGATCCCTCCAGCTGAAATCAGCTGCTTGATTAGAGTTTCAGAAGATGCTGATCTTGGCTGTTGCTCGAGGAGTTCTAGTGGAGTCATGGCGTCCATGTCACTAATATTAAGTTGATTGATTGTATGAATGGCTGTTCTTCCATCGTTGTTCTTGACATTGGCGACATCTTTGATATTCACAATCTTACCACTCACTGACTGAGTGAAGAGCTCAATCTGCCTATCCAATCTTCTAAAACCTGGGGTCTGAAAGCCTGACACTGCCATGTGGAGAAAAGTATCTCCATAGTTGTTTGTGAAGGAGGCGAGTGAGGGAGATGCAAGTATCAAAATCTCTGCCACAGCTAAGTAACCCCTGAAAGCAGCCACGTGTAGTGCTGTATTCCCTTGATAATCTCTGGAGGCAATGATATCATAGCATGTAATTAGATCCTTAACTACCTGCATGAACAGGATAAATTTTTCTGTGTCATTTTCCCAGGGCCAAGGATAATCTATAAGGGATATCACCATGAAGAACAAGGTGGATTCATCCCTGCGTGAGCAAAAAAAAATAAAAAATGAAGGGATAATAAGAACACAATGGACTCGAAATGAACATGCAATTACATGCCAGCAGAAAGGCTCTAGATATAAAACATCTCCAATCATGAGTAGATAGGAGTAATCCTGACATCTGATAGCCCGCCCAGCAAACAGAAGTACGGGAGAACTCTATAATTCTGCTGGTCATTTCTTTCAAGAAAGTAAAACGAGCAAACTCTTATGGCACGCACAGGCCTAACTGAGAGAGGAGGTGAATCTGAGAATCTAAAGTGAGAGGGACTTGCCAATGTACACATTGAAGGGCTAATAGCAGTACGAGAAGTCCCCCAGAAAAGGCTACAGCCCATTTGATAAGTCAGGGTTCTCTATTTGAACAAGGCTCGTAAAATGAGTACTGCCAAAGTTGGCATCTGAACAACCAAAACCTATATGACACACTGACATATATACGTTTCAAGGATGGCAGGTCTAAGAAATGGAAATTTGGATGGAAATGACATTTTGTACCCGAATCGTTGTGTACAGCTTTGTTTCAATTTTTAGGAACTTATGAAATCCTCGGACTCAGGTACCATAAGAAGAGTCGGATAAATTCTAACACATATCAGTATAGCATATACTCACCGAGTACAAAATAGTATCAGCAATAAGCAGAGCTTAATTCTAACTACATGCTTTAACTGTCTATGGTACAAGCAGTTCCAGGATGTGCAAGTCTTAACCATCAAACTATGATATCCTCCCTGCTCAACTAATTCAGGTTTTTCCTATCCCATGCAATCACCTTCAACTCATATGCATAAGCAAACCTGTATGTTAAGATATTCTAAGATGATGGATGGAGAAATTCACTTAAAGCCAAGGAAAGATGTGGACTGCGTGCACAAGGGAGGAAATTAAGGAGTCAAGATATGAGGAAATGATAGGTGGAGAAATTCATTTAAACCAGGAGCAATCAAGGAATCTAGTCTGAAGCTTCACAAACAACCTCCTTCAAAAAGGGGAAATCAATCTCTCTCTATCAGCTCATTAGCCAAGCAATTGAGCATGTACTCAGAAAAGAGGAAAGAAATGGCAACCATGCACTTGCAAACTAAAATAATAGTAAAATTCTGGCCATGAAACTAAAAATACAAGAACGAATAAAGCTACTGATAAAGATAAAACAGAATTGTCCTTACCTTGACCTACCCCCACCCTGCGGCAGCATGTAAGACAGTGGACCTTTGAGCATCTCTATAAACCAAAACATCAGAACAATCCCCAAGAAGCTCCTTCAAAATCTCCAAATTCCCACCTCTAGCCGCAGCATGGACAGCTCTATTCATCATCTCCCACTTAGATTCTGAATGACTCTCACTCTGCTGCCCCTCTAACTCTCCTCCAGAGCCAAGGCCACATCGTGGTGAAACAGAGAAATCAAGCAAGAGCCTGAAAACCTCAGAATTCCTGTTCCTGGCCGAGGCGTAAAATATGTTAGTGACACCATATTCTCCTTCTCCGAAAACAAGAAAAGGGTTTCTCTCCAACAATTCCTTGACAAAGGTCCCATCACCAGCTGAAGCAGCAGTGTACAAAAACCAACCACCATATCCAGCTCTAATGAGAGTGTTGTGACCTCTTTTTTGGTGAGTGTTGTGACTATATCCAGCTCTAATGAGAGTATTATTTCCAAATAAGCACAAAGGAAAGTTTCACACAAAAATACTTCAATTGGACAAAGATGTTGGTGAATGTATGCATCTGTCAATAACTCTCACAGAATTATGGCAGGTGTTTGTCTGAAAAAGAGTTCCTTTACATCACAGGTCAAGCAGGTTGCCAGCTTAATAATGCTTCTTGCTGCAGAAAAAACAGGTTGCTAATCAAGTAGCTAATATGGCAAGGTAAGATCATTCCTTTTTTATCATCAAGGATACTGTAATAAGGAATTACAGTGAAATTTTACGCATGGATTTATAGCCTTTAGGACCTCAGGAACCCCTCTTGCTCTACAGGCATTGCCACACCTGCAAGTGCCTAATAAGTAATAGCTGCAACCAATAACTTAATTGACCGATTCATGATCAATTTATATGAGGAACAAAGTTAAATTATAAGGCGAGGCTGATGAAATCTAGATATTTTCATTTTTAACCACCACATTTTTAAGGTAAAGAACTATCAGTTCATTGAGTAATGTGCTACAGTCTGCCCTGAATTTGCCTGTTCTAGTTTGTTATTTGGAATAACATTGCATAAATGGAGAATAGATTGTTTGGATCTGTTTCCATGAGATTTGAATTCAATGAATCATGCAAAGATAAAGACTTGAAGCATAGAGAGTCAGTGAAACATAGCAAGAAAAAAGAAGACAAGTGCATTAGTGTTATGATTAGTTTCTAATGATACCTATCAAAATACAGTTGGGTTTTTAACAAGATATTGATCATAGTGAAATTTGAACTGGTGTATATAACATACTTACCATATTATTATTCTCTTCATTATAGGACACAATAATTTATTATTTCACTAAGGTGTTCGTCTATGGGGACTCATTTTAAATTTGATATGAATCTCATGTCTCACTGTTTGATTTGATTCACTATCAGGAAAATGACCTTCACAATCGTGTTCCAAATCTTGATTTGATTACCATTCCTAGAGATGACAGAAAATCCAATTGTAGACAGTACAAGTGCAAAACATGAACTCAACTCGCCAAACATTTTTTTAAAAAAAATGAATAAAGTATTAAGAAATCATACATGCCCAAAATGACCAAAAATAGCACAAGTGCACTAAAATGCCATGTATTGACATACCACATGCTGTGGGAGACAAATAAGCAGACGAAAAGGAGAAAAATAGACCAAGTTCACCAGAGAAGCTTGCGCCTTGCATTTATATTTTTTTCATGAATTCTTCAATTTTCTCAGCAGTATCATACATGCTCTTCAGTTTGACCTCCTCCAAAAGCAAATGACACGTTTGATATTTCGGTACTATATCTTTACCGATCATTTCCTCAAACAGATGGTAAGCCCACTCGCATTTGTTTGCCCTGCAAAGCCCATGAATTAAAAGAGCATAGGCTGATCTATCAAGACTTAGATGATGCTTTTTCACCATGTCATCCAATAATTGACTCAACAAATTCATGTCTCCAGTTCTAAGGCATGACTTAAGCAGTGGATAGAATGTCTGACCATCAAGATTGAAAAGTGCTGACGTCTGCATCTCCTTGAGAAGACTAAGGGCCTTTGATACATGACCATGGTGACAGAAAATAGCAATCATGGAATTATAAGTGGATGTATCACGGGAGACCCCGGCATTTGGCATCTCCCTCTCAAAAACATCAACAGCCTCCTGAAATCGGCCAGCTCTCCCTAATAAATAAATCAAAGAATTGAAAAAAGGTGTATCAGGTTTACATCCGGCTGACTTCATTCTGTGAGTTAGTTGTAAAGCCTCCTCGATATTCTGTGACTTGGCCAGAAAAACAGTGACAGTGGTGTAAGTGACAACATTTGGTGGGCACCCTTGTGCTTCCATTTCATCAAGGAGCTCATAGACCTTAGAAAAATTGAATCGGCGGCAATAGAATTGGATGATGGTAGAGTAGCTGATCACACAGGGGCGACAAGCATGCCCCTTCATCTCTTGGAGAGTCCAATGTGCTTCATCAACTAGATTTGCTTTACACCAACCATGAATGAAAATGTTAAATGTGTGAGCATTAGGCAAAATGTGCGATTTAAGCTCCAAGAAGATAGCGCGGGCCTGCTCAACTTTGCCCTCCTTGCAAAGTGTGTCAAGCAACAAGTTCATAGACTCTGTGTTCTTCTCCAACCCAAATGTTCCTAACTCATCAAACATCCTCACTGCATCTTCCCATTTTCCTGCCCCCGAAAACCTTCTCATAGCCTTACCCACAGTGTTAAGTGTAACCAGATGATTTCTATTCATTTCCTCTAAGAACTCCCTCATTCGATCCATTTGTTTCATTTTCCCCAGAATGTCCACCATCATATCATATGCCTCGGGTCTATGTTTATAGCCAGGGCGTAATCCAGCCCATCTAAAAACACCCAAAGCAGATTTCCAGTCATCCTTAAAGCGGAGGAGCAATTTGTCAACAAGATCATTAGAAGCCTCAATGTTATTGCACACTTTATCGTGCGCCAAAGAAATAAGAATCTCATCAGGACTGCTTCCTACACCAGCTTTAGCAGCTACTAAGTTAACAGTTGGCTGGTTTCTAGAGTCTAGACAGCTATCATGATAATCAAATACAGTCGTGCTTGTAAGCACGGAAGGTAATTGAGGAGAAGAGACACACGAAGAAGAAGAAGATGAGACGGCAAGAGAACAATAATCAGCACGACTAAAAACTAAACCGGCGTTTCTAAGACAGCTTCTTAGTACTTGTACCCTGTTCATTAGTCTTGATTTTTAATAAAATTACGACCACACCACTTGAAGCAAGTAGAAGAAAATGGGTACCCGAAGAGTTGAACGGCCAGCAACACCTGCCCTAGCTTCTACAGAGAAACTCCGGCGCTGGTCTGTGGCGTTTGATGACGATGATGCTACTGGGCTGCAATTTTACCTTGGGCGAACAAGAGCTTGGGGTTTCAGAAGCTAAAAAGACTAAGGTTGGGCTCAATGAAGCCTTGTCATGATTTGATTTGGGCCCAGTTCATGCTTTTTGTGGGTGTTAGATTTTTCTCAAGTTCTTCTTTTTTTCCTTACAGAAATTAAAATTCTAAATTTAATCAATTTTTAGGATATATTTTATTACCAATTTTGTAATGGAAATTAACATAAATAATTCAGGAGGATTATATTGCTTAAGTTTGAATTAACCGTTGATTTACTTCCCTTAAAAGTTTTATTGCTTTTAAGTTTCTTCTTCTTATGGGTATCACTGAATTTCTTTATTTATTTTTGTAACCAATTTGGCTCAATTTAATATGGAAACTTGACAAAATTAGCTATTTAATTAATTGTGAAAATTAGGAAAACAAAATAAATAATTGAATAAATTCAAAAAAAGGGATTAAATAATCAAATTAAAAACAGAAGTAGAAAAGAGTGATGGGATAAAATTTAGGGCGGATCTCTTTAACGGTTGTAAAAATTCTCATGGCAGAGAGACTAATTAATTCATTAAATTAAATAGGAAAAATAGCTATATAAGGGCTCAAACTGTTTGGCCGTTTCAAAAACATCTTTAAAAAAAAATTAAATTAAACATTTTAATGTTTTTAGATTATTTTAAAAATTAAAAAATATTTTAATATATTTTTAAATAAAAATAATTTAAAAATCAAAGTTTGAGCTCTCGTGCGATTGTATGCCGTCTATGCTGGCAGTTTGAAACAGGTAACAACAGTACCATGAGGCAAATGAAACAGAGCTTCATTAACCAAGTGTTCCTTGTTATTGTCCCTGTTCTTGTATATCCAGATAACGTTTGAAAATATTAATATACTGATTTGAATATCAAAATTCTTTTTACTCCTCCGTTCATGTGTTTCAGACATTCCATTTTTATGAAATTTTATGAGAATAGCACTGTGATTCTGTAAACAGAACAGGTATTCTTTTTACAATGCCTGGACTTGATCAATGTTGAAATAAAAAAAATTATTTTAAAACCAGGAAAAATGACCTATTTTCTATTAGGATAAACAATAAAACAAACCGTCTGATTTGTAATTGAACAGATAAACCTGCGGCATGGCTTAGAAAAACCAAAATCAGATTCAATTATTTATTTTAAGTTCCAAACTTTCGCACATAATAACCTAAAACCTTCTCATGACCCACAAAATACAAAAAAAAAAAAGCGCCTCAATTCATCATTCATCCATGCTTCAACTTCATCTTCAAGCTTGAGTCTGGCCATGTCAACTTCATCTTCAAGCTTGAGTCTTGGCCATGTGAACTATCAAGTCAACCACGCGTGAACTGCAAAAATGGGAATCATGTATATCAGGTCCCTTTGTTGGAGACAGATTTTGCAAACATGAATGCTATGAATCGGGAAAAGAAGAAAGCAAAAGTACCTGTAGCCCCATTCATTGTCATACCAAGAGACAAGTTTGACGAAGTTATCGTTCAAAGCAATTCCAGCCTTGGCATCGAATATGCTTGACCTGCATAGAGCACCAGCCATTAGAGACAGTATAGAGAAAAGCATGTGTGCAGGCCGGCACAATCCACATAGTCTACGAAAACAACATTGCAGCCCTTTCCTTTACCTGCTGTCACCAATGAAGTCAGTAGACACCACATCCTCATCAACGTAGCCCAGAATACCCTTGAGGTTATTCTTAGACTCCTCCCTGAAGTTCATCAGAGCAAACAAATGAGATCAGAATATAAATAAGCTACTAGAGGATTTCGACTACAAGATCATTCTGACAAACTCTTACTTGATAGCAGATTTGATATCCTCGTATGTTGCCTTCTTCTCAAGCCTGACAGTGAGGTCAACAACAGAGACATCCACGGTAGGAACACGGAAGGACATTCCGGTCAATTTTCCATTAAGTGCTGGCAGAACCTTTCCAACAGCCTGTGAGATCGACAAAGCACGAAAAAGAATAAGGCCCGTCCGCAGGTTCATAAATTTAGAAATAAACTTTGACCGAACAACCCCCCGGAAAAAAATCATACCTTGGCAGCCCCAGTGCTGCTAGGAATGATATTGAAGGAAGCGGCCCTGCCACCTCTCCAGTCCTTCATTGATGGGCCATCAACAGTTTTCTGAGTGGCTGAATAATATGGATACAGGGCATCAGAGGACTAACTTTCAAACCCAGATGCCAAGAAAGCAACAAGTTAAATCAGGATATAACATGAGGCTAAGCTCACCAGTAATGGCGTGAACTGTGGTCATCAGACCCTCGACAATTCCAAACCTGTCATTGATAACCTGTGAATCAAGGGGCAAAGATGATGATTAGTAAATAAATAATCCGTCCATGACCTAGATTTAGTTAAAAGAAGTCATCGGAATAGATAAATACCTTGGCCAAGGGGGCAAGACAGTTGGTTGTGCAGCTAGCATTGGAAACAATGTCAAGATCTGGTGTGTACTGCTTCTCATTGACACCCACAACAAACATAGGTGCATCTTTGCTTGGGGCGGAGATAACAACCTTCTTGGCACCACCCTGATCCAAAATTTTATTTATTTATTAGGTGAGCACGAACACAGTAATCAAAGATCAGATTATATTCCAATACATTCTCGATGGATTTTGTATTAGATTAAGGCAAGGAAAAGCAACCTTCAAGTGAGCAGCAGCCTTGTCCTTGTCAGTGAAAACTCCAGTGGACTCAACGACAAACTCAGCACCAGCTTGAGCCCATGGGATCTCCTCTGGGTTCCTAACAATAACCAGATATAGGAATAAACATATAAGAAAATCCCAGTAAAATAACAGCAAGATACACAAATCTTTTATTAATATTTACAGTATTTTTTAAATATATTTTTTACCTGATGCCAAAAACAGTGACTGCCTTCTCACCAAAGAGAAGGGTCTTCTCATCCTTGACCTTTAATTCACTGTGCTTCCAGCGACCATGAACTGTGTCATACTTGAACATGTATGTCTGCAGACCCCCCACCCCATAAAAAAAAACTTATTAACCACGAAAAAGAACGAAAACAGCAGCAAAAATTAAAATAAAATAATAAATAAATACCATGTAGTCAGTGGTGATAAAAGGATCATTAACAGCAACAAGTTCCACATCATCTCTTTGAAGAGCAACTCTTGCAACCAAACGACCGATCCTTCCAAATCCTATGAACATTTTATTTTATTTAACGTTAATAAATTAATGTTATGTCCTTTTACCATCAATGTTTTTTTTTTAATACATGTTTGAGATCAGGACTATTACCGTTGATACCGATCTTAATCTTCTTGTCAGGTGCTGTTAAATTCAACAAAAATAAGCAATACGAAATCAAATCAGATGAAAATCAAAACTAAAACGACAAGAAAATCAAACGAAAAACAGTGTAACGAAGAGACATTTTTATAATCATTACCCATTGTTGTTGCTAGTAAGAGAGCGGAGGAGAGATTTAGAATTAAGATGGGAGATACAAGGGATACGCTTTAAACAGAGTTACAAGTGAGGAGAGTGGCTGCTAATGGAGGGTCATATAAAGAAGTAGGTGCGTGGTGGGGGGGTTAGGTCACGTGAGCGGTTTTTTTTTCTTGGGGAGAACGAAAGAAACAATTAGCTTGGTTTTAAGCCGCTGATTGGGATTTTGAAAAGCCCTTGTATTAGCCGCTGATTTTGAAAAGAAAGAATCACGCGATTTTTTGGCATTTGGAGTCAGTCTTGAGGAGTTGTTACTTCTTTTGTCTACGAGGAGGAGGGGTTAAGAGGACAGTGTAGCGCACTTTCCTTAATGACAGTGGGATTTTTAGAGCTTGTTTGGTAGTGATATTGAAATTGTTTTTTTAAATATTTTTATTTAAAATAATATTTTTTTTAATTTTTAAACTTACTTTTCATATCAAATAATACAACATTATTAAAAAATAATAATAAAATTAAAAATTATATTAAATTAATATTTTTCAAAAATACTTTTAAAATATAGAAAATTCTCAAAGTTCTAGAAATAAGAATATTCGGAGATATGTCCGTTGGGATCAAAGCTGTTGGGCCCATAACAGAAGGTTCTTGTCGTGGACCAGTTGCATGAGCTCTCTAATGACATAGCAGCCTGCGAGGTCACAAGGTATTAAGTTTTATTAAGTTTTATTTGATATTGTGTTTTAAAAATATTTTAAAAAAATTAAAAATATTTATTTAAATTTTATTTTAAATTAAAAAAATTTAATATATTGATATTATTTTTATGTGCTAATATAAAAAAATAATTTTAAAAAATAAAAAAATATCATTTTAATATATTTATAAATAAAAAATATTTTTAAAATTAATGACGACCACACTCTCAAACAATCATTAAAGTTGAGCTACATGAGAGGTAGTTAGTTAGAAATAATTTTTTGTAATATATATTTTGTTTAAAAATATATTAAAATTTTATTTTACTTTTTAAATTTTATTTTTTGACATTAGTGCATTAAATAAATAAAAAACATCATTTTAATTTATTTATAAATAAAAAAACACTTTCAAAATCAACCACAAGCACACTCTCAAAAAAGCACTAAAGTTGAGCTGCATGAGAGGTAGTTAGTTAGAAATAGTTTTTTGTAATGTATATTTTGTTTAAAAATATATTAAAATTTTATTTTACTTTTTAAATTTTATTTTTGACATTAATGTATTAAAATAATATAAAATATTAAAAATAAATAAATATTCACAAAAAATATTCAATCTCATTTTCAAACTAAGATTGTTAATTTTGTTCTAGTTGTTAGTTGTATTTTTAATTAGATTAGTGAGCTTTAATTTTGGAGCATTTCAACGTGATGTTTTGAAGTTGTGTTGTTCATGTGTGTATTAATTTAACAAATATAATTTAAATTTTTAATACAAAGACAAACCAACCTAAAATATGCAATTCAAATTTAAAACATAAGTAAATAACTAAAAGTTAAATCGATATGACATGGGTCCAAAAACAATTTGGACAACTGATAAAAATATAGTTTGATATAAAAAAAATTCAATATGATTTATTTTTTAAGAACATATTAAGACGATAACATATTGGATTGACTCAAATCAACTTTGAGTTAACATTTTAAATTCATGACTCGGGTAATAAAATTATAAAAGCACCAAATAAATCAAAACAAAACAAATTGCAAAGCTTACTTCTTAATAAACTTATTGTTGAGTGATGAAATTGAGAAGCAAAAATCAATAAAAAAAACACAAAATATAACCTTTCAAAATAAATTTACTAATTTGAAAAAAAATATAAAAATATTATTGGGAATCTTGCAATACCTTTCTAAACATTTATCGCCCTGAAATCTTAATTTAAAATATAAAATTTTATTAAGAGATTTATTGTAAGATTTCAACTTGATTTGATGATCAAAATAAAAAATGTGATTGATACTGTATTTAAAAAAACAAGAAAAAAAATATTATTTAGCCAAAATAGATTTGAAACATTCTAGTAGAAATTTTCGAAACTATCAAGATTTTGAGTAAAATAAAATTTATTTTAATTTATAAACTATAACAAGATACGTTAGTCATCAGACTCATCACACACAAAACAGAACAAAAAGGTAGTGACAACGTTGTTCCAAATAAAAAATGCTATGAAGTTATTCTTTTTTTCATTAATTTTATAATTTCTTTTACCAAAACTATACTCTAATAAAAAGAAACCACATTATCTAAAAAATAATATTTTTTGTTAATTATTTTTAGCAGGACGTCGTTGATGAGGTAATGAGATAGTTTGAATTTTAAAATTAATATAAAAAACAATTTAATTATAAAATTAAATCAGTATTAAAGTTAGTCAATCAGCGTTCTGAAAAGATTCCTTACTGGCAAAACCAATGTACCTGAACAACTCCTGTATTAATTGAACAGGCACAAGGAATCATTTTAGCATTGAAAATGTTTTTGAGCGTGAGCCTAGACATCACTCCTTCCATGGAAACCATGCTTGAGCTGCTACTGTTCATGCCGGCGACTAATTATATTGAATGAATTATTAAATTATTTCAGACATCATCGAGCTGCTAGCTGATGAAGTCAACTTTAGTGGTTAATGAATCTGATGGAAGATATGATTGTTAAGAACCTAAATTAAAATTCAAGTATATTAAAAAATAATTATAATAATCCAAGAGTATACAAATTTGGTGTTTATATATTATTTTCAAGTGCTGATATCAAAAATAATTTTTTAAAAATAAAAAATATTATTTGATGTATTTCTGAAAGAAAAACATTTTAAAAAATAATCTTAATCATACTCTCAAATAGATACTATAACTTTTTAAACTCGATATGTCCTTGCGGGTTAATAAAAAAACTCAAGACTAAAAGGTTGATCTTATTTTTAGCTGAGTTAAACCGCATTGACCCGGAAAACCTTTATTGCACCACACCGCGTGCTAGAATATAATTATAGTGATCTAGTTAACCACGCTAAACTCAATTAAAATCTAGATAAACCAACACCTTCAAGAGTTTCTATTTTGATATATTTCTGAAATTAAAAAAAAAAAACAATTTAACCACATTCCCAAACACTCATGAAATCAATAATGTTTAAAAAGTATATATATTTTTAGAGCCTGTTTGGAAGGACGGTTACGGTAGCTTTTCAAAGTGCTTTTCGTGCCGAAATAAATCCAAATGATGTTTTTTTATTTTTTTAAAAATCATTTTTGACATTAACACATCAAAATAATCTAAAAATATTAAAACATATTTATTTAAAGTAAAATAAAAATGAAAAGTTATGGCGCGGCGGGTAAATCTCCACGCCAAACAGCTTCTTAATCAATTTCAAATTGAAGACAGGTTCATAACAAGGCATGCTTGTTTGCCACGCGTAAGGTTCCCTGACAACGCGTAATGGTGGCTGAGCAGTAATGTCATTTGATTTAAAGTAAACCTGTAAGCAACACCGGTGATCCAATGGAGTCAGTGAACAAATTATAAAAAACTGACGAAGACTCCCTCCGCCGATTAACTAAAAACAAAAGGCCGATTAAATAAATTATAGCTCAGATAAAAATATTTAAAAGGTGCTTGCTTGATTTTCAATGTTTGGACGTGCATTTTTTTATCACCTCACATGCTATGCTATTTAGGATATATTATGCAAAAATATATATTTATTCAATTTGCTCTTCAAGTTTTTCATTATAATTAAAGATAAATTGATTTTCATTTCTTAAAAATTTATAAGACTAGAAAAAAAAAGTAAAATGAAAAAGACATCAAACATGGATAATATACAATGAATTTCAAAATAAATACATCTTGATCTTCAAATTTTAGAAATCATACAACGTATATTATTTTTCAATTTTACTTTTGATGCAAGAATTTATTTTTTACTCTCTAATTGAGAGATGGGAGAGAGGTCATTGGATTCCAACAGTAGAGAGATAAACATATAATTGACATCAATTTAGACCACCAAAATTAATGAATTTTGTGTGAAGTTGTTTCATTTAATGAGAGGAGTTCATATTATAAATTTTTACTTTGATATTTCATGAAAAAACATATCTGAATTTATATTGATGTTTTTTTAGTGATTTTTTTGAGTTTTTTTTATATCATTAATAGCTTCATCACAGTTCCTAAAATATATGTGGGGGTGTTTGGGTTATAAATAGGTCCAAAACATGTTTTTAGGTCAAAAGCACGTAAGCCATGATTTATTTAACTATAATGGTGACCAAATTTTAGACAAGATCAAACGACACGTTGTTTGATTTGAAAAAAAAAATAGAACTAACAACATGGCAATAGCTTTAGGTGCAATGAAAGACAATTTGGTTTCATTCATGTGGGTGTGTCAAGGCAACTGAATGCATGGATCCTTCTTAAATAGGTCAGGCCCAACAGTGTTTTGACATTTTTCATCTCAATTTACTTTTCTAATTAATGCTTCTTTTTTCTAATTATTTTATATAAAAGAGTTATATTTATATTAATACCTTTTATTTTATTTAGAGAACCTCTGTTGAATGATGATGATGATGATTCTTTTGTTATACATTTAATTTTTGAATTATTTTTTCTGATTCATTTGTATTTTTTTTTGTCCTTTCTATAGATGGACTAAATTTTTAAAAATAAAAATTATTTTTAGCTAATATTTCTAATATGTGTAGTCATGCGTCATATTTTTATTTTCTTTTTATCTTATTTAGTCAATTGAATGTGTTTGTCTATTTATATTATCGTTTGAATAAATAAAAAAAATCATAAACAAATGTAGCAAATCACCTATAATATATACAACATGACTATTTTACTGTAAATCCTTCCACCATTCACCTTCTCATGAGTTAACTATGGATTGTAATAATATTTGTTTTATAAAATTTGGTGTTCAAACCTTTTCTTTGCATATAACCTTTTTAAGCACTCATTTTCATGTTTTTTTTTTTATGAGAAAGTTGAATTGAAAAATAAAGAATTGATGTAAAAAACTCAGATAACATAGGTGACTTCTTATGATTTATTTGAAAAAAAATATATACTTAAAGCTAAAAGGTGTGGGAAAAAACATTGTTTCCATACACCCATTAGCTTTGTGTATTACAATAGTAATTCATAGTGCTTTTATTATTACTATTATTAAAATCCACCTTTTTTCTTTAGCTATTGCTTTTTTTAATTTACTCGTTATATTATGTATTTATTGAAATTTAGAGTTGATAATTTAATTTAATTTGTTTTTTAATATGGTTATCAAAAAATATATTTCAGCATGAAGCTGGTATCCGAAAAATATCTCAATATTACAATATGATTTATTTTAAAAAAACACTTAGTTAAATAAAAAACTATTTAAAAAAAAACTATGTTATTAAACTCTATGGAGTTAAGAATCCGATTTGCGAGTTTGGTGAGGTTGCACTGATTGCCTTGGTTCACGAGTTTAACATGGTACCTCTCTTTTTTTAATTAAACTCGATTATATGATTATTATTTTTTGTCATATAGTTTGGGTTTGTTCATAAGTTTGACAGATTTAACTATTATTTTTAAAAAAATTCATTTCTATCAATTTCTCAAAGTTACATGATTCACGAGCTTGACATGTTTATCCATCAAACCTGATATGTTTTTAGTTTTCTATCCTTTTTTTCTATCACTATTCTTTAATATTAGATTGGTTACGAAATGAAATTCATAGTTTATTTTTATCTATTTTCTATAGGGTGATCATGATATAAAATAAACAGTTTTGATTTTTGCAAACATATATTTTTATCATAAAATTTAATAAAAATAATTTAAAAAACAACAACAAAGTTATTAAATTCATTGAAATCCATGATCTAGGTCGCAAGATGATCATAGTCAATCCAATTTGGTATCGTCTCAATATCTTTAAAAAAATTATCTTCTTAAAGTTTTTTTTAAAGATATGACATGTTTTTACTATTCATATATGTTGTTTATAGACCCGTTGAATTTATTGATTCACTTCAAGTCATCTCTAATATGGTTTAATTGAAAACTTGAATTAGATATAAAGTAAAGTTGATTTGTTTCAAGATAGAACTACTTGGTTGGATTTAATAATACTGTCAAAAAAAATTATATTTTCTTTAAAAAATTAGTAAATTTAATAGTTATTCACTAAAAACAAAAAGAAAAAGGCCCTGCGGAAATGGGAAAGCACTTACATGAGAGCATGATTTTTGGCGTCGCCCGGACTCGAACCGGAGACCTTCAGTGTGTTAGACTGACGTGATAACCAACTACACCACGTTTTCTAGCTTCTATCATTTATTATAATATAATAAAATAATATCTGCCAGGAATGCTAATTAAGAATTCTTGGACAGCACGCACATCGAACTGAGAGAAAAGTGAGGGGGAGACGGTGGCATTGATTCTTGAAACGGCCGCCAATACAGGAAAGGAAAAGGAGACCGACTAATTTTATGGTTGGTGGGGGGCTTTGCTGATCATCGTTGACCGACCTTTTCCTTCGGGCAGCCACTCTAATCCTGAATTTTAGGCGTCTGAATCCATTACAAATTCTCTCAGGATCAATAACTTGCCTTTCATACTCTCCTTTCCTTTATTTCCTTTTCCTTCTTCCCGTACTTAATTCTTTAGGAGAAAGGGTTTGCTCTCTTTCTCCTCCTCTCTTGCAATTCTAGCATATATGGCTCCCTCACGATGGCTAAGGCCTGAGGTACGTTCTTCCACCGTCTGGTTTCCGTTATGTACGTTCCGGATGAAGTGAGAAAAAAAAATACCAAACGTTCTTGAATTTGATTTGGTTTATTTACATGTATGATGTACAAGAATATTTGAGTTTCATATAATCCATGCATGCATGCATCCATGTCTGTGTGTGTGAGGTTTTAGGGTTTTCAGATAAAGAAACATGAATACGAGGAAGTATATATTTTTCTGGTTTTGTTTCATGACTAAAAAGAATGGTTCTTGGAATAGGCGTATCCGCTCTTTGCGTCTGTTGGTGTAGCTGTTGGCATTTGTGGCATGCAACTTGTCAGGAATATAACCACAAACCCTGACGTAAGGTAATGTTATGCACAAAGAAGAGGCTTGATTAGAACACGTACGATACTTTTCGGATAGATTAATGTTGCCCAGATCGATGGATCTCGATAATTAATTTGATCTGACTTTGTTATTTATATATCATTGATTTGAATCTGGCGGTGGTGGCGCAGGGTGACGAAAGAGAAAAGGACAGCAGGAGTGCTTGATAATTTTAAAGAGGGTGAGAAATATGCAGAACATGGTCTTAGGAAGTATGTCCGAAATAGAACTCCTCAGATCATGCCATCTATCAACGGTTTCTTCTCAGACCCGGATCTTCCATCTAACTAAAAACCTTTGACCACTCTATTTTAGGATTGCATCTTTTCAAGTTTGAGATTTGGAGCAAGAAAAGACATCATTTATTTGTTTTTTGTATTGGAAAGGAAGATTATGAAACAGTGGTTGTTCCATCTTTTTGGGACAAAATAATAAAGTTCATCTTCTAATCTCTTTTCTTCTGATTTTTTTCTTCCTGATACTAATTCTATCCCTGATTTAATTTAGCTGTCAGATATACTTGCGCGGCAAGTGATTTTCAGTTCTGATTACTATTGTTAATCCAGTACAGAACCCAATCATCATTATGCATGCCTGAATCGACTGATCAGTTTGAAAGCTAGCGATCCCTTGAAACTTTTGTCTCCAATGAGCGTGGAACAAACTAGCTCTTCACCAGATGAGTATCATTAGCCCCTGGCTGCACCAGCAGTCTTGGTTTTACCCTGGCACATCCATCTACATTGATCCTCGCCCAAATCGATCCCAAGTGGATCAGTTCAATCGAGCATACTTTCACACCCCGTTCTCAGAATTTAATGTAGATTCGATAAGAAAAGTTTACTCGTGAGATTCTGTTTTTCTTATTCCTATATCAATTACTCCATAGCCACTTTAATTATTAAAACTAAAATGATGTTTCACAGTAAAAATATCTTTAAAAATCTTAGCAAGTTTAATGTAGAGAACTGAGATAGAAGAAAAGAAAAAAAACTATTTTCTTCAATTATAAAAAACCATATACTTTCATAGGAGATTATGTTTATATTTATATAAGTAGAGGAGCGGTTAAATTTTAGTAACTCCTCTAGATAAATAGACCAGGTTCATCTCTCATGGGTGAACCAGGCCAAACTTATTGGAAGAAAAGCTAAATATTAGCCGATTCTTTAGCAACAGTTATTTGATACGTAAAGGACTAATATGCAGTCTTTATCACTTACTCATAGATTTTATCTGTTAGTCATAGATTTCAATTCCACTTCTGCTCACGCCTATGCTGCGTTGTATGTGTGTGTGTGTGTATATATATATATATATATATGATGCATTACATAATAAAGTCACGACAATATTCAAAGGCAGCAACTCTGTTCTTTTTTCTTCATGGTATTAGTGCAGGTTTTGATTGACCTACATTTTTCTTAAAGTTTTCTATGGAAGACTCTTCTAAATATGTTGGTGTTGATGACAACAAAAAATCTTCCAACACATCAGAAGGAGAACAAAATACAAACTAGCGTCTACGTTCAGTTTTGTTGAATGAACTCAACTATCTTCCTTCGTCAAGAGTTGTGACAATTGCTCTTGGTGGAAGGTCCAAACTTGGCTATGTTAATGGCCATATCAAGGCCCCTGACCCTTCCTCGAAGAACTATGAAGCATGGCAATGAAAGGATCAACTTGTCATGTCTTGGTTACTCAATTCTATGGAAAACAATATTGCTGAAATATTCAGTTATACTGAATCTTCAATGGACCTCTGGGAGGCTGTGAAGGAAATGTATGGAAATCAAAATAATATAGATCACATTTTCCAAATCAAAAGGGATCTTGCTAATCTGCAGCAAGATAAGACTTACGTGCAACTAGTTGGAATTCTAAAAGGTATGTGGAGTGAACTTGCATTATATCGACCTCACTCTATTGATGCTGCAGTATTGAAAAAACAAGATGAGGAAGACAAGATATTTCAATTACTATCCAGTCTTGGTCCAGATTATGAAGACCTTCGAAGTCGAGTACTGATGAACTCTGATCTTCCATCCCTTGCAAATGTATGTGCCACAATACAGCGAGAAGAAGCTCACAGGAAAGTCATGAATCCAGAGCCAAGAATCACCTTTCCAGAAACCCATGCATACGCTGTTACCAGACAAATGAGAAGTAATAAAACTTACAAAGGAAAGCGACTAGATTTGAAGTGCACTCATTGTCATAATCTTGGACACACAATCAGGCAATGTTGGATCCTTCATCTGGAATTAAAGCCTAATTTTGAAAAGGAAAAGGGACTTCAAAAGGGTCATGGATATACAGCTCACATTGCTGCTCGCTCTATTGATAATTCTTCTCCAAGTAATGTGGTAAACTTTACTATTAACCCGTCTGCTCTTCTTAATGATTTTGCCAACTATCTTAAGGAAAAGGGCGATGCCAGCTTGACAGCCTCAACCACTTTTGATTCTACGACTATTCTGGGTAAGTTTGTTGGTTTCCTGGCAAACTTTGATCATCTATCACAAGAGAATTTAGAAGGTATTTTGAATGTTTTTAAAACTGCTTTAGTTGTTAGTACTGTGCATAATTTTTGGGTCATTGATTTGGGTGCCTCTGATCACATCACAAATAAAATGACTAGCTTAAAACATTTCGAAAAAATCACTACAACTCATATTTCTGTGGCAAATGGAAATCATGTTCCTGTCGAAGGTAATGGGAAAATTAAATTGCTCTATGAAAATATTTAGTCTTTGGTTCTATATGTTCCATATTTTCCATTCCAATTACTTTCCATTAGCAAAGTCACCAAAACACTAAATTGTTGTGTTATATTCGACTCTCACTGAGTTTTTTTCAGGACCGCGCCACCGAGAGGATGATTGGTGAAGGCTTCTTTTTTCAAAGGCTTTATTTTTCAAATAATTCTAAGCATCCTCAAATTTTTGCTTTTTCTTTCCTTAGTCAGAATCAAGTTTTATGGCATCAACATTTAGCCCATTCTTCCGAGAATGTTCTTACAAAGTTAATGCCCAGTCTAGATGCGAGAAACATTACTTGTGATACATGTCATCTATCAAAATCCACCAGAATGCCTTTTTCACCCTCTATGTCTAGAACTAATGAGATGTTTGAACTTGTACACTCTGATGTTTGGGGACCAACTATTGAATCTTTTGATGGCTATAAGTATTGTTACTTTCATTGATGATTTCTCTCGTGTAACCTGGATATATCTTTTAAAATTCAAAAGTGAGGTTGTTGATGTTTTTAAAGATTTTTATATGCTAGTCATGACTCAATTTTCTATGAAACTTAAAATCCTTAGATTTGATAATGGCACTGAATACATGTCTTAAAAAATGACATAGTATCTAGCTTCTCATGACATTTTACATCAGTCCAGTTGTGTTGGTACACCCCAACAGAATGGGGTAGCTGAAAGCAAAAATAGAGACCTGCTAGAAAAAACTCGAGCCTTGATGATACAAATGCATGTTCCCAAATCCTTTTGGTCTCAAGGAGTATTATCTGCTGCATATATAATTAATCAGCTACCTAGCTGAGTGCTGATTTTTAAATCACCACTTGAAGTTTTGCAAAAACAAACACCTGACATATCACATTTAAGGGTGTTCGGTTGCGTATGTTTTGTGCATATCCAGGCTTCAAATTGTGATAAACTTGACCCAAGAGCTGCTAAATGTATTTTCTTGGGATATTCTTCAACCAAGAAGGAATATAAATGTTATCACCCTAATTCTAGGAAATTATTCATATCAAGAGATGTTCAATTTGAATAAACTATTCCTTAATATGGTGAGATAAATCAGCAGACATCTTCAAAAGATATTTTTCCTCTGCCTTATCCAGCTCCTGCAGGCACGGTATCTTCCTCAGCCTTACCTCCCGTGCTCGCAATACCTCCTCATCAACCACTGATGTGCCCTCAGGTACAGAGAGCTTCGATCAAACTATTTCAGAATCTGAAAAAGATCATGCACTCTCTGAATCTAATGCAAATTCTGGTAGCAGTATCCTTGTGTCTACTGCAAATCCTTCTTCTAGCCCAAAGGCTGTCAACCATACCAATTCTGGTGGGAGTAATTCCATGTCTACTGCAGGACCTGCTTCTAGCACAAGGGTTGCTAATCCTATTATGGCTACTCTTGAGGGCAATTCCCTAAATGAGCAATCTGAATATGAGACTCATGTTATTCCTTTGCCACAGACTCATAAAAATCCAGTTCGTAATCGTGCTCCTCCAATTAAAATGCAAGATTTTGTCACTTTTACAGCAAGACATCCTATTTCAAATTCCCTTACTCTCACCTGATCATACAACATTTCTTTCTGCTACATCTAATGTTCGAGAGCCACAAAATTTTTAGGAAGCTAATACTTTAGATGAATGGAAACGCGCCTTGGATGATGAACTCTTAGCTCTTGCTTAGAATAACACCTGGAGTATTGTCAAACTTCCCAAAGGAAAACATGTTGTTGGCAGCCGGTGGGTGTATAAAACAAAGTTTAATTCTGATGGCACCATTGACAAACACAAGACACGTCTTGTAGCTCAGGGATTTACTCAAACTTTTGGAGTGGATTATAAGGAAACCTTTGCTCCTGTTGCAAAGATGAACACTGTTCGTGTTTTATTATCAGTTGTCGTAAACAACCGATGTTTAATTTGTCAGATGGACATAAAAAATGTCTTCCTGCATGGGAACCTCAAGGAAGAAGTCTACATGAAATTGCCTCTTGGTCATCCTCAAGCTTCAGATCCTACTTTAGTGTGCCAACTTCACAAATCACTTTATAGTTTGAAGCAGTCTTCGCATGCTTGGCATGCTCAATTAAGTGTTGTTCTTGAAAAACTTGGATTTAAAAGAAGTAATGCGGATTCATCCTTATTTGTTCATCTTGGACCTAAGGAAACATTGGTTGTTCTTATCTATGTTGATGATCTTATTATTTCAGGAAATAATAGTGAGGCTATATCACGACTCAAAGTCACCTTACAACATCACTTTCCAATTACAGATCTTGGAAGATTGAAGTATTTTCTTGGAATAGAAATGGCAACTTCTCATAAAGGGTTATTTCTTAACCAACGCAAGTATGTTCTTGATTTACTTAAAGATGCTGAGATGATGGATGCCAAGCCTACCCCTACTCCATTGGATAGTAAATTACAGCTTGCCAAAAATAGTGAGCCCCTTCAGTCCATCAATCATTACCAGCATCTTGTAGGTAAGCTCATTTACCTTACCATTACGCGACCTGATATAGCCTACGCAGTTAGTTTTATTAGCCAATTCGTGCATACACCTACTATTTTCCATCTGAGTATTGTCAAGCGCATCCTACACTATCTAAAGGGTTCTATTGGACGTGGAATTGTCATGGCCAAAAAGGTCACATCCAGATAACCGGATACAGTGATTCAGATTGGGCTGACAATGCTATTGATCGCAAGTTAACCACTGGCTATTGCATGTTTGTTGGTGGTAATCTTGTCTCTTGGCGTAGCAAGAAACAACATATCATTGCATGTTCTAGTACCGAAGCTGAATATCGTGTCATGGCATCAGCTGCTTGTGAGTTAATTTGGCTTAAAGGTCTCCTATCAGAACTGAGTTTTCCAAGTAGCATTCCTATGACTTTGTTTTGTGACAACCAAGCTGCCATGCATATTGCAGTCAACCCTGTGTTTCATGAAAGAACAAAATACATTGAAGTTGATTGTCACTTTATTCGTCAACAAGTTCAGTCTCAGATTATCCAAACTCATTACGTCCGCAATCATGATCAACTTGCTGATGTGTTCACAAAATCCCTGACCGCTGCTCATTTTCATCGACTGTTATCCGAGCTTGGATCAATTAATCCTCTTGATCCAACTTGAGGGGGAGTATCGGAAGAAAAACTAAATATTAGCCGATTCTTTAGCAACGTTATTTGATACGTAAATGACTAATATACAGTCCTTATCTTTTACTCATAGATTTTATTTGTTAGTCATAGATTTCCATTCCACTTCTGCTCACGCCTATGCTGCGTTGTATATATATATATATGATGCATTACATAATAAAGTCACGACAGTATTCAAAGGTAGCAACTCTGTTCTTTTTTCTTCAAAACTCATTAACCAACATCTCCCACTCGCCCATGAAGAGCTAGATTTATCTAATACATTATATTTCATAATTGAAAAAGATAGTTCTTTTTTTTTTTCCATCTCAATTATCTGTATTAAACTTGCTAAGATCTATAAAGATATTCGTGGATCATTATTTTAGTTCTAGTAATTGAAGTGGCCCTGAAGTAATTGATCCATGAATAAAAAAAATGAAATCTCACAAGTAAGTTTTTCTTATCGAATCTACATAGTGGAAATTACCGACACAATTTCCTGAAATAGACACCTTACAATACGATGACTTTTGATGTTGCTTCTCATTCTCAATTACTTTTGGAAATATTACGGGTCATAATTTTACATCAATAAGATAAGATCTGCTTAGAGGCTTTTCAGTTCCTTCATCCGACCGAGGTTTTTGGTGTGCTCTTCTGCCTATATCGACTGCCTCTGCACTTGGGGCATGATATGCTCCCTGCTTTGTGATGAAAGCCTGTGCCAAGGTGAGCATATCTTTGTTCGTCCCTGACATTTCGATCCAAACTCCAAGAAGGCACGCATGAGAGATCTATGCTCGAAGTGGTCGTTAAACTGGTCTGTAAGACTCCAGTTAATCTGCGAAGCTGATGCTTTCACTCTATCTTTCGTAGAATCTTTCCTTAAACTTTTGTTCGGAACAAGCATCTTTTGTAGGTTTCCAGGTAGCAAGGCAGGATGAGGAGCTTCGTGATTCAACACACATATCATTACAGATAGTAAGGTGATGTTGAGTATTCATCTCTAGAATTTCAAGATCTAATTTCTCATTATCATAGTTTCCAGTGGTTCTTCAAAACTTTGCCCACTGCTCCTGCTAGACCTTCTCAGGGTTCAATCAATAGCCATTTTAATAAGATCATATAGTATCCTCCAACAAATGCATGACCAGATTCTAACCTGTCAGGTGCTTAATCTCTACTGCCGTCAAGACAAATCCTTTTGGTGGTTACTCTTGCACTGATCTCCTCAGGAATTCGAGGACCAGCTTCGAAAACGAAGAAGACCTGTCCTCGAGCAACTTCACCGGGGAGTCATACTCCACAACCTTGCCTACAGTAACCACCACATTTGCATCTATATATTCAAATGCTTCAAGGAAAATAAAAATAAAGTACATGCCAACAACATATTGATGATAGGCTATGCTATTTTATGTTCTGAACATTATTTACTCTGGAAATTAAGTATCTACGAATTCTTATCTGTTTTTCATTTTGATTTCAGGCATATGTCAGTCTATGCATATGAAATTGTAATCCTCTCTGTCTCTTTCTCAGCATATTACCAACCAAATAAAAGGCGTGGCCTTTGTCCCTGTAGCTGCTCTCACAATTCACTGTGGATTGTGGCAGTGCAGGGACAAAAATGGCCTCGGGCGCGCGGGGAGAAGGGGCTGGCAGGCGGGGACAAAATCGGTTTTTCCTTTTAATTTTCTATTTTTTTTTTAAAATATTCATTGGTGAACAGTGTATTGACGATGTTGTCCCCGATAATAAGACAAAATCAGGCTTCCGGCTGAGGGGCACCGGCGTCATTGCGCGCGGCCGGACCGGCCCGGTCCGGTCCGGTCCGCCGCAACTTCAGAATTTTTTATTATTTTCTGAAATGGCTAAATACGGTTTTAGCCCCTAATAAGACAAAAACACTTCATTGGGTGCAGGGTTAGAATGGTAATTGTCCCTATTTTTTTAATTTTTTATTCCGTGTCTGGGAGGGCGTGCGGCGCACGCGCCAACCGGTTTTGTGCCTCACGCCCTCTTCAAGCGGCGCGTGCGTGCTCCTCCTGTGTCCGGAGAGTGTCTACCGGCGACCAGAACGATGCGCCGCCTCCTGTTCTTCCTCCCGCGGTGGTGCGTGTCGCCACCAGATGTCCTTGGGCGCGGCGGAGGCCGGTTAAAGGCGCCGGCCAGGTTTCTCTCTCTCCTGCACGTCAATGTGCAGGAGAGTCCCCCATATTTGTTAACCTTTCACTTCGGTCCCTCGACTTTTAATTTGGTTTTTGGTCCTCATTTCTGTTATATAAGTTTTTATTTAGTTCAATTGGGTCCTCCGATTTCAATGAATTGAATGTCAAAGTTTCACTTCGGGCCTTCGACTTTCAATTTTCGGATTGGCTGTATATAACTCAATGAATTCGGTACAAAAGTTTCGATTTTTGCAATTTTGTCCTCTGAGTGCAATTGAGAATAAATGTAATTTGCATTTCAGCCCTTTGACTTTTAATTTTTTAATTTAAGCCCTTGATATTTGATTTTCATTTAAGTCCTTATGCTTTTTTTTTAAATATGTCTAGAATAATCACTACCTTTGTCCATATATATAAGTGTATTTAACACAATAATAATAATAATAATAATAATAATAATAATAATACTAATAATAATAATAATAATAACAGTAATAATAATACTAATAATAATCATATAAGTGTATTTAACACAATAATAATAATAATAATAATAATAATAATCATGATTTAATTATTTTACATTCTTACTCTTTTTTTTTCTCTCCCGATAATTTGATAATGTGTTTTTTTTTGCCAGTAATAGCCATTATAATTTTTTTATTTTTATTTTTATCTTTTGTTAAAGTTGCTAGGATATTTTTAATCTTTCATTTATTTTTGTTTCTTTCATTATTAACATAATAATATTATAATAATAGTGATTATTATTAATATTATAATAATAGTGATTATGTATTCTATTATTATAATAATAGTGATTATTTATTCTGTCATAATAAGAATAAGAATTTTTAATTGGTTTTTCTTGCTTCCTGTTTTGTTCATGCTTTTCATTTTTTTCCCTCGGTATAATTTAATAATTTTTTTTTATTCTAGCGGCAATAATAATTTTAGATGTTAAGACTCTGATATTGCTATTGTTATAATATTTTAAATTAATATTGCTTCCTTTTTCTTTTTTTTTGTTTTTTTGCTCTTTCTATTAATTGATTTTAATAATTTTATTATCTGCACAATAATGATTTCAATCATTTTTTTTCTTATTCAAATATTTTGCTCTTTTTTCTAATGTTAGTGCGCGCTCTTTTATGATCGTTTATGACGCAATACCTATATTCTAAAAGATGTAATCTATGCTTACGTGACAAGCTCGACTCAAAAATTTAAATATTTTATCTTTTAATCTATAATTTTTATTTACTTATATCATATAAATATATCATTGTAGATTTAATTGTGTTAAATTATATACAAAAAAACTACCCGCGGCAACGCGCGGGCAATTATCTAGTATATAATATTTCTATACTGTTTTTGAAGGCCAAAATCAAGTAAACTATTGCACTCACGTTTTCAGATCCATATATTTCTCATTGCTAGAATTAGTGGTTCTTTAAACTATAGACGAGGTAGAAAACTCTTCCAACTATTTTACCTAAAAATTTAAGCTGTTAGGTGAGAGTTTAGAATATGATTTATATTATTCTTTAACACACCTCCTCAAGTGAAAACCCTTTGGACTTGAAACTTGCACAAGCTCACACTACCTTGTGCTTGATTTTTATCAAACAAAGGGGCTGTGAGATTCGAACTCGTGACCACTGAGTCAACAAAGCTCTGATACCATGTTAAGTAACCATTTTATCTAAAAGCTTAGGCTGCTAGGTGAAACTCTAGAATATAATTTATATTATTTTCTAACATTCTAATTCTAGGAAGTGAGTTTAATCTATATTTCTACAAGGCAGAGTAATTCATAATGTTGGAGAGTTTTGCCTTACCGTCATCAAGAACCAAAACCAAGTCATTGTCTATGACAGTAGGTATTCGATGCGCCACAGTGATGACTGTGCACCTATTTGTTTCTTCTCTTATTGTTCCTTGAATGATATTATCTGTTGCTGTATCAATGGAAGCTGTGGCCTCATCTAATACCAAAATTCTTCTTTTCTTTAGCAGCACCCTAGCCAGGCAAACAAGCTGCCTTTGTCCAACACTCCAGTTTTCTCCATCTTCAGCAACTGATCCATTCCCGGATTCCGGCATTCAATAACCAATAAATTGAATATACAAAACTCTGAAAATGAAAAGGATAAAGGAACAGGAATTCAAGTATGTACCTGGTGCGTCAAGAAGTCTTTTATCTTGTTTCACTGTATCTGCAAGGCGGCATTTGTTGAGAACCTGAAAAGCGGAGTGTGGTGTTGAGTTAATATGTATTGAAATCCTAATTCAGTAAGAAAGAGTTTTGATTCTTACCTCCCAGATTTCTTGATCTGAGTGATCCTCCAAAGGATCCAGATTATTCCTTACAGTTCCTTGAAACAATGTGGGATCTTGAGGAATGATGCCAAGCCTGGACCTCAAGTCCTGCAAACCTATCTTGGAAATATCCAGTCCATCAATTAGAATTTGTCCTCCTGATGGCTCGATCACTCGAAAGAGAGCTTGAATCAGAGTAGACTTTCCACTTCCCGTTCTGCCCACAACACCGATTTTCTTTCCTCCAGGGAAGGTGCAGGTTATCCCTCTGAGAACCATTGGGAGAGAAGGACCATATTGAACATGAAGGCCTACAAGTTCAATTCTGCCATCCACTGGCCATTCTGGCTTCGGCGCATAATCTTCAATCACCAGAGGAGCTTCGCTAGGTATTTTAGTGAACTGAAGAATTCTTTCAACTGATATCATTTTGTTTTCAACGTTGCATAAATTCCAGACAACCCAAGCCTGAAGAACATTCAAGTTCAGACCGTAGGTTGCTGCGAGCCCCGCCAGGCCTGAGATCCATTCAACCAACCCATTAGACTACAAGTATAAAACCATTAATTTCAGAAAAGAATCGGAAATGAATTAAAGGTAAAAATATGAAACTTGTCTATATTTCCTTGTTCTTTCAACCATCAAATATGCTTGAGGATTTTAACAACAGTAAGCAACTGATCACAGGAGACATTATCATCTCCGGTTTTCCTGTTTAATATTCTCAATGAAAAGTAAATATACTATAGGTGCTTGATGCAAATATGTGATACTAGACAATGGTTTCATTATTCCATTTCTGTTCTTCTTTGAAGCTTCCTTGATAGAATCTAGCCTGATGGATTTGGTTATGTATTCAAATCATGCACCTTTTTCCATTGCATCATCACTTACGAAACATGGCCATGTTTGTGATATTCATTTACGAAATCGGTATGCATAGTTTCTCATGGTGTTAATTCACTAGCAAGAAGAGATAAGAGAAGCTTACTGGGATTAATGGCTGACTTAGGAAGGTTGACCAAGATGATGAGAACAAGAAAAAACCCAAGATTGAAGAGAAAGTTGATCCGCATGCACAACCATTCCGTTGTGCCTGAGTTGTGAAAGATTATGCGAGAATAATCATCAATTAAGCTCAGGTTTCTCGTCAGAAAGCGTTCTTCCTGATTGAAACAGCGAATTGTCGCAGCTCCAGCAATAGATTCTGAAAAGTGATGCAAGATAGGAGCCTTTCTGATTCCAACCATTCTGGCTAATTCTCTAGCGGTTGTAATGTAGTAAGCCTGTAGAAAATCTCGAATAAGCTCAATAATGTTTAAATATGAGTTGATGGGATGAATCATCTAAGATTTGGACTAGAAATATCCATGCTTTTTTTTTGGCAAGTGCAGCATAAATGATAAGGAAGTGTTCTTGTATTTTTAATAAACTCTGGCTTGGGAGATCTCTCAACCAAGAACTTCAAGCAAATCATATCCATGTTGCACCACATAATTACTGCCAAGCCGTTGAAATATCTTCAATGGCTGATAAGGTTTGATTCAATAAAAACATGATCAGAAGTTGGAGAAGAATTGTTTGTATACCTGATACCAGATGGAGATTCCTAGTATGACAAGAAAGATAGGGAAGACTTGCCAAGCCACCTGAGACATGAGGATAATAATGCTTAAGAGCTGAATTAGCGCAAATGCCAATCCAGCCAATCTGTAGGGAATGTCTGTATCTACTGTGCTTTGATCTGTAGATGACTGCGTGGACATACACAAAAAATAAAAATAAATATTTTTTTTCCAGGAAGCATGTTTAGTCAAAGCAAAGAGTATCGAACTAGGAATAGCAACAAAAATCTAACCCTGCTGAGGATCCTACTAGAAGGAGTAGCATCAAAGAATGAAATATTAGCTCTAAAAACTGATGAGATCATTCCAAGGAAGAGACGCTGCGCAGTCTCAACAGCAATTGTTGCCAGAAAAACTGCTCTTCCCAATATAAAGATGGAGCTTCCACAGGACAGCAAAATGAATATGCCGATCAGCTTTTCTCCGGTGACCTTGTGATTCTCCTCTGTTGCCCATGCAATCCAGTAATTGCTGCCAATCTGCAGTCCCTGGAAAAGGACTTGACACAGAAGAATGATTGGAACCAGGGCTCCCTTGTAAGCTGAAGTGATGAAGGTTGAGTAAACACTCCATTTCACCCTGCCAGTTTCAGACAATTCTTCTTGAGTTCTCTCTGAATATCTATCAGTACTGTCAGGCTCTTCAAAATTTTCTTCCGTGACCTCAATTTGATTTAACTGAGATGGTACTCTAGTTAATGAGTTATCTTCTTGAGGTGGAATCACTTGGTTTAGTGATCTTCTATGGGCAACCATTTGTCCAACAAGTTCACCAGTGGGATCTGCAATCAAGTCTTTATATGTTCCTGACTGGACAATCATGCCATCTTTCATCACCTATATAGACACATTTAAAAGTAATGGATAAGAGCTTGGGAGGGACAAATAAATTCATGTGATAGTTCGATATCTAGTCAAAGTTCTAGCTTATGTACCAGAACAAGGTCTGCAGCCTCTAAAAATTCCAGTTGATGGGTAGCATATATGACAGTCTTCTTAGACAAGAGTTGCATGAGACATTTCTGCAAAAACACATTCCAAATATGAGGAAAACAACAAGATGGAAATACAGAAACAGAAGTATAGTTGCGCGAGAGATGATAAAAGGCATAAAAAAATAGTGGGAAGATTCTTGCCTTGAACAAATGTGTGGCAGTATGTGCATCGACAGCACTAAAAGGATCATCTAGGATACAAACATCTGAATTACTGTAGACAGCTCTTGCAAGTTGAATTCTCTGCTTCTGTCCTCCACTCAAGTTCACTCCTCTCTCTCCCACCACAGTCAAATCTCCATCGGACCATTGCTCAATATCCGGGTTCAAAGCACACCCTTCCAAAACCTCCGCATAAAAACCCTTATTCATATCCTTGCCGAAAAGCACGTTGTCTCTCACAGTTCTGGTTTGAATCCAAGCACTCTGTGGAACATAAGCTTTTGTTCCATGAACCTTGATTCCCGCCCCAGAAATCCTGGGAATCTCACCAATTATGCTCCACAGTAGGCTTGATTTGCCAGACCCAACTGGTCCGCAAACTGCAACCTTGCATAACTTCATTATTTTCATATTCTTGGTAATTTTGATGGCAGGTTTCGTTGAGTTTTGATCATTTGTTTCCCAAGCGTATTCTCCACTGTTCATTTCGATAGCAATGTCTGATGCTGGAGAAGTTTGGTGAGGAATCTGCTTCTTTTGATCTTTTTCTCTGAGAAAATCTTGGATGCGATGAATGGAGACCTTCGTTTGAGCAATCATGGAAATGAGCTCTGGCAGGTTGTAGATGGGCTCTTGCAAAATTCGGAAAGTTGCTAGAGCTGAGAGGACTGTTCCTGTTGTCAGTGGTGTTTTCAATATAATACAGACTCCAAAAGTGATGACAGAAACTAGAGTTGGTGAGGCCCAAAAGAGGAAGGCTATTGCTGAACTTGTATAGAGGTATCTCCTCAGCCAGTTTCTCTCCGTCTCTCTAAGCTGAAGAAGCTTCTTCAAAAATGTTTGTTCCCATGAATACAGTTTTAAGACTCTCATGCTCTTGAGAGTCTCTGAAGTTGCTTTGATTCTTGAGTCCTTAGCTTCCATGATCCTGGAGTGGAGCCTTTCCTGCTTTCTGGCCAATGGAGTGTTGCTCACCATCACCAGAATTGTGGAACAGAGAGCTGCAATTGAGGGGGCAGCACCCAGGTTTTTATAGAGGATAACTAGGGCCAAGAACACCTGGAATGGCAGCAGCCAAACCCCATGGATGTTCCAACAAAAGTCACCAATTCTCTCTACGTCAACATTGATCATATTTATGATCTTGCCTTTGCTTGAGCCCGCAAACTTCACTGATAAAGATTTCTTGTAAACCAGTGCTGAGAGAGCTGCCCTCACTCGCACGCCAATACGCTGAGCACCAAAGTACCAGTGCCGCTGTGTTAAGGACTCAACAGTCTTCGAGAAAAAGAAGATGAATGCAAAAACCAATCCATGGAGGTATCCTGAATCATCATGATTCTCCGACAAAAAATTTACAAAGTAGGTGATCAAAAGAGGACCCATGTAGGACGCAATTGTGTTTACTCCTGCAGAACATGAACAGAATTGAGCATAATAGACCTCCTAAACAGAATCCAATGAAAGATGCAAGATTAAACAAAGAGATACCTGCAAAAACTCCATTTATAGCCAGGGACTTCCAAACAGCATTTGCTATGGCTTTTGGCAAATTCGAAGTCTCGTTTTTTTGTTTTCCAAACGAATCCTCAAGCAATGAGGAAGCATACTCGGCCGTTTCCGATGCAGGAACTGAAGGAACATGAGATAGCTCAAGTTTTTCCATCCTCCCCCCACTAAACAGTGGGTTTAGCCATCGAAAAGTAAGCTTGCTCCAAAATCCAGCATTCCTATAGCAAGCTGAATCTCTGAAGGAACTTCCATGTTCTTCTTGAAGCAATGGGGTGTCAAGATCATCATGTGTCTTGTTACTACTGCATCTGAATGTCAAAGCATTGAGACAAAGCAGTATTGACAGTGGTAAGGAAGGGAAATCAGCAATATTAGCTTCGGGCCAGGAATAAGGCAATTCTATGGAACTGAAACGGGTGATGAAGTGAATGGAAACAGAAAGTGAACAAAAGATGCTGTAAAAGATCCACCAAAGAATAACGACTATGGGCCATCTGTTGTTTTCTCCAAGAAATCTGTTTCTGGAATAGCAAACAACTAGAGTAGCTAGAATCCAAGTCATGGATAAGAACACAGATTTTGAGGTAACAATTCCAAGGTCCCAATACTGATAAAACCCAAAACCAAGGTACAAAATCGAAATTACGATGTTAGAAAGAACAGTAACTGTAGTAAACAACATCGTAGGCTGTTTCTTCACTGCTTCGTGTGCTCTGCGGTGCAGATCACCGCCGCCGCCTCTGCTCTGTTTCAAGATGTCTATCAGCAGCCATGCCAGTAACAGTACGGCAAATGCTGCATTGATAATCTCTACAATCAAAATGTCCATTCTAGTCCCCAGCAAGAAAACTCCCATCACAACTTAATCCTCACCCAATCAAAATTCAAGACAAAAGCTGAAAAAATGTCCCCCAAAAGAAACCCACCAGAGAGAGCACTCTAGGCAATGTGTGAGACCTGCAAAAACATCCTCCTCTGTGTTAACGTTAAAACCAATGACAACCCACTTCAGATACCGAGACAGGGACACAAAACAGCAGAACTGAAACAAAATTATCCTCTACGAAGGAAGAAATGGAGTTTTTTTTTAATAAAGTTTCGAGAGAGCAAACTTGCCTGCCAAAACGTGAAAGAAGCACGTGTGCCTTTTAATCCTGAGGAAGCAGGAGCCAAGTGGTTTACCGACACGCAGCGTTAAGGAAAGAGGATTCTTTCTTATATAAAACATACATAAAAAAACAATCATCATGGCGATGATTCTCTTCCTTCACAATCTCTTTCTTCCATTCAATCACTGAAGAATCCATCTTTATCATAATTCAAAAGGATCAGAACAAAACCGAGGACCAGAATCTTAACAGTTTGTGCTCACATCAACTTCAAATAATCTAGGTGATGATTCTCTTTCATTAAGACAGTCAGACAGACATTGCTCTTAGAGTCAGGATGTCTTAAGTAATGTTGTCATTTATAGTACATTGGCTTTTCTTCGGCCTGCTCTTTCGCGTAATATCTCTAATTTCACAGCTACAACTCCCTCATGAGGCTAGGGCTGCTCGTCTAAGTTGATTTTTTAAGTTGGAACTTTAATGTCTGTTTGACTGTGCGTTTCAATTGGTGTTTTGTTGAAATTTGATTATTTTTTTTCATTTTAAATAAATATAGTTTGATGTTTTTATATCATTTTGATGTGCTGATGTCAAAAATAATTTTTAAAAAATAAAAAAAAATATCATTTTGATGTATTTCAACACGAAAAACACTTTGAAAAGCTACCGCAATCGCACTCCCAAACAAGCTAACTTGTAGAAGTCTTCTTCTTTTAAATTATCGAAAAACACACATTTTTAAGATAATAAAAAGATTTAATTTCTATTTATATAGTAACTAAATTAATTCTGAAAATATCTTTTTTCTTCAAAGAAAACAAATTGAACATAGAATATCTACTTTACGATAAGGTTACTACTGTATTGTTTACTGCTCCAACGTTTTTGGCTGGCTGTATTTCACTTTTATATTTATTTTTTATTTTTTATTAATGTAAATACCTATATCATTCTATGTGTAACTCGATTAGTCCCATAAATCTTAAAATTAATGACTATATAAATCTACAATAATTATTATATTAACAAATATATTGCTCAAAAATAAAAATTCAAAGAAAATATTTTAGTCGAAATCTTGTACCACTGGGCCAGGGTTACATTTGTTTTATTTTATTTGTCGAGGTTGGTGCGTTGGTGGGTTTGGTGCATGCACATAACAAGTGATCCTATCCATTTCATACAATTCATTCCCAAGTGTTCAAATACAACTTGGCTTTCAATGAGTTTCCAAAAATTCTTCGGCTGTCTACTTGTAAGAAAAATCTTAATTATTGTTTTCTTAAAACTCAAAAGATAATTACAAAGTTCTTTTTTACTTTATTTTTCTAAAATTTGGAAAATATTAAAGATTATGTTTAGTTCACTTGATATTTCATACCTATTTGCTTTATTATTTTCAATTTAAACTAAAATAGGAACATTGCTTTCTTTTCTAAAAAGTATATTATTATTTTAATATGTTTTTAAATGTGCCACTTCTGCAGTGCTTTTTCAACAGCAATATCCATTCGAGATTTTCTGGGTGTTCTGGGAACTCCACCTGCATCAGAAACAATGGTGGTAGGCGCCAACAAGGTCTTGGCCTGGTGGTCAGAGAGGGGGCTTGTCTTTCTCCCACCCCAGGTTCAAACCTTGTCAGGCACGCCTGTCATCACCGTGGTGCTTTACCTGTTTATTGGGCTTGCATAATGTTCAGTGACCCCGGGGATTTAGTTGTGGTGCGCGCAAGCTGGCCCGGACACCCCGATTATCAAAACAAAAAAAACAATGGTGGTAGGCTGACAAGTCTCTGCAAGAATCATCCACTTGCAATTCAATCCCTCTTGAATACATCAAAATAATTCATTTTTATAAAGTTAGTATATCAAAACTATTAAAAAACACAAAATAATAATAATATTATGTGGTTGCTGATAGAATATATTTTTCTCAATAATATTCGTTGAATCAGTCTGTAATTTGTTCACCAGAGACAACCAAAAGCGAAACATAGAGTACAAATACATTGTAGGATGGCTTGAAACTTTCTCGGAAAGAATGGATGCAGCAGCCAGTGGTCTATTACTTGGACATCAGTCTCCTAGTTGAATCTTCCTTAATCCAGAAAAAACCATGAATGTCACTAGCAATTACCAAACTTATTTTCCAGATTCCACAAAATTGGGAGCCCCCCCTGGAATCCATTGATACATGTCGTGTCAGTAGAAGTCCTGAGTCATACCTTATCAAGGAAAGTGGTGGGCAAAAGCAAGGCCACTGTAGTGGGGCGCCTGCCGCATATCATTGTCTTTCACGGTGGAATACGAAAAATAATATTAGAAAACATCTAATGACTGAAAATTCAAACTACATGAGGGTTAATTTAACGTGGAAGATTCCAGTGCATCTGGTCTTTAATGAAATATAGCGGATGATATATTATAGATAACACGTGTCATTCTTTGTCATCTAATGACTGAAAAATCATGGTTCAAGCTTTTTGACATTCAAAACCAAAGTTGTCATTTCCGTTCCGTTCTGGCCGAAAAATCGAAACGTTCCGTGCCATTAAAAAAATCGAGACGAAACGGCGTCGTTTTTGTCTCGGTTTTAATTCTGGCATGTTCCGGAAATTCCAGCCAAATTCCAGCCGGAACGTCTCGGTACCGTTCCGCGTGTGCCATTCCGGCCTTAAAATCCTCTTTATTTTGATTAACTTGTGATTTTTTTCTAATTTTGAGATTATGTTTGTTTGACTTTGTGTTTATATTGTATAATTTAAAGTTAATTTATCTTGAATTTTAATTATGATTGTTAAATTAATATTTTAATTTTATATATATATTTATAAAATTAATTATATACGAACAGCACAACCCCGAAACGGCACGCCGAAACGCTCTGAAACCGGAACGGCGACCGAAACGGTATTGACAACCTTGTTCAAAACCCTAATCTCAACATTTTTCACCTAAAATTACACATAAAAAACTGAGCTTAATTGTTGTGTAAATAATGAAATACAAGATAACAAAAAAAAAAAAAAACTTGAGACATGTTGTGCACTATCCTTAAGGATATTTCCCCAACAATAAGGTGTCATCCAGGATTCAACAAGCTCATCCTCAAACAAAAAGAAAACACAAAACCGGCTAAGAAATAAGAGAAGAGAGGACCAACAAATCAGAAGAAGAGAAGTATTTTTCGGATTGAGGTGTTTGAAAAAATCTGCATAGTATTTATAGGCTACTATAATGTAACAGTCATGCCATATTTAATTTATGAAATTAAAGTGGTTGTTACAATATAAATATAGCTGTCACGATAATTTAAATTATAGTTGTTACAATAATTTAAATTATGGGTATTATAAAATTTATGTTTATAATAATTAAGAAAACCAAAATCAAAATTGCTTTGAAATTTGTAACTGTTAGAAATAATTTTCAGTGGTTACAAATTTAATGTTTTCAGTTTAAGGGTCATCAAAATATTTTAACAAAACAACAAAAAGATTTCAGAGAGTATAAGTGTTACCTCGCACGCAGGGGGTGAATCAGAGGTTTTTCTCTTACTCGACTTATCCTTATGTGCGCGAGCTCACTCTACTTCCTTTGTTGGTTACTATCCCATCTCAAGTTTTAGTATATAAACACTTGATGAAAGTCTTCTTTTTCCAATATGAAATAGTAAGTCCTATATATACTCTTTGCACTCAAGAGATCTTTTGTGTTTTACCAATGTGGGATAGTCTTTTGAAATATCAATTATAATTTTTACAACATTAGCTAATATATGCAGTTCTAGGTATACAAGCTTAACAGTTTAATACTTTACCTGTGTTATTGCTAATTTCATGTTGTTTGTTAGATTTTTTTGGACTCTCTATATTTGACAATATACTGGGTTTTTTGGGCAAAATCTAGTTTGATATTCTTTATGTTTTTTTAAGAACATTCTTTTAGCTATGTGATTTTAACTAGTTTTTTTTTAATTTCTTTGTATTCTCATCTTCAAATGATATCATTAACCAATGATCTAGTGATGTTTTGCAATGATAGCTTATTTTAGTGTTTTAATCTTAGGGCTTCAGTTTCGAACCAAGAACTTTTATGATCAAATTATAAAAATTTAGTGATAATAGAAGTGAATGAAATCTTGATCCTTGAGCAACTCCCGACCTTTATATCCCTTTTATTTCATGAAACCTGGTCCAAGTTAAATCTCATGCTATTGGAATTGGTTTCAATGTTCATCACTATTCTTTTTGCTCTTTATTTTTCTTTTAGGGGTTTTTTATATGTTTTGACAAAAAACTTATTTTGTTTTTGTGTTTTTGCAAGTTTGATTGATTTTGGGTTTTGGTTTATTTTCAAGTAAAGCCAGTGATTTTTTATTTGATCTAAGGTTGAACCTAAAGTTTCGAGTAAACCCAGTCAGGTCAAAATCGGGGTCATAAAACACCCTTGGATTTATTTTGACAACTCTATTATAAATAAAAATGAACTTTTACCAACCAAGGACTTGAAAAAATTAAAAAATATTTGAAATGTTTTTATTTTGTATATGGATGAAAAACCCTTAAAATTATTTAAGAATATTTTTTGAAAAATATAAATACTTGGTGTCGCAATGGTGATTTTTTCGTGCTTCGCACCCCGCCATTCCCCAGATTTGGGGAGACAACGGCGCGCGGTGAAAAGGGATTTGTTTTATAGTCATAAAAATTACGACTATAATTATTAGGAGTCGCCACCTAGTATTAAGTCACTAGGAACCTATTGGTCTACGAGAGTCTGGGCAAGGGGACTTGTTGTGCAATGAGAAGACGCATCACCCCCTGTGCACCCTACCTAAGGTAAGCTGAATTGTTGTTTAATTATTTTTTTCTAAGTTAATTTTTTTTTACATTGCATTTTAATTATTTTTTTTTGTCTGTGGGTGTACTTTATGATATAATTTTATACCGCAGTTAAAAACTCTTTTTTCTTATCTACGGATGTACTTTACAATGTAATTTTACACCATAGTTAAAATCTCTTTTTTATATACAAGTGTATTTTACAATGTAAATTTACATCGCGAAAGCTAAAACAAAATAATTGTTAGATTATTTTTGAAATTTTGGTCAAATTCCAATGGATAATCATAAACTGGTTATGATATCCAAATTTTCATTTTAAAATATGAGAAAGATACAATATATTTTTTATAAAAAATATATTTGAAAAATATTGGAATTCGGCCTTATGCACGAAAACAAACACATTTTTTTGTTTTTTAATTTTTATATTTTTTTGCTATTTTTTAAAATAAAAAAACAAAAAAAACAAATTAAAAAAAATCAGTGGGCTTACTGTCCAGCCCTGATGGGCCTGACTGACAGCCCACTCTGCATGGGCTAGCCTAACTGATAGCCCACTGCACATAGGTTGGAAGCCCACCTCCCTTAGAGCTTGGGTCGGGCACAAAGTCCGACCCACTTCACGCAAGCCCGACCTGCATGAACAGAGGGACGTGATTACGTCCCACTGCATGCAGGCGATGAGCGAAGAAGACAATGAACAATCGATTTTTTGATTGTGATGAAAGGTGTACTTGTTAGTGCCGTTAGGTCGAGGTGATGATTCCTGTGGTGGTGGTGTCGATAACGGTAGCCTGTGGTGGCCGGAGAAAGCTTCCAAAGTCGTTGGGGCTTACGTTGCAGCTACTGCAACCGTGGTCGTTGCCTCGCTGGAGAGTGTGTTAGGTTGCTAGTGTGTAGGGGGAGTTCACGGTGATGATAAGAGTGATGTTAGGTGGTTGAATGGCCTTTAACAGTGGAGAGAGAGAAAGCTACCGAGAGACTAAATTTAGAGAGAGAAGAGGGCTGTGAAACTGGGGAGAGAGAACTGATGTCGAGGAAGATAAAGGTGATGGTGTTATTTCATTTGATCTTCCCTTGTTTTTTTTGTTTTTGTTTGCTGAAAACCTATGTGAACTTTCCCAGAATTTCCTGTTTTTCCCTCAATTGTTTTTCCTTTTTTTCCTTTTTATGCAGCATTCATAGCTGTTATTTATAGAGGAACTTGGCCTATCACGGTGGCTGATTATCGACGGCATGGTGGCCTACAACAACGGCATGGTGGCCTGTAAAACAGCATGGTGGCTTTCGATGACGGGTTGTCAGCAGGCCTGCAGATAAAGGCAGCGGCGAGGCTGTCGTTTTGGAAGGAAGTGAAAATGAAATTTGGTCCTTCAATTTGTAATTATTCTAATTTCATCTCCAATTGGTTTTGAACTTTTAATTTTGTGCAATTGTACCCATGTCAGAATTTCAACAACAACATTAGCTTGGCGCGCATTTTTTATTTTGGTCCTTGGCTTCTGATTTATGCAATTTGGCTCTTAATTGACCATTAAACTCTCAATCGTTTTCAATTTGACCCTTGATTCGCACCATTAGCTTGAAAAAATTCAATTGGGTCTCCAAAAATTCTATTTAATTCACACCATTAATCTTCTCAATTAAGCCCGAATTAAGCTTAAGAACTTGATTTTTCATCAATTAAGCCCTTAATAAAATTAATTTGACCAATTTAAAGTATAATTAAGTCCTTGCACTTAATTAAATCCTTTAATTGGATCCTAAATTAATTCTCAAACATAATTATACTTTAAATTGACCCATGATTAAATCAAATTGGCCTATAAAAAATATAATTATGCCTTACGACTTAATTTTTACACATATTTATCCAATGATAAATATTTTTTGCCTTGAATCAATAGTTTCCTCTATTTTTGGGTACAAAAGAGATACAATCGGACTCTCAAAAAACAACCAAAATTTCCACATTGATTTTTTACCAACGCCGACCCTAATTATTTTATTCCTGTTATTTTTTATTTTATTTTGGGTAAAATTAGGGAAATAACCCAATATTGGGTTATGACACTTGCCATGTTTTTTTGTTTTTTAAAAAAAAAGGCATTACATGGATTTTATAACAAGTTTGTAAGGATTTTGGCCTATTTTTTCAAAAATATTAAAAACTTATTTTTGGCAAGAAAGTATATTATTCACTTTAATATAAGAATAAAATAACTTACAAAAGGGTTAAATCCAAAATATTATCAGGTAAAATAATTTATTATTACGAACTTTTAATATAAGAATAGAAAAACCTATATGAGGCTAATATTCAAAATATTATTGGGAGTAATACTACTCATTCACTCATATAATAAGAATAGAAAACTATAAGAGGTTTTATCTGAAATATTATTTAGAACGACATAATAGCAAAAAATCTTCAAGTTTATCCTAAATATCCTCGATGATAATCGAGGACATTTAACTATTCCACACCAAGTTCTTAACCTAGAAAACCAGAGTTTATTCATTGTAGCAAACCAACCATAGTAGACTGATATAGATAGAATTATAATCAAACCATAAAAAATAAAGAAAAACAATGCAAATTACCTTAAGTAAGAGATATTAGAGGTGTTAATATCTTTTTATTAAGCAATCAATCCATTACTTGGAATATCTAAAAAACTAGGTTCCTAGTAACTATAAAATTAAATAGTGACTCTCCTAACAAACCAAAGACATTTATACCTCCTCGGGAAGGGTTGCCGTAACATCATGCTCTCGTAAGGAGGTATAACAACTTTCCAGTCCTAATTTACCAAAACATATATTCTCTCATTTGATCATCATTATTTTTATTTTTGATATTTTTTCCCTAGTTTTTTTTTTGTGTAAAAGTTTTATTTTTTTCCAGTTTTATTTTTTATTTTAAATTGATGGTATTATATTTTTCAATTTGATCCTTATTGTTTTGACTTCTAATTGTTTTTTGGCCTTTTTGTAAATGTTTTTATTCTTTTCAATTTCACTCTTCAATCAAAACATTATTTTTATTTTTATGTCAATTTTAGTCATCATTCTTTTGATTTTTTTATCTTTTTACCAACTTGATTTTTCTTTTCAATTGCACCCTTCAATAAATCAAAAAAATATTTTGTTTTTCACTTTTGATCCTCATTTTCCTAATTGTTGTTTTTTAATCCTTTTGTATAATTGTTTTTTTATTTTATCTTTTAATATTTAATTGATTGGGAATTGAACTTTATCATTTTTTTCTATATTAGGTGCTTTGAGCCTAATGGTCCACGTCACAAGTTTGAATAGTTAGCGTGTGTTTGACAAAATAATTTGGGTTGACTCGATCTTGATTACAGGTATTACAAGTTTTTATGTCATTTTGACCCTGTTTTGTTTTGTTGTTTTTTAATAGGTCGTGGATCCATCTACTATTATTTTTATTTTTATTTGTCTAATTAAATTAAAGATAATTCATTCATCTCAGTTAGATTTATGTAGAGTTATATATTCTTATTTTAAAAAAAACGCTTACTGAAAATAAATATTATTTTTCAAATATAAAAGAACTAATTGTATCACTCAAGCCATGCTTTCATGGAAGATTAAAAATCAATAAGTAATATCAATATCATCTAGCTAGCTAGAAATAATAACTAGAGCTTTTATTCAAAGGAGGAAAAAACCTTACAAAACATAGATCTAAATATAAAATTTATATCTATATACATATGCCATGCATTGAGAGAGAGAGAGAGAGAGAGAGAGAGAGTAGCAATCTCTAACCATGTGAAAAATCACTATGAAATCATTGGGATATAATTATATAGTAAGTGATTTAGTGATAAAAGATTGAAACTACAATATATTTTTTTTATATAATTTTAGATTTTATTTTTATAATTACTAATCACTTAACAAAAAAATCACTGAACATGATTTTTCAACTAGCAAATGATTGGGATATATTTTTTATTTGATTATTGAATCAGTTTCTAGTGGTTTTGTTTTTTAAATAAGCTAAAGTTTTGTAGCCTTTTTAAATTGGAAAAGCTTTAAAATAATATCAATAAGTTACTCTTCAAAATTTACAATTTTGGCTTGTGTTTTTTTATTAACTTTATAATTATTGTTTTTTTTAGATTTATATAGGACATGTTTTCTATTATATAAGCCGTATAGAAGAGCTGTTTTCATTGGAATAATGATATAATATAGTTGTTTTTACAAAAGTACGGTTGAAGTGAAAATGCATTAATTTTTATTTTAATAGTTTTGATATCTCCATCCAAAACACTAAATCATAGTTTAGAAAACACTTTCAAACACAGTTCAAATACATTAGAAAACACAATATTTTAATTAAACTATTTTCCATTTAAAAAGACTAATAAAGAGTACAGACTCCTAAAGACTATAATATTTTAATTAAACTATTTTCCATTTAAAAAGACTAATAAAGACTCCTGAAGACTATAATATTTTAATTAAAATAGTTTCCATTTTAAAAGACTACTGAAGACTGTATTATTTTAATTTAAATATTTTCCATTTAAAAAGACTAATAAAGACTCCAGAAGACTATAATATTTTAGTTAAAATAGTTCCATTTTAAAAGACTACTGAAGACTATATTATTTTAATTTAAATATTTTCCTTTTGAAAAAGACTATAATAAAGACTCCTGAAGACTATAATATTTTAATTAATATATTTTCCATTTAAAAAGACTATAATAAAGACTTTCAAACGGAGTGCAATTCCACATTTGTTTTCTCAATACTCCTTCGTTTTGGAAATGGTACCCTAGCAAAATTAAAAATTGAATTAAATCATATATAATAAAATATATAAGGTATGAGTGTTTTATAGTAGCACTAGACATAATTTATTAGTAAAAAATAAGGTACACCATGTGGTTTTTCACTGTATCAATAAACATAAATTATTGTGGATTGTAAAAGTATAATTATTATTTTGTCTCTCAGTGCATAAAAATTTAACTCTTAGACTCAGAGACATTTTAGCCTTTTCCATGAGACTGGTTGATATTCTCTGATTGTTTGAGAGTTTTTTAGTCTTTTCCGAGGTTTTCTTACAATAAAACTATGTTTTTACCCCTGCTAGTAGACAACAAACAGTTGACTACCCGGGGGTATTTTTAATTTTTCACACTGGTGTGAACAATAAAATAATCATATTACCCTCAAAGAAAAAAACAAAGAGTTGTCGGTGGGAAGTTTCTTGTTTTTCAAATGTTTCTAAACAGTACAAATATAGATATGCCCCTAAGAAAGACAAAATTCAAGAGTTGGTTGTAGGGGTGTTTATGTATTTTATGAAAAAAAATAATGCAGAATACTATTGGTACGTCGATCAGACCCGTCGATAGTTTTCTTCCTTACGTTTCTTTCAGGCGGAGCATGCTGTGTCGTGCGGTGGTGAAAAAAGTTCATCCAGCCTCTCACTGGATGCTCCGCTATGTCCTCATTCACATGGTGGTGCGTGTGTCATCTCACGGTGGCCGGAAAAATATATCGGTGATCGATTGTTCTTTTTTTTTTCCTTTTCTCCCTGCAGCCTAGATTACACGGAAGACCCTTGATTTATAGTATTTTCAATTTAGTACCTCCTCTTTCGATTGTTTTGTTTGGTTCTGATTTCTATTATAGAAATGTTGATTTTTTTTCAATTTTTTCTTTAATTGAAATTAAGAATATATTTAGCTTTCATTTCGGTCCTTATTCTTTTTATTTTAGGTTTGGTTTTAAATCCCTTAATTTTTTCGATATAGAAGTTTGCATTTTTTTTTCAATTTTATTCTTCAATTGAAATTGATCATATATTAGTTTTTTTTCATTTCGTCCCTTATTCTTTTTATTTTTTATTTGATTTTAATTCCTTTAAAAAAAATTATTCTTCTGAAATTGTCCTTATATTTTATCCATGTTTATAAGTACATGCTCTTAGTTTTGGTTTTTTATTTTTTTATTTTCTCTTGTGTTGAGGTTATGTTTTTATTTAATTTAGTCTTTAAATTTTAATTTATGTTGGTGATCATTTGAAAATTGATATTTCTTGATTTTTTTTTATTTATTCTTCAAGTCAAATGATTTTATTAAGATAATAATTTTTTTTTTTGTCATTTATTTATTTTTTGTTTTCTCTTTTGTTAAAGTTTTTAGGTTTTTTATTCTTTGGGATAATTTTGTGATCTCCATTATTTACGCTATAATAATAATAGTTTTAATTTTTTTTATTGCCTGCTCTTTTATTCATGTTTTTGAGTTTTTTTATTCTTCGAGGTAATTCAATATTTTTATTGTTTTAACAGTAATAATAATAATAATAATAATAATAATAATTTTAGATGTTATGATTATGATAATAATAGTGACATTACTAATCATAATGATAATAGTAATTGTAATTTATTGTAATGGTTATAGTGCTTATAGTGTTAATAATTATGGCTTTCATGATAATAATAACAATTGCTCATAAAATAATATGAAGAATATCAATAATGACAAAAACAATTATAATAATGATATTAATAATGATAATAATACTAATTATAATTTAAATGATATTAATAAAAATATTAAAGAAAAAGGTAAAACTATGCAAAATGGTCTTTCATTTTGTTCTTTATTCTTTTAACTTCTAATTTATTTCATTGGTCATTATATTAAAGTTTTATTGGCTTTCAATTGAATTCTACAATCAAAGTTATTTGTTTTTGCTTTTTTCAATTTCAGTCCTCATTCTTTTGATTTTTTATTTCGTTCTCATTCTTCTTTAATGTTTTTCTTTTCGTTTGGGTCCTTGTTATTGTAATTATTAATTCATTTCCTTATCCCTTTTGTTAAAGAATTATTGGCTTTTAATTTCATCCTTCAATCAAAGTTCATGTTATTTTATTTTTCTATTCTAACCCCAATTATTTGTTTCTTTTGTTAAAGATATTTCTCAATTCAATTTAACCTTTCAGTTGAAATTTTTTGAATGCCGTCTAATTTTTTATATATAGTTTCACCCTCATTCTTTTAATTAAAATAGTTAATGGATTCTTTTATATAATTGATTTTCTTTCTAATTTTTATCTTTTAACATTTAATTTCTTAGAAACTCAATTTTATATTTTTATCATAAATATTTTTTCTTGAAAAAAGAAATTACAATCCATAACAAAACGAGGTTAAATGGAAAAAAACTAAAATTTTTATTTTTATTTTTATTTTTATTTTTTTACTTTAAATTAATTTTTTTGGTGTTTTTAGATAATTTTAATATGCTAATATCAAAAATATTTTTAAAAAATAAAAAAAATATCATTTTGATACTTTTCTGAAGAAAAAATATTTTAAAAAATAATCTTAATCACACTTACAAATATGTACTAATTAACTTGCGTGTGGGTTGTAATAAAGATGAAAAAGTAGGTAGACTGAGTTACGAGTCACAATTTATTTTTGAATTAAATTATTTTAAAAAACAATCATTATTATACTTACAAACATGTCTTCTAAAGAATCATCTCCACTCAATTTATGAAGAACATGAGACCAAATTCACTATTATCAGTCCGTTTTGATAATTTAACAGACTAGTTTATGGTACTGAATTGTTTGACTTTTTATTTTATTATTTGACTTTACATTATGATATATTATGAAACATTGTTAGGGAAAATGAGGAAATCCATGAACACAAAATGACGACATTCTGTAGAGCTTCAGACTCTTCATTTTACATGGATGGAGAGGAGGACCACTCGGCAGCTTTTCATGTCCATGCATGCCTGCCGTACCCATCCTCTCCAGAGACATGTTGCTTTCTTTCGTCTTCCCGTGCATGATCCACCATCTCAATCACCCTTGATAATTATCTTTTCCATTCAAGGAGCCATCAAGGTTTGAAAGTTTCTAAAATACCCCCCTCAACTTCACTTTATATATATAAAAAACAATATGAAACTTGGAGGGTGTTTGACACTACGTTTCAAAAGTGTTTTTAAAAAAATATTTACTTTAAATTATTTTTTTGATGTTTTCAGATCATTTTGATGTGCTGATATCAAAAATTATTTTAAAAAATAAAAAATATTATTTTGATGCATTTCTTAACAAAAAAAAAACACTTTCAAAAATAACCCCAAATATATTTTTAAACAGACACTCAATTGGCTATGTTTCTGTAGCCTTTATTAATGTTAATCATAGTGTATTAGAGCATATTTTTTATGTTTTTAAAAAATAAATTTTCTTTTTAATATTTTTCCCTCACTTCAAATTATTATTACTTTTGTATTTTCAAATTGTTTTACTATGCTAATCTCAAAAACAGATTTTAAAAAATAATATTATTTTAAGGCATTTTCAAATAAAAACATACTTTAAAAATAATATCTATTGTAATACTAAGCAAACAATAACTTTGATGTGAATGCACAATTGACCCTAAATGTTGCAAGCTTGTAAAGTCCCTTAATTTCTAAACACTATAAATTTATGGGCTTAATGAGTTTTACAAGGTAAATTATTGTTTAATGTGTTCGTTTTTTAATCACAATTAATTTGTTTAACTGTGTTATTGTCGAAATAGATCAATTGAGGCTTAAAAGCATAATTCTTTATTGAGACTTTGTAGAATATATACAAGAAAATCATATCTCAGCATTTAAGTGTGAGATATTATAGGCTACTCTCTAGGAATTAATACAGTTTAAATATTCTAAATATGGTATTTGTTAATTTACAGCTTCTATTAACAATTATATTTTTTATTTATATAATTATTTAATCTATATTATTTTTTTATATATATATATATTACCTTTTTAGTAAGTTGATCATCGATGAATTGATTGAATTAGCCATCCAAAATTAGTTTAAAATGCTCTTGGTATATAGAAACAATCTCGATTTAACTCATAATGTATCTATAAACTTTTAATTAGATATTTTATTAGTTTGCTTAGTTAATGATTAATGTATCAATAAACTCAGATCAAACAAAATAATAAGTTTGAAGCTCATGTGATTTTTATTTCCTAAGAGTTTAATGTAATTCTTTTGGTCATCATAAAATTATATAAAAAATATAAGATTTTTTTTATGTTTTTTTATTTAACACTTTTTTTTATGCTAGGAAACCAACCTTTTAGAAAACACACTTTGATGGCCCATGTCCTAAATTTTTACTGGGGATGCAAGTACTGATTCGAACTCGAGACCTGTTATATAGATTGCAAGTCTTTTGACAACACGATCTATCTTGTGAATCCAAGAAATAATTTTATAAAAAATGATATTTTCGAGAAAAAAGGAGAGAATTGCCCGAATTTTATATGGATATTTAACATTTCTGTTAACTAAAGCTGATGACATAATTTAATTAAAAAAAAACACAGGTTGAGAACCTTATAAATAATTCCCCTAAAATTCAATCAAAGGTTTACAATAGTTTATTGCCGCTTTACCAAGCGACGTGACGTCTGAGACAATCCCCACGAGCGCACTGTCGCAAATTTGAAAAAAAAAATCAGGAAAAAGCCCATCCCTTTTTTTCTTACCGTTAAAGGCGCAATTTAAAATGGTGCCGTTGATTTTCGCTTCGAGACGAGACCTTAGAAAACTAGCCGTTACTTCCCCTAGCGTCTTTACATTTCATCAAACCCTAATCTGTTTCTCTCATAACGCCCTCACTAAACCCTGATTTCTTGCAATCAATTCTCAAACAAAACAAAACCCAATTTTCTTTCTCAACAATCGAAACCCACAATTGATTCTTTTGTTTGAAACAGACTCAGATTGTTTTCTTTTTCCCCTTATCTCCCCGTAGGCTCACAGTTTTTCAGTAGTGAAAGAGAATTATGGCATCTAGAACGGTTGCAAAAGACATAATTACTCTCCGTGGTTCAGCAGCGATTGTTAGTGAGTTCTTTGGTATGTCAGTCTCAATCTCCCCATTTCCTCTCTTGAATTAAATTTGTTTGTTGGGTCTTTACGGAAACTTTTGCTAATACTTTTTACTCATTGAACCCCTTTTTCAGGATATGCAGCAAACAGGTATATTTTATAGGATTCTGGTTTTTACTTTCTGCTATCTTGCTTTTCTCTGTTATTTGCAGTTTGTTTTGAGATTAATCTTGATTGGTTGATTGCTGTTTAGTATACTTTACAATCGAGGGGTTTATCCAGAAGAGAGTTTTGTGAAAGTGAAGAAGTATGGGCTCCCAATGTTGCTTACTCAAGATGAAGGTGTTAAATCCTTCATTGCTAACCTGAATGCTCAGTTATCAGGTACCAGAGATCTATCTTTGAACAGTTTTTCCTTCTTTTTTCATTTGTTTTAGCGATGTTAGATTTTTGGTAGAAAATGTAGAAAAAGAAGAAGATGAATCAGTTTTTCATTTCCTAGGGGCAACACTGAAATGAAAACCCTCCTATATTGAGTTGGCTCTCAATTCTGAATGAAATACTGCCAACAACTTTTGTCTTCTTTTCTTTTGTGTTATTCCTTCGCATCCAACATAAATTGATGCTTTTGTGTGTATTGTTATTGATCATTGGTCTTGAATTCTGCAAAGAATGGCTGGAAACTGGGAAATTACAGAGGGTTGTTCTGGTGATAATGAGTAAGCCAACCAATGAGGTCCTGGAGAGGTGGAATTTCAGTATCGAGACTGATAGTGAGGTTGTGGAGAAAGGGTAATGTTCCTGTCTAGAGTCCAAACTCCTTTATCATTCTAATATAAACCCTTCTTAAGTCTTAGATGATTGGTTGGATGATTACTGATTTCAGAGTGTCAAGGGAAAAGAGTGACAAAGAAATTATGAGAGAGATACAGGCAATCATGCGTCAGATTGCATCAAGCATTACTTACTTGCCATGCCTTGATGAACCTTGTAAGAATTATATGCTCATTCCTGATCAATGTTTTGTTTTGTGTTTTGATGATTTCTTGATTAAAATCGCTGGATTATGTCTCTTTGTTGCTTTAGGTGTTTTTGATGTGTTAGCGTACACTGATAAAGATGTTGCTGTCCCATTCACCTGGATTGAGAGTGACCCCAAACTTATTGCCAATCCACAAATGGTGAAATTGCATTCTTTTGATACCAAGGCAAGTTAGGAAATCGAGTTGTTTGTGAAATTCTTTCCTTTTCGATGGATAGATGTGATAACAACAAACTGACCTGGTTGTTGGATGATGCAGATACACAAGGTTGACACTCTTGTTTCGTACAAGAACGATGAGTGGGATGAGCAGTAGAGGGTGGCCGGCCGGCCTATTCCTTGTTTATGGATTTCTCCTCCGGTGTGTCACTGTGAATCTTTTATTCACATGTTCTAAAAACATTGCTAAACATGTTCTAAAAATGATTTGTAAGTGTCCAGCTATGTCGAAGTTGAAACGAAGGACAGCAAATCTATGTCTTGTTCCCTGTTATGCCACAGAATGCAATTTAACAGACTCTGGATCACAACAGTTCTAACCAAGTTCATTGATCATTTTGATTTTCAAACACATTTTTCAATGATCAAAAGGTTGAAGAAAGTAGACCAAGTATTAATGAAAATACATATTTACAAAGCCATTAAGAAAAAACCTGATCTAGGCCTAACATTCTACAAAATAACAGCATGCTGTACAATTGTGTGATACAAATATGTTGTAAATGTAGTAAATCAATTATAGGATTGATTAGAACATGATTGATTATTGTTCTAACCAATATGCTGTAAAGGTAGTAAATCTTCATAGTATTGATAAAGATGGTCATATTGTTGATGATCCAGCATCCGATGTTGCAGCAAAAAAGGCATGGTTAAGGGATGATGCCAGAATTTTCCTGCAGATTCGAAACTATATTGATACTGAAGTGATTGGTCTAGTTAATCACTGTGAGCTTGTTAAAGATCTCATAGATTATTTGGCTTTCTTATATTCTAGCAAAGGAAATATCTCTCGTATATATATGACGTGTGTAAGGAGTTTCATCGCCCAAAGAAGCAAGACAGGTGATTAACTAGACCAATCACTTCAGATGGATTTTAAATGGGTATACGAGGAGCTGAAATCTCTTCTTCCTTTTGGTGCAGATGTGAAAACTCAGCAGTCTCATTATAGCTTGATTCTAGGGATTGGATTAATCCTATACCTACACACACACACACACACACACATTGTACTCGTGCATTAAACAATGTGAAAATAACAGAAATATCATTTCTTACTAATATTTCTACAAATTACACCGCTGTGGCATTGTGATAAGATTAAGTAGCATGATAATAGTGACTTTATAGAGGTGATGTGAGCAATAAAATGGACAAGTAGCAGATATGAGTTGTAGCAGATGCTTCAACTCACTCCACGGTATATTGCATCATGCCGAAGATCATCCATGCTATCAATGTTCCTATAACCATCGAACTCCCTTAGACATGTCCAGCCCCGGCGAGATAGAAAATCACGGTAGTCGTCTTCGGTATAGAAAATTTTCTCTTCGGTATGCACTGGCATGTGGTCTGGCTCATCATAAAGGCAAACTTTGATTGCTAGTCCTGAAATAGATGATTTGCATTAGTGTTTAATAATAATTCCGCAACTTTCAGACTGAATGTACAAGAATTGGGATGAAATGGTGAAGGTAATAATGCTGCAATTTATTTTGCCTATTGGTTGCTGCTATGTTTGGTATATAAATACTCGAAATAACTTTACAATAATGAACAATTATGGTTAATATAGATTGTTTTTCCCGTTAGACACTCCATGATTAAAATAGGCTTTGAAAAACAAGATTATTCATGATAAGTGGTAGCCACTTGACTAAGTAGCTATGGAATTTCACAACATAGAAGCCTACAAAGGATATCATACAGATTTAACAATCCATCAGCAGGCTCTTAAACATAGATGCTAAATTACCTTCATCGAGGTGGAGAGTGTAATTCCCTAAAGGCATGTCCCTGTCAAGACTACGAATTATCTGGTCTTCATCCTCCAACCAGAATGCTCGCTTGCTTCTTAATCTGAAAGCAGACTTGATTGCCTCCTTGATGGCATCTGCAGTGCCGTCAACGCCGATCCTTCTTGTGTAGTCCCCATACTTGACTGATATCACCCTCCCGCCATATGATTGACTCTCAGCACCTGCCAATAGAGAGATAATATAAAAGTCGACATAATATCTCATCATCTCAATTAAAACAGTTGAAAGCCAGGCCCAGGATCACAAGGCTTGAACAAATTCACCAAGCCAAGTTGTTATAAAAACCTTACAACTTGAATGGAAATAAGTTAACAAAAAAAATTCAATTTAAAAGGTTTTACCATTCCCAGGGGCCTCCCTCCAATTCCAAGGAGGAACTCCACCCGCTGCAACTGCATCAGCTGCAGTGATGGCAAGAGGATGTCCATCATGATCCAGACGTCTTTCCAGATTGAGTGTTGGCCTGGGACTGGCTGCATGAGGAACTTAAATGAGAGAAAGGTGAATCTGTTTGAGAGAATCAATAGGAAAAGGAAAGTGGAACGAAAATAATAGAAAAGTAGAATGATGAAGTGGCCAACTGAACTTGAAAGAGTGCATAAGAAAATAGAACTTATTATTGCCACAAAAATACTCAGTAACTTGTTCATTACATAAGGAGATCGAGAACACATATGAAGGCTATAACAAATTAATGTCAATTTTCCCAGGGCTGATCTACTATAGGAACCCAGGTTTTTATCTACACTCTTTGGTGAATACAAGAGTGTATAGATACAGCTCTGTTCTAGCAAATGCAAAATGGCACTGCATTTGAACCACAGCAAATACAAACAATATAAAGGGTTGGCAATGGACATTAGCATTGTATTCTCATTGACCAAGGAGCTTATCTACACTAATATGTTTTCTGGGCCTTATAACCTCAACAACCAGGCACTACTTTCTACAGCCAGACCATGGTCTGCTTCACAGGTTCTTCTTTTTCTTTGATAAAAGCTTGATTTATAACATGCAAGTACCATTTAGAAAAGGAAAACAGCAGAAAACATGAAATGGAAGAAGTTGCATGAACATTATATCACAAAGGGAACAAGCCCTGATAAAGGACCTTCACTTGCACAATTAATATACCAAAAGCTTGCCATATCCAATATACAATATCACTTTTAACATTCATAGGTTGCTCTCCTGACTACCTCTTCTAAGTATTTCAATTAGAAGCTTGTTAACTATGAGGTGGGTTTTTTTTTCCATTATGTGAACTGTTTGAAAGTTCTCTTTATTTGCCATTGCATGTTTTGAGGTGCATTTTTCATGTTTGCACTTTACTCTTATTCCTATCTTTTCTCTTAAAATGAGAAGGCATTGCATTTACAAAAAATTTCATGATAATATTCATGAACTGTCAAGTATTTTTTTTTTCACCTTCCACTACACCCTTCAAAATGCACGCTAAAGTTACACATCAGTAGGATCTCTTTGAATTTTCTCAATATGGACAACCAATGATAAATTATGAGTTGAATATATGGGTTCCTGACATGAGTGAAATAGTGATTGCCACTGCAAGTCATTGGAGCATAAAGAACCTTGAAGATTGTTTGCAGGGCAGGTGAAAACTTCAAGGCTAAATATGAGATGCAAGATGGAGAAAGAACTTATTTTGGGTATGATTGCAGGTTCCTGATTCTATGTTCAAATTTGGCAAAGTGATTTGGGATCTGAAGAAACCTTGTAACACACTAGTGGTTTTGAATACTACATGGAAGAAGGCACCTTCCTGATGCCCCTTCTGAGAAATCTCTTGTGGTTTTGCTGCTGATGGAAAGCAGGACCACGTATGAAATGATCTTGATTCCTAAGGGCAAGAGAACTTTTTTTAGCAACAATGCCTAGCAAACATATAGAGGGGAAAACGCCATTGAGTTTAGTTATCTTGCATTTCTTTGGAAAAAGCTTAGCATAAAAGAACATCAAAAGCCAGGATTTGCTATTAGCAAAGAAATAAGACGGTTTCCAGTCACTTCTGGTAAAAGTATATCTAGTCAATGCAGGATACATTTCTCAAAGCTTTGATTCAGAACAAGTTGAACTATGATGATGTTAGACATCCAAGAGGATGAAATTTGCCCGCATTGCTATATAAAATAATAAGATAAACAATAGAGTTTTCATGTACGTTTCAGCTTCCTTCAAAAGCCTTTTTGGGGGAAATTGCACTGTTCAGTTGAGGCATTCCAATCTGCTGAAGATGTATTTTACCACTTAAAAGTTTTTTTCTTCATGTAAGTTGACGGCATAAAAGGAAGAGGCTGTATCTAACTGCTCCCTGACTGCTGTACTGCCAGGATCTAGTTTTCTGCTTAAAGGATGACCAAGCACATTGTAAAAGATAGTTATGATTGGTTTTTCTATGCAAGAACTCATACGACCTCTGAAGTTGTGACTACAATAATGTTGTGATCAAAAGGGTAACATGAAGATTTTTTGACCTTATAGATCATGTCTTTTCTTTGCTTAAGTTTGATTCAGACAAAAGCTACTTAACACACTTTAAATGGGAGGCATAGAAACACGCAAAAAGATAACTACAATGATATACTTAGATCAGTGACAGTGATATACCATCCACGGGCCCAAATGATATGCTTGTATCTTCAAAGCCTGCATAAGCCACACAGATGTTATGATGAATACTCTATCACAATGACGCAGCCATTAAGTTCTGTAAAGTTGTAAAGTATGGATCAGGTATCTTGATGGAAGTTGGAACTAGAAATGCTTTATGGCATTAAATTCATCAGAAGGAAGTGGTTAGTAAAATAAGGTACACTACCAAAAACTAAGATACCGTGCAGAGATGCGGGAAGTATTTTGGCCAAATGTGGCACTCTGGCAACCTTCAGTAGTTAGAAGCCAGATATTTGGTTACAAAAAGGCTAAATATACAGTTGCATCCACAGGTCCCAGCTAGGATAAACAAATAGGAGAAAGGAAAGACACCTAATAGCTAAACACCAATACTATTCCCCCGGAAACAAAAAAAGAAAGTTATCAAACATGACAAGGCTTCATAATAGAGTGAGTATGTGACTTCCTAACATAGTGCATATGAATCATCAGAATTCTAGTTTTGGTATGACATTATGTAGTTCAGATGTCATTGAAAATAAAAGCAGAATTGGTTACCAGATAACAGGTTTTGAATCAAAATCTAATAATCATCAAAACATACATCCATTCATATTAACTCCCGCTCAGATATATGCATATGAAGTCAGAAAGCATGGCAATAATGCACAACCACAGTTCCTGAATCATTTGTTTAACTTTTTAGATTAAAATCCATCATGTGGTGTACAATGGAGAGAAATCCCTTCAAAAGACACAGAAACTAGAAACATCTGCTAAAGCATCACAGAACCATGAGCATCAATATAGTTAAGAGGCTCCTATTAACTCACAGGCTCAGCTTTGGTCATTACATCACCAGTCTCAAATTAGGTAATAAAACAGGCCAAATCTGAGCAGCTCACAGAAGGACACAGTGCTACACTTTCTATTAAGAACCAAGAGCCTCGCAGCTTCTATAATTATTACAGAAAATTGTTCATGTCAGTTCCACAGACTTCAGTTTCAAGTCAAACATGGTTTCACCAGAACAGCCCAAGTTAAAAGTACCAATTGTTCTACTTTCTCATAATATAAGCCAAAATAGTTTTTCCTCGTGCCAACCATAAACCCATAATTATGTTTCGATAACCCTAGCCACTATCCAGAATCTCCAGCAACCTAGCAAACACGAAAAGGTCACCTATCCTACTCTCTAAAATATACAACCTAAATCCCTTCCACCATCCAGAGACTCAAAACCATGAAACAATCATTTTAACATGACCACTAGACTTAAGCTAATTCCTAGTTAACATTTTGCTCTCTTTTTGCTAGCTCTGTCCTACATCACATGGTAGTCTAATTTCCAGAAAGCAAAAATCAACCCAAAATAAAAATTTCAAGAAGAAAACTTCAAAGCAACACAAACAACTCTATTTTATATATATATCATGAGCACTCACCTAAAAATAGAAATGCTCGGAATCAAAACTATTCAGTAGTTGTGGTCTTAGTTTGCGGCATAGCAAAAGAAATCCAACACCAAATTAAACAACCCAATTACAGTTAGCACCAAAATTAGCAACAAAAAAAGGACTCAAAATACCTTTATCAGTAAATTGCATGTAAGAATCAACTTTAGAAGAAAGAGTGGGACTCTTATACTGAGGGTTCTTGTTCCTTTCTCTCAAAATCTCATCAATCTCCTTATAGTACGACATTTTAGCAGACCCACTTCCCCTATCTTGATGCTTAGCCTTCTTGAACTCTTTCAACAAGTTTCTCCACTTGTCGGTGCACATAGTCGGCGACCGATCGAACCCTTTCTCCCTCATTTTAGCCGAGATTTTCTCCCACAGATGCTTGTTTGACTTGGAAGTATTGAAGAGACCATCCATTTCTCTGCGAAGCCCAATCAAACTCCGCGTCTCGTCTTGAACCCACGTCTCAGCTCGCTTCTTGGGTGCTTTGATTTCGTGGTTATCGTCGCCGCTGCTGTCGCCGAGAATCATCTGGTGTGGGTTAGTAGTGTTGGTGGTGGGAAGATGGTGAGGTGGCAAATCACCATTGGAAGAGACAACTTCGATAATCATGTTGTCTCTTGAAGAGGGTGTCACTTCTTCTTTGTAGAAATCGAGAGGACGAGGCTTCTCTGATGAGTACATATTGGTAAAGGTGAACTTGGTTTATAGCGGGAGAGAAATGGCGTTGAAGAGAGTGAGAATGAAGGAAGCAGAAGGCAACCAATAAGGGCGATGCTTGAGGGTGGGGATTGGATTTTCTTTCTCTCTTTTTTTCTACGGACAGTAAGAAAAGATATTTAAGGTAGCTGAAAGCAGAGAGAGACTGGTTGAAGTAAAAGCTGTGCTGTGTGTGTCAAGTAATTAGGTTGTATTTCAAATATACTTTTAAAAAACAATTGCTTTATTTTTTATTTTAAATTAAAAAAATTTGTATTATTAGATTATTTTGATAAACTAATATATAATAAAAAATATTATTTTAATATATTTTTAAATAAATAAAAAACAAATTCAATAAAACTCATAAAATTAGTATAAACCACCAGATTAATTAAATACAAAAACAAAATAAATAAAAGGAAGCATATTATTACTCAAGTTCAAAGCAATTTTGCTCTCATCTTTACGGGCATCAAATGTTAATCTCTCTTTTCTGGAAGCATAAAATTACTCGATTCTTACCAATCCCTTAACAGTCTTGGCTATAAAAGGAGAAGAATAGAAAAGTGAGGGCCAAAATGTGAAAAACCCTCAAAATCTCACTTATCCTTTTCAAAACGTCGTCGTTGTGGTGCAACCTTTTATTCAATTCCGATACCTTCCCCTCCTTGTGTGCCTCTCGTCTCATTCTCCTTCCTTCAAATACAATATCTGAAATCCTGAAGGCAATGATAATCGGCAAAGTGAAACAATGAAGCTTATTCAACTCTCTTCAATTCAACCTAGAGTTTCCTCTCTTTCCGTTGATGCTCGACACTTTTGCACTCTTTCCGTTTCAGCCCATCAAAAGATAAGCGCTACCAACTCAAAGTCTCTTTCAGGTATATTATCAAACACCTTGCTTGTAACCTGTTCTGCAGCTGCATTTTCATGTTTTAGAGAGTTTTTATTTCTTTTTGTGACAAGTTTTATTATGCCTTGGAGATTTTATTGCTTGTTAGTATTTGAGAGCAAAATTTATAAGGTATGCTAAATTTGCTGGGGGTTGAAAGCTGTAAGCTCTTGGGATGATTTTCAGTTAAGGATTTGGTTATTTGTGGTTAGTTGGTGTATTGTTGAGGATTATCTATGCAGTTAATGTAGATGCTAAACTTGTTTCCGGGAATTGGGAAAGCAAGTTTTGATTTTATCATTCTGACTTTGCTTGAAGTGTCTGCTTGCTAGCATGGTTACAAGCGTAAGGATCCTATCATTGCAGCAAACAATGGAACTTGATGTAAAGAAGATCACATGTTTAAAAATGAAACCCTCAATTGATTTTTCCATTCAATGTGCCAAAAATGTTGGGTAATTCTGCTAGAACAGGCTACCCTTTGTTTTAGCTTGATTCTCGTTAAGCATCAATAATAAAGTGAAAGGATATGGCTTTTGTTAGGAAGAGTGAATTCAGTTCTTTTCCATGATAGAAAAATCAGGTACATTCCGTTGATTTATTTATATTATTTTCTGGATGCGAGGCTGTTCGACTACCTAGTAAGAGTTGAATATGCTTCATTTCTTGAGAAGGGGATACATCTTTTTTGCTCGTTGATTACTTTTGACAGCCTTCATTTGTAATTTAGCAATAGCTTCTTATGCTATATGAAGGAAATGCATGCTCTGATTTTTTGAACTCTTGCTACTTCTTATTGTAGGTTTATTATCCTGCACCGAAAATTTATTGTTATAATGTTCATTCTTTTTTTACCCAACTTTTTGACTAATCTTTCATGCAGAGTGTGGTTTTCGTAGGAACAATCCACCAAATAAGAGCACTATCAACAGCCTGATTTTCTTGGCAATGAGCAAGGCTTGTTTAACCATGTATCCCAGCATTCCTCATAAAAAGTTTGCATCACTGTCCCCGAGGAAAAGGCATGGAACTGGATCTTGCAGAATATTTTACACATGCTCCAAACCTCCGGTCTCTCGAACAGCCCCTCCCATAGTGCACCCGTCTTCACTAGTTTTGGCTGCCTGTGTTACTGGATCTGATGCACCCCAACGCTCAGAGGAATGGTTTGCCCTTAGGAGGGACAGGCTAACAACGAGCACCTTCAGCACTGCTTTGGGTTTTTGGAAGGGAAAACGTCGCCCTGAGCTCTGGCATGAGAAAGTGTTTGAATCTGAGACACAGACTCCTGAAGCTTCTGCAAACAGTGCCATGCAGTGGGGTGTGCTTAATGAAGCAGCAGCAATAAATCGGTATAAGAACATCACAGGTCGCGAGGTGAACTCATTGGGATTTGCAATCCATTCAGAGGAACAATTTGATTGGCTTGGTGCTTCCCCTGATGGTCTTCTCGGTGCTTCCCCTGATGGGCTTTCTGGTTGCTTTCATGGAGGTGGCGTCCTGGAAGTTAAGTGCCCCTATAATAAGGGAAAGCCTGAAAAGGGTCTTCCTTGGTCCACTATGCCCTTCTATTATGTGCCTCAAGTGCAGGGGCAATTGGAGATAATGGATAGAGAATGGGCGGATTTGTATTGCTGGACACCAAATGGAAGTACAATATTTCGTGTGTGCAGAGACCGTGGTTATTGGGAGGTAATACATGGGATTTTACGGGAATTTTGGTGGGAAAATGTCATTCCTGCCAGGGAAGCTTTGTTGCTAGGAAGGGAAGAGGAGGCCCAGTCATATATGCCAGCATCTACACACAAACAGACAGGACTTGCCATTGTTAAGAGCCTGAAGTTAGCCACGGAATCCAAATTGCTTTGTAGGGAGATTGCAGGTGATGTTGAATTTTTTAGGTGATGGAGTCCTGAATTACATTTTGCAATTTTCACCCTTGGAAGTGAGCTACTTGACCATGTTGGGACCTCCTTTTCTTGCTGTTTTCTATACTACACTTTTCTCTTTTCCTTCCCTCAATTTTTGCCTGAACTACCGATTCCCCCGACAAGCATGATGAATCCTCTGTTAATGACAGTTTCCTTCTGTCCCCTCTTTAGTCCCTTTTTCCGACTCTGTTTGCAAGAGTTTCATCACCATTCCTAACATTTTTTTGCTCACTAGTGGAACAAACTCATTATATAAGATGGTGTATGATGTTAAGAGGATTTGCAGAAATCAAACACTTAAGAGTCCATAAACGATAGAAATGAGGTTGAATAGTTGGAGGACAGCAGGATGAAAAGTGAGAAGGTTGTGACAGCATGGTCGATCAGATCGCTAATAAGAACTGGTGAAAGAAAAGTCTCGAACATCTTATTTTGTGTTTCCATTTTTATGACTCAGATCCATCATTTATCCCTTTAAAAGATAGTTAGCCCCTTAATTTTAATGTATACCTATTTATGTAATCTTTCTGGACCTGCTTGAAATTGTAATGGCCCTTTTCCAATTATGAATTGAAATCAAGAATTCCTGTTTTTGTAGTTATCTGTTGGTTTGTGGTAGAAAGATTGCCTCGTGTGTACAAGGTGGGTGGTTGAGGCAACCTCGGAGAAACCCACTTCCGAGAGTGCATTTCTGTGATACTCATCCCTTCTAAAAGCAGGCTATATTGATTTGAACAATGATGTTCTTTAAAAGAATGGGTTCGCAGCTCTCAACGAATATGTGGGCTAAATCAAAACAGCATTGAGCTAAAAAAAGCAAATGGCGGTTGAGCCAGCTCTCTAAAACTGTTTGAGCCAGGATGACTAACTAGCTCCCAACTATTTCCTCCACACAGTTGGTTAGACTGACGTTGATGTAAAATAAGGGCAATGACCGTTGAATTTGAGCCAAATTTGGGTAGCTGACCACCAAAAATACCTCTGCCATAAGAGAAGTAGCGAAGGCAGCAACGATGATTTAAGAAATGTGATGACCTTCACATAGATGCTCATCTAATTAAGATAATATCAAAGCAGGGGTATTTCAGCGGAGATAAAGAGCGGGAAAAGAGATGGATTCTGGGCTATCCTGGGCTGATCAATGGGATTATAACACCCCTGACCCTCCGCCGCCGTCATCGTCAAACAAAGATGACAACAAGGGGAAGGGTGGAGAAAAGAAGAGTTTTGGCCAGAAAGTGTTGAGCTTAGCATGGATGAAAGATATTCGTAAGAAATCTCAGAAATGAACAAGACTGGTTTTATCATGTTCTTCTTCCATTCCTCGAGAGAATCCATTGTCATCCAAGTTCACATCCTTTTAAACAGTATTGCTTCTCGTGTTGTTCTGTCACTTCCATCTATGAATTAATAATAAAGTTCACATTTTTTCTTTCATTCAGTCGGATTGGTTGGCCATCTTTCAATGTAGGATATCTCCGGTAATTCTGATGATACCAATATACCCTACTGACTATGATTCGAGAGCTTAGACAACTTATAAATTTAAGGTACAGCCTTTCTTTCTCTTCAAGGATGTTTTTTCAGGGAAAAACTCACTACGAGATTATATAAGCTTGAATATGGGACAATATCTATTGAGAAGCTAATTATTTATTGAATTTGAGTCAACATCATCGTTGATGCCATCTATGGAAACGTGGGCTAGGACCATCTCTCTCCTCCAGACGCATTCTCATGAACGCAAGGCTATGAGCCCAAACAAGGGACAACAGATTTTGAAAGGTCAACTTGTGTAACAAAATTAATCCAACATCTTCAAATTCCATTACCATTTTGTAGATTTGTTGCTGAATGCTTCTACCATCCCCTATTTCAGTATTGATTTTATGGTAGGCAATTTATTCTGTTCATCTTGCTTGGAATGTTTTCTCCTGGTCTGATCGCAAGTGTGCACATAATGTTGCCAACATTTACGACACCCTCAATACCTGAATGCTGAACTGTGTTTCAAGTGGCCTTCATTTTCTTTCCAACCATCCATGGTTTCCAGTTGAAGGGATTATAGCAAAAGAGGGAAATGCAGAGCTGAACTCTTGGCTTGGCTTCCCGTTTTGTTCTAGTTTATCTGTCAGAAAACTAGATGCAGAGCTCTATATGGATGGCTATGGATCAATTATGGCGTCTACTTCAGACTACAAGATACTTTTTGTTTCTGCGGCATCACTATGCAAGTTCTCTCCAGCCCGGGTTTATTTGCCTCCTGCGCTTCTATAGAAAAAGCCTCGCAGCTCTCCATTAACAACTTGAGCTTATCAATTTCACCGGTAAGTTATTGATTCGCAACTTTTTTCTGGAAAAATAAAAAAACTGTCTGCAATATTCATCTACAAGCACCATAAGCTAGTTATAGCATCGATTTTGAATTGATGAAAAGCTGTTGGTGGTATTTGTCATTTGACAATGAACTTTTAACTCTGCCTTGATAGCACCCTCGACTTAGCCCTGTTTGGAGTGCCGCTCAAATTAAAATTGACAAAATCATATTTAAAATTAATGTTTTTAAATCGTTTCAAGGACTAATTTTAAAATTAAATTAATAAAAATTATTTTGAAAACCAATTTCTCCGGAAGGAGGCTTCAATTTCAAATTCTTCCATATCAATCCATGGTTAATCTCAGACCAAGAGAGAGAGAGAGAGAGAGAGAGAGAACGTAACTTCAACGGACCTTTATCCCCTACCTTTACAACCACGATGATGGATGACCAAAAATAACATCTTGCAACCTGCGAACACATGATTCAAAAAGGTACACCACTGGAAACGCATATTCTCTTCTTTTTATTAAAATTGAAAAGATGAGGTGACAGTTCGGCACCCAATGTTGGGCCCATAAAATCTTTCAATTGAAGAGCTAAAATACAATACCATAATATTAAAGTTGATACATAACCACCATGGTTGGGGAGAATAGATTGTCATTCTAGATTAACAAGGAAAGCAAGCTAGGAGCCAGGAATAAAATCACAAATCAAACTAGCAATCTATCAGTAATAGAAGCAGCAGATCACAGTTCCAAGGTTCAAAGCTGACAACACTTGCAAAATAAAGATTTGGTCTGAAACTGCACCACACCATGTACGCTCAGATTCACAGAAAGAAAAATCCGGCGGTTGCTCTGATGGGGACAATATATAAGTTTTATTAGGAACAATGACAGACACCACAATATGCCATTTCTATCATCAAAAAAATACACATAACCCTGACAGCGCCTGATGTGCCACACCCCACTTCCGTGCAGGTACATATGCCAGCTCTGAACATCACACACGGGTGAAAGCGATCCTCACTTCCCTGGAATTTATTCGGTATGATAATAAAAGAAAGAAAAAACTCGGACAAGAGTGATACTTAGCTGCCAACAGTGCATGGAGAACTAATCAACTGCTCAAAATCCATTGCTATCTGTTCTCTTTTCAGTTTTTTTTTTCACTTTGTTTTTCTGTTGCGTCTCCTTTTCCAGAACATAAAATAAAGTCGCATATACGTGACTGCAAATGAACCTATCCCAACTTGAAGTCTAACAGCTGGCACCAGAGAGGCTCACCGGACTCCGAGGGAAAACAAGATAGAAGGGAACCATAATCCTAGAAGGCAGCCTCATATTTTCTTCTTAGATTCTCAATCATCGTTTCTGGACTAGTCAACAGAACACATAAGCAGGCTTATTTAACACTATCAATGAACATGAAGACTGCAGTCAGATTTATGGAGCTCAGGAGACTTGATAGGGTCAATCTTCCTGTCCTGCTTCTCTTAGCATTTCAGCAGCTGTTTGCAACAATCTGAACAGAGCAACTCAAGACAAAATGTCTCCTCGTATTCACTGTCATTAATACACCGGCCACACTGAACACATCGTGGAATGCAAAGGCTGCAGGCCCTGCAAGCCTGAGAGGGATGCTCTTTTCCCTTGCAGGCCTCTGCAGGGCAATCATAAATTAGCCTAGGGTTCTGGCATCTTGGACATATTTCAATATCAATTGTACGATCATCCTCACATGAAAGGTATAAATTTCCTCGGTAATAAAAATGTGGCTTGTGAGCATTCTGTTGGATGTGGCTATCTGGGCCTAACAAGAGCGTTAACTCTTCAAAATGCTTTTGCGTCACACCAAAGATCCCGCCAATGCGCAAGTGCTTCACCCAATGAGTCCCCATAGCCTTGAACGCCTTTAAGCTAGTTACAATGCCCTCAATGCTGAGTCTTGTACATGCAGGCACACTCAACTGCATATAAACAAATTAAGAAAAAAAGAGAGATAAGGATTGAAATATAAGCATCTTATAAAATCATATAAAGCAATGTGGATGTAACAATGGGGGGGAACTGACAAATTTATAGAGAGATCATAAAAAACCGGTACCCAAAAAACAGTAATCAGAAGATTGCTATGGAAAATACAATAAACTGGCTTCCAATGAATCTCAATGTCTGGTCTTAAATGACCAGAAACATATCACAATAGGGGCGAATTGTAGATATAAAGCAGGCATAACATGTGAGAGCAAGATCTTAGTCTTCCATCCTTTTTTTCACTGTTCTTAGTGCATTTATTGCTTGCCATAAATGGGAAAAGGGGATTGTTGATTTACATTAGTCTCGTGTTCTTGAGAAACTATTTTGCACTACTTGTCTGTTAAAACTGGATAAACCATATGGATGATGAAACATCATAACATACCAGCAAAAGCTCTATACTGCTAGTTGCCCATTTCATAAGACAGCCATGACAAATTACAGAAAACTGTAATTGCAGGCCTACATAAAACAAGCTCAACCTGTCTTTTGCTTACAACATATTTCTAAAGCAACAGTTGATAGACCATATGATGTTGCTTCCTGACTGTTAAAATTGGTAAGCAGAAAATATGCAATCACTGCTCCTGTATTAACTACAAATAATTTCATCTACTTTTCTACTTCTGAATTAATTATGGATAATTTTTTTCCATGACTATAACAACACTCACAAATCTTTTAAAACAAGGTCGGGGAAATGATCAGCATTTGTGATATATAAGAAATAGTCCAAGGGGATTCACTAATCAAAAAAGTTCAACTGTGCTTCATAAGTACCAGAAACTAAGTTTGGCTCTAGAAAGGAAAGTTAAATCTGACTGATTATAACAGTCATATAAATATTTTAAAACCAAAAAAAAAAACAGCAGAGCACAATCCATTTTAAGTCACATCATTAAAATAATATAAGGCAATTAATTGAATTACAGATGAAAATTAGCACATCTTCCAATATGTAAACAAACAATAACAGGGATTGGGGAACAAATACATAAAAAGCAGCGTTAGATGAATGTGAACTCACCTTGGTCAGCCTTGGATTATTTTCGAGCACATGCTTCAACCCATCATCAGTAATCCTTGGACACTCCACTAGGCTCAAACATTGCAAGTTGCCTTGAGCCCTATTAGTTAATTGCAAAAGAACATCATCAGTGATCTTCTCATTCAATGGTTGATCTATGTGGATACTCCTCCATAAAAGCGGGTCACTTTGAACAGTAGAACGCAGGGATCGGCAAACAGTTTCAACATGAAGAAGATCCCGCACACCCAGATAACCAAGAGCGAAAGCAAAAGCTGCATGAGGAGCTTCTTTATCTCCATCAGTGCAAACCAAATGACCATTTTGGAATTCTCCACAGCTCTCATCCACAACCCCGACAGTTTCTTTGTCTATGATTTCACTTCCCGAACTCAAAACATCCTCCATGTCACAATCTGATCCTAGAGCCTCATGATGAGATGCATTCCCAGCTTCATTCGCCTCTGGATGCTCATCACCATACCTACCCACTACATTAGATAAATTGAACCCCATGTTCCCTGGAAATGCTTGAAACCTCATGGCATTATTCCAAATAAAATTCAAGTCAGCAAACAGCTTATAATTTCCATCCCTGGTGGACACCTGATCCCTACCATAACCGCCATAGTCCACCTCCAAATCCTCAAGCCACCCCGTAATAGCAGTAAATGTCGTACTTATATCCATGCCAAAGGGATCCGATGGCAAAAGATCAAGAATATCCTTATGCACAGACTCCTGTGAGCCACTCCTATCCCTTCCATAATCAAAACAATCCTCCACTTTCTCCTGTATCGAAATCCTCATCGGTGAAACCAAATTATCCTCAGATAGACGAGGAAAGATGGTTCTATGCGACAAATTCAACGCCATTCTACGCTAACCTAATCCCAAATTTTTTTTCTGTGTATGTTCAGCAACCCAAAAAGGCAAAAAAAACTAACAAACAAAAAAAAACGAAGATAGAAAGAAGAGGATTGAGAAAAACGGATCTAACATGAAAACCCTCGATTCTGGATAGCAAACTAAAACGACGCAACCAGAAATTTCACAGAGTTTCTTGTTGTCCCTAAAAAACTATAACCAAAGGAAACGACGACGTTTTATCTATACAGAAGTAACAGAACAAAGAATCAACCGGTCAGTTTTTTTTTCTTTTTTTGCTGCTAATCAATTAGGGTTTGCGATAAATGGAATAAAAAAAACGAATACAGATCAATCCAGAAACCTAATTGAAGAGAAAAGAACCTGAAGGAAAGGAGAAGACGATAATTGAATGGAAATTAAAGAAGTAAAACCCTAAATTGGTTTCTCCCAGAACGCAATCCACGGTCTCTTGGTATCGAATCCTCGAGATACAGAGCAAGAAAGAACGAAGCTTTTTTTCTTTTTTTCTTTTCGAGATAAAGATGCAGAATTAAAAGCCTGAAATATGATAGATTTTGGGGATTTTTTTAGGTTTTTTTTCTGGTGGGGAATTCGATCCAGAGAGGGAGAAGAAGGATGGGGGTCTCCCGACGGAGTAGAGAGAGAATTTTAACAGGAGCAGGATGGCAAAATTATGAAAATCTAGAAAGTGAAGGGTAACGGTGAAAGTGTCCCCATTTGAGGGGGGATGGAGGGGTAGTATTGACACGTGTGTGCGTGGTAATTTTAATGGGGGAGGGTAAATTTTTACTCTTTCTTCGCACGCAATGTTCGTGGCGGGAAGATGCCTTGGTTTCACTCCCCCCCCCCCCTCCACCTCCTCCCCCGCCTTCGTGTCACGTGTGTCTTTTTTTAACACACCCTTTTTTTAGGGTTTTGATATTGGGTTCACGGTTAATGAATTATTATCTCAGGTTTTTGAAATGTTTAGCATAAATTTTAATTATGTTTTTATATGGATTTTATAATTATTTTTAGTTTGAAAAAATATGAAATTCAAGTTTTTTTAATATTTTCTAATAGTTTTAATGTGCTAATATTAAAAATTTTAAAAATATTTTAATATACTTACAAGAAACAAGTTGTTTTGAAAAGTAGTATTATGCAAGGCAATCTCAAACACCCCTCTAATTAGACACCATTTGAACTACGTCCCAAATGATATTTTCCTGGATCTCGAATTATTCTTTCTTCTTGAAAATATTTTATTATTATTTTAATATATTGATATAAAAAATAATTTTTAAAAAAATATTATTAATTTTAAGTATAAACCCTAAACCTAGAATTTAATGCTTTCGTTTGCCACATTATAAAACAAACTCTTAATCCCTTTTACCACATAAAAAAAGTTTTCTGTTTGGTTATGTAAATTATTATTATTACTATTTAAATAATAATAAAATATTATTTTAATATATTTTTAAATAAAAAACACTTTAAAAAAACACAACCGCTACAATTTCCACAAACCACCCTCAATCTCCTGGTCACAGACATATTTTTCTATTTAGTTTTGTAATTATTATTATTTTGATAAAAAAAAGTATGTATTTATCTTGCAATTAATATAAAATTAATTAGTTCGTTTATAAATAGATTTAGAATATAATAATTTCTCTTTATCGTAATGTTTTGTTTTTGTTTCTTAATATGGGAGATGTGTCTCAAAATTAAATAGCTGGGACTTCCGACAAATAGTTTGCAAGTGTCCATTTTTAAACTGCCATCTTATAATTGTTTTTTTATAAAATTGACGATGAGACTTGTTGTTGTTGTTGTTATTATTAATAATAATAATAATAATAATAGAAGGAACTTTTCTGAATTCTGAAGAGGTTGAAGTGAAGTTAAAAGGAAGTGGTAGTCCATTGTAATGGTCGACGCTTCACACAGTTGAAGGATGGATGGGTTACTGGTGCCAGTTTGGTCAAATGTTTTAGTGGCTGTCTAAAAAAATAGTGTTTTTTAATTTAAATTGCTTGAATGTTTATAGACTATTTTAATATATGTATGATAAAAATATGTTTAGAAGATAAAATAAAATATTGTTTTAATATATTTTTAAATAAAAAATATTTTAAGAAACAAATGTAATTACAATCTCAATTTTTGTTTAAAATAAAAAATAAAAATATTTTTTTTAAAATACAATTTCAAGCAATATAAATTCATACGGGATAAGGAGGATAGTGGTTATAGGTTTGACCAATGGTTAAGGTGGGTGAGTGCGCGCGCCTGTCGTCTGTGCTTGATAGGCTACCGTGTGGTCTGGTGCTCTTCTACTGATTCTTTGTGATAATAGGATTACATTAATTTTTCGGTGGATAGAGACTGCTCTCCTCTTTTAATTTTTCAATGTGATTTTCTTGTCTGTATTTTAAAGTAATAATAAGGAATACTAATATATTAAGCATTATTAGTAGCTGAAATAAAATAAAATAAAATAAAGTTTAGCTGTGCATCCATTTTGGATGTTTTTGTCAGGCTGTTTAACTTGTTTTTCATTAAAAAATGATTTTGTTTTTTTAATTATTTTTTTTGTATGTTATTTAATTTCTTGAATGTATTAATATACAAAATTATTTTAAAAAAATAAAAATATCATCTAAAATATTTATAAAAAAAATCATTACTACGTGTCCATGCATATTTCAATGATTACTTTATTGAAATCGAGAAGAAGTGTTTTTTTTTCAACATCAAAGAGCGTCGAGTGCTTGATTGGGAGTATGACTGAGATTATTATTTGAAGTGTTTTTTATTTAGAAATATTTTAAAATGATTTTATTTTTATTTTTAAAAAAAATTATTTTGACAACAACACATCAAAATGATCTAAAAATATTAAAAAAATTAAAGTAAGAAATAAAAATAAAATATTTTAATTTTTTTCAAAAACACTTTTGAAACGTAGTATCAAACATGTTACTTTTCAAAGTGTTTTTCACATGGAAATACATCAAAATAATATTTTTTTATTTGTAAAAAAATTATTTTATATCATCACATTAATTTAATCTAAAAAACTTGATTTAAAGGAAATAAAAAAATATGTATTGTTATTTTTTAAAATACTAAAACAAAATGCTTGAACTTGATAGTGTAAACTTTCCAACTTCCATTGCAATTGACAATACCATCGTGATCCTATGACAAAACGTGCTCCCACAGCCGCGCACGTTGTTTAAAAACAACCGAGTCCACGTTATATTTTAGATACCCAACTGGAGATTTCTCCTATTTTTGTCAATAATTGTTTGTTAAGGAATTCAATGTGAATTATTTATAAAATCATTTTTCAAAACCCTTTTTCATTATTTTTTTTATAAAAAAAAAAAAACCGGAATTGTTTCCACTTTCCACAATACAAGCTCGTGAATCTGGCGCTCTGATGACGTCAGCATAAATATAGTCAAACTTTCCTGCGTAAAACTAATAAATAACAACTGCCAACGGAGAATGGAAGGTAGATTTAGCTTTTCACTAGAATATTTGGATTTGGTGAGATAAATACCAGGCCTCTAATAAGCATATTAAGTTTAACAGCTTGTTTCGAAGGGTAGTTATGATTATTTTTAAAAGTTTTTTTATTTAAAAATATATTAAAATAATATTTTTATTTTTTAAAAAAATATTTTTGATATAAACATATGAAAATAGTATAAAAATATTAAAAAATAGTATAAAAACATTAAAAAAGTTTAATCTAAAGTAAAAAATATTTCAAAAATACTTTCAAAAACACAATGTTAAATAAAAGGTGTGTTTAGTATTTCCTTTACTTTTGTGGTTAAGGTTTTAAAAAAACAGTTTTATAAAAAGCACTTTAGTTGCGGTTCAACATAAGTTTTAAAGTGTTTAGTTAAAACTGCTTTTGAGTTTTAGATTAATGAAATGATTTTTAAAAAATAAAAAAATATTATTGTGATAACTTTTAAATATAATATTTTAAATTAAAAATAATAATTTAATATTTTTTAAATCAAACATATTTAAATACAATTTAGAAAAGGTATTTGTACCATTGCCATGTTTTTTGTATTATATAGCATGGATAGACTCAGCAACATGTGATAACTCGACATGTGTTAGTATATTTTTAAATTTTAAAAATTTCAATTTCAAATTATATTTTAAAAAATAGATAAAAAGATTAATTTTAAGTGAAAGGGATCATAGATGTTGATTTGAATGGAGGTTTTCATGATGCTCAAAATACGACAACTCATACGAGAGAGATACGTATAAAACCAGAAAAATGTGAATTGAATTTCTAACAGTTGACTTGTATTTATTATGACTTTATAGTTTCGTTTCGTCGGCTGGTTCGCCACCTCTCTTTTTTTAAAATAAAAAATTCCTTTATTCGACCGGTTTACCGGGTACTCACGGTCCCACCAGAAAAATCTCTTGACTGTGCTATATGCGGAAAATTACTATACTGCTCTCCGTTAAAAATCAGAAGGAACCTTCTGACGAGAAAACAGAAAATTAAACTGCGTGCAATGTCATCACGTACGTCCATGGCTACAAGAAACGACATCTTTGCCTTCAAACATTGGAAGATACCGATGGAATCCTTCGTGGCTAAGTTCTTCGAAGCACCCTCCCCGAAGCATCGCATGTCCTGACAGCTAACGCTACCGGATTCGTGTCGCGTTGCATTTTATAAAAACTTTGAATTTTTATTTTATTTTAAAATATATTTTTTTAAATATATATTATTATTTTAATATATTTCTAAATAAAAATCAATTTAAATACAAACTCAACGACACGCGTAAGGTCTTGATGAAAGACAAGACTTCCAGATAAACTTTACTTGCGTAAGTTCTCGATGAAAGAGCGTATGTCTCTCAGAGTCCCTGTTGGATTTTCCCTTTTGTTTTTTTATGTGTATTTAATTTAGTAAAAAAATAAGAATTAAACTTTCTATGCTAAAACACTTTGGTTGCATTGCACGGTTTCATTTTTATTTTTAAATATAAATTATATAAACACCTATAATAACTAAATAATAAAAATAAATCGTTGATTTTCTATCTATTGAAAGAAGTAAATATCATTGAAAAATCATTGTTATATTACCATGATTATAGTAGTTAAAATTATCATCACTGTCAAGACAATGAAAATTATTAAATTGCTCTGAATAATTAAAAAAGCAAAATACTTTTATGAAAGAGCAAAAAATAAAATAAAATAAAAATCACTAACATTATCATTATTATTGTGTAAACAATGAAAACCATCAAATTATTTTGAAGAATAAAATACTTTAATAAAAGAGCAACAACAAAAAAGAAGACAAAACCCAAATAAATATTATGAGAAAACAAAATCATTTGATCTAAAGAACAAATAAAAATAACAAAAAATAAAAGAAAAATGAAGAAATATCAATTTTAAAATGATCACTAACATAAATCAAAATCTCAAGACTAAACCGAAAAAAACCCAAATCTAGACAAAAAATAAAAAATGCCCAGGGACAAAAAAAATCAAAGTAATTAATATCAAATAAAAAATTAAAATAATAAGGACCAAGAAAAAAAACCAAATATATAATTAATTTTAATCAGATGACAAAACTGCAATAAATTAAAACTCCGGGACCAAAAAAATTAAAGAGATTTAAAACAAACAAAAATTAAAAAGAATATGGTCGAATGAAAAATAACATATATGATTAATTTTAATTGGAGAATAAAATTGAAACAGATTAAAACTTGTAGACAAAAAAAATTAAGGAACCAGATACAAACCAAAAATCAAAAGAATAATGATCGAAATTAAAAAAAAAAAACATATATGATCTATTTGAATTGAAGGGAAAGATTGAAAAAAATATATAGAAGAAATCAAGAAGAAAAAAAAATCAAAAGTTCAAGGAGTCAAATGAAATGCCCACCAATATAAAGGTCCGACACATATTTTGCCATTACACGAGAGAGAAAACGGGAAACATAGAAGAATTGCCATAGACGATCCTCCACCAGTTGTACACCAACATGAACACTACCATGTTAAAGAGGACATGGCAATGATAATCATATATTTTCAATCATCAGGAACACCGAATACGTCGCTTGATGTTTGATAAAAAACTGTTGGTGCGTTAGGCAGACGCACCTATAATATTTCAAAAAAATACCAAAAAAATACATTACTTCCTTTTTTTGTTCCATCTATGAGTAAATTTGTTATTTTGATGTTCATGTTCAAATGAAAAAACTGAGCCCCTGTATTATGTAAGTTTTTTCATTTGTTTCTAGGGGCAAGAAAAGAGTTACACTATTCAAATAAAAATGAGAAAGATGTAAGCACCCATAAACAATATGAAAATGATACAGGTGCTCTAGAAATGTTCAAAATACCCCTGATATCGAAAGATAATTTTATGAAATGAAGGGTAAAATAGTGATTTCACCAGTAAAATCCACAATAATCTTTGTTAAGGGACACAATGATACATGGATGCGTTTTATTTTTAGTTAAATTTTCCAGAAGTAAAATGCCATGATGGTCCGGGCTTGTCGATCGAGAGAGGACAAGATAATTTTATGAGAAAGGGTGAGCAAGAGAAAATAAATGGTAGTCACGGTTTCAATAATTAAAATAATCAAACTACCATGAAATTATAATTTACAATATTAAGTAAATGATAACAATTACAACTCAAACATCATTTTTTATATATTTTTTCCCTAAGCCTCTTCCTTTTTATTTTTATTTTTATACTCTAAGTCGATTTCGCACGTCAAAATAATTCTCATGAAAATCAATTTAAAATTTGAGGTAAAGTTAAGTATTTTTGGAAAAAAAAGGTCGTGATGGTTTGGTCTCAAGCAATGCATCCCTAGATCACCTCAGCGATTTGTGTTAAGAAAATCAATTAAAAAATAATATAAAAATTATAAATTATTTTGAATCATAATCAGATCGATTTGCATTCAGAAGAATTTATTCTTTTAAATAAATAATTAATTCAAATGTATTTCGATTTAAAAAAAGAGAAGCAAATTAGCAATTGCAGCGAATTGAGCCCACGAAAGTTGGAATTGGACTGTCGAGGGCCAGTGACCCAAAATCTCGTCGAATTACGGACCGCAGTTAGCCCAAAGGTGCCATGCTATCAATGAAGGTGGCCCGGCCCGGAAAATATATCATCATCATAGTCACCATCTCCTCCTCCGGTCCTCCCGAAGTCCCGATGAAATAAAATCAAGGGAAAGTCAATTGTCATTTTCCTATCAGCTGCCCAAAATTTCCCTCCCAATTGAAAATCTGAATCTGGTTTCGAGAGAGATAGCAATGACAGAAAATCAGAGCGACAAAACGAGTAAACACAAGAAAGAACGAAACCTACTGGCCTTCACTGGAGCTGCTGCTCTAGCTGCTCTCGCTCTTAGCTTGGCTATCTCCGCCCTCAACTCCCGCCGCAAAAAGTCCAACAAGAAAGGTTTGGCTCTTACATTTATCGCTCTCTCGTTTTAGTCTGCTTCAGCATTGCCTGAGTCTAATTACTTGTTATTTTTTGCGGTTATTTAGATCTTTCGGGGTCTAATGTTCGCATTAATCTCTCGGCATCTGAGATTCTCAAATTAGCTGACCGAATCATTGCTAAGTCGAAAGAGGTTCACGACGCCGTTGCTTCAGTTCCTCTTGACAAGGTATTCTCATTTTCTTTCCTTTTTCATGCAATTAAAGCCTTAGTTTTGTAGATTTTTTTATGCTTCTCTCCGGTCGATTAAAACTTGCAGGTTACATATGCGAATGTACTTTCGCCCCTAGCAGATTTGGAGGCACATCAATTCCCGCTGGTCCAGTCTTGTGTGTTTCCAAAGTTGGTTTCCACTTTAGAAGACGTGCGGAAAGCGAGCGCGGAAGCAGAACGCCGAATCGATGCTCACGTTTTGATGTGCAGGTTTGATTTATTTATTCTCATTTTTATTCTCTTCAGAAAAGTTTGGTGCTGCTTTTATCAGTGTTCGCGAAGGAGAGGCAGAGTTATAGAGAAGAAACAAATACTGGAAGGTTAAGTTGCATGCATGATGTCTCTACGGGTTGAATATGGGTGTTCCACTGGTGGCTTAATTCATGATGGCTACCTCAAAATAGTTAGAAAGATCACTGAGGCAGGAAATGGTGATGGGTAAGGTTGCAAGTAGTGCTTCTTAGGAAAACTGTGGAGGTGTTTTGATGGAGAGCATGGTTGACCAGTTGCTTTTAGTTGGTGCAAGTCTTATTAGTTGTCCCGTCAACATGTTTAGCAGTGATGCTCTCAGCATTTGTGTTAGAGCAGCTCCCATAATCATATATTTTGGCTTACTCTGGTTTTAAATGCAACAATTTGATAATGCTAAATTAAAGTGTTGAAATGCAATAGTTTTGATTGCATACAGAAATGAACACTGTCTTGTTTCATGCTGATCAGTAAACGTGAAGACGTATACCGTGTTGTAAAGGCCTTTGCCTCAAAGGGGGAGTGGATGAATCCTGAAGCTAAACACTACATTAAGTGCCTGGTAAGGAAATTTATACATTTTTAGTTTCTTCGAGGCTTGGAACCTGATTTACAGTGCTCTGTTTATTAATTCATGCATCCACTGAATGATTGGCATTGCTCTTAGGAATATAAGTATCTTTTATTTGATGTTTTCTCAAGATTCTTGTTAAACAAAATGATTTTTCAATGGAAGTTTTGATTTTTTTCCTGATCAGTGACAGGTTAGAGACTTTGAGCAGAATGGTTTGAATCTCACTGTTACCAAGAAAGATGAAGTACAGCGTTTGAGAGCTCAAATTGAAGAGCTAAGCTTGCAATACATTCACAATTTGAATGATGATAGCAGTTGTATTCTTTTCAGTGAGGCAGAGCTGGTTGGATTACCACCAGAGTACCTTAAGGTACTCTTACTTTTCATTTTGTTTCCTTGGTATTTTGCTTTTCTTTCCTTGAATTTTAACTCTCACTTGATTTCACCTAATCAATGGAGGATTCTCTGCAGTCTACAGACAGTAATTTGAAATAACATTTCCTTTCCCTTCAATTCTCAAAGTAGAATTTCTATCGCTTTTAACTATGGAGTGATTTGCTTGAAGTGCCAGAACCACAATTATTTAATAAGTTTTTCTGGATGGCTGAAATGGGAGTAACTTTAATCAGGTGTATGGCTGAAAATGGAATAAGTGAATGTTTCAATTATATATCTTGATGGTTGCAAGTCTTGAAAAACGATATTGACTCACCATGTTCAGAGGGCTGAAACTTTCTCCATCACAAACTAATCCACAGTCTATAAGCGAAACTTTTAATTTGGGATAATAAATTTTTGATTCTGGTTAAACCTTTATGTGAGCAAATTATATCCCAAGGAAAAAGCAAATAGAAACTTATGAGAGTTGTTGTATAAGTTCTGGATTTTCTTTGTATAAGTCAGACGAATTGTCTCTTATTTTTGTCTTGTTATGTTGGAACTACTTCACTTGTTTTTCAGAGCTTAGACAAGGCTGGAAATGACAGATATAAGATCACGTTGAGAGGTCATAATGTTTTAGCACTGCTGGAGCTTTGCCAGGTATGATCTTACAGGGCTCATTATTTTGTGCCATGTGTCACCAGCTGATGCCAACTTTTTGCTTGCCCTGTTTTAAGCTTGCATCATCTACTGCTCTACCACTTTTTTACCAGAAGGATATTCATATTGCTCCTAGTTTTTAATTTTGGTTTTTGGATTCACTACATATCTTTGATACAGCTTTACTTGAGTATATATGGAATATTAATATGAATGCTTGCATTATCTATTTTGAGCCTGTGAAGGTAGGAACAACGAGGAGGATGGTTGCTGCAGCATACGGGAAGAAGTGTGGAGAAGTCAATCTTTCTGTGCTGGAAAGTTTGGTAAATATTGCATATATTTCTCTCTGGGATCATAATTTTATTTGAAATTGCCAGAATGCATCTGTTTTAAAAGATATGGTCCAAAGCTGTGCTTGTTTGTCTTTACACTAATTGTTCTATTTTCAAGAAGGGAACCTTTTACTTGACCACATTCTGCTATTTGATGTTGAGATTTCGGCAGTAAAAATCCTAAAATCTAGTGTCAATAGTTTTAGTTGCAACTGCACAATTATGTGCTGCTTTGTCATTTGGACACAACTAAGACATTTGAAGTGTAGAGGTGACTCTTATAAGACTCTCTGGGACAAAAACTTCTTGGTATAGTTTTGCTTGGCACAAAAGTTTGTTAGCTGCCAAGTCTAGAATGTATCGTTTATCAAATCTAAGAACTGCAGTTGTCATTTACTTGCATAGCTTTATAATATCATTTCAAATGTATTTTTATGCTCTTGTATTGTAGGTTGAGTTACGCCATAAATATGCTCGGTTATTTGGCTATTCAAACTATGCAGACTATGCTGTTGATCTAAGAATGGCAAAGACATCCACAAAGGTTAGTGTGATGTTAATATTACATATAATGTTCATTAAGAACTACGGATAAAGCTAAAACGTGAGTTTGTGTGATTTCATTTTCATAAAACAATGTTATGTATCATGTTCATTTTAGAAATACAGATGAAGCTAAAAAAATGTTTATTATGCTGATTTAGCTTTCAGTTTTTGCATAGGCTCATTCCATATACATCACAACCATTTAACAATCAAAACATCAAATTATATAATTAGCAGATGTTATTTATTTTTCTTATATTTGTTGGCTAGTGGATATGCCATTGCTATTTTAACTCTGTAATGTTGACATGGTTTCTCCCTCTATCTGTTTTTCTTTTAAGAAAACCATAGATAAAACTTGTTGGCAGGCGCATAACTGGTTCTTTTGAGTTAGATCATCATTTTTTCTACCCCGACTATCTCATAAAGAAAACAAATTTACAATTGCAGATCTTTTATGCAAGTGCATTAAATATCCAGCTTTCACCTCTTAAGTTTACAAAACCATTACGTTTGATTTTAGAACGCAGTTACCTTTTTTTTTGCATTGAACATATGAAAAAGAAATATAAAATGATACCATGAGCAATCAAATATCACCTATATTCTAAACTGCTCAAATTTGGAAACGAAACCAACAACAACAAGAATAGTAGTTACTTAAACAAGAAGAGTCTTAAACTGTTTAACATTTAAGTCATTCCTCCTATAGTCCCATTTGTGCTTGCAAATCAGCCAAGCAGTGTCAAATTACTTGCAAGCTGTCTTCCTTGCTGTTTCATGAATCTTGGTCTGAATAGATTTGCTGAGTTGAGGACTTTGATTGAATTGTTCGTTAGTTCTGTTAGAGACTTGGTTGTATAAAACTTATTATGTTAGGACATTGACTGTTTAGCCAGCACAACTTATTAATGTTCTATTGAATGATGCTTTTATGCTTAAATTCATTAAGCCAGTTTCCCTATTTTCTTCAGGTATTTGAGTTCTTAGAGGATATCTCTGCCAGTTTAACTGACTTGGCAATGGGGGAGCTTGCCTTGTTGAAAGACTTGAAGGTTGGAACTTGTTTTGGCATCTTTCACCGATGCCAATTTTTTTCTAATGTCCCATACACTTACTGTTCTTCTTGTGGCAATGCATCAGAAGAAAGAAGAAGGAGAGCTTCCATTTGGAATTGAAGATCTACTGTACTATGTGAAGAGGGTTGAAGAAGCACAGTTTGATCTGGACTTTGGAGCTCTTAAACAATACTTTCCTGTGGATGTGGTTCTGTCTGGAATCCTCAAAATAACCCAAGACCTTTTTGGTAATTATCTTATTTACAGTATTAGAATTTAGAGTCTTCCTAATTTATTGCTCGCCTTTCGACAAATGAAGTATGAAGAGTGACGTCAAGTATATTATGATCAGTGCCCGATCTTGCCTCATGTAGGATTAAGATTTCAGGAAGTTGCAGATGCTGAGGTTTGGCATGGTGATGTTAGTGTCTTTTCAGTTTTTGACTTAAGTTCAGGTGAACTCCTGGGTTATTTCTACCTTGATATATACACGAGGTTTGCTTCTCACTTGGATTTGTAAATTGAGTTTTTGAGTTTTAGGTTTCTTATCTAAAATAAATGTTATTGTTTATGACAGGGAAGGAAAATATGGTCATACATGTGTAGTTGCTCTTCAAAATGGTGCATTATCACACAGTGGTCAACGACAGGTGAGTTTTGTGAACAAGTGGTCATATCTCTAATCCTTGACAATTTCAACTCAATTCTGACAGCTCCTTTCAAGAATCTTATTGTTAAATAAATTCTTTCATTCTTTTGTGGTCATGTGGATATCCTATGGCTATTTCAGATGGCTATGCCTGCTCTCATCACTTTCAATGACTCTTTTATCCTTCTTAGATTTGTTTGGTTGAACTAGAGTAATCATTAGTCAGCTGTTAGTCAATGACTAAAAATGATTTTTTATTTGAAAAATAAATTAGCCAAAGGAGTTGATGACTTTTCTATTTCGAGATGCTATGACCCCCTGTCTTTGTTTGCTTTGATCCAGTCAAGTTTATAATCTAATAAACTTAAAGTCCCATAAGCACATGTCTGTCCTTAAAAATAGCTGTTATACTGGTTTGACCGTGATTTTCTGTAACTAGATACCTGTGGTATTACTTATCTCCCAATTACAAAAAGGCAATGGTGGGCACTCTGGCTTATTAAGATTCCCTGAAGTGGTTAGTCTCTTTCATGAGTTTGGCCATGTGGTACGTTGCGTTCTGTTAATGCCATTTGTTACATTTCAAAATCTCTTTCAGTAGCTTGATATGTTGAGGTGGTTTGATGCCAAGGATGTGTAACTTGGCTTTTATTGATAATGAGGTTCTAGGTCCAACATATTTGCAATCGTGCATCCTTCGCCAGATTCTCTGGGTTGCGAGTTGATCCTGATTTCGTGGAGATCCCTGCTTTGGTGCTAGAAAACTGGTAAGCAACCTTATTACATCGAACCTTCTTAATGTGTCAGGGCACTGACTTACCTTTCAATGCTTGTGGAATGTTTTAGGTGCTACGAGAGCTTCTCACTAAAGTTGATTTCTGGTTTCCATCAGGTGACATGCTGTCTTTTGCAGTAAATTCTTGACTGTGACATGGTCTTGTGCTCTTCAAAACGCACAAAGGAGAAGGAAAGGGAGGATAGGGAACAACAACCATATTCTCCCTTCCTCCTTCCCTCTTTAAATAAGTGTGCTTGTGTATATGGTCTCATAATTGTGCAACATGCGAAAGACATTTCTTCCTATCATGTATTTTGGCTGGTTTTTCATATGAACACCTGGTGGTCATATTTGTTAACTCTTACTGAATGGAATTGCAAGTCATCTCTTTAGATCTGCTGACATTGCTAGTGATTATATTTATGATATTTATGATTTGTAGGATATCACAAAGCCCATCAATGATGAAATGTGCAAATCACTTAAAAGATGGCGAAATTCTTTCTCTATGCTTAAATTGAAGCAGGAAATTCTTTATTGTAAGTCTCACAATATCTTTTGTTTTGCGAACATGGTTGTTTAAATTACTGGAGACATCCTTGAAATGTAAGAATCCTTAAAGGTGTTATCCAAAGGTTTTTTTTCTCTCTCCCTTTCATGTCAACTGTTTTTTTGTGTTGGACATTTCCGACACAGCTACGAGAAAAAGGATATTGGTAGATGTTCTTTATATAATTTCATATGGTGGGATTTTGTTGTTTATGATCTTGTGATAAAAGGATATTGTTCAGTGTAGTGCTGCGGTTTTATAAGTTGAATTAATGCTACTTTATGTTTGAGGTAGTGTCTGATTGGGGGGGTGTTCAATTTGAGTGACAGTTGAATTTGGAAGTAGGGGAAGAGTCAGTTTGTAAAATACTATGAAAAAAGAATACTGATATTTTGGTAACTTAAGTCAAATCTAGGGTGTTTAGAGTCTTAGGCATATTTTCTCAGGATAGATGTCTTTTATCTTTTATTAGGACTTTCCTGTTTAGGAGTAAGATTTGAATAGGACAAGAATGTGTCTACGAGTCTAAACACATGTAATCTAGTTCTATTCTATTTTTTACGGGATATTGAGTTTTGATGTTCTTTAAATTCCTCTCGCCTCTTTCTTCAAAGCCACTCTTGCAATTATGCATATAAACATAAAAGATGCCTGTTCCTGGATAGTTTTATGAAAATCATTCTCTTTATTCTGAGTATAGCTTAAAGGTTTCTGGGATTATGTTGTCAGGTCTTTTTGATCAAATTATACATTCAACTGACAATGTTGACATTGTCGAGTTATTTAAGCATCTTCATCCTAAGGTAAGAACTACCACACTATTCCTGTAGCATATAGAGCATCAAATGAATCTAGTGCAGAGGATGGGGAATCTTATCTACACCACTCTCGTAAAGTTTTGTTTCCCATAATAATAACAATATATTTACCTTTGTTTCTCCAGGTCATGTTAGGCCTGCCAATGTTGGAAGGAACCAATCCAGCTTCATGTTTCCCGCGCAGTGCTATTGGTTTTGAAGCTGCTTGCTACAGCCGTATTTGGAGCGAGGTTTAAATAACTCTGTTATCAATATTGTCTACTGCATGACCATAGAGTACCATATACAATACATTAGGATTGTCTTAACTTAATGCATTTTTAATGGCTCCATGTCATGGAGGATTCATTTCCCCAGCATTGGTGCCCCCAGAAAAATATTAAATACTGATTCCTTGAATGCCATTTAGGTCTTTGCAACCGACATATTTGCTTCAAAGTTTTGTGATGATCTCGTAAACCACCATGTTGGCATGGAATTTAGGAACAAGGTAATCTCTTCAATCCTACAATCCTGTTCATTTGTTTGACATGTTGACACTCATTATTCTAAAAGGCCTGCCATTAATGTCTTGCTTTATTCCCCGGAAGACGCAGCTATCCAAGGACTACTCTATGAATAAATACTATACAATCTTTGATGGCTATTGTTTGTTTTTTTTAACCCTTTTTCTGTTTATATCTCACCAGGTATTGGCCATGGGAGGAGCAAAGGATCCCATTGAAATTTTGACAGATTTTCTTGGTAGAGAACCATCTATTAATGCCTTTATTGACAGCAAAACCAAATATAGTCAATGACGCGAAATTCTCATAAATCAGGTTTAGATTTGCATTCGAGATTGCCAACACTTTTTATTCGTGTATATAAATTAAAGTAATCAATCGTGCTGCTGTACCTGGGACTCCAGCTAAGCTGTTGATCATTATGTTTTTGAGAAAAAACAAGTCATTTGCGCTTGCCTGCCTGATAAGCAGTCATGATGCTTTTGTAATGGCAAGTCAGAATAATTTAAAGGCTTGCTTGGTTGGTCGGTCGCAAATTTCAGGGTTTCTGAACGGAATTATTAAAATATATAAACACACTGCTACTCTCTAAATAGTAACATTTTCTTAGGATATTCTTAATGAACAATCCACCGACAATAGATTGGTTTTGCTTCCGCTGGCACGCAAATGCGAATTAGGGTGAATTGAGAAGATGTTGATAATTTATTTTTCTTTGGGCCTGTGGTCTCTCTGTCTAACAGGAAAAAAAGAAGAAGAAGCGTCTCAACTCTGCCCCAATGCAAGGATTCAAGAAGGATATATATAATATGAGCTTGCCAGGAGTAAGCGTCCCTGCATGAAAAGTCCTGTCTGCTGGTCCATAAAAAAAGGGTGTGAAATAGAAGCTAATGCTTATAAAAAATTGGTCCCAATGTCTCGAAATGCTCCGGCTTGAGTTCATGGGAAGGGACAGGCAGTTGGTAGAGTAAGCTGTCGAAAAAGAAAGACAAAATCATGATTAATTCACCAACTCGTTAATCTCTCACTGACTCCATCAGAATCAATGACTATACCAAACCATAAAAGCGAACATCAATTTAGACTTTAGACCTGGCCTGTTATCTCGCATGATACAGGCCGGCAGACAAGCAGCAGCAGCAGCAACGTGTTTTCTATCTTCATAGCCAATGCTCACGCGTCTCGTTGCGGGTAGCATTATATTTTTTTCAATGTAAAAAAATTAAATATATGAATTTTTTTATAGTATTATAAATTTAGCCAAAATAATAAATCTGTGCAGAATTCCTGTTAAGATTAATAAACAAAACATTTTTATAAAAAAATAATCACTAAAATTATCTTTATTATAACGCAAACAATAAAATCATAAAATCATCTGATTTGAAATATAGAAAAAATAACAGAAAACACAAAAAAAGAACAAAGAGAAAAAATGAGCAATATTAATTTGAAAATGATCACCAACATAAATTAAAATTTCAGGACTGAACCAAATAAAAATAAATCCCTAATAAAACAATAAAAATTGAAAACAAAAACTAAAACCATAAATGCATAAATACGTGTAAAAAATAAATGCTGTCCAAGAATAACTGAAAAAACCAAAGAAATTAATGGCAAATAAAAAACTTCAACAATAAGGATCGAAATGAAAAATAAAATATATAATTATTTCCAATCGAACAACAAAATTGAAACAAATAAAAACATTGGGACCGAAACAAATAAAAATATATTTTAAAAAAATGTAGTGTAATTGTGTTAAAAAATTAAAAGAACAAGGATTGAAATATGAATAATTTCAATTGGAGGACACAATCAAAACAAACTATATAATTAATTCAATTGAAGGATAAAATTGAAATAAATAAGGACATTTAAAAACAATTGTAATGTTTTTACAAAATTAAAAGAATAAGGACCGAAATGCAAGATAGAATATATGACAAATTTCAATTGGAGGACCCAATCAGAAGCAATTAAAACTTGCATACTGAAATAATTACAATAAATAAATAGCAAACCGAAAATCAAAAGAATAAGGACTAACTTGAAACCCAACATATATAATCAATTTCAATTGAAGGGCACAATTGAAACAAATCAAAAACTATATTTAAAAACACAATAATAAAAGAGAAATTAAAAGTCCAGGGACCAAAATAAACATTCTGAACATATCAAGGACGGACCCGTATCTCCGGCCGGAAGGAGAGAGAAAAGGAAGGAAAAACATAAAACCATCCACCGGAGCTTCACCGGACACTTTGCCCTTACACGCGCCGCACCGTGAGAAAGATTACATGTTTGCGAACATTTTGACACGATGAAATCAGGTTTTTTACTGTCGTATGAAGGTACACGCGCTGCCAGAAGGGAGCGTGCGCCGAAAACATTGCAGGTGCGTCATACAGACGCGCCTGCAGTATTTTTGAAAAAAATAATAAAATAATAGACAATTACCTAGACACCCCTGGACCTACCCCATAACCACGAAAAAACCAGCCTGGAAAAAACAAAAATATCCCTGGGCCTGGCGTCTTTGTTTTGTCGTTTAGGGGGGCTAAAATCGTCGTTTTACTGTGCAATAAATTCTGAAATACCGTTCATGTCCCGTGAAATTTCTAAACTACCCCGGCCCGTTGTAGCTTATTTTGTCGTGTAGGGGGGCTAGTTTCGTCGATTCACCGTGCAACAAATCTGAAAATGCCATATGTGTCTCCTGGAAAACCTAAAATGTCCCCGGTCCTGAGGTTAAAATAGTAATTACACTATAGCAATGAATAATAAACTAAGACTGTATATACAGTAAAAGAGGCACGCAGTTTATCTTTAAGGTAATTTGAGATGTTTGACCTTCTATTTTAAAAGTATTTTTTTTTAAAAATGAAACTTTTTTTATTAAAATTATCTGGTGTTTTGAGATATTTTTATATAATAGTGTAAAAATATTAAAAAAATAAAAAATATTTTAATATATTTTTAAATATAAAAAATTTCATTAAAAACTTTAAGTAACAATGGCCCCCTTTTTTCTTCTTCTCTTTCCTGGCACATGGTTAGGCTGCAAGCCATGCTTTCATGTGACCCTTGTTCAGAAGGTTGTTGACTTTTAATTACATTCTAATAGAGTGCTTTCTTTCATCAGCGTATTAGTGGTCTTATCACATGCAATGTGTGAAGGTTCATCATTGATTGCATAATCTCTTTGTTAGAGACACCAGCAAGCTTCTTGCACCCTACAAAAAACAAATCCTGTAATAGAAATTTACCAGCAAGAAACAAATCCTGTAATATTTTTTTATTTTTTTAAAAATATCAACAACTTAAAATATCTAAAATATAAAAAATAATTTAAAAAACTTTTTTAATTTTTTTCAAAAATATTTTCAAAATACACTTCCAAACACTCTGACACGGGTTGCATCGCAGTTCGAGATGTAACCTAATTATATTGGGGTTAAGCAGCCTAGGATAATTTTCTTAAAACGACAATATGAAGAGACGTTTATGGAGAAAAACGGGCCTTTGGTTTGAAACTGCAGCGATCGCGTGCGTTCGTATTTGACTGAGTATCACAAAGTAGAAAAATACATTTATATAATAATAAAAATAATATCTGTGTATTAAGAGAACAGATTAAAATACGCAGCCCATCTCATCTCATAAGCGGAAAAAAAATAATAGAAAGAAATTTTCCCAGTCAACAAACAACATCGAGAGAATCAAGCAGCAAAATTTTGTGCTCTCCCGTCTCTGTAAGGTTCATACTATCTGCATCTTAATTTGGTTTCTAGATTTGGGTTTCTCCTTTTCTCTTACTTGCAACTCACTTTTCACTTCAATTTTGTTCAAAAGCAGAACACTGTTTTTATTTTGCATTTAATTCAGGTTTTGAAGCATATAATTTGATGAAGGAAAGTGTTGAATATGCTGTGTAGTTTTCTCTTTTTTCTAGTAGAGTACGTGCAGAGAAGAAAAGGGTTCCTTTTCCTTTTTCTTTTTTTTTCTACTATCTTGAATTCAATTTAGAAAGTTGCTCCTCCTCCTTTTTTTAGAGTTATTTTGCACTTTTGGGTTCTTCTAATACTTGTAAAAAAGTTTTGATTTTTGGTACTGGGCTTTTGGCGAAGAGTGAGAAAGGGTTTTCAGATCTTTGTAGAGGTAAAAAAATGTTAGTAATAAGGTTTTTTGTATTGGTTGATTGCGATTGAGGAATTAAATGATTTTGTGTGTGTGCTTTTGATTTTGTGAATAGGGAAGGGGTTTCGTCTCTGTTCTTTCCTTGACTTTTTGGAAGTATAGATTGGAGATAGAGTGGCCTTTGGTTGGGTACAACACAATGGTTTTATTCTATAGCTTATCTTGAAGTAGGTTTATTTCACACTACGGATTGCAGATATTGGTTTTGGTTGATGAATTCTGATATATTTTGGACTGGATATTTCGGGAAACATTGTTGCTGTTCTGTTAGGGTGGGGCGGCATTTTGTCTTTTATTTATAAATTATGCTCAAACAAATACTTAGTAAGCTTCCGCGAAAGTCATCTAAGTCAACTGCAAATCGTGACCACAGTGGCAATCATGCTGCTAATTCAAATGCCTCTAGTGGCTCAAGAAGTAGTGATGGCAAGTCTGCCAATTCAAGCATCTCATCCATAGCAGTAAATAGTTCGGTTCCAGATGTAGCAATTCATCATGGAGTGAATTCTAAGTTGAATGGAACTCTAGGGTTTTCTCAGTATGAAGGACTGCCTGGATTCAAGGATGTTCCAAACTCTGAGAAGCAGAACTTGTTTATTAAAAAGTTGAACATGTGCTGCGTCATATTTGACTTTACCGATCCTACGAAGAACCTAAAGGAAAAGGAGACAAAGCGACAGACGTTACTGGAGTTGGTGGATTATGTAACTTCCATAAGTGGTAAATTCTCTGAAATTGCTGTGCAAGAAGTTATGAAAATGGTGTCTGCAAACTTGTTTCGGACATTCACCCCTCAACCACGTGAGAACAAAGTTATAGATGGTGTTGATTTGGAGGAGGATGAGCCTTCTATGGATTCAGCATGGCCGCACTTGCAAATTGTGTATGAACTTTTCTTAAGGTTTGTATCATCTACTGAGACAGATGCAAAATTGGCAAAAAGATATATCGATCAAACCTTCATTCTTAAGTTGCTGGACTTATTTGACTCTGAAGATCCCAGAGAAAGGGAATACTTGAAAACAATTCTTCACCGCATCTATGGAAAATTCATGGTGCATCGTCCATTCATAAGGAAAGCTATCAATAACATTTTCTATCAGTTTATTTTTGAGACTGAGAAGTACAATGGTATTGCTGAGCTTTTAGAAATTCTGGGCAGTATCATAAATGGGTTTGCTCTGCCATTGAAAGAAGAACATAAAATGTTTCTTGTTCGTGCTATGATTCCTCTGCACAAGCCTAGATGCTTAGCGATGTATCACCAACAATTATCTTACTGCATTACGCAGTTTGTGGAGAAGGACTGCAAGCTTGCAGATACTGTAATACAGGGATTATTGAAATACTGGCCTGTCACTAATAGTTCAAAGGAAGTCATGTTCCTAAACGAGCTGGAGGAGGTTTTAGAAGCAACCCAGCCATCGGAATTCCAGCGCTGTATAGTGCCCCTGTTTCAGCAACTTGCTCGGTGTTTGAGCAGTTCACACTTTCAGGTAATAAGATTTTAATATCTAACACTTCTTCATAAATGCGCAGCTCATTTCACTATTGTAACATGCTTCCCATTATTTATTTATGGAAAAATATGAACTTCTGCGAACATGCTTCATATCAGCAAGATTGTTTATAACTGCAGTATTGCTTTAGTCATTATATTAGCGAAGAAATCTCTGCAGTCAGATTCTAGAAGTTTGTGTTAGTTTTTTTTGTTACTACTGTTTCCTCTCTTCTTTGTTGAGTAAGTCGGTTAATGTCGTTGCAAATCATTCTCTCAAGTCTCATCTACTTATAATTTGTATGTTGCTCTTGTTATATTATTCTTTCAGAACTCATATTATAAATTACCATCACTTGTTAAATTGGCTGAGAAGATATGAGAAGAGAGAAGTATAAAGGTGTCTTATGTTCTGTAAAAAACAGAATGCTGAAGATGATGTTAGACATCATGAGTGTATCGACAGGAAACTTATCTAAGAAAAAAAAACTATATAGAGGGTTAAAACTGGATGTAAGAATGCTTAGCTTCCATTGAAGTAACTGATAGTTTATTTCTTGGTTGTAGGAGGTTCAAATTAGGCCTTTGTAGAAGTATGAAAATTGCTGGAGCTATCAAAGTTGGTCAATGCCAAATCTTGTTAATTCTATATTTTCTTATTGAAAACATAAATCAGATGGTGAAACTACAGTTTAGTATCCATTTGTTCAAAAGCAATATAGGTTCTAGAATTTTATTATGCTTTTCAGTTCATAATAGATTGCTAAAGTATCTCTGAGAAAATCAAGCAATTTTTATTGGTTTACTACTATATGGTAAAATTTTAAATTTGTTAAATTAAGGCGTGTTCTTTTTTTGCTTGAATGAAAGGTCTTGAACTGCCAAATGTTTCTTCGCTTGATGTTAATCATTCAATTGGTTCTAAATCTGAGTCTGGTAATCTGCATCCTCGTGTATGATGACATTCTGTTTCAAGTTTCAGCATCATTATTGTATTTCCCCCATCTTTCCTATAGTGTCTCTTCTCTTTTTATTTTTTAGGTTAAAAAAGAAGTTAAAGAATTGATAGCTTTAGTATTGGAATTGACTGGGGCCTTTCCATTTCTTGTGTAACATGGTTTGTTTTGCAATAACAATGATTAGAATTATGTATGTAGTGAGATTTTGTATTTTAACAATGATAAATTACTCTGTTTCTTTGGCAATATTGAGATTCTACTACAAGTAATTGAATAAAATAAGACTTGAATGTGAATCCCATCCAGAATAGAATCTGAGTTCCATTTCGGGTCATGTTTGAGTGTTTGTTTTCTACGGTGATGCACGTGATGATATGTTATGTTCATTTCTACATGCTAGACATAAAATGTTGAAATAAAACTGTGGCCATATCTATTGAGAAAAATGCCAACTATTATGGTGAACTTGCCATTAGTCTGTTCGAAGCTGTTGTGGATTGAATCACTAAATTTATTGTGGAAACAGTTCCATAGAAGTGAATGGGCGTCCTTTAATCCATGGTGTTTAGTTTTCACTGTGATACCTGTTGAGATGATAGATTCCATTTTTCTATTTAAGTTGTTAAAGTCAGTATACGCGCCTGATGCTTTGCAGGTGGCAGAGAGAGCATTGTTCTTGTGGAACAATGATCCCATTGAGAACTTGATCATACAAAATTGCAAGGTTATACTACCCATTATCTTTCCTGCTCTGGAGAAAAATGCTAGAAACCACTGGAATCAAGCTGTCCGTAGCTTGACTTTAAATGTACGCAAGATCTTTGAAGATCTTGATCATGAGCTGTTCAATGAATGCCTCCTAAAGTTTGAGGAAGATGAAAAGAAGGAAGTTGAAATTAAAGCAAAAAGTGAAGCCGCATGGAAACGGTTAGAAGAGATTGCCGCTCAGAAAACTGCAAGTGATGACGCCGTGGTTGTTCCTCGCTAAACTCTCACTTGCCCGCTTTCAGGTTAGCGGTTTGCCGAAGCTTAGATGTTTGTTGGTATCAGCATGGACTGCCAATTTTTGTTGAGATGGATTCATTATATTGATAATATTTCTTTTAGGGGTTTGATATGGTTTAAAATTCCTTCACTACCTAATAAACATTATGTAAATTGATCCTTCCATTCTCACCAAGTTTCACTCTTATTATTATTATTTAGCTTTAAAAAGCCGAACTTAATCCCGTCTGGTAGAAAGTTGAAAGGCAAATGATATTAGGAAAAACAAGAAGAAAAAAAAACAATTCTACCGTAAAAATCAAATCGTTTAAAGGCATTCAAATCAGTGTTCTGAATGCGCATCACCTCTTATTTGTGCAATTGATAATTTGTGTATTCAATGGAATTGTCAAGCGTATAGGGAGGCAGTGCCTTCCATGCCCCGCATTATGTCTGTCGATAATTACGTCCATGCACGACTGGGGCGGGTGCCTTCCCTAATAAAATCTGCTCTCCCAGAGATTGATTTAACCAAGGTTTGTGCCCTATTTACTTCTCACATTTCATTGCCGTCTAAACCCTCATCACCAGTTCTTGTTATTGACCTAAAAAAGCCTGCTCAGTATAGTTTCCCAGTTTACATTTTAGCTTGAAATGCTGGCCAGAAAATGCTGACAGAAACCCCATTTTCCATGGACTAACAGAAGGCCAATTCTTCTGGTGCAAGGAGTTATCATCATCACAGATAGTGAAATAAGTAGGCTGGCAATGATGGAAATACCCTCTTTCGATGAAGATGCAATGATGCCAATTCCACCATTCGACAGTAGGATTTGTCATCATTTGTGTTAATCACAAACAGAAAAGGGTAAATTTCATTTCGTAGCTAATGATGATGTTGATTTAGATTCTTGGTATTTGATTCCACACGAATGTGGAACCATTACTCGAAGCTTCCCTCGCCACTGCATTTGGCACCTGGTTTGGGTTTGATGGACCTAGCTACCATTATATTTTGGGTAAATCAAGCATATTTCCAAATTAAATTAAAAATCTTTTTTAGATAATAAAAGATACAACACAATTGTCACTCCTAAGTTAGTCCAATACTATCCTGAAACTATTTGAACATTAGGAACACAGGATTCTGAACTTAGTACCAAGATTATACTAAAATTATTAAAACAAAAACTTTTCAATGCCGTTCGAAAACATTAATGAACATCTATCTTAATTTTATATTTTGAGAATATAACTCGATTAGAATTAAAAGATTTGTGGTAATTTAGAATGTTTTTTTCTATGCGAGAAAACTCTACCTCTCGGAAAATAAACTTTATAGGTATAGATAAACGGGTAAAATACTGGTTGTTTTAGGTTCTTATAAAATACACGTCTTGATTTGAACTGAAATCTGCCGTGCAGATTGCAAGCCCTTTCCACGCCTGTTAGAACGATAATTTAGGATATTGATATACAAAGAATCGATTTAAAAAACTAAAGTGAATTCTTTTCTAGTTTTTCAAATCCTATTTTGAGTAGGAGCATGCATCTATAATCCGTCTACAAAACCTTTGGTATTTTTTTTTTGAGGGCTAGGAAAATTATGTAATCCTGATATCTATCTTATTTTTGCTTGGACACTCAGGGCCTTAATTTTCCACCAATAATTTGAAAAAAAATGACAAAAAAGAAAAGGAAGATCACAAAAGAAGGATGGAAAACGACTTGTGATATAGATTGCCATCCAAATTCATCATGGTCACATGGATTAAGTTTAGAGCAATTGTCTTTTTATTTTTTAAAATAAAAAAGTTTCTTTTTAAAATAAAATTATTTTATATCTCGTATCAATATAATATTAACCACAACGCAAGTTAAAGATATCTTATTGTAATTATTATCCTTAAAAGTTAAAACTATTGTCCGAGTGGATGGAGAGGGGCATTGCTTTAGGATTAGAAACTGTGAATGTCTGAAGGGCTGGTTTGGTCACTTTGGTCTCCTTCTCTCTATGTCTCATCTCTGGCCCAAAGTAATCGAAGAAAAAGAAAAGTTTTTCTTTGCTCTGCTTCTTCTTTTTGAAGTCTCTGCTTCTTCTGTGAGTAACATTAAACATTCTTGTTTCTTCTCCTCCTCATTGTTTTTCTGTTTTTAACTTTCTTATTTCCCATCCGCATAGTTTTGGATTTTGATTTTGTCTAATATGATAAAAAAGCTACTTTTTTTTGCTGTTGTTTGTGATCAAGCCCAGATGAGATCGTATCCCTGTCTGAATCAGCTGTTTTTTTGTCCACAAGAACTCAACGAAGGAGCTACTACTGGTGTGTGTATGCGTGGTTTTCTATTGCTTCAGTTTCTGCATCTGCTTTCTTTAATTTTTTGAATTTCAAGTTAAAGGGTTCTCTCGATTCCCATCTTGGAATCTTTTAGCTTTTCAAAAAGCCATAAGGGACAACCAAGTCGATGGTGTTTCTGCAGTAATAATAATAAAAATGCTTCGGGGCTTGATTTGATTTCTGATAGCAATCCTGGGTTTGTTTTCTTCTGTGGTTTCCTTTGATATGGATTCTATGCATCTGGTTGCTCTTCTCTGATTCTGAAGTGGGGTTTGTGTTGTCCTTTAATGGACTGAAATCTGCTTTAGGGGACAATCTGTATACGCCTGGTTTAACAGTAACTTTGATCCTTGTGTGCGTAGAATAATTTTCCAAGTTATGATCAGACAAATACTTGGTAGGCTTCCCAAGAGGCCTTCCAAGTCATCCGACAATCGTGAGATTGGGGCCCCACCTGTTGCTCCTTCTAATACTTCCCCAGCTTCTAAAAGCACTAGTGATTTCCATAGCAACAGGCTTGGAACTTCAAACAACTCGTCTCCTCCTGGTCTTGATTCTGCTCATTTAGTTTTTAGTCATGGAATGAAGCCTACCCAGGTTGGGAACCCAAAGATGAATGGCAGTTCAGTGCCTCCACCGTATGAAGCATTGCCTACATTTAGGGACGTCCCAAATTCTGAGAAGCAAAACTTGTTTATTAGAAAGCTCACCTTGTGTTGTGTGGTGTTTGACTTTGCTGACCCTACTAAAAATTTGAAAGAAAAGGATATCAAGCGCCAGACGTTGCTTGACCTCGTGGATTATGTTACTTCTGCAAACGGGAAGTTCACGGAAACTGTCATGCAAGAAGTTATAAAGGTGGTATCTGTTAATTTGTTTAGGCCGCGTGCTCCTCAGACCCGGGAGAATAAGGTATTAGAGGCCTTTGATTTGGAAGAGGAGGAGCCCATGATGGACCCAGCATGGCCTCACTTGCAACTTGTGTATGAATTCTTTCTTAGATTTGTTGCATCACCTGAGACAGATGCAAAGTTGGCCAAGAGGTACGTTGATCACTCTTTTGTTCTCAAGTTGTTAGATCTCTTTGATTCTGAGGATCCAAGGGAGAGAGAGTATCTGAAGACAATTCTACATCGCATCTATGGAAAGTTTATGGTGCACCGCCCTTTCATCAGGAAGGCTACCAATAATATCTTCTTCCGTTTTATTTTTGAAACGGAGAAGCATAATGGGATTGCTGAGCTTTTAGAGGTTTTGGGTAGCATAATCAATGGGTTTGCTTTGCCGCTAAAAGAAGAACACAAATTGTTCCTTGTTCGGGCACTGATCCCCCTTCACAAGCCAAAGTGTTTACCTATGTACCATCAGCAATTATCATACTGCATCACACAGTTTGTGGAGAAAGACTGCAAGCTGGCTGACACTGTTATAAGAGGTTTATCGAAGTACTGGCCAATTACTAATAGTTCCAAGGAGGTCATGTTCCTAAGTGAGTTGGAGGAAGTCTTAGAAGCAACTCAACCAGCAGAATTCCAAAGATGTATGGTACCCCTGTTTCGTCAAATAGCTCGTTGCTTGAGCAGCTCACACTTCCAGGTAAAAAACCATAAAATTTACCTCTCTTTGAAGAACAATTAAAGCTATCTCGTTCTCATCTTAAATTTGACAAGAACTTAATGTTTTATTCAAGCCGTATGAAGCATGGTTGAGTTGTTGAGAATTTCTAGGGTATCCGGCTATTGCATCAGTTAGCTTCTTGTCTGTTTTTACCGCTGTCGGTCCAGCCTTCAAATATCAAATTTTGCTTCATCTTTGTTTTTTTGGTAGCGTAATTTGCTTTTGCTACAATTGTGCAGTTTTCAGAACTTTGGGCCAGACTTATTTCTTTTGCTTAGGTGGTAGGCTTAAGAATTTTGTACTTGGCCTCATTTTTTTTGTAATTATTTCCATTTTTATCTTCAATCAATTATTTAATTTTTAAGGTTTTAAAAGTGGTGACATGGCATTTGATCCATGTTAGCCACTGATGCAGTGATCAGATTCTGTACCTTTTGATGAATATGGTGAACTGTGTGTGACCGAACAAATTCTTATGCTATTAGTTAATGGGTTGACTTTTTGACAGAGGTTGATGATTTGGGCTTCCAGAGCGAGTTTTTTTTAAAGAGTTTTCATGTTAATGATTAACAAAAATAGAACTAGTGGTATGCAAATAGAAAATTATGAAAACACATGGGCTATAATTGTATTTACCTGTCAAATATAGAAACTGGAATTATAAAAGCATGCTTTTCACAATTGTATCGGACCAGCTGCTGTCACCAGGAATTTGTCATCAGATTACAGTTCTAGTTGAATTTAATAACCATTTTGTGAATTGGGTGAAAAACTGGCTGACATGAATCGGTAAATGGCCTGGGTTTGACTAGTATGATGGTAAGTATTACTTATTCCCTTTGTGCCACAAAGAGTGTCTTGTTTGACTTTTCATATAGTTTTAGAAATCTCAATAAATACAATACAATGCCATTGCATTTTTGTTTGTTGCACAGTTTCTCAAACTTCTTTATTCTTTTAATGAGAAATAGTTGTGTTTAGAAGTTTAACTGTTATAATAAGAAAATAAAGTAATTGATTCCTTTACTAGACAAGATGGATATCTTTCATCTACAATGTTGGTCACATGGAGGTTGGTCTTTGGCTTATAATAACATATGAACTGAATCTGAAGTTCACACTTATTTTTTCTGGATTTGGTCCCAAAAACTTACCCAAGTCTCTAACATATTTTAATAAATATATATAGTTTTTCAATCCTAGTTTAACCTTGGTTCAACTTTTGTTTCTTGTCCTCTCCCTCCGTTTTTTGATTATGGTGCTGGTTCTGAAAACATCAAGACAAGTAATTATAATAATAAAAATCTAGTTGCCAATAATATCCACTAGTAAGGAGTCACACACGTCCATTATGGGGTGTTGGGCTCTCTAGAAGCTTATAGTTCCTAGGAAATTGTCTGTGATGATTGCGAATCATGCAGAAGTTGTGTTACTTGGTACCGTAGTTCTCAAGATTTTCCTTTCTGTGTTGTCTTCATGTGGCGTGGACTGCAATACTTCATGACTGTTGAGCTATATTCTCCTTTAACCACCTATAACTAAACATGTTGTAGTTGAGAACCAAAAACATAGGAGTGGATACAAGTCTTTTCTTCTGTTTTGAGTCAGTTTTCCTCTGTGCACAAGCTATATTATAAATCAGTACCCTATGTTGAGAGGGAACACTGTTAGTTCTAGCAGTTCTTATGGGCTGGGATTGTTTTTCTTATTTCCTCCATGGGACATGCTGCTTCATAGGGCAGTTCCTTGGCAGATATTTAAAGGGATTGTAGCCTATGCAGTCTTTCACAGCATGTCTCTCATCCCATGGATGATTGATGGACCCATGTGCTACTCAGGGGTAGCCTACATTTTGGAATGCTCTGGCAGCTTGGCCATGGCTCCTAAGAACTGTATATGGAGTTCCATTTTTGCTCTTTTGTCACGAGTCAGACTTAGGTTTTCAATTTATGTTGCACTTAAATGAAAAATGAATAGTTGAAAAGCTATTTTTTTATTGCTAATGGAATGTCGTATAAAGTGGATCAAATCAGTCAATTATTCGTCATCATGTGCTATTTGTTTGAATACTCGTAGATCAAAAAACAAAAGAAGCTGCTGCACTTGCAACAGAAGAAGTGCAGTAAATAGAAGATTTCAGGATCTATATTCAAGGAATAGCAACTGGCAGGTGTTAACCTAGGGTGCAGGGTGTCATGCCAACTGTGGAAGCACTTGATGTGGGGCCATTCTCTGATCTCTCCTTGTCTTTCAGATTGTGCTTGTGGTGTTTGTTGTTTTTTCATTGCTCTGGATGTTGAAAGATTAATGATGCATGTGGAGATCGGTCACATTATATTATAAACTAGTCTCTACAGAACTGTTTTGATCCCCTCTCTTTCGAGTACGGGAATTGCTTTATCATTGGCAAGATGCTGTAGTGCTGGTGCTGCTAGTGATTGGGCCATCTTCAGATATTATCTCTCCATACTCACCCAATGCAAATAGTATGTGTAGATTCTTTTTAAATTAGGCTTAATAAATTGCAGTCTGATCAAATTCAACCAAGGTGCTCATTTCAGAATTATTTTCCTTTTTTTTTTTTTGGAATACTATGGATAAAAGTCTTGGCTGAGTGGCTTATTGTAAATGTTTTCTGCTCTTATTGTAGTCTTGGTTATCTACTTTTACTGTTTTTCTTAAATATTGAGTTTCAGGCTGACCTCTTATAATGTGATTATCATTCATGGCACTTGTTTCCTAATTCAAAGGTAAGTTTACTGATTCTTGCTCTTACAGGTGGCAGAAAGGGCTTTGTACTTGTGGAACAATGATCATATCGAGAACTTAATTAGACAGAACCGCAAAGTTATACTCCCCATTATCTTTCCTGCCCTGGAGAAAAATGGACGTAACCACTGGAATCAGGCGGTGCAGAGCTTAACAGTTAATGTTCGCAAGATCTTTGCTGATATTGACCCTGAGCTGTTCGAGGAGTGCCTACGCCAGTTTCAAGAAAACGAAGCGAAGGCAGAGGAGATCAAAACAAAACAAGAAGTGACCTGGAAGCGCTTAGAAGAGATTGCAGCAACAAAAGCCACGAGTAGCGAAGCAGTCCTTGTTCCCAGGGCTATACCCACCTTAACATCTTCTGGCTAGAGGTAGTGTTATCCCTATGTTGTATAAAATTATTCATTTTCATTGACTGGTCTCCGAGCGGCAAGATGGTCGTCATGTTCTATGAGTTTGATATTCCCATGGATCCATGACGGATTTATCTTTTCTGGTTCCCAACGTCAAGATGTTCAGGTATGATATCATTGCGTGACAATGTAGCTGTCAATTATGCTGCTTGCACGGGGGACTAAGTACTGGGTTAGACCAAGAGCGAATAGCTGAGCTCACATTTGTAATGGAGAGGGATAAAACTAGTAATTTTGTTAATTTTGATCGCAAGTGATATTTAGAGCTGTCACATGAAGGAGCTACAGATCACACAGGTGATTTAAGAACTATCTTGATTTCAGTTGGGTTGTGTATTTACCAAGTACCTTGATCTCATTTCTTATTTGCATGTATCATAATGTATGTTTTATCGTGTAAAAGTGAAAACTTTTTGTGGGTTTGAGCTGTATTTTTTACTAATACGACATATCTGAATGGAGTTAATTGCAAATAGACTTTCTTTATGGATCGTTTTGGACTTTATTTGTCTCCTCACACAAGACATCTCAGCACCACCCATTTAATATTCATGTCGTTGATTTCCACTTTTATTTATGCTAATGGTGTCCTAATTTTGAACCTTTTAACCCTGTTCCTTGGTCACTGTCTTTCAGCACCAGGCATGTTTCTAGAAAACAAATCCATCTCCGATCGGATTCTTGAAAAACTACGTGCAATTAATCATCTTTGTGAGGCAGTGTTTGTCTGAAAAACAGCAGGAACACGGTGTCTATTGCAGTGCGAGGTGAGAAACCACCGAACCATCCTCTCCAACGCCCCTTAACCTAAGAACCTTCAGCTCTTTCTTTCTGACAAGTTCATTCCAGTATTATATATATATATATATAACCACCATGACCAACAATAATGAATATAAGAATAACTTGTGTTGCTGGTATGAAATAGAAGGCTGAGAATAACATGTTACCTGCATTACATTGCAAACCCATCAGAAAAATGCTTTGGAATCTTTTTAAAAAATTAATCAACATTAATATTAATTATAAACCCACCAGAAATCCCAAAAAAAAACAATGTCGGTTTTCTCTATTTTTAACATAAAAACCAAACCGAATAAAAAATGATCACCCCTACACAAAAGTTCCTGTTTGATGCTTCAAAGATTATTGCTCTGAAGGCTAAAAGCTGCCAGCACAAGCGTGCCAGAGACAACACGGGGGGGACTGCGTCAGCTCTTATTTGGAAATGGGCAATGACTGCATCAAAGTCAAACTCGGGGTTTCAAGAAAGTCTATATTGCGGTCTCTCATCGTGAATATGAGCAAAAGGTTTGTGCCCGCCTTCACCGGAAAACCATGCCGGTAACTGCTCCGGGAATACTAATGTAACATCCATGGAGGATGGTGATGATCAGTTAGAACTGCAGGGTTTGGTCAGCCGAATAAGAAAAGAGCTCGAAGAAGTTGATAGTATATATCTATTTTCGCAGCCTTGGCAGAGACTTCACCTTCCAAGACTAATTTAATGAGTTAACTATTAATCTCCAGAAAAGTCTTAGTTCTGAAATTAAAAGAAAATAATTAAGTATATATGCCAGCAAAAAACTAACTGGTCTTATGCAAGGATCATGAAAGTCAACATTTTTCAAGTATTTTTGCTCAACGTTTTTCAAAGTTTTAACCTTTTTACAATTTGCAACGATTAAGTCACCCCTACGTGATCCCATGTTTTCCCCAACCCTCTACGACGGCCAAATATATATATATACATACATATGCGTTGTTTTTCAAATTATTCTTTTGAAACTTGCGTTTGGTTATTTAATTGTTTTGCAGGTAAAGGATTAAGACAGTTCTACTACTATTAATTTAAACAAAAAACTTGAGTGCTCATCACAACATTTATAGAAAACCTAGCTGTGGTTGACATTTGTCAGGCCATTGATTCATGTAATAAGAACGTACCGATCAATATCTGATCAAGGCATCATCCTGTCATGCCCTGATATTGTGAGAATTCAACGGAACACTGTAGGTGAAAAACAAGATGGCTATGGATCAGGTAAATGTTGAGATCGTTACTAGAGAAGTCATAAAACCATCCTCTCCAACCTTAAATCACTTGAGAAAGTTTAACCTTAGTCTTCTCGATCTGCTTGCTCCGGTGTCATATGAACCTTTGGTTTTCTTGTACTCCAATTTCCAACAGCAACTCACAGGTGCTCAGAAATCTCAGCGGCTAAAGAGATCGCTGTCTGTAACCTTAACCCGATTCTACCCACTTGCCGGCAGGATCAAAGACGGTGTCTCGATTGAATGCAACGATTCTGGAGCTGTTTTTGTTGAATCACAAGTCAACTGTCTTCTCTCGAAGTTTCTTGAAAAGCCTAATGCTGAGGTGATCAGAAAATTCCTTCCTGTCGGGACTGAATCACCGGAAGCACTCACGGGCAGTCTAGTGCTTGTTCAAGCAAATTTCTTCGCCTGCGGTGGGTTGGCGATTGGAGCTTGCATTTCTCACAAGGTGGCTGATCCGGTAACCTTCAGCACTTTCATCAAGGCTTGGGCAGCTGCGGCTTTTGGGTCCTTCGACGACAGTAACGTGCTTCCATTATTCAACGCACCGCCCGCTTCCCCGCCGCAAAATTTATCGCTTACAAAGCCAGCAGCTGTCGAATTGACGAGTTATAAATGCGTTACAAAGAGAGTCGTCTTCGATGCCTCCAAGATTGCTGCTCTTCAGGCCAAAGCTGCGAGTGAAAGCGTGACATGTCCGACAAGAGTTGAAGCTGTGACAGCCCTGATCTGGAAATGTGCAATGAACGCATCAAGATCGAATTCGGAGCATTTAAGATATTCTATCCTCTCACAATCGGTGGATTTACGCAAGAGAATGGTGCCTCCCTTGCCTGAAAACACCATTGGAAACCTCGTGGGTTACTTTGCTTCATGTGCTACAGAGTGCGAGATAGAATTGCAGAGCTTGGTTGGTCAGCTAAGGAAAGGGCTGGGGGGTTCCGGCGAGAACTATGTGAAGAAACTGGGAGAAGGTAAGGCTTTCATGGCCACTAGTGAGTCTTTCCAAGATGGTGATGTAGACTTTTATGTAAGCGCTGATTTCTGCACGTTTCCATTTTACGGGATTGATTTTGGGTGGGGAAAGCCCACCTGGGTGGCCGTTCCGGCCAGGGCCAGGAAGAATGCGGCTACAATTATGGACGCAAGAGATGGCAGGGGAGTTGAGGCTTGGGTGACTTTAACCGAAGAAGACATGACCTTTTTTGAACGCGATCGAGAGCTGCTGGCAGCTGCTTCTTTTGATCCAAATGCCTTGGACCTCATCATGCCCATCTCCTCTCTTTAGTAGGCTTAGGCTTTGTTGATTTTCTCTTTTCAGTCTCTGTAATTTATGTATACTAATTGCACTTTCTTTTTATGGTTGGCATAAATACATTCCATCCTTACATAGCTTCTCATAAATATTATAAAAATTAAAATGGTATTTTTTTAAAATCTTAAATTTAAAAAATTATTGAAATTTCAGAAAAATCTCTTACGTACTAATTTTTTCTCTCTAAATTATCAATTGAAGCGTGCCCATTAAATGCATTTTTAACTCTCTTTATCGTAGCTCTTGTACTAAGTCACTTGACACCACCAATCAAGGTTGTTAATATCGTTTCGGTCATCGTTCCAGTTTTTCTATTGGAATGAAACGTTTCAGTTTCAGCGCGTTTCGGGGTTGTACTGTTCATATATAATTATATATATATGAAAAAATTAAAATATTAATTTAACAAGCATAATTAAAATTCAAGATAAATTAACTTTAAGTTATACAATACAAACACAAAGTCAAACAAACATAATCTCAAAATTAGAAACATCTATAGAATTCCAAAATATTATGAAAGTAAAATGTTCTGAAATAAAAGAAATATAAATCAAACATCTTCTACATCATTAATATAAAAATAAGGATCTTGATCTTGCGGTGGGATATAAGGAAAGTCATCAACTAGACATTCAAATAGTTGGTCATTTCCACCAAGCTCATTCTCGTCATTAAAACATGTCTCTTCATCATCTAAATTTAAAGTAGGCAAAGGTACTTCGATATTCTTCTAACTTATATCCTCTCCATCAAGAAGATTGGGTTCTTCACAAATCCATTCATTTAATAGATCAATGTTATCAAAGCTAATGGGATCTAAAGCATCTCTTGTTTTGCTCAAATTCCTACAAAGAATAAACACGAAAGAAATATAAAAAATAATATCAATGTAATAGAAATAATTATTAATATAATAGTATTGATATTTTACCTCTGTTGAATCCTTAGATTATAACGAACAAATACTAAATCATTTAATCTCTTGTGCTCAAGCCTATTTCGCCTTTTGGAATGGATGAATTCAAATACACTCCAATTTCTTTCGCACCCAGTTGCACTACAACATTTACTAAGAACTCGAATTGCAAACTTTTGAAGTTCTTCAGTATCATTGCTGAATTGCTTCCACCATGCAACTAGATAAAAAAATTTGAATAAATCAAATATTATAGAAAAAAAAGACATTATATTTTAAAAAATAAAAGTTATTACCTAGATTTAACTTTTCTCTTTGACGAATAGCTAGGGACATGCCAAAATCACTAGTTGCTTTCTTATACTCTTCAATCACAATCAGGAACCAATCTAGTAATTGTGCTAAGCAAACCTCGAGTTATCTCCTTTTGTTTTGAAAAAGAAGGCCTAAAAAATATTTCAAGATTAAGAAAATAATCTGCTGCATGTAATGGACTATGAAGTTGCTTATCCCATCTAGCATCAATTACCCAAATATATGGTACATATTGAGATACTCTATTTTTCAACCTTGTTTTGATAGTTTCTTTTGCTTTATCCATTGCCTCATATAAATATCCAATTGATGGTTTTTCTTCACTGTCTGCAAACCTTAGAACTCGTACTAAAGGCTCGCTAACTTTGACTATATGTGCACATCTCGGCCAAAAGTCTTTATTTTGTAAAATTATAGCAGCAATTTCCTTTCCAACCCGACTTTTGCCATGACTTGATTCAACCCATTTTGTGCAAGTAAACATCTGTCGAAGCTCATTCTCAGTAAACATTGGATGCTTAAAAAATGGGTAGCAAACCTTGTTATGACAGGACGACATAAATCATTTCCATTTGTGAATTCTTTCCTCATCAAAGCTAAAACCCATGCATGATTATATATAAACTTGGTTATATTTCTTGCATGGTTTCATCAATGATCGAAAAATATCTTGGATCACAAATATTTTCTAGCATTAAATCAATGCAATGGGCAGCACAAGAAAATCAAAAAAAGGTGCCATACCTTTGCTGCAAAGCTTCCCCAGCAGCCTTAAATGCAACCTCATTATCACTAACAAATTGGACAATATTTTCTTGTCCAACTTCTTTGACAACTTCATCAAACATCTCAAGCAATGTCTCTTTATCTTTTCGAAGACCTGAAGTGTCAACAGACTTCAAGAATATGGTGCCTCTCGGAGAATAAGCAAGAAAATTCACAATTGGTACATTCCTCCTATTTGACTACCTATCTGCCATAATAGAGCATCCATAAAATTTCCAATCAGCCTTGATTCCTAAAAGATATTCATGGACATCATGAACTACATCTTTCAAAAGTGATCCCCTCAAATCATGATTTGATGGTCCTTTAAAACCAGGTCCCATTGATGTTATGGCATCTATCATTGGCTGATAATAGTATGATTTAGCACCATTAAACGGTACATTAGCATCAAACCACCATGTTGCTACAACTTTTCTTGCATTGTGTTCCTTCTCTTTAGTAGTCATTGCACTTCTAATACTAGGTTGTGAACCTAGGGTAGTTCGTGGAGCAAATAAAGACATCTTTTTTTCTAGTTGTACTTATTCCTTGCATTGTCCTTCTTCTATTTGTTTGTGAACTCATATCATCTAAATGAGGATTTGCATCATCACCCTCTTCAATTTCATCATTGGAAACTGATTGAGAATTTCCAATATCACCTAAACGGCGTCGTTTGGATTTTGAGACCAGAACGGCACACTCGGAACAGAATCGAGGCGTTTTGACCGGTATTTCCTGAACGGGCCGGAATTAAAGCCGAGACGAAAACAACGTCGTTTCATCTCGGTTTTTTTAATGGCATGGCACATTCCGGCCGGAACGACACGGAATTAACAAGCTTGCCACTAATAGATTATTTGTGTAATTATGCTAGGTGTTGGACTGGTCCTCATCATCTGCTTGCACTTTTATGTTACTATCCATAACCAATTTTTCTATCTTGATACTTGAAATCTTCTCATTTATAAACTTCAATTACTAAACTTTATGTCTTTCTAATTTCATCATTTCAAGTTATGTTGTCATGGTTCTATGTGGTGAGGTCTATTTCAATTTTCAAACTCTTGCATGCCTATTATGTCCTTGGATAATCCAATGTTAAATTAATGATTAATTTTAGAAAATTAAATTTTATTTTGCTCTTAAGACAAAATTTTAAAAATCCAAGATCAAAATTGATATATTTAAAAAAGAATCTCCCCCCTCGTATATAACTCAAAATGCATCTTAAATTTAATTTGGTCTTTCAAGTTTCATATTGTATATATTTGGTACGTTTTAACTTTCATATTTTAGTCAAGAAACTTCATTTATTTTGTATTTCAGTCCCTTACTATTATTAAAAAGGATATAAGAGGCTTGTATATAGGAAAAGAATTCTCAATAAAAGAATTCATGATATAGGAAAACACACCCATAACACCAACATCCTTTTCTCTTATTTTATAAATTAATTTGAAATCCTTCTAGAAACATAGTACAAGATAGTAGCTAGTGAACTCTAACATTATCCAATAACCACGCTACTAATAAAAAATAAAAAATTAATTAGTAAAATGAATGTGGACTAAAATTTATATTTTTTATATAATTTAAATCAATGAATTTCTCATGAAAGTCTATTTTAATTTACATATTACTATATATATAATAGCCGTGGCCTTTCCACTGTGCACACAGACACAGTGCACTGTGGATTACAACAGTAGGGTTTTTTTTTTTGCTTTTTTTTTTTTCGTTTCTTCTTCTTTTTTTTTCTAATTATTCCTTTTCTTCTGTTTTTTCCCTCCGTTTTTACTTCTTTTTTTTTTTATTTTTTACTTATTATTTTTTTCATTTTTTCTTATTATATATATATATATATATTTTTTTTCTACTTATATATTTTTTTGGTTTTTTGTTTTTTAATAATCGGGGTGTCCGGGCTCGCTTAAATGCACCACGATTAATCTCCATATCCAAATTTTTTTGATAACCAGGGTGTCTAGGCCAACTTATGCATACCACGACAATCCCCGGACCCACATTTTTTTCCTAAAATGCTTTCCTGCTGGTACATTTTTTTTCTTTTTTTATATAATTTTTTTATTCACTTATACATTTTTTTTTATAACCGGGATCTCCGACCAGCTTGGGCACACCACGGCTAATTCTTGAGCCGATTTTTTTTAAAAACAATATGGATTGCTATAGTGCTTTCACGCTTATACTTTTTTTTGTTTTTTTCCGCTTATACATTTTTTTGTAACCATGGTCAGCCAACTTAAGCTTTTTTTTCCACTTATATATTTTTTTTATAACCACGATCTCCGGCCCAGCTCAAGTGCACCACCACTACTCCTCGGACCAAATCTGTTTTTTGATAATCGGCGTATCCAGGCCAGCGTGGACACACCATGACTAATCTCCGAACCAATTTATTATTATTATTTTTTTCCTTATACGTTTTTTTGTTCACTAATCTCCGAACCAATAATAATGATAATTTTAGTGATTATTTTTTTATAAAAATCTTTTGATTTTTTTTAAAGATTTTCCTGAAATTTTAATTTATATCGGTGATCATTTTAAAAGTAATATTACTCTATTTTTCTCTTTATTCGTTTTTTTTTGTTTTCTGTTTCTTTATTTGTTCTTTAGATTATATGATTTTATTATTTATGCAATAATAATGATAAGTTTAGTTATTGTTTTTTTATTGTTTTTTTATAAAAAATCTTTCGCTTTTTTTTTTTCATGGAAATTTAATTATTTTAATTGTTTTGGAAGTAATGTTAGCAATAATTTTAGCTTTAATAGCAATGATAATGTCAATAACGTCAGGATGAATTTTCAATCTATGTTTTCGTCTTTTTATTGATAGAAAATTAACAACTTTTTTTTATTTGATTATTGTAGGTATTTTCACAATTTATATTTTATTTTTGTTTGATTTAAATTGAATTATAAAATGAACTAATCTTAATACAGTGAACTTAATAATTCAGATATCCGAGTTTTCTTGTTTTTTTAATGATGATGATAAATTTATGCTGGATATTTCGTTAAAACTACTAAACAGATAAATTTATATCGATTTTAAATTCATATATTTTATAAAAAACTTGCACTTGACATGAATTCTGCACAGATTTATTATTTTAGCTAAATTTATATTATAATAAAAAATACACACAATTAATATTTTTTACATTGAAAAAAATATTGTGTCGCCCGCAGCGAAGCGCGGGGACATTGTCTAGTAATTAAATAAAAACCGTTTGAGGAGTGCCCCATGGAAAGAGATAAAATGTTTGCACATGTATCTATCTTTTACTTTTTGGAAGAAAGAACAACTTTCTGGTTTATCCTTCAATTAAAATTATATTTTTTTTATAAATTATGTTTATCAATTAAGTGCATCATTTCTCTATTTTTTAATTCAAAAGTTTCATTATTCAGGAAAATACATTCGCAACACCGACATGCCTTTCTCTTGTCAAATAAACTAACTTGAAATCATCCTAGAAACATTATGGTAATATCATAGCTAGTGATTCTCTTATATAAAAGAAAACTTGAACACATCAGGAGACGTGAGAAAAAAGAGGAGAGAGATTCCTTGAATACTAACTTGAATAAATTTAAATGACTATTATTTATTTATTTATTTATTTAAATAACCACCTTATTCGATAGGTAATTGATAGAATATAGATTTTATCAAGTGTTTTTTTTAAGCCTAATCTAAATCCAACTTGAGAAATATACATTTGTATCATATGTACATCTAAATATTTATATTTTTCAAATCCAATATAATATATATGTTTTAGGCTAATGTATAACATTTGAATTTTGAGGATGAAATTTTTATTTTTATCAGGGGAGAAAGTAAAACTCTGGTTAAGATTTATTGAATATTAAAATATAACCTGAACATGGAATGTGTTAAATTAAATTAAATATATAGAGTTAAATAAAAATCTAAGAAATTAAAAGAAACGAAACAGTATATAACACAAGTTGTTAGAAAAGAGAAAAGATAAGGATAATAATAAAAAAAACTAAGCTAATGGGGTGTCAATGTGTAATTACTTAAAGTAATGTTGGCAACAAAACAAAAGAATAAAACATGGGTAGTGCAGGCGTGAGACCAGGACATTCTTGATCGTTGAAACCACGAAGGCCTGATTGTAGCAGCTAATGACATGAGGGCTTTACAATGTCAGCTGGTCATAGGGTAGTGTGAAGCATCAGTTTCTAGTCTATTTCCATTTTGTTTTGCATTAGAAATTGAATAATGTAACCGTTGCAGTGGAATCTCTATTTTTCGGCTTCTAAAACTCTTATAAAATATTCATATTCCAACTCGAATTCAAAAATCTCTATTTTTCGGCTTCTAAAACTTTTATAAAAGATTCATATTCTAACTCGAATTTAAAACCTGCGGGGAAGATCAACTCTTCCATAAAATCATGTCTCTTGGTTACTACTACTACTACTAATAATAATATATAATCTTTTTTCATGATGCGGTGGTTTTGTGAGAAAATAAATATTATTTTAGCATGTTCTTGAACTTCATTTTTTTTAACTTGTAACAAATTCTTTTATCCTTTGTTTTCGGCTTCATAATTTTATTTCTCTTAATGGTGAACCTGCTAGAACAAAAGTCAATATATCCACGATGATTAAATAAAATCATTAAGGTTGAAGAAATTTGATGGTACCAAAGAACATGATGGTATAATTCTGGTGATACCCAAATCATCTAGGCTTAGCTAGCACCTTATTGTAATGAGATTGCAGACAAAGGAAATTTGTCACAAATGATATCGCAAACACCGGCAATTCTTTGTCTGGTCGGGTACTTCTGAAGCATATAAGCAGTTGCTACAATACTTGCACAAGTAGTTCTGTAAGAAAACCTCAAGAAAACATATTAATAGCTTTTGGTCTGGTCTGGTCTGGTCACCTTCGACATTCCATGGAGATTCATTTACACAAAGATGGAGATGACAAGGAATACCGGCGATCAGATAAGCCCAGGAAGGTTTGTTCTTGAGCATTCTCACCATAAAAACTTTGGGATATAATCAGAAGAATTAAGAGAGTGTAGTTTTTATTCTCTTTGTTATCATTATTTTCCTCCAGTGAACTGCTGCATTCCTAAATAAATGATAGATGCCTCCTCCATCCTCTTATAATCTTTAAATATCTCATCTATAATGAAAATAATACACTTTCTATTTTCATAAAAACAGGACTGCCCTTTACATTCTTTATCCATGGCACCAGAAAATTATATTCACAGTTGAGCAAAACTGAAGTATATATAATTACATATGCAAGCTTGTAGCCTAAGTAAAACTAAATCGAATCGATTGTTAGGAGGCTTGTCCCTGGTAAACAAAACTGAAAAATTGGAGGACTTGTTATTGTTTACTTAAATGGCGAAAACAGCAAAATAAACTAACCGAGAAAATCACACATCCCTGGAATGTCAGAACAGTTTTAAGGAACACAAATATACTCGCACTTTACTTCTCTAAGGAAACACATAACTCTTATGTTCCAAAAAATAAGAAAAAAATTATCATAACATGCCAATTTTGACTACAAGTGTCGGTTTAAGGCCATTTTTGTTTTTACTTTACATGACTACGGGTAGTGGCTATAACACTTGCAACAAATAAACAATACTGATAGAATGAAACGTTGTAATACAGACTGCATGTCTTAATGAATTTCTAAAGCAGGGCATGGTGAACGGTCAAATAAGAACCTACTTGGGGTGATCTACCATAAGAATCAACCACCATTTCCGTGATTGGTTGCTCAGTGTGGTTAAAATCCTCCTTTATTTGTACATAAAATGATCAACGAGCCTGTTGCAAAGATGTGGCAAGGTGATGATCGTGCTAAGGGCATTGCAATCAACACCTGGCAGAATTAAACCTGCAAATGTTAAGCCATGAGTAAGCACCATCGTTGCATGTCCGAGCACGAAAAATAAGAAAAATAAAAGAGGGCATGGGCATTCCATTGAATTTCCGAGGAACAAATAATGGTGAGAAGCAAGATAAATCAACAGAACCTAGAAACTTTATCGCCACCTTTCCTACCAGAAAGAGCCAGCTCAGTGTGAGAGATGACACAAAGCTTAATCATCAACCATCCTAGAAGGACCCCTAATCCGTTAACAAAAGCTTTCTTTCATTATTGCATAAACTCAAATCTCCGGCTCCACTGTTTCCCAAGCTAACACAAAGAGGAATGAGGAAACAGGGTGCTACGGAGTGATGAAATGTGGTATACTGGTCGATGACTTGGAAACCAAGAACACAGATTTGGTTCAAGGAAAGCCTATCAATTACCAATAGAAGTTCTATCTCCACATCATCAAACTGTAATCCAAGGAAAAATACTAATGTGACCCACTTATCTTTCTACATTCTTTCTAGCTAAGCATCCAAACATTATCTTCTCCTGGGGTAACTCCTCATTCATCCCTCTCTGCAAAATGCCATACTAACTCACCCTTTCTGCAAAATGCCAAATTAATTACTGAGCAGTAACACCAGAAGAATTCAAATATTTAACTGACAAGACCGATTCCAAGAGTTTTTGTGGCACCACAGTTCTGCAGCCACCACCAGCAATAGCACCCTTATTGTCTTAGCACCAACCTAAAGCCTTGCCATTAAGTTCATTTCTTTTAGCACTCCATATACAAAAACTCAACAGGGCCAAAACAGAGTGGTCCAACACATGAACTCCAGCAATGATGGTGATCAGATGGGAGATTGAGGGCCACAAACAAAATATTTGCAAGACAATGCCTAATATCAAAGTAGTTGTTGGACCAAGATTGCTTCAAGAAAGAAAAAAAAATAAAGGAGCTCCCTCACTATCACAACTTGTAAGAAGAAAGCAGAGGTAGGTAGGTAACAACAATAAAGTTTGGGTGCAATACAATTGTAAACATCATATTCTTGGAACAACTCCACCCATTTGGGTGCAATTCAAATGGAATAGATATCATTGGAATTGTCCAAATTTGGTATAAAAATCAATTAATTATTCACCTCACAAACACCTTGTTAGGGGTCTCCTGTAAATTTAGATTTTGGTTGTGGAAACAGACCCACCCAAAAAGTTTTACTCACTAGTTAACGAGCAAAGAATATGATTAATATGATTTTCCCTCTCAGATAAATAATAATAAAATAAAATAACTAAATAACTTATTGTTCTGTCTGCAACAAAGAAGCTGTTCCCAATTAACTGTTATAAGCACAAGCACCATCTTCTCTGGCAGATGAATAGCAATGAAGTTAGAAAATGATGGGATGCAAACCTGAGAAGAGTTCTTGGTTGATCATTTTGTGGCGTTCTTGGCTGGTCTTCCAGATTATCAGTTCCATCTTGCAAAGTAGCATCAGTTGCTGGCTCGCTGAGAGTTTGAGAAAAATTGTCAGCAAGCTCCTTTAGACCCTGTCAGAAAAGAGAGCCATCAAATTCGAGTTCAGACTATACTCCGTGAACACAAAGCATTTTATTGTCACCTAACATTTTCACCCCTAATCCTCAATGTTTTGAGCATCAAGATTTCCTGTTACCTACAATAAGCAGTACCGACAGACCAGGAAGCGGAAATGGGCTGGGTCAAAGCAATCCATAAACCAGACACGCAACATACATTTGTTTGCATGTTTTCCCACTCATCTTTTCTGGGATTCAAGACTGGTTTAATGGGACATGGTTACATATTAAAATGACAGTGCCCAGCCCAATGGGGACAAGTTTGCATGTGGTGGCTAAGGATCCAACTGTAAATTTGCAGCAAAGCTGCACGCCTAACTTCAGCTAATCTGTATCAGGGTATTAGGACACGTGTGTGCAAGTGAGAGAGAACCAAATCACAGAAATTAAAATTAAATTCATTATAGAAGAAAGATACCGTCAAGCTTTGGACTTCAGAGTAAGTGAGTGAAGCACGTTTTCTCCCTGAAGGTTTAAGATGATCCTGCAAGATGTAGAAACAAATATTCAGGTCAATAAGCTTAAGTTAGATATAAAACTAGACTTCAATAGTGGAAGAATAGTAAAAGACACTGACCATCACAAAATGTGTAGTGTGGAAAAGAAGCAGGGTTGGGAGATAGTTGAGAAGAAAAGTTCAGTAAGGAAAATTATCCACCGTTGCTTTAATGATGGTGTGTATGTTTTTTTGGTAGTGTAGAGAAAACAATACCAAGCTTATATGAGGTCTAAAGGCTCAACAAGACAGGTAAATCAAAACCAATACTGTCCTCTTTGTCCAAACCTCCACTTCGTGATGGTGGTGAGAGCTTCATTTTACAATGTGCTAATTCAAGTACACAGTACCATTTATTTATAATACCTCTTAACAGTTTCTATATGAAAAATGAGATGCATAAAATAAAAATAAAAATGCATTAAATGCTATATCCAACCTCCAGTGCTTTAGGCATTTTTGCTTTTTTGCCACCAACAAAGTTGCACAAGTACATCACACCCATATTTGCAATATCCTGTCACCACATAATTGGATCAGTACATCAACAATAATATGAACAGGAGATCAAACAACAAGACCACTCACTTATGCAATTGCAAGGCATAAACCACTGGTGAGTAATCTATTCTTAGGAAGTGACCAATTTATCATAAGCAACTATAAAAGGAATTCCAGTAAAGTTGTCTAAAAAATAAACAATAAAAGTATTCTTAGGAAGTGACAATTTTATGATAAGCAACTGTAAAAGGAATTCCAGTAAAGTTATCTAAAAAATAAACAATAAAAAGCTTACGAGCACTCTCAGCTTTTAGTTAACTTCAATATTAAGTAACAAACAAACATTGAAAACAGTATTGCAAAGAAAAATCAAGTACTCATTTGACTATCAGAGCACCTACAACTCAAAGAATATTACTTTCAACTCTCAACAGGAATTTGGAACAAGAAAAGATTTGTCATCAACAAACTTTCCATAATTTCAGTTAAGGATCCCAGATGCACAAAATAGGGTGTCTGAACCACTCTTCAATTCCTTGAGTAAACAGGAAGAATATCACACAAAAGTCTTCAATGTTTACGACTTAAAGTAACTTCAACATAACCAAAAACTCATTCAAACATCTGACACAAAACTTGTCCAATGTATTGTGTATCTACTATATCTTCATTTTCTTGCAACTCATAAAAATGGATGAATAAACCAAATAGAGCAGTGCAAACTATTCATGGGACAGATGTTACACGAGCGCCAGTAAGTTGTGGAAATGCTAGCAACACATGGATGTATGGTATGAGGACATGATTTTAAATTTAAATTGAAAAATGTATATGTTTTAAGTGTTGTTTCACCTGTTTCTCCTCCAATGAACCTATTTTCCCATCCTGCAAGAAGAAACAAACAAATTATAATGAATTCAGATAAGAGACAGAGAAACAATGACAAAGTGAACCGGTTTAAAATAAAAATCCCTTCACTGTCATTTAACTTTCCTTTTCCTATTTCAAATTAAAATAAAACATATAAGGATGTTTAATAGAGCACATCTTGAGTGTTCTGGTACTTCAGTAAGATTAATGAGGGTGCGTGCACAAACGTGAGTATGGGAATTCAAGAGATATTATTGAATGGCAGATTCGTAGGATGTATAAAAGGGAAGTCAAATACTTCCTTATTATTTAGGATCTAGCATTGATAGCTATTTATGTGTAGTTAATAACTATCCTAAATTAGAAATATAGATGCTGTATATATCCTAGGTCCTAGGCAATGATGATTATGAGATTGAAATACAATTTTCTACATGGTATCAGAGCCTATCTCATAAAACCTAGATCCAGAACCTTCCCTTCCACCCCAACACCAGAAAATCATGTCAGAAAACACCACCAAAGAAACCCAAACAGCCGGAGAGTTTCAGAGCCTGCAGATCTCCTATAGACTGAATGGAAAAAACTATCTGAAGTGGTCACAGATAGTAAAAACATTTCTCAAGGGAAGAGGAAAGATTAGTCATTTAACAGACAATCCCCCAAAACCAGAAGACCCAAAGTTCACCCTATGGGATGAAGAAGACTCCATGATTATGTCATGGCTATGGAATTCCATAATGCCAGAAGTCTGCGGGCCCTACATGTTCCTGAACACAGCAAAAGATGTGTGGGATGCAGTAAAACAGACCTACTCTAAGGTCAAGGATGCTGCCTTAATCTATGAGATCAAGACCAAGTTGTCAACAACCAAACAAGGTAATATGTTGGTTATTGAATACTACAACATCATGAAAAGTTTCTGGTTGGAGTTAGATTATCAAGATTATAAAATGAAGTGCAGTGATGATGCAACAATTTTACAAAATTATGTGGAGAGGGAAAGGATTTTTGAATTCCTTGCAGGACTGAACATGGAATTTGATCCAGTAAGAGTCCAAATACTAGGAAAGGAATCTATGCCCTCACTCAATGAAGTATTTTCAGTAATAAGGGCAGAAGAAGGAAGGAGGACAGTGATGATGGAGGCCACTCACACAGAAGGGTCTGCTATGTTGATAACTCATGGCAGAAATGAAATCAAACATGATGCAGAGAGGATAAAAACTGAAGGGAGAAAAATCCAAAAAGAAGAGCAGTTTTGTAACTACTGCAAGAAAACAGGCCATACAAAGGAGATATGCTGGAAATTGCATGGCAGACCACTATCAAGGAATCAGATAGCCCCAACAAGGATGGGGCGTAATGGAGGATTTAGGTGGAATCAGCCAAGAGGACATGCACACTTGGCTAATGGTGAAGAGACAGCCTCAGAAACTAACACTCCAGAGGTAAGAGGACTTAACAAGGAGGAGATTGAGAGCCTAAGATCCCTACTCAACACCATGGAGAAACCATCTGGGTCATGCTCTCTTGCTCAAAATGGTAAAATTCTAATTTCTCATGCATTTTGTGCCTCAAACCAGAGCCATTCTAGCACCTGGGTCATTGACTCAGGTGCAACAGATCATATGACCCCCTCTGAAGATGCCCTCAAATCCTATCAACCATGTCATGACAGTAAGAAAATTACAGTAGCAGATGGGTCTGTAACCTCAGTTGCAGGCCAAGGAACACTTTCTTTTAATCCCTCTTTTACATTTAAAAGAGTACTACATGTTCCTAATCTCACTACAAATCTACTGTCTATTCGAAAACTCATTAAAGACATAAATTGCAGTGTAACTTTCTTCTTTGATTACTGCATATTTCAGGACCTAGCTACGGGGAGGATGATTGGACATGCTAGGGTCAAGGATGGGCTGTACATGCTTGAAATGCAAGGCAGCAGTGGCAAAGACAGCAGTAGTAACTCTCCTTTCCTATCATTTATTTCAATATATTCAAATGAAATTGATGTTTGGAATCATCATCGTCGTCTAGGACATGTATCTTTTAAGACTCTTAGGAACATGTTTCCATCTCTATTTGAAAACCTTGATGTTCAAAACTTTAATTGTGAAATTTGTGAGTTTGCAAAGCACCATAGAGTGCCTTTTCCTTCAAGTGAATCAAGATCCATGTCTCCATTTTCCATAATCCATTCTGATATATGGGGACCATATCACATTCCAAATATTTCAGGAGCAAAAGGTTTTGTAACATTTATTGATGATTGCACTAGAGTGACTTGGGTTTATCTAATTAAAAAGAAATCTGATGTAAGCCACATTTTGCTAAACTTTACAGCAATGATAAAGAAACAGTTTGGGGTTGACATTAAAGGATTTAGGACTGATAATGCTAGAGACTACTTTAATCAAAATCTATCACAATACTTTGACAAAGAAGGAATTATCCATCAATCATCTTGTGTAAACACTCCCCAACAGAATGGTTTGGCCGAGAGAAAGAATAGGCATTTACTTGAAACTGCTAGGGCTTTACTTTTTCAACATAAAGTCTCAAAGAATTACTGGGGAGAAGCCGTGTTAACAGCCACCTATTTAATAAATAGAATTCCTTCAAGAGTGATTGGCTTTAAGAGTCCTTTAAAGTATTTGTCAGAATTTTTTCCAACAAATATGTTTTATTCAAAACTCCCTCCTAGGATCTTTGGATGTGTCTCCTATGTCCACATTCACAAACATCAAAGGGATAAACTGGATGCTAGGGCTCTTAAATGCATTTTTATAGGATATTCTATCACACAAAAAGGTTACAAATGTTATCGTCCTTCTTCAAAAAAATTCTTTGTGTCAAAAGATGTTAGTTTCAATGAAAATCAGTCTTATTTCAGCACCTCTTCTCTTCAGGGGGAGCAAAATATAGAAGAAAAGGCTACTGTTTTTTCTATGGATGATATGTTTTCATTTCCTATTTCATCTAGACAGCAATCATCATCTTCTATGTTACAAACACATGAGTCTCCAACATCAATTTCACAAACATGTGAGTCCCTAAACACTACAAATCCACAAGGAGAAACTACTACTGCTAACAAACCACTGCAGGTGTATAAAAGAAGAGTACAGCAGCCTGAATTGACCCCTCTGCAAGCCCAAGAATCTGAACCTGAACAAGGTAATGAAATCTCTCCTACTCTTGATGAACTCTCTCCAAATATCTATCAGCCAATTGCTATTAGAAAAGGAAAAAGGGAGTGCACTAAGAAACCCTTATATCCTATGGCTAACTATATGTCATTCTAGAAATTCTCACCTTCACATAAAACATTTCTTTCAAAAATAAACATCATCTCTATCCCAAAAACCCTACATGAGGCCCTAAATAATGAGAATTGGAAAATTGCCATGAGAGAAGAGATGAATGCACTAGAAAGGAATCAAACATGGGACATAGTTGAACTGCCTAAAGGAAAGAAGGCAGTAGGGTGTAAATGGGTGTACACCTTGTTATACAAAACAAATGGCAACCTAGAAAGGTATAAAGCCAGGCTGGTTGCTAAAGGGTTTACACAAACATTTGGGATAGACTATGAGGAGACATTTGCTCCTGTTGCTAAGATGAACACCATACGAATTCTGTTTTCTTTATCTGCTAATCTTGGATGGTGTATGCAGCAATATGATGTTAAGAATGCTTTCTTACATGGAGAGTTGGAAGAAGAAGTGTATATGAATCCACCACCACGATTCAATCATTCCTTACTGCCTAATCAAGTTTGCAGGTTAAAGAAGGCACTCTATGGCTTGAAGCAGTCTCCTAGAGCATGGTTTGGAAGGTTTACTAGACCCATGATACTTATGGGATATCGGCAGAGTCAAAGAGATCATACCTTGTTCATCAAACACTCTAATTCAGGGGAAGTAACCATTTTAATTGTCTATGTTGATGACATTATCATAACAGGAGATGATCATATGGAAAGGGACAAGCTAAGGAAGAGATTGTCTGCAGAATTTGACATCAAAGAACTGGGAAGGTTAAAATACTTTCTTGGTATCGAAGTGGCCCATCAGATGAGGGGATTTTTATCTCCCAGCAGAAATACATCCTGGATCTTCTAAAAGAAACAGGAATGGTGGAATGCAGACCATGTGAGACACCAATTGATCTAAAGCACAGACTTGACAATGATGAAGAGGGGACCACGACTGACAAAGGCCAATACCAAAGATTAGTTGGTAAACTGATCTACTTAGCTCACACTAGACCTGACATTGCTTATGCTGTCAGTGTAGTGAGCCAGTTTATGCACAATCCAAAGGAATCACACCTTCAGGCAGTGTATAGACTCCTCAGGTATTTGAAGACTACTCTTGGAAAGGGGGTTTTATATAAAAGACATGGCAAGCTAGAGTTGGAATGCTACACAGATGCAGACTATGCAGGAGCCGTGACAGATAGAAGGTCAACCTCAGGATATTGTACACTTCTAGGGGGGAACCTTGTGACATGGAGAAGCAAAAAACAGAATGTTGTTTCAAGATCAAGTGCAGAGGCTGAATTTCGATCAATGGCACTTGGAATTTGTGAGTTATTATGGATGAAAATTATTCTGGAAGACTTAAAAATCAAGTGGGAAGGACCAATGAAGCTCCACTGTGACAACAAATCTGCTATAGCAATAGCACACAATCCAGTGCAGCATGACAGAACCAAGCATGTGGAGGTTGACAGACACTTCATCAAGGAAAAACTAGAGAGTGGATTGATATGCACTCCCTATGTGCCTACAGGAGAGCAACTGGCAGATATACTCACTAAAGGAGTTCAGAATCCTACATTCAAGAACACACTAGACAAGCTTGGAATGAAAGATCTCTTCCATCCAGCTTGAGGGGAAGTATTGAATGGTAGATTCGTAGGATGTATAAAAGGGAAGTCAAATACTTCCTTATTATTTAGGATCTAGCATTGATAGCTATTTATGTGTAGTTAATAACTATCCTAAATTAGAAATATAGATGCTGTATATATCCTAGGTCCTAGGCAATGATGATTATGAGATTGAAATACAATTTTCTACAGATATATTGACAAATAAAGCAAGAGCTAGTAAAGCCAAGAAGTAAGGAATTATCATGAGGCGAAACCTACCAAACCAGATACTAAACATTGCAACTGCCATAGCTCAGAACCAATTAGTGCAAGATTTTCAGAGGCAGCATTGACCTGTTTAAAAAAATCAGGACATGTTAGGATGATATATAAATCTTTGGCATGCAAGAGACTGTTCCACAGTTACCTAATATCACCTAGAATATCACAAAAATAAAAAGAAATTGAGACTGTATTTTGAATGAATAAAGATGTAATAAGTTTTAAGTGATAACTGTGACTAATATATCACACTAGATTATTTATCCATCAACAACAGCAAAAAATTACATGCAACTACATTTTTAGCACCTAAGATGTACAAAATATAAAGTTTATTACTTGAAAGACAACTTCAATGAAATCAAATCCTTCAATTGGTGTATCAATTAATGAGAAAGCCAACCAGAATCAGGATTTCAATTATTGCATTTAAATGATTCTATATGAAGTTTCATATTGTTTCCCAAAACTAAGAATAAAAAATTTGATAATGAGGTCAATCAAAATAAACCTGGTCCTTCATTCACAGTTCAATGTGTTGGAGCATTTTTAATGCGAATATAGGGTCTAAATCTTGATGTAAGACACAAACATTCCATGCAGAGAGAAAAATATTCCCTTACATCATTTTGAATTGCCTTTGAGATCTCCTTTTGAGACTCCATTTTATCATCCAAATGTTGTATTCTCTGTGTTAAATGTGTCTTGGCAGTCTGACAAAATAATAAATAAATAAATAAACACAACAGCATAAATGGAAAATCAAAAGCAAATAACGTTAGTAACCGGTGGAAATTGGCTGATTGCATACTACTTTTATTTGTTCAGAGATGAATTGGTACATTTCCAACTTAATTGAAGCACAATATACTCTAATCTTTTCTCATTAGCCCCCCCCCAATCATCAATGAAACAGCGCACTTACAGAGAGAGCCTCGGACACTTGTTCCAAATGTTTTGTCAAGTTTGAAACAGCACTTGCCATGCTGCGCTTTGTTACGTACATAAGATCTGAGAATTTTAGACCCTAGTTGTTAACGAGGAAAAAAAATATCAGCATCCTGAAAGTGCCTTGCTTCATCTTAGAGCTGCTAAATAAATAAAAAGGAATGAATTTTGAGTACATGAAAAACAACATTCTGATAGAAGGAAACCCATGATAATACTTTGGTATTTAAGTAGATACCTTCCACCACATGTAACCATAGCCCAAAGCTCCCAGGGTGGCAGCTGGAACTATAAGACCAGTGAGGTTACCTGTACCAGGTAGTAGGGATTAAAAGCCAAAGAGACAGTAAGCCGCAGTAAGAAATTATCAAAGGAATACTTAATCTCTAGTACCAAAAGTCTAACATTCAATATTTTGCAAGCCGGGGAAAGAATATCCTACTATCCTAGTACCGGTTTTATACTTAAAAGAAAAAATACAGTAGAGGATACCCATTTGGCCAGAATTCCCATTGAGAACTGTTATTTGCCGTGCAGAGGCCAGCTGCCGAACTTCCATTGCCAACCTACGCACCTATAAGGAATTTCAAAACAGAAAATTATTTGCAACAACATGCAGAGTATAGTTATATAGTTCACTCTTTAATTTAAGCTGTGAATCTTTATTACCTGTTGGGCAATGGCATCAGAGTAGTCAGAATCACCATCAGATTGCTCCCCGGGTTTTCCCATCCCCTTCACCAAGGACTAACAAACACAAATACGCATTTAGTTATATAGAAATCAATTTTATTTTAAAGAAGAAAAATAAAATTCAAAACCCCCAATCATTTTCAACAACCGAATCCAAGGCAAATCTAAGTATCTAACTAAGCTATAACTTATCAGATCAAAACAAAAGGAAACTATATGATTCTTTAAAACAAACAATAAGACGATGATAGTAAAGCAATAATAAAAGTACCTGAAGCTCACCCAGTAATTCGGATAATTTACCGTTTTTGAGCATGATCGTACCGGTGTATCCTAGTAAAAAACACGGCCAGAAAAAGTCAGTCAAATACGTGTGCAGGTACACATGACTGGTCGGCGATTAATAATAATAATAATACCTGCTCCGGCAAGGACGAGGATCCTAGAGACGCCGATTCCAGCTTGCATAGACATGGTTAAGTTCGGTAAATCAGGAAACCTGGAGAGAGAGAGAGAGAGAGAGAAGACTGTGATTCTTTATTTGAGGAGGATCAAATTGAGTTGTTGGTCAGTGTGGGCCTCGAGCATGGTGTACTGGGCCGACGTCACTTTTAATTTATTGGTTCCGGTTTTCTTCACTTTGCTTTTTGAGTTTCGAGCGACCTCACTGGACCGTGCAGCCCATATAAGTAGGCCCGACTGGAATAAAAAAAATCAATTCCAAAACAAACTAGATACAAACAAATCCATAAAAATACGCGAATTTTATTTATAGAAATATTTGACTTGATAAAAACACATTTATATTTTTAATAATAATTATGCAATGACTTTATTAGTCAATGTAATTGGGAATTAGACCGGCTAAGATAATATAAGATAACTTGTTTTTTTTTATTTGATAAAGCGGATGGTCTAATTTAAGAGGGTTTGATTGGTAAATATCAAATATATATTTTTTTATTCTTTTTTAAAAAATATTTATCAAAATTAAAAAACCCTTGCGTTCTATATAAAATGAAATATTTTTTTGTATCATGATATAAAATATATCTCGATTATAGTATAAAGATTTATTTTTATGTGGGGTAATTATAAAGGATAGAACTTCAATACAAATTTAAAAAAAAAATACATTATTTGTGTGTTTTTGAATTTTGACATACTAATATTAAAAATATATTTTAAAAAATAAAAATATATATTACTTTCTTAATGTATACTCAATTCAAAAAATTACAAATAGTGTATTATGCAGTTTCATTATTTCCTTAATAAATAAATAAATTAAAAAACAATGTTTTTTTTATGTGAGAAAATCTCACTCCTCGTAAAACACACTTTGTGGATCCAAGTGAGCTAGTAAAACACTGGTAGTTTCGGGCTCTTCTAAGGAGTGCATGCTCCTAACTCGAACTCGAAACTTGTTGTGCAGATCACAAGCCTCATGTCATCACGTTACGCTTCTTAAGGACTAACAAGTAAACGAAACATAATTTAACTACAGTACTATTATTAATTTTCAAATAATTTAAAGGGCTGTTGCAAGGATTGATCTAGCATGGATTTTTTTTTTCTAGTTCTACTTCTCAACAAAAAGCGTTAAATATACCTCTTAAATTAAAGTTTACTCTGTAAATTTTTAATTAATTCAAATAAAAACAAATATATCACAAGAAGTCGATTCAAAATATTTTTCTTATTTTCTCAATTCTCAAAGCTGATGTTATATTTTATTTATCATCAACAGACTAATCTTATTTTATATATATATATGATGTGATTAAGAAATAATAGATCCCTTACACATTTAGCATTTTACAGAGGGATAGATCATAGATGTGTCATCGTAACACGAAGCACCATTTCTTTTCTTTTCTTTTTTATTTTGGAGTTTGGATCACTTAAACATACCAAGCAATCTGACGTCATTAAGTTGGTGCACTGAACCGAATCAACGTTTACTCGTAGCAGTACAAATGAGGAGACTTCATAAAGAGAGTTTCTAACAACAACAAAAAAAACACGAAGACGAATAGTTCACAAGAAAGGCTGGTGGCTTCCTATTCACGTGGAGGACTAAGCATAGGCCTTGTATTTCTGCTACGACATGTCCTCGCATTGTGGCCCTTTCCTCGACACAATCGACACGTGTATTTTCTGCTTCCAGAAACAATAAAATCTTTGACTGTATCGCCACCACCTAATTTTATCCCAATCACTTGCGGGCAGGACCTGCGATTGTGGCCCCTTTGACGACATATCCTGCAGCGATGATGCCATGTAACTTTTCCTTTCTGGTTGCTCATTCTTGACTTCGGACAGGTTCTTCTGTTGTGTCCCTTTTTCCCACAAAGCCGACACTTAAACCGCCTATCTACCGAGCTATCCTTAAGTTCTGGACAGTAGTGTTTCCTGTGCCCTTCACGCCCACAATTAGAGCAGTAAAATTTCACTCCTGTTTCAAAAAGAGAACGTAGTTGGTACTCAGAAATCAAGCTGATGAACAGATATACCAACGAATGCATGAAGGCTACTCATCTCACTGAAAGCAGCAATTCTGATGGGGGTCATTATTATCCAGGATTGATGATAATCACCGAGGATTGATTGATGAATTAGTTTAAATTACAAAATCCGCATGCTAATTGTAGACATTTGTTCTGTTTATAAACCAATCCAGGATGAAAAATAAAAGCACAAGTGTTTGTAATTGATCGATCAAGAACTTAGTGATGATAACAAAATCATCTGGAGCAGCATTCCTCCAATACCAGCATTATACAAAACAGTTTTTTTTGCAGATATTCCTGTCATACTCTCTCCCCAAATTTATGACGTTCTTATAAGTTCTGAACAATTTTTGGAAAGCTTAAAATGGATAATCCAATGAAACAGAAAAGGCAGGAAATAACTTAAGTAAATTAGCAAGAAGCGAGACTTGTATTAGTTTAGGAAACCAGAAAGAGAACATTATATCATGATAATGAGAGCGGCAGTAAACTTAGTCGATTACTTGATCTGACCTTTCATGGCAATGCTTCGTTTTTTACGGTTCTCAGGATCACTAAAGAAAGCTTTCAATGTTTCAGAAGCTCGTTTTCTTGCCGCTGCGGTTCCTTTTGCTTTCTGCATTTCATATTTAAAGCGCACCTCAGAGAGCAACCTCTACGTAATAGTGTGTTCAAAATTTGTTCATTTCACTATCTCAAGATTATGAAACTGTTTCGACAACTCTCATGCATCCTAGTGATTGAACTACAATTCCAATGCTGCAAGGCAGAATTTTGGATATGTACTAATAGCAAAAAACACACCGTCAACATAAATAAATGAAAACCCAAGGTTAAGGAAATTATGAATCTCATACCTTGATTGCAGCCACTCTTTGTGCATGAAGCATAGGATCGCGATGGATGATCTTCATTCTTTTACTAAATAGCCCAGTTTTCGCATTGAGACTCTGCAATTATCCAACTAAACAAAGAAGCTTAAAATCATGATCTGGCTACTTCAAACTTCCTTGTAAGGATGTGCGACAGCCAAAACAATCACAGGAAACAATAACAAGATTTTGTAAATTGATGTAGGATGAATAATTTAATAGTTGCCTATTTGAGAATAGCATTTACCTACAAGGAACTATAAATCCAATATAAGCTCTCTAATATAGGTAACTAGAAAGGGCCATTAACTCAAATTCAATGACATCTTAAGTTTTCAGAATTGCAATCAGTCCCCAAAATGTCCCATTATTTGGGACTGCAATGCCTAGTCTACCTCCACCTTCTAATGGTCAAATGACTCCCTTGTTTTGGTTTTCATTTCCTGTCTATAAGTGGCAGTTGCAATGTACTTACCCATTTGGTTTTTGAACTTGTAGCAACCGACTACTTGCTAATCCATACACCTTAGCAGCAAAGGTATATTTCTTTGGCATTGCAGCCAATAAAACTAAACGGCACACAGGTTTTTGGATGAATTTTTTTTCTTGTGATTTCCTTTGTAGTATTATTTAGGGGATTGTTTCCTTGGGTGCTTTGGGGTTTGGGTTTTTGGTATTATTTAGGGGATTATTTCATTGCATGGGTTTTGCAGAACACCTGTACATTAGGCCAGTACAAATAACAAAAAGACAATGAGACTAGTATAAGGGGCTGCGAAGAGAGGATTTAGAGGGCCATAATGACCTGGCTGGATGAGGGTCCATACAACCTTGTCTACATTTACTCGACAAGGATGAAGATATGCCAAATAATTAACTACGAGCCATAGCTGTGATTGCATGTTCTCTCGTATGGTTTTAGATTGCCTTCATGAAACTCATGCATCTCATGCTTCGCGTAGAACATATAAGCAGGATTGAAGTAACAGACTAACTTTTAGTGATTGACTAATCTTCAGCCCAACTTCAGGAGACAGTGATTGGTACACACGCTTTGATTTTTTCTTCACCAGCTTTATTTCCAAGTTGTCTACTTCATCATCCTCCTTCACCTTGAATGGAGAACTGACAAAACAAGAACTGGACTTTAGGCCCATGCTTTATCATCTAAAAACTCAGACATTTAACAAACAAGCAAATCAAAATTATCTTTTTTTCAAGCTACACTCTTCACATCAAGCAAAATCATGCATGCAAGCTAAAAAAGTCAATCAGAAAATATACCATACCACTCCATGAGACAAATTTCTTGCCAACCAAAAGTAGCAGCTAACAGGAGAGTTTTATCATTAGATTAGATTTTCTATCCTCTACATATCACAATATTTGAGAATTATATATAAACAAGCCTGGTTTGTTACATTGAGAATGGTTCAAATCAAAATACCATTTAAAACACAGTAGCACCTGAAAGTCACTACATGTCACAGTGAAACGAATAAAAAACTACTGCATAAAGGCATAAAAGATATAAAAAAAAATCCCATACCTTTATGTGTAGTGCAAGGAATTCATGGTCTCTTAAACTGTCAATGCATGTACATCTAGTTTACATTTTCTATGTGAGTGTACGGTTAAAAGACTCTAGATTCTCAACTTTTACTGCATTTCTCATTTACATAATTGCCCCTTATTACTCATGAGGTCACTCATCTATATCAACAAGATTCACATCATTATTCGCATAAATTGATTACAACCTAAGTCATTCTATGAGTATTATTATCATGCAAAATCACGCTAATACCCTCACTTTATCCTTTGATCATCCCATGAATATGGAATAATTATGCTTGGATGAATTCATCAGCACGTGTGTCTTTCCACTTGAAAATTTCTTGTTGTCAAGGACAGTTATCACTAATTTCAGCTGCACATAGTATAAGATATGGGTTGGTGGCAGGATCTATGGACTAACCCGAAACTAAAAGAATGAATTATAGATATTTGACTTGATGGACTCAACAGGGCTCAAGACCCACATACCTTCATATTAAGCTTGAATACAATCCAAGTATTTTTCCTTGAAAAATGGCACCTCATTAATTATCTGCATCAAATACTCGCATACTCTCATTGGCCAACTATCAACTCATCTATACTATAACTGTGCTCTCTAGCCTCATATACAACAATGCTTGCATGAACATCGTCTCACGAATCATACCTGCTATCTATTATCTTAGCCCTTCCATATAATTCCCCTGCTTCATATCATTAAACCAGGGGAATTCCATGCAGCACCTTTCTAAATTACTTGCATTTGGGTGTGCAAGTCATGGCACATGTTTCATTCAACTAGAGTGCCCTCTTGTCCTCTCATCCCTCTCCCTTACTACTCCTACATGTTATTAGAGTGCCATGGGTATGGAAACGAACTCCATTTATACCTCACAAGAACCCATCATCTAAAAAGATCAACTCCGACATTTGTTTCTCATCTATTCATACGTAAGACCAAATGAAAAGGACATTAAAACATGGATATAGGTGCTGATCACACTCAGTATGTAACAATTAACAGCATGCCCAGAGAAATCAAGATGCAAGAAGTATGTATGTCGAAAAGCATGATATGAAGAAGTTACATTGAGCGGGCTTTTTCCCATGGTTGCTCGTCAATCGACTCTTCCCATATGACACAATCCCCCAAGCATTGACGACAAGTCATCATACCCTGTCATGATGATTGACAATGGTGAAAGAAGTGAAATTCAAAGGGAAAATTAAGTTTCGCCATATTTATAATTAGTACACATGACTGTATGATGGTAAGAGAAGAGCAAAGTAAGCACCTTCCCATTACAGAGTGAACAATCTAATCTGAACCTGTCAATTCCACACTCAGAGCATGGAGTGTAACCCCTTCCTCTACAACTTGGGCAAGGAAGCTCTCTGATATACTGACCATTTGGACCAAACCAAGACCTTGGTTTAGGTGAATCGGAGGATATATCATTCCTGATCATGAAATTGCTATTTTTTATACCGATTAATGAAACTAATTTAATAACATATATCTATCCATCTATCTATCTACCTTGGCTTTGGATTGACCTGGATTCCAAGTAAGTCCACTGAAGGATCATAACCCAACTGCTGTTAATTAATTACAAAACCAAAACCAAAACCAAAACCAAAACCAAATAAATACCACCAATCGCATCCCATCACATTAAAAGATAAACACACAGTGAAGCATAAGAAAAGGGCAGAGAGAGAGATGGCAGTGCCTGAGGAGGGGTTTGTTTGGGCAATGAGCTGTGATTGTTCGATGGTGATGATGATGATGAGGAGGAGGAGGAGGAGCAGGAAATGAAAGGAGGAAAGCTTCTCCGAGTGGCGGCGGGACAATGAAGCAAAATGAGGACCTGTGTATTGCTGTGCCTTCTCCACTTACTGTTATTGTAACCTGCAGACGCAGGAATCATGGTCCCAAGCCCATCTCCAAGAGAAAAAAAGGTGGGCATGTTTATGTTTGTAATCTCTGTCTCAATCCTTAACTGAACAACAGCAGCAGCTGCATAGAAAGATTCTCATAAATCCTGCAAGAAACAAGAATTGAAGGAACTTGTGTGGATATCATGAATAGATGAATCAATAAAGTTTAAAAAAAAAAACATTAATTAAAAAAAACTAATAGCACGTGTCACAATAAAAAAGCGTCCTGATACATACAATCAAACGACATGTCAAAACAGCGTTTTGATGGAGTGGGAATGGCAGTCTTTTCTTATAATTTATCCATCCCTCCGCCCCTGCTCTCTCTCTCTCTCTCTCTTTGTGTTCAAAACCTTATTGATTTGGAAATAATAAAATAAAATTAGTTAATATTTTACAAGAGAAATTATAAAATAATATTTTATATTAGAATAAATAATGAAAACATAAAGTAATAAATATTTATTATTATTCTTAACTTTCCATCCATTTAGATGCTCTTATCCAATTACCCCCCAGCAACTTCTAACTGATGCCTTCTATTAACTAACTACCAAAATTAAATTTGAAAACTACTTGGGAAAAGTAGACCAAAGGAATAATAGCATAATGTATTTGTTGGAATAATGTATTATACCCGGCTATCTGAAAAATAGCATCATAATCCCAGGTAGCATCCATGAACACCTTAAATTATTATTATTATTGTTATTATTATTATTATCATCATCATTAAATAATAAGAGCAAAAAGGAGTTTCAAAGAGTATAGTATGATGATAAAAAGCTTGTAATCTGTACAGTATATTTCAAGTTTGAATCAAGATTTATATTATTTGCAAAGAATCCTCATTTAAATTCATAAAATATTTGTTTTCAAGGGAATATATTTTCCTCGCATAAAAAAAAGAAGCAAAAATCAAATTATAATGTCCACCCCTCCACACTAGAGCACTAAGATACATGATTAGCTCTTCATTCCATGTTAAAAAAAAATTATTCTAATGCCCGAGGAAGATGACGGTGCAAAAAAGCATGTGATATATTGATTATAAGAGAAATTGTTATCGTTACTTAGATTTTAGGGTTACTAGATGTTAGGGTTGGGAGGCTGATTCAGGTTATTTTTAAAATATTTTTTTATTTAAAAATATATAAAATGTTTTTTATTTTAAAAAAATTAATGAATTAAAAAATTTAATTTTTTTTTTCCAAACACCCCTTTCTTTTATCCAGACGTGGCATCCACTACTGTGGATTTTGAATTTGTAACCGCTCATTCCAAAAAACAACTAAAAAGAGAACTCATTTTGTAAACTCTAATGGGTTATATGTTCGTAGAATGTAACTAGTAAGCCACTCTGTTCCATCTGTTCAAAGTATGTACATAGACTTTGAACACGAAGTTTATACAGGCAGCTCATGGGAAACTGTAGAAAGTCATAGGAGAGCATGACCAAAACAGCACCAGGTCCAGGTTGGACTTTGGCTAGAAAAATCCCAGCCACGGGTACTATTTACAGACATCGGATGTTTTCTAAACGGTACGTGGAATTAAGATTGTAAATTCTATTTCGGTTAGTATTTTATTTTTTTAATTAGAATATAATATTTTCACATGTTATTTTAGAATTGTACTGTTTATTTATATATGATTAAATTAATTAATTCAAAAATAAATTAATTCAAATTCAAAATAAAATTATTTAGAATTATATAATTTAATCTAAAAAACACAATAAAATAATTTTTCTCAAAATTATAAACATGTATAATATTACAAAAATATCATCATCAATCTCACAAGATCATTACATTATCTGATTACTCTGAAATTTTAACATAATATATATAAATATATCAAGAGACTTCTCGTAAAATTTCATCTCAATCTAATAGACATATTAAAAGATATGATTAATGTTATAAAATTATTTATTATTTAAAAAATACTATTTAACCGAAACAGAATGAACAGAACAAAACCGGAATATTCCAACCAAAATTTGAATGAAACTTCTAGATCAGACTGAAATTTTAAGCGACATAATATGCTTGGGAAAATCGAAGGGAAGGATGGGAGTTTTGTTGATATGAAGAAAAAAATGATGGGTGGGTGGTGTTTCGTGTGGTGGTAATAAAATAGTGCATGATGCTTCCTTTCTGTAAACTTTACCCTTGCATATTCTATATGAATATCTCGTCAGGTTATCGCCACGTAACAAACTTGCGCGTCTCCGCCAATCAGCAATTCGATCTTTCCTCTCCACCCCCCGCTTACGGGGGGTCGGCATGGCATCTCGACTGTAATAAAAATAGCTACCCCATCTATGGATGATTATTGTAAGTTCATATTACAGGAAAGTAAATTCACCAACTAATCATGCAGCAAAGAAAATTAGTCTTCCATTTTGTTTCAAACCCCCAAATTCTGCCCAGGGGCTGAATTTGCTGAATTTCAAGGGATTTTTTTTATTTGAGGAAACCTCACCACTCAAAGAACATATTTTATGGGTCAGATAAGTAAATAAAATCTCAGTTGTCCTAGACTCTTATAAAAGATGTACTTGTTCGAAACCTATAGTGCAAATCTTAAGTTATTTGTCATCACGCCACATCTTTTGGAGTGAATTTCAAGGGATGCCAATACAAAGAATTCATAAATGTCTCCTCTTACGTTATATACAGTGCAGATGTATAATATTTACTTGGAGCTTCATTACGTTGGGAAATGTATTGGAATACTTGAAGACATTCTTTTATCGCATCAAGTTCGTGTAAATTGATCCAGTTCACAACAGAATAAGACTCTCATAAGAAGTACCCTGCCGTCTATTTCCTAAAATAGAACAAAATGAATAGCTACATCGATCAACAATCACATCCAACTATCAAAGTACAAACATGTGATAGGAGCACAAGGAAACGAGCCAAAGTAGACCGTGAATGTCTAGTTTCTTTGTAATTTTGATTTTTAAGCAGAAATGGGCATGACAAGGTCATCAAATTTCTTTGCAGTTGAAAGGCATGTGTTGAGAAGAATCCATAAACTATTCATCTTAACCTCTTCAATAAGAAATAGTATCCCGGGACAGCAATTCATTCCTAGTTAATTAACAGGGTGGGTGCTTACTGTGCTTAAATATTCGATGCAGGACGCAAACCAACCAACACTTGGATTCTTCACAGCACGTCACTTGCATCAAATGCCTTCTAAGATGACGAGGTAAAACACAGTCAAGCTGCAAGGCGAGAACGCCATGGCATTAATGACCTCTCTGTAAACCAAAGGCACAAAGGAGTTCAGATTAACCCTCCATGATTTGTCAATGTCAATTGACATCTATATATATATATGACTTGGAAAATTTGTAATATCAATGCTACAGTTTTAAGATATGAGCGCTAATCTATTCCGGCAATGGAGGACATATTAAAACATTCTTCAGTGGTTTCCAAACCTGCACCTGGGAGATTTCCACTCGGGCTTGGACAGTATCAGAGGCATGTGAGGATGAACCTAAACTTGCATCACGATCAGTTTCCTCACTTTTTTTAGCCAACGCCTGAGCAATGATGTTCTGTTCCACGCCCTTCCCCTTCCAGGAGAAATTTGAAGTTCCCCCAGTTAAACCAGAATCAGACATGGAGGGTCCGGTGCGTTTTGAGGTGAGATCCAAGCGCTCAATCATTCGTGCGACACCAGCAATTCCTGCACTCATTTCCCTCTGAACTTCTTTGCTCAGCTCCTTCACCGAATTATTCCTTGCAACTAGTTTTTCCTTTATGCCTCTAGTACCTTTTGAAAGTGATTCCTTGTACCTGTTACAAGATATCCACATACTTCAGCAGCAGATATTGAACAAGTAAAAATCAGTCACAAGGAGACCAAGTTGCATTTATCGACCTGGATGAGGCAGCAAACCATTTAGATTTGATAGAGTCTGAGAGAGATAGCACCTCCGATGAACCCTGCCCCTCAGGAGTATCAGTTGGTGGCTGTCTAAAGAGGATCCTGAAAGGTGAATATTTGAAAACTTAAGATACAGAAAGATAATGTGTGCAGTCGGGGGTGCATTTGTGCATCTGCGTGTGTGAATGAGAGAGGGAGGAAGGGAGAGTCTAGCTACAGACAACAAGAAATATGCAAGAGAAATCCACTGAAGAAGAATTCTCTAAAAGGACCAATTAAAAGATGATGAAGGAGAAAAATGAAGGTTGGTCAAAAAGTAAACAGCGAGGACAATTGCATTGGAATGGTCATTCTTGTTTTTTCTCTCTATTGTTTTCAGTTCTAAGATTTTCTGACCCATTCAACCTCTGGTTCACCAAGTCACCTTGCCAAATAACAAACAGAGTCTACATCAAACGTTGCAATTACAGAATGATACCTGGGTTTGAAAGGGCTATTGACAGCAGTAGTTGAAACTTGGTTCACGTCAGGAGGGGCCACTGATGACAAATTTTGAATGTTAACTGATAGTGTGTCAGGAGTTGGTGAGTTAATCACCGATGACCCATAACTTGAAGCTTGACCTTCTTCTGGTGAAGTGTATGTTTGCTGAACAGTGGGTACATGTTCAGGAGAGGTAAGGACAATAAACTGGGAGGGACCAAGTCTGTTAGACCCCTGCCTCTCCCTTTCGTGAACATGCCGAGCCCTGCTAGTGGCAGCAGCAGCAAGATGCTGCATAATATGCTCATCGAAATCAGAGTCATCTGAATAGGAATCCTAAAAATTTCCATTAGCACCCAGTAAATAAAAGAAAAGCTTTAGATGAAACTACACAGCGAAATGAAAAGGTTAGGGTTTCAAATTGACTAAATAATCACCTGTTCTACATCATAATCATCATCCAAATGAGGAACGATCATGGATGCAGGAGTCGAGTTCCTTGACCTTAAACGCCTCTCAGTCTCAACAGCAGCTAGAAGTTCTTGGCTAGAAAACAGAATCACAAAGGTGCACAAACAGAAGCAGTAACCAATTAGGTTGCTTTGATCAACATGAAACTGAACAATAGAGAGAAAGATTGACATTACCGCTTCCCACAACATAAAATATACCTGGCATGGTCTTTCAGAACAAGAAGCCGCCAGCAAATCGGGCATTCTTTGCTTCTCTGCGACCTAAACATGAAACAAGTAAAATCAATGATAGCCATAGGCCCATGACATCATAATCTAGAGCACGACATCCATTCCTAGAAAAAACGTTATGGTGATTAACACCTACCATTCAAGAATACACTGAAGATGATATTCATGATTGCAGCAGGTAGCCTGAGACAAGAAACAAGTCCAAAGGTCTATGATCAACTTAAAACCTAAAGATAACAATCCATCACAAACAAGAGCTGTAACATTTGACAGGTTGTAGTCAAAGGGTCGCTGTAGAACAACAATAGAGACGAGACGATAGTGTCCGCAAAAGCATCCTAGAGTCAATTCTAGTATTGGTTGTTATACTATCGATCTCATGGAAATCATAAACTAAAATGTAAGGACCAAGAAAATATATGTTGGTAAGAAATTAAAAAGAAAAAAACAAGAAGAAAGAGATCCCAGGATCCTAGTTTTATGATTACTTCTCATCAGCAGATTTTCTTTTGGGTTTAGAAGGAAATTATTTCACATCAAAAGTTCTCTTGAAATGAAAATGGTGCGGTAAGAAGCAATTAGAGATAAGAAATTTACTCAATTTTATAAAGAAATAATAATAATAATAATCACTACGTAATTGTACCGCAAAGTTAGCACTTTTTAAATTCTGTTCCAATTGATACATTATCCTTCCTTTTTCCTTTCCCCGAAAAGAAAAGGAAATTGAATAAACAGTGCTTATATATGTGCCAAACATCAGCTAGCACAACAGCGATCACCACAGAATTCAAAACCTTTCCAGTCCATAAGATGACATTATTTATAAAAAAAAAAAAAAGTGATTGTGTAAAATACAGTGGCAGGGTCTTGAGTGGTGAAAGGATCGAGGCAAATACTGCAAGCCTCGTCTTCGAAAGTATCGTCAACTGCAGCTCCAAAAGAAGAAGAGGAAGAAGACGATGCAGCAGCAGCAGCAGCTGAAACCAATGGAGTGTCAGAAAATGAAGAGGAAAGAGAGGTGAAATTCGCCATTTCAGAGATACACACTGTTTGAGTTGACGGAGAAGAGAGAGGAGGAGGTGAAGGTGAAGAGAACCCTAGAGACACAGAGAGAGAGAGAGAGAGCGTGAATGGTCAGAGAAAAGAAAAGTATCAAGGAGAAGGGAAGGCGAAAAGGCAGAAAATGCAGGCAAAGAAACCCGATTCAGACGGTTTAAGTTTTTGATGGAATCAATTAATTTTATTTTTTATTTCTTTTTTACATAGTTATTTAAAATATTATATTAATAATCCTTTTTTCTCGGATTGCTAAAATGCCCCTCGAGCCGTTCTTTTCCAAAAGAGACCCCTGTCACGCCACAAATCCTTATTCTTTGGTATTTTCCAACTGTGCCCTTGCTTTTATCACGCATTCGATAATACTATTAACAAACCATTTATTAAAGAAACATATTTTCTTGATTTCATTCAAGTTAGCAGCGGAATAAATTAATTCCAAAGCAACGTTTTAAGCCTCCCCCGAAAATTACAGCGAATCTTCAACTCTCAATCATGACTTCAACATATGATCTAAGCTTGAAAACTCCTCCAAGCTGGGAAATCACCTCACCTAACCCCCTCTCCTTTTCTTCCAAATCTGAAAGCAAACTTTGCTTCCCATTCCCTCATCCGGCCACCACACCCTCTAAAAATGATGAAAAGCGAAAGTACCGGTGAATTTAGAAGTTAAAAAGTGTTTCCCGTTTTCTTATTTGTATTTGCGGTTAAAATTATTTTTAAAAGTTGTTTGGGACAGTTTTTGAAACTGTATTTTCAAAAAATTCAAATTAAAAAATTTTAATATATTAAAAATATGCTATTTTAACTTGACTAATTAAACAATTTCTCTCTTCTTGATAAGACAGAAAAAAATAGAAGTTAACAGATTATTGAAGTGCTACATAAATTTAAGAATCAATGATAACTATTCGAGTTTATTTGAAAATAGAGTGGATGTTATTTTTTAAAATAAATTATTCTGAGAATAATTAAATTAAATTTTTAATTTTTAATATCATCGCATAAAAATAATTAAAAAAATACTAAGAAATTATTTTATTTTATTTTTTTCTTTGGAAAAAAAAAAACTTGGCTAACCAACCAACCCTTACGCTTTACGCCTTGGGACATGATTAACAAATTCGATAAATTAAAAGGGCAGCACATAAAAGTTGCAAATTATTGTTGACTTGTTAATTCCCTTTTGTTCAACACGCACTGCACGTGGTAAGACTCTAGACTAAACCATTCCACAAGACGCATTAATTAAATAATAAAAGCGTGTCCCGCTTCTCAGGGATGTAAGCGGGGCCCGCTTTCAGTAGATGCACGAGTTAATTTGTGTTGTGTTTTTTTCTGTCTATGATTTTGTATATGTTATAATTGATTATTTTAATATTTAATTGATAAAATTATAATTAATAAAATTTGTTAGAAATAAGTTTTTTTCTGTATAAAAGTAATTGAATGTTATTACTGTTAAAATTATTTTGATAATTATTTAATCGATAGATTGTACAATTAGAATCAATAAAATTTTGTTAAAATAAGTCACTTGTTCCGTGTAATATATTGATTGATTGTTGTGTATATTTTATTTGTTTTATGAATTGAATTATTTTATTAGCAAATAGTAAAATTACAGTCGATGAATATGAGCACAGATGACTGATTTGTTTTACACAGCAAACAATTTGATTAATGGTTTTATTTTAACTACTTTTATAATAATTTAATTGGTATATAGCAAAACCACAATTGATGAAATTAACTAAAAATATATTATTTATTGGATGCACTGGGCATGCTTTAACTATTTGACGAATAATTTATTTGACATATAACAAAAATACAACTACTAAAATTTATCAAAGATTATTTTTTCAGATTTTTTCTTCATATTATTATATTAAAAGTGTTTTAGAACAATGAGATTAAATTAATGTGAGATTTATAAAGAAAAGTCACTTCATTTATATATATATATATATATATATATATATATATATATATTAAGATGTTAATATCAAAAAATATAGCATCTCCTGTTTTTTTAAGGAAAAAGTCCCAAAAATAATTATTATCATTATTCTAAATGTCTTATCTATAGTAAAATAAATACATATATAACAACATAATCTTAAATTTTTTAAGTTGATTATTTAGCTCAGATGTATAGCATTTTTAAAACAAATTATGACTTAACAATATTGTTACATGTTAAAAAATTTGGTGTTGGCTGTGGATAAACGCGCGGCATAATTAATATTCTAATTATTATTGGTAATACTATCGATAACACCATAATTATTGTTAAAAAATATTTTTATATATTATTTTACAAGATTTATTCGTTATATTATTGTACTAAAAGTATTTTAGAAAACTGATTGTAAATTATTGTTTTATTTAAAAAAACAAATAGGTCATTTATTTTTATGTGTATTTTAAGGCATTAATATTAAACAAATATCAAAATATATAATTAGTCTCATATATTTATAAGAAAAAAACTTACAAATAATCATTATCGTTATTTTGAATGCCTTACCTATAATAATTAGAAATTTTAACACCTAAAAAATATTAACAAAATAGCAATTAACAAAAATGACAAAACAAAAAAATATTATTACATTTAAAAATATTATTTGACTTGAAGAATAAATAAAAATGAAAAAGGAAAAAATATTAAATATCAATTTTCAAATGATCACCAACACATATTAAAATTTAAACATTAAATGGAAAAAAACTTCAATAACAAAGGAAATCTTAAACATTAAGAAAAAAAACTAAGAACCTGTACATATAAGCATGAACAAAAATAGCAACCATTTCAGAAATATAAAAAAAAATAAAGAAATTAAAATAAAATCAAAGATTAAAAGTATAAGGGATGAAATGAAAAACAAGTATATATTAATTTTAATTTAAAGGACAAAATTGAAACAAATATAAACTTTAATATAAAAAAAATAAAGAATTTCAAACCAAATCAGAAATTAAAAGCTTAAGGACCGAAATGGAACTAAAATGTATAATTAATTTTCATTGAAGGATAAAATTGAAACAAATCAGAACTTTGATACCAAAAAAATTAAAGAATTTCAAATCAAATCTGAAATTAAAAGCATGAGGATCGAAATGAAACTACAATATATAATCAATTTCCATCGAATGATAAAATTAAAAAAAATCAAAACTTCTATAACATAGATCAGGACTATAAAACACAATCAAAAGATAGGGGATGAAATGAAAACTGCAACAACACCGAGGATTGCCGAACACTTTCATTGGCAGGAGAGAGAAAAGGGGGACAAACATTCTATCGTCGACTGGAACATTTCCGACCACCGTTGGATGTCACACATTCCACCATAAGGTGGAGGACAGGACGACACGTCTAGTGACACGCCGGATGGAAATTTTTAACCGTCGTAGTAGCCCACATGCGCCTCCCGAAGGGAGCATGAGCCCGAAAATCGACGGCGCGTCCTCTAGAAGCACCTGCTGTAGTCGGCAGGAAATATTATTTTAAAAAGGGTCGATTACCTAATTACCCCTTCAGTCAATTCTTGCATTTTGTCTTTTATGGGGGCATATCTGTATTAACACACTAATAGCATTGTTCACCCCGAATTTGAATAATATTAAAAAAGTGTAAATTACCGCCTAACCCCTACCACCACTTCTTCTTTTTTGTCATTTATGGGGGCAGATCAATAGTTATCCATTTTTGTTTTGTTTATCAAAAATGTGTAAGGACCGCAATACTCCTACAGGCAAAATGTTTTTTTTCTTCTTATTAGAGGTAAGATAGTTATTTTAATGCGCATAAAAAAATATAAAAATCGAAATTACCTCTAATACAAAGGCTAAAACTGAGATGCACTGAGAATAAAAGAGTAATTTCACCGTTACAATCTACAATGATTTTAGTCTGCGGATACAGTGAATGACAGAGCTGATTTAGCTTTTTTTTCTCTAATTAAGTGTCTATTTTGAGAGTGATTAAGATGGTTTATGAGAATGTTTTTTTTATTTAAAAATATATTAAAATAATATTTTTTATTTTTTAAAAGTTAATTTTCATTTAAGAACATAAAAATATATAAAAACACTGTTTTTTTTTTTTTTTAATTAAAACGATTCACAAATTCATTCCCAAACACCCCCGTCTACTATAATGCCAAACCCAAATGGATCAATCTCCTGTATCGTTCTTTTTCGGCCTCCAAGCAGTGAGAGGGAACCACGAGTGAGCCGATAATGGCTCCTATAATCTCAGCTACTCAGCAGCTTCCACTAGTTTCACACGCTTTTTTATACTCGAAACCCCCTCGAGCCGGTTTTTCTCTACTTCAGCCGCATATTTTGCATTCGAACAGAGCTCTCTTCTATTCTAGATCAAATTTCAGGCCATTGAAGGCCATTCTCAATTCCCCTTCACTAATCAAAGTAGCTGGTGATGCTAAAGAGAAGGAGGAGGCCTTGACTCTTCGCGAAATTTGCCTAGGTCACGTGCCCGAGCACGTGTTGCGCAGGCAAGTCTCAGTCCAATAATCATTTAAATTCTCGATTTCTTTGTGATTTCAATTTGATCAACATTAGTTTTACTACGATCATTGAATTCAATGATTTCTTAAGCAAAAAAAAGAACAAAGAATTATCGAGTAGATTATGCACTCCATTTGCAGGGTAGAAGAGGTTGGGTATGTGGTGCCAACGGATGTACAGAAACAAGCTTTGCCTGTTCTTTTTAGCGGCAGCGACTGCATACTTCATGCCCAGGTTAATTTCTCTCTATTTTTCTCTTACTGATTTCAGTTTCATTGATTGTTTCCAATTTAATGTGTAAAAAATAGCATGCAAAACCTTACTACTCTAATCGAATTCTCATTTTTGATTCACTAGACAGGTTCTGGCAAGACTCTTGCATACTTATTGTTGATATTTTCTGTTATGAATACTCAAAGATCGGCTGTGCAAGCACTAATCGTGGTGCCTACTCGAGAACTTGGCATTCAAGTAATAATCTTGATATTTTTTTCCCTTTTGAAGTTAATGCGTCTTCTTTCATGTAGTAAATTGAAAGTTGATGGATGCTCATTATCGTGATTGGATACTTTGGAGCAACTCATTCATGGTGGCTTGGTTGTCTGTTCACGAACTAGGTCACAAAAGTTGCTCGGATGTTGGCTGCAATGCCAACAGAGAATGAAGCGGAGCAGAAGTCTTGCACTGTCATGGCGCTTCTAGATGGAGGGATGTTGAGAAGACATAAGAGTTGGCTAAAGGTGCGGCACCCTCTTGATATGATTTTCTGTCATGTGGTAGGCTTACATGAATTTATGCAAATTGTTATTTTAGCTATCAACCGATATTCTCTTAGAACTGAAAACATGATGATGGAAAAGCATCTGAACTGTTCACTGTTCACAGCATAAACAATTTTAATGGATGTAAAGTAACAATAAAAAATTATTCTGCTGCCTGCACTATTGATATTTCTTTAGATTTTTCCACTGCAAGAATCACCAGATAGATTTAGAAACTGTAGTTGCTTGCATTGAGATACACTGATTGCCAACAGTCATCAAAAAGTTGCAATTTCCATTTGTTTGGAACTTCAATATATCTTGCTATTAGCCAGGAGTTTCTCACTTTTCTATATCGATTTTATCTATTTACTTGCACTGGTATTAAGAGGATAGGATTTGTGTTTCAGGCTGAGCCTCCTACAATAGTGGTGGCAACAATAGGTAGCTTGTGCCAAATGCTCGAGAAGCACTTGCTTAAACTTGAATCAATGCAAGTGCTGGTTATTGATGAGGTAATTCTCGTCTCTTTCAATGTCTGGTGTTTTTAGAATGTGTGTAGAATATTTTAATGATTTTTCCTAGTAATTGTTTTAATTAACTATCTGTATAGCTTGGATTAGGGTACAGTTTTTGAATTTCTTGATTCGTTTGCAACAGAGTTTTGAGACTGATGCACAGATGCTTCTCTTCTTTGAGCAGATCATGTACTTGTCTTATGCTTTCCATTATTTCTTTTGATATACTATTTTGGAGGAATGACATTTTATATCTTTGTTTGTTTAGGTTGATTTCATGTTCAATTCTTCAAAACAAGTCAGTTCCCTGCGAAAGCTTTTGACATCTTATTCCTCATGCAATAGCCGTCAGACAGTTTTTGCTAGTGCATCTATCCCTCAGCACAACCGATTTTTATATGATTGCATACAGCAGAAGTGGACCAAGGTTGACCTTTTTTCTCACAGACTTTGTATATTTCTTGTGTTGTATAAGAGCTTCATGTTCATGCACGTGTTTACACCCACTCGGTTCCTTTTAGTAAAGCTTTTTGCTAATGAATAAAAAAGGTTGTCTTCATTGAAATTTGATAAATGATACCACTGATATCCATTATGATTTCTGTATTTGCAGAGAGATGTAGTTCATGTTCATGTAAATCCAATTGAGCCCATGCCAACACGCCTTCAACATAAATTCGTGGTAAGAATATTTTTGACAATGCTTGTTCCGTAACACTTTCCAGTTTATTGACAGTTTGTATGTTTTTACTGTATCTGTGTTCCTGTTTTTTTTTCCAGTCACAGGAAACATTGTTAAATTGTAGTTGTCCCTTGTCGCAATGATTTTGATGTAGAGTGGACTGGTGTTGTGTCTTAACAGATATGCAGTAAAAAGCAAAGGCATCAAACATTGCTCTCCTTAATGCTATCTGACGCACCCAAGTCTGGCATTATTTTTGTTGGTGAGCAGGTCTGTGCAGCATATCTTTCTCAAAGTGTTAATTTCTTACATCGGTTACGTTGAGTGCAGTTTTGAGAATAGAGTTAAGCTCTGTTTTGAAGTTTGGCATTTTACTGGTATCATATTACCTGATAATAGTTGGCAAAAGAATTTTCTAGTCATGTCAATAATAAATCTCATATGGTCTGATTTCTTTGCTTTGCCGCTCCTTTCAATGATTGAACTGTTAAATACATGGCACAAAAGAATAGTATGCATCATTGTATGTTATCAATCAGCTCAGAGAAGTCTTAATTCTTGGCCGATCATTTGTCAACATAGCAAAGTTTTTGAGTTGTGGATATTTGCAGACTTCAAAATTAGATTTTTTTGTTAGAAAGCTATTTCTTTCCATAAGAAGACAGGCTTATGCAGTAAATTAAATCTTTTAATCTCCATGCATTCAGTCTGAGAAGTCAAAAAAGGCTGGGAATGCTCCACCAACAATTGATTTAGTGGACTTTCTGAAAACTTCATCCTGGGGTTGTTCAGAAATCCTTCTTCTGGAGGAAGACATGAATTTCAATTCACGAGCAGCTTCATTATCAGTAAGTATTGTCTATCTATAATGGATGGAAACATTGACACCACACTTTCTATTTTCAGTGCAGTGTCAAAAAGGCAACAGAAATTGGAGAACAATCTTAAATTGTATCAGTATATTCAACGGCATCTGTCTACAGTGTATAACCCATCCAAAGGATGAATATCATTTCGACTCTTTCTTTTTTAATTTTAATTTATACCCTCTACAAAAGATCGTCCTTGACCTGAACTTTTGAAACTCTCACAGTACGCCATTGACACTTACTATCCAGAGTATAGAATAAAATTGAAAATAGCAATGGATATGTTAGTTAATTATAATTCCATTTCTGGCATGCCCTTGTCCACGCCCATATCTTCATGTTTTGATGCTTTTAGTTCATGGATGCAGGAAGTGAGACAAGGAGGTGGCTATATTCTTGTAGCGACAGACATCGCTGCAAGAGGGGTTGATCTTCCAGAAATAACTCATATATACAACTTTGATCTGCCAAGAACTGCTGTAGATTATCTCCATCGAGCTGGAAGAACAGGCAGAAAACCTTTTTCAGATGAGAAATGCTATGTTACCAATATTATCATGCCAGAAGAGCGGTTTGTTTTGCAAAGATATGAGAACGAATTGATGTTTAATTGCGAGGAGCTTTTTCTATAGTCTTAATGTATTTCAATTTTTGAACGTATCAGCTGTTTTTGTTTTTGTGAAAATGCCTATAAATCACAAAAAAAAAAAAAATACATGGAGGGTATTCAGTAACATGATATTATTGTTTTCTTTTAACCGCAAGGATTAAGTAACATGACTTCAAATGCTTCCATTTAAAATAAAATAAAAATAAAAATAAAATTAATACACCCGTATATTTATATTTAAAAAAAAACATAAGATAGAGGACATCCAAGATGATCCAGACTCTAGAGTCTAGACATATCGACCCTATCTTTTGTTGTTACAAGTTGTTTAAAATAGAACATTTTCCAGACTAAAACCATTAACACCAAGATCAATGTCACTCATATTTTGATTACCAAAATGATCGTTGGCCATGGCTAACTCATTTGCCCTAGCAGCCACGTTCTTCTTCAACTCTTCCATGGCCCTCACATACTCCACAAGCTCATCCAGCCCCATATCATCAACAGGCTCATCCCACCAAAACCTTGCATTAACATCATTTTCACACACCTTATTCCACTCCTCAGTCATTGCCACGCGCTTCTTCTCCTCCTGCAACTCTTTCAACGCCTCCTCGTACTCCCTGTTCCATTGCTGAACCTGGGGGTCATTACAGCTCACAGCCCCTGGCTCCCTGGCAGTAGAGCTCTCATTGAGATAACGATCGAGTACCACGTCGACATCGGGGTGACCAAACGCAAAGACCTTTTTTCCTGGAGAGAAGGCAAGAATGGCCACTTGTGCCCCGCAGAGAAGGCTCAGCTCGCTCGCTTTCTTGACTAGACCACCGCGACGCTTTGAAAACGTCACCTGTAGACTGCTCTTCTCCTGAATCTGTCTGATCTCTATTTTTTGACGGCCCTGGGTTTGCTTTTTGTGTTTATTTATCATCACCATGTTGATGGCGAGGAGAAGGATGGGGGGGGGGGGGGGGGGGGGGTTCTATGTATTTGTGAAGGTGGTGAAATGAGCTATATAAATTACAACCAGTATTTGTATACACAGGTTCAGTAGAATCACAGTTAATTAGCACCGTTAAAATAGCTAGAGATTCAGTAATTATTTCCATAGATATATAAGAACAATTTTTGTTTTCGAGATTGGGTATGAGAACGTGGGGAATTGACTGTGATTTAGGAGAAAATGAAGGAGGTATTAAGATGTTTATATATTTGCTGGTACGTAAGATGTTGAATAAGGAATGTCTGCAGTTTAGGAAAAAAAAAATATGAGAGAAAATGGAAATGTTGACTTATAAAGCGCACGTGTTTTTTTTTTTTTTTTTAAATTGCTCCGACGAAAGTAATTAACTGGTCTACGAACAATATAACGAACAATATAAGGAGACGACTCAATCATGAATTGAAGTGTGCCAAAAGGAAGATTCATTCCTGGAACATCCCCAGGAAGAACAGTCCACCCCACAAGAATTCAAATATCATTCAATATAAAAGAAGTATTTTTTTTTAAAAAAAATCATGGGATAACAAGAGTTTTCTTCATGAAAGCAAAAACAAAAATGGATATCAAGATATGACTCACCTGTGTCACTGTGACAGTGCAAGCCCCAGCAGCAGCAGCCATCATCAAATTTGCCTTTGTTCCAGTGGTTCTGTTCCTACTTTCCTCCAAATATAACCGCTCGAAGAAGCTGTGCCCATAGAAATGTACAGAAAACATCAGATACATTCCTGTAAAGAAGAGAATTGAAATGTTGAATTTACTGAGATCATCTTCTATTGATTTTGAGTAGTGTATTTATACAATTTGTGGTGTAACAGATTCACTACAATCCAGGAATCTGTTACACCACAAGTTCTGCTATTCTATAACAATAAACTAGAATCAATTACTGACATTACAATCTGTACATTTGCAATCTGTTACACATGACAATGTTGCTGCTTTACACTCTCCCTCAAGTTGGAGAGTGGATGTCTTGCACTCCCAACTTGCTAACCATAGGAACAAATGTTTCTTTTCCAAGAGGCTTGGTCAAAACATCCACAAGTTGATGTGCTGAATCAACGTATCTCGTAATAATGGAACCATCTTGAATTTTATCCCTAATGTAATGGCAATCCATCTCAATATGCCTTGTCCTCTCATGAAAGACCGGATTGGCCGCAATGTGCAATGCAACTTTATTATCACAATATAATAAGGCTGAATCATGATGCGAAATACCCAAGTCTTTTAGCAAACATCACAACCATGTCAATTCACAACATGCTCCTGTCATTGCTCTGTATTCTGCTTCAGCAGAAGAGAGCGAAACTGTTTTCTGCCGCTTTGACCTCCAAGATATCAACGAGGGCCCAAGGAAAACACAATAACCGGTTGTAGATCTTCTAGTGAGTGGACATCCTGCCCAATCTGAGTCACAATAAGCTCTCAACCTTAGATCATTTTTGGAAGAAAAAAATAGACCTCGACCTGGTGCCCCTTTTAGGTATCTTACAACCCGAAGGGCTGCTTCCATATGAAATTTCCTGGGCCGATGCATAAACCTACTTAAAACATGTACAGCATATGTGATGTCTGGTCTCGATACAGTTAAATAAATCAAACGACCCACCAATCTTCTATACCGATTTGCATCTCTAAACAAGTCCCCTTCGTCTGATAATTTTAATCCACGTTCCATAGGAGTGTTAATGGGAGCAGCACCCAATAACCCCGCATCCTCAATTACCTCTAATGCATATTTACGTTGCGAAATAAAGATTCCATTCTTTGAAGCAGAAACCTCAATTCCAAGGAAATATTTTAAATCACCAAGATCTTTGATGCGAAAATGTTCATGCAAGAATTGTTTAGTTGCAGCAATATTCACAGAATCATTTCCAGTGATCAAAATATCATCAACGTATATCAATAGGATGGTAAAAGACATACCCTGCTTTCTGGTAAATAGAGAGTAATCAGTTTTTGACTGTGTAAATCCAGCAGAATGCATAGCTTCGGTGAATTTAACGAACCACTGTCGGGATGCCTGTTTCAATCCATAAATTGACTTGTGGAGGTGACAAACTAGGTGATTCTCCCCCTCTCGCTGAAGACCCTGAGGCAGAGACATGTAAATTTCCTCAGTTAAATCGCCATGGAGAAATGCATTATGCACATCCATTTGGTGCAGAGACCATCCATGAGCTGCTGTTAAAGCCAAGAGACAACGGACAGTAATAATCTTGGCAGTGGGAGAGAATGTGTCGTGGTAATCCACCCCTTCCATTTGGGTGAAACCTTGAGCCATCAATCGGGCTTTATGCCTCTCAACCGAACCATCCGAATGAAATTTCACCTTATACACCCATCGGCAACCAATTGCAGTCTTCCCCGGTGGTAATGAGGTGATGGACCATGTTCCATTATCTTCAAGGGCTTGCAACTCAGAATGCATAGCCTGCTGCCACTCAGGGTGACTAATTGCCTCCGTATAATTTTTGGGTTCTGTGGTGGAATTGAGTTGTGCTATGAAGATGCAATTTGTAGGAGAGTAACGGTGGTATGAAACAAAATTACAAATGGGGAATCGTGTACCTCTTTGGTGACCTGGTGCCGAGGAGGCTGATTGATGAGAGTAAACCGTTGAACAAATAAAGTCATTGAGTTTGACAGGTGGGGTAGTCAGTCGATTGGAACGCCGAAGTTGAATGGGTTCGGGTTGTGGTTGGGCTGCAGGGGTGGAGAGAGATAGGTCTGTGGGTGGAGAGGAAGAGGAAGATTGAACAGTAGGTGGGATTGAGTTGGGTGGTTTTGGGCAACGGGCATAAGTGTGGATGATGGGTGGTGGCTGATGAGACGGTGGGTATGTGTTTATGGTGGCTGGTGGTTGTGTGGCGGGTGATGGAGGTTGAACTGGAGGTGACATTGGTGGAGGTGGAAGAGAGTGGATTGGGGAACGACTGGTCGGCTGTGGAGAGAAGGAGATGGTGTCGTTTGATAAGAGGGGAATGGGTCCAAAATCATCGGGTGGGTGAAAATTGGAACCGGGTTGGGTTAATGCATATGGATGAATGTTTTCATGAAATTGCACATCGCGACTAGTAAATTTTTTTTTTGTAGATAAATTAAATAATTTATATGCTTTTTGACCGGTAGGGTAACCAATAAAAACTGAGGGGGTAGATCGAAAATCAAATTTATGAGAAGGATGCACATTAGTAGCATAAGTTAAGCAACCAAAAACCTGAAGATGAGAAAAAGATGGCATTTTTTAGAATAAAAGTTCGAAAGGAGTTTTGAATTTCAGTACAGCGGAAGGTAGTCTATTAATAAGATGAACAGCAGTGAGAGCACACTCTCCCCAAAACTGGTTTGGGAGCTGAGCTTGAAATTTTAAAGCACGAGCTACTTGCAAAATATGACGATGTTTGCGTTCCACAACCCCATTTTGTTGAGGCGTGTAAACACAGGAATGTTGAAAAATGACTCATTTTTCTTGAAAAAAAGAACGAAGTGAAATAAATTCACTACCATTATCACTTCGAAAATTTTTAATGGAAGTTTCAAATTGAGTGAGAACATATGTAAAAAAATGTTTTATAAGAGTATTAACTTCAGTTTTATGTTGCATTAAAAATATCCATGTGAAGCGTGAGTAGTCATCAACAATAGTAAGAAAATAATAAGCACCAGAAATGGAAGGATGTCGATAACGACCCCAAATGTCACAATGAATAATTTCAAAAGGTTTGATAGTAGAAATGACACTCGTATTGAAAGGCAAACGAGTTTGCTTAGCTAAAGGACAAATGTGACAAACATGACTGGACTGAGCAGAAAAATTTAAATTTAAAAAATGCTGAGCAATAAAATTTAAACGAGGCGAGGATAGATGGCCCAGGCGTTTATACCAGAGGTCTGTTGAAGATATGGTGAGGTTGCAGGCTGGTTGATGGAGTGGTGTGGGAGGCTGTGTCATGGATTTTTGCGCTGCTATCGCCACCAAGTAATATAGACCGTTGCGTTGTTTACCCAAACCAATCATCCTCCTCGTAGCCAGATCCTGCAAAATACATCAATAAAGAAAAAAAGTTACGGAGCAGTTTAAATTCCTTGTTAAACGACTGACTGACATCAAGTCAACTTTAAATGTGGGCATACATAGCACATCATGCAGATAAAAAGTGGAACTCAAAGGCAGGGATCCTTTGGCAATAATATTTGCGGTTGCCCCACTGGGCATCAACACCGGAGGAAGCGAACAATTTTTCTGCCGAAAAAATGATCGCGATGAAGAGGAAATATGGTCAGTTGCTCCGCTATCAATAATCCAATTGCGGAAAGCAATTTTTGGCAAACCTGGTTTAGTTACAGCATGGGCTTGAGTACTGGATTCGGCTTTGTCATTAAGAAGTGACAGTAGCTGTTTTAACTGGGCCTCCGAAATTCCTACGACTGACTTGTCGTTTTCTTTGGATACAGGCGTGACCACATGATTGGCAGTGAACTTGTTATTAGTGAAACGCCTGGCCGAATTATTTTTTGATTTGGGATGGCCCGCTGGGTACCCATGAAGTTCAAAACAGGTTTGAACCCAATGCCCCGGTTCTCCACAGTAGGAGCATTGTGGCCGTCCTCGTCGTTGATCAAAACAACGTCCATGCCCATCAAAACGACGCCCACCGCCAGTGTTAAAACTCTCTCGGTTCTGCTCAAAACGACATCCCCCATCTCTGTCTCTGTCTGGCTCACCACCATTAAAACTCGTCTTGAACGAGTGAAAAGGGCGCTCGCCTCTGTCAACTTGCTTCCCATTATTGTTGCCCTGAACTGCCATAGCTGCACTGCCAAGACCATCAGTGGGTGATGCACTGAGAAGACGCCGTTTCTCTTCTTGAGAAACAAAGGCATACGCTTGCCGAATTGAAGGCAAAGGATTCATCAATAGCACTTGGCCATGAACAACACTGTATGTTTCATTCAATCCCATCAAAAATTGCATCAATTTTTGTTGGTCTTGATGTTGTGTCCCTTGGGATGAGTCACTGTAGGAGGTCAGCTCATCCCACAACCCTTTTAATTTTGTGTAATACACCGAGACAGATTGGTGTTCTTGCCTAAAACAGGCGATGTCTCGTTGGATTTCAAAAATCCGAGGAGCGTTGCTTTGAGAGAATCGGTCATGAAGGTCTTCCCAAACTTCATGAGCAGTGGAATAATATATTACACTATCTGAGATGTCTGGATTGAGGGTGTTGATAATCCATGAATGCACCATGTCGTTGCATCTAGACCAGGTTGCATAACCTTCTGGGTCATTTTCTTCTGATGGGATTTTAATTGAGCCATTGACGAAGCTCAATTTGTTCTTGGAATTCAAGGCCAAGGTCATGGCCCTTTTCCAAGTAGGATAGTTATTTCCATTCAAGGGTTTGGAAATTAAAACCAAACTTGGATGATCGGAATGGTGAGTGAAGTAGGGATTTGAGAGATTTTCTTTTGGAAGATCGAGATGAGTTTCTGGGTTTGATGAGCTTGTCATTGTTATTGTAGAGTTTGATGTATTTTCTGGGTTTGATGTGTTTTTTGGGTTTCTAGATTTTGAAGAGAAAAAAATTGACTGATTTTGCGGTGATTGATTGCTGCAGGAGAGATTAGTTGGCTGGGATGAATACCAGCTCTGATACCATGTAAAGAAGAGAATTGAAATGTTGAATTTACTGAGATCATCTTCTATTGATTTTGAGTAGTGTATTTATACAATTTGTGGTGTAACAGATTCACTACAATCCAGGAATCTGTTACACCACAAGTTCTGCTATTCTATAACAATAAACTAGAATCAATTACTGACATTACAATATGTACATTTGCAATCTGTTACACATGACAATGTTGCTGCTTTACAATTCCTGCAAACGCCGCAACAAGTTTTTCATAAGCGATCTTACCAAAAATGGCACGTTATCCGGGCAACCTCTTAATTGTTTTACCCATAGCAATGGATCAGAAACTATACAATAATCTGCTAGTTATTTGTCCACAATAAAATAAGTATCCACCTAGAAGAACATGAAGGAATAATGCAAATTTACAGCTAAACAATAAATTTGCGAGCATGGCATCCTGAAATATGATAGCTAGCATAACACGGAGTCTTATGAGCTCTAAACAGCCTCGAAAGCTATGCATGAAAAAACAAAAAAAAAGGATATACGTGTAGGCCGTTTGGTATTGCGTTTCTAAAGTAGAAAAACTCTGGGGATTTGCTTAATTCATAATTTTTTTTAAGAATAATGATAAATTCATATAGAAAAACTAAAATAAATAGTATAATTTAATTTGTAATAAACCTTGATATGCAGAATTGAAAAACAAGTGTTATTGTTTTAAAAAACAGTGGCATGTCAAGAGGAGAATAACGATTTCCCCTCCCGGTGTTTATTTTTTGTTAATTAGCTTCGTTTTGAAGGGAAAGCGAATGAAAAATAACAAAAATCTAAAATTTACCGGGAAAGTACCGGAGAAATGCCTTGATTCAATGTGGATTTTAATATTTAAATTACTATTTTACCATCCTAACAAGAAAATAATTGTCTATTATGGGTAATAAAATATACAGTTAAATGATTATATTGTTTTTAATATCAAAATTCATTTTAGAAGTAAAACATAATGAACATGATGTTAAGGAACCGTATCACTTAAAAACTTAAGTTTATAAGTGAGGTTTCAGAATATAATTTGTATTATTCTCTAACACAACCTCTTAAGTGAAAGCTTTTTAGGCTTGAAACTTGCACATATGCCCATTCTACCTTGTGTTTGATTTTTTTTTATTAAATATAATGAGGGTGGTGAGATTCGAATTTGTAACTGTTGGGTCAATAAGACTCTGATATCATATTAAAGAACCATTTCACCTGAAAACTTAAACTTATAGGTGAGACTCTAGAATATGATTTATATTATTCTCTAACACATAATAGGCATGATAAAATGGTATTGTTGAGGGAGTATAATCTATTTTCCCTGCCTTTAATCCACGATACATTTATGAGCATTATGACGATGATTTAATGTTGCTGGTTGATGATTCGATCTACATGGATTGTGTATATAGCCTAACAAGTATTTATATGAGTTAGTGAAATTAAGATATTTAAAATCCAAATAATAACATTGACAGGGAACTTCAAGACTGGACCAGAAAAAATAAATCCAAGCAAGCTCAGTGAAAAAAACAAATGATTTTTTTTTTATTTTTTTGATGTTTTTATATCAATTTGATATAATGGTATTAAATTTTTTTTTCTAATAATAAAAATATTATTTTTAAATAAAAAATACTTTAAAAAACAATATAGCAGAAATCTCACAATCATGCTCTAAATCTAAACATAAATCTACAGTGAAGTGTACATGCATTAAAAAAAAAGAAAGAGGAGGGTGTTAAATAACACAGGAAAATTGTATTGGACCGACCCAAACAGTACAAACCACCAAGGCCCAAGCAAGAACATAACCTATCATTTAATATATCTGCCCTTCATTTTTTATTCATTATTTTTTGAAAATAGTTATCCCTCCCTCACCCTGTCTTTCCCTCCCTTCAAATTCTCTTCCCAAAAATATGAACCACCTCATGCGCCTCTAACGGCTCTCTCTCTCTCTCTCTCTCTCATGCTCTCAAGCAAAAACTAAAACACTTGTGTCTTCACATCACCAACAAAGCAAAAACCCTAGAAATTGAAGATCCACGAAATGCAAGACATTTTTGGATCGGTTCGCCGATCCTTAGTGTTTAAATCGACCTCTGGAGGAGGAGGAGGAGGAGAAGATGGAAGGTTCAGTGGTTTTGTTGAGAAAATCGGCTCTAGCATTCGCAAATCGCGAATCGGACTCTTCTCCAAGCCTTCAATACCGCCCTTGCCTCCGCCATCTAAAAAAGACGATGCGCCGCCGATCCGGTGGAGAAAGGGTGAGTTGATTGGATGCGGCGCTTTTGGCAGGGTTTATATGGGGATGAATCTTGATTCTGGAGAGCTTCTCGCTGTTAAACAGGTTAATAAATTCATCTGTTGTTTTTTCTTTTCTTTTTACCAAGTTTTTTTCTCCAATAATTTGATTCAGTATTAATTCTTGATTGTATATATTTGCAGGTTTTGATTGCAGCCAATAGTGCTTCCAAGGAGAAAACGCAGGTAGAGGCTGAATTTGAATCTTAGTTTTATGTGTAAAACTAGTTTCTTCATGGTTGATTTTGGCGTGTTCTGGTAAATTTTGTTGGTTGATTTAATTTTTAAATTTCATGGTAATTAGTACAAAATTGCTGTATTTGTATCTCAAAAAAGTAGGAAAGCTAACTGAAGCTATAGCTTATAGCTAATTCAAGTAAAATTATTGATCAAGTGTTCTCATGGTTAATCGAGGAAGTTCTTACTTCAAATTTGAAAATAGGCACAAATCAGAGAGCTCGAGGAAGAAGTTAAGCTTCTCAAGAATCTTTCGCATCCAAATATCGTTGTGAGTATAATATCAAAATCTCTTTCTTTTTGGTGTGTTTGGTTGGTTAATTTTTTATTTTCGTTACTTCCATGTGTTTTAGAGATATTTGGGAACTGCTAGAGAGGATGATTCGTTGAATATTTTATTGGAATTCGTACCCGGTGGATCCATATCATCGCTATTGGGAAAATTTGGATCTTTTCCTGAGTCGGTAAGTGATTGCTAGTTTTGAAATACTAGAATGGAGCTGGTATTTGAAATTTCGGCGATGGCACTTTTTAAGATCATTTTCTATGCAGGTTATAAGAATGTATACGAAGCAGCTGTTATTGGGATTGGAATACCTTCACAAGAATGGTATTATGCACAGGGACATCAAGGTATTTTGGTGTCGTTTTAATGAATATATCAGATTCAGAGAGTTCCTCTCTCTTTCTCCAAAATCTGACGTTGATCATGCTTCATTTCAGGGGGCAAATATTCTTGTCGATAACAAGGGTTGCATTAAACTTGCTGATTTTGGAGCATCCAAGAAAGTAGTTGAACTGGTACCATTCATATTACTATATCAAGACATTTTTTTGGTTGAGTTTCCTTGGGCATTTTTGCTTAATTGCCGTTTTGATTGCAGGCTACTATAAATGGTGCCAAGTCAATGAAAGGCACCCCATATTGGATGGCTCCTGAGGTTATTCTCCAGACTGGGCATAGCTTGTAAGAACAATGTTTCAATTTATTCTCATCATATTTGCCTATAATTTGTCTCGCCATTAGTGTATAAATATGTACGGATCTTTAGTTTTTATGACATGGCTGAGGCATACCCTAATTGGTTGCCCTACCTTTCTACTAAAGAAGAGATCATATGCTCAAATCCCCCCTCATTAACATAGTTGAAAACTGAAAAAAAATATACAATTCAAACCATGGTTGACCACATGGTTTCCTTCATCAGCTAGAAGCTCAACATGATCTTACATCACAAAATCTTTATGTGGATGGTGTTAAAAACATGTACAGCTCATTTAAAATGCAAGGATGTCATGAAACATGATTCAAATTCTAAAATAATGAAACAATTTATGACATTTAAAACACACGGAGATTATGATATTATAACTTGTGGAGCATTGCGTAAGACAAGGTAAGTTTTAATTGCAGTTTTAAAAAGTTTAAAAACATCAGAAGCTGCAAAAGAGCAAATTTAAATATGCATGCTATGTGTATTATTACTTATTCCCACAGTAAAGAATCACATTTGTGTGCTAGTCCTAATCTTTCTTTTATGGACATCTTTGCCTTTGACATTCAATTTCCTAGTTCTGCTGATATATGGAGCGTTGGCTGTACTGTGATTGAGATGGCCACAGGGAAACCTCCTTGGAGCCAACAGTATCAGGAGGTACAGATTTGATGCCATTGGCTGATTTCTTTTATCAATTCGATTTATGCGTAAGAAAATTTACTATAATATACTGGATGGTGTATAGTGTTTTTTGATTAGCTTTCAGTCTAAAATCAAGTTTTGCTTTCAGGTTGCTGCTCTCTTCCACATCGGGACAACTAAATCTCATCCTCCCATTCCTGAACATCTATCTATCGAGGCAAAGGATTTCTTGTTAAAATGTCTGCAGGAGTATGTTTGACTTTTATTTATCTCAAGCCCTTCATTTGCTCCCATAATCTTTTTTCTTTTAGAATGAGCCAACATTTTTAGACAGATGTGGCTTTGTATTTATCATAGATGACTCCTGAAACATAATTTCTCTGAATCGTGTTCGATGCATGTCTGTACTAAACTCTTATGTGTATATGTGGTGGCAGGGTACCGAACTTAAGGCCTGCTGCATCTGAGTTATTGCAGGTGATTTTGATACATAAATTATTTTTGTCTAAAAAAATTATAAACTAATTGTGATAATACAACACAAATATGCACTTGTAAAAATATATGCTTGGCAGGGATAACTGGAATTGAAAAGATTTTTCAAATTGTATATTGGATAAGGAAGTGAATGGAAATAATTGGGTTGGTGGCATGAAAAATGTGCAGTGGAGTGGAGATAATGATAGGATACAGGGTATTAAATTTTGGTTGTCATGACATTAATTTTCATCTGTTATTAATTCCTAATTCACGATGGTTCCTGTCACCTGGACAAAATTTATTCAAACTATCACGGATTGATTAATTAGTTATAGAGAATTAAACGCGAGATAGATTTTCACTTATCACTTATTATTCTAAATATGTGCAGCATTCATTTGTCACTGGGGAATATCAGGAACCTCATCCAGTATTCCGCAATTCTGCTAGAGTAAGTATTGTAAGATAAGCTGGTTTGATTACTGTAATTTGTGACAACAAATTTGTCAATTAGTATTTCTTCTGTGTTCAGGAATCTGGAAATCTGATAGCAGTTTCTGGGATGAATCTAAAGAACTCGTAAGCCTTTCAACTTTGAGATTTTTGCAGTTTTGTTTGCTTGCTATTTTTGACTTTTGAAGTTGTACTGATGGTGCAGCATGAACTCTGTGATTAGAAGGTCATCTTGTGCAGGATTGAAGGATGTTTGTGAAATGGGTAGTGTGAAGTACTCGATCGAATGTCCTGATAAATTATCAAGATCAAGACCCTACTGGGGCGAGGCCAATTTTGATGATGATATGTGTCTGATAGATGATAAAGATGATTTTGTGGTTGGTGCATCAACTAGGTTCAAATCTACCTTAGCATCTTCTGATTTAAATAAGGTGATGAACACTTCTCTGTCTGGCCATGTGTCTCAGGAGCTTACGTTATCTTTAATAAAATATTTGTTTCTTTAATCCAGAGTTTCAACCCTATGTGTGAACCCATGGAAGACTGGCCATGCAAGTTTGATGAAGATCCATTGTTTAGGAGAAGTGGAATTAACTTATATTGCAGTCAGTCAATCCATGAAGTTATTGATAGCCATGAAGCATCTGGTGAGGGACAGAATGGCTTCACTTTTCCATGTGGGCCGGTGATGCCTGAGGACGATGATGAAGTTACTGAGTCAAAAATTAGAGCATTTTTGGATGAGAAGGTACATTTCTGTTCATTCAGACCTATGTTGCGAGTAAACGATGCGATTGTCAAGCTATATTCTTGTAGTGGATGATTTGAAAATTCATGAGCATTGAAATGAGTGATACATTATAGTCAAGAGTGGTAATGCAATGGCACCCTCCAGCTTTCAAGGAGAGGAAACTTTCAAGGTGTTTGGGGGTAGGCATCTGATTGGATTTCAGATGATCCAATAATTTACGAAAATGCATTGCCATTAATTTACGAAAATGATCCTTGATTCGATACATAAATTGTTTACGAGATCAAGTTTGGCATGTTACCGCATCACTTTTCTCTATCTTAAAATTCAATGAGCAGGACGGTTTTGTTATCACATTACTTTTCAGTTCTTTCCATAGAATTGTCAGTGACCATTTTTTAGCGTACTCCAACAATTTAAAGGGAACATTGGCATTTTAGTGCCAGTCCAAAGTAAAGTAACGGCCATCATCATTGTTATTATTTCTAATTTTACGAGCTAATGATTCCCTCTCTCTTTGAGGAAAAAAAAGATCATGTGTGCCTATGCGTACCATAATAATGTTAGTTATTTCTGCTCTAACAGCATTCCCCTTTTTTCTGCATTTTCTTTCAAAACTCTTTTTTCCCATTTTCATCATTCTATAGACTTGTACAGATGCAGTTCTTGTTCTTCCGGATTTGCTTGCCATTCTCCACAGCTCCTTGCAGAACTTAATGAACAGAAGAATATTGCAGGAATAAATGGTTGAATGGCTTTTAAATTGTCAAACATGAATGTGACAAAAACAATTTAGTGCACATTATGCCTTTCCCACCTTTGACAACACTATTCATTAGTTTGATGAAATTGTTAATACTTGTTCTTTAAAACTTCACCAGGCTATTGATTTGAAGAAGCTGCAGACACCTCTATTCAAAGAGTTCTACAACAGCACTTTGAATAACATGGGTGCTCCAACTGCAGTTGGGACAGAAAACAGTGAAAATCCTACACATTTACCGATTTTACCTCCTAAAAGCAGGTCACCCAAATGTTTCCCTAGCAGAAGACTCTCTGCAGTTGTTGATGCTGCAAACATTGTGAGTCCTGGTTGTCATACTAAACATGTAGCAAACGAGAGTAGCATCCACAATCGAGCTTTGCAGGAAATCCACCCACCTCAGCTTAGTGAGTGGAAAGAGTTTCTTCATAACGGCCAGCAGGAAACACTTACTTCTAGGTTTGTTTACCATTATTTGATGCTTGCTTTAGTTTAATTCTGCTAGTGAATCACTCCTGACATTATGTTACCTGAGAATAACATTAGTCTGACTTGCAGTGCAAGCTTCTCTGATAGGCAAAGAAAATGGGAAGAAGAGCTTTATCAGGAGCTTGAAAGAAAACGAGGCAAGTTTTAATTTAATCTCTTGATATAAAACTTAGTTTCCATCGGTTTTCTGTTACTGGGATAGGTCCTTTGAATCACCATTGTGGTAAAGTTAGAGGTCTTCTTCTTTAGCTGAAGCCTTGCTATTAGAACCTCATCTCCTTCTCAAAGTGTCACGTTGTGCTGAGACTTAAGATAAGAAATACTATTTTAGGAAAATCCATCAAGTCTTTCTTGATTCCTGGACTATTATTACCCTTAGGTGATGGGGAAATGTGAAAATGGTGGTTGGGGGTGTGTTTTTAATGAACGAACTTGGCATTATTTGACTGAACACTTGATGGGTGGATGGGTTTCTAGGCCCCGCCCTTCCGGTTGTTGCCTTCATATAACTTGTATACAGATTGATCTCTTTTGTTGGACAAAGACAGACCTAGTTTAGTTGTCGACAAAATACATGGACATCAAACGGATTTTCTTTTGCCGGGATCAGTTGGAAAAACAAAGCGGTAAAAGCATGCAAAACATAATTTTAGAACAATTTACTAGTCAAAGAGACACTGCACATTTAACTCATAAAATTTTTAGATTCACAGCCGATGCATTCTATTGAGCTCTTTCAGTGTGGTATAACAATCGGTGCCTATTTACAGAGATGATGCGCCAGGCAGGTGCGGGAGGGAAGACATCATCTCCGAAGGATCCGGTCCTAATTCGACAGAGAGAGCGGTTACGATTGGATGGCAAATAAATGTATGTACATCATCACTTGCATTTGTCTTATCGCCTGATGGAAAAGAAATATGCTTTTCCATTTGGAGTTTTACTGTATTTAGTTATATATCTGGTGAAATGGTGTCTGATAATATACAAGAGGCACTTGCCACAGACAACCTTCCAACCACCATTGTATTACATCCTTGTGGTTCAGCCAAAACAAATTGACATCCTTTTATGCCTTATCCCCACCTCGTTGCGGTGAGTTAAGTTGATGTAAGTTATTGCGGGATTCAAAACATAGAGAATGAAGTGTTTTTTGAGTTTGTGTTGAAAACATAGAGGAAGTAATGTTTTTTGATGCAAGTCACTGATTTTCTCTCATGAAATTTAAATGACAATCATATATGATTTTCTCTCATATATGATCTTTGATCATATTGCCATGACTGATATGCTTAAGCAATAGAATTGTTCTTGCGTGTTTTGGTTGACTAAAATTGAATTTCTGCAAACATTCCTTTGTATTCAAAGGCTTTTAGATTTAAGCTGTGACAGCTAAATTATGTCAAGGTTAGGCATACATAAGCCGTTTCAAATTTCCAGTCTTTTGGTCAACCTTAATTCGATTCTGATGAGACGGGAAAAAAATCTTAAGTGAAAGATCGGAGATCTTTTTTTATAGGCATATAAAATTGGACCAATAAGATTTGGTGGCCGATGTCAGGTGCAAGATAAAAACTCTAATTCTTAAGTCAGTATTGTGTTTTTCTTAGATCCTGTTAAAAGCTCTTGTTGAGTTTTGCGTTTGTCTAAATACCGGAAGTCTACACTCATGTTTGATATTTCTTTTGTTTTTGTGGTTGAGATTTAAAAAAAATAATTTCATAAAAAGTACTTTAGCTGCGGTTCAAAATAATTTTTAAAATGTTTGGTTAAAACTGTGGTTGAGTTTTAGGTTAATGAAAAGCAGTTTTAATTGTTTAGTTACTAAACTTTTCATATTTCGTTTAATTTGTGAAATTACTTTATATATATATTATCTTTTAAATATTTAATAATTATAATAATAAAATATAATTAATAATTCAAGTAAATTAAACACTTGTTTTTATTCTCGTATCAAACTATTTGTAATTTCATCACGAACTATAAATCTATATGTGAAGATCTCTGCGATCCCGGAATATATAATAAAATATCATCTGAAATAAAATTAGGATTGTGAGACAAAAATTATATTGTGATCTTCTAATATATTTATTTATATTTTAATTAATTTTTAGATTATGCTAATATTAAAAATAATTTTTTTAATAAATTTTCTCATCTCCTTTTATTTTTATTCCTTTTTTCTCCCCAGCACCCCTCTCGACGCCCAGCCTCTCTTTAGTGACCAAACACACGGAAAACAGTAATTTGCTGCTTTCCATGAATAGCGGGTTTAACAAATTTTACAGGTTGGACTCACATGTTTTTTTCAAATTTCTACTTTAACCAAACACCTAGATCCTCATTTTTTTTTTTTGCAAACTTTAGCCCAAATAGTAGGTTAACTCTTTTTATATAAACTTTTTAAAAATATATATCTTAAAAATATTTAAGTCTTAACATATTCTATATAAATATCTAATCTATAAGATATGTATACATTACCATAAATATCTTGTAAATATCCTAGATATTCACGGAGGTGAGTGCATTGTATAAAACACCATGTAAGGGAATTAGACTCTGGCTCAAGAACAAGTACTCATGTTTAGTTTTTTCATGTATCATCAGAGTCTCCAAATCTTGCAAACAAACATATACATGTTTGTGTGCAAGATTTAGCCCAACAAGAATAGGAAAAAGAAAAACTTACAATGAGAAATGCTACTTTTTTGACATACAAGCCGCCATACAAGCTGTTTGTGGGCATTTCCTTTGGGCATAGCCATGAAGTACAGCCATTGGCGCAGATGTAGGCGTAGCCATAAACATAGTCGTGAAAGTTGCCTTGGGTATAACTATTGGCGTAGCTTCGTCGAGCGTAGTTATTGGAGTAATCATCGACGTATCCACTAAAATCACATCTTTTTTTTTAATGCAAGAAAATGGTTAAGATAAACAAGTAAAATTCTAGTTGTTCTAAGTTTTTAGAAGAAATACACTACTTAACTCGAACTCGAAATCTATATAAATTACAAGTAATTTACCATCACGTTACGAAATGTAGAAACTCAAATCACATCTCGTTAGCATAGTCATCATCACGTTACGAAATGTAGAAACTCAAATCACATCTCGTTAGCATAGTCATAGACATAGTCGCCAATGTAATTGCCTTTGCGTTGGAGTTCAGTTACTCGTGAAATGAGAAACATAAATAAACTGATTTTTTGTTTAGTTTCCACAGACAAAGCCAATAATAAGTCTAGAAAAAACCCTCAGGATAAAGATTGGGGCACTTTTCACAAGCCAGTAAAACTGACTCCGAAAGACTCGGTGGACCCAACGACACCTCCAAGAAAAACACTTCGATGTGTAAGTCAGTATTCTTTAAACTTAAACGTTACTTAGACCTTTTGTTGAGTCTTACATTTGTCTAGAGATCTGAAATCTAAAGAGATGAACTTTTGATCCTTGAGCGAGAGAGAGAGAGAGAGAGAGAGAGAGAGTTTATATATATAGATTTTTTAAAGATAAATATCTTCAAAATATCTAAACTCTAATATATTTTGTATAAACATCTATATCTAAGTGACGGTGTATTCTATATATTTATACATTGTATGGAATATAATTCAAATATTCGGTGAAAGAACAAAATTACTACAAGAGCCATTGCTTCCGTACCACTGCCTAAAGCTAGGAGTTTTTTTGTCTTCGGGTTAAAAAAATGCCATCAGGGTCGTTGTCGTTCCAGAATCTAATACGGTCTATGTTCTTCTCAAGGGAGGCCCGTGAGCTTAAGATCCATTCGTTTCACAAGGCTGTCGAAGGAGCTCCACACTGTTTAGACGGCAGCTATAACCAATGGGCCACCGACGTCTCCCATTCACTTCGTACCGACTTTTAATGGGCGTCATGTTTTTTAGTCAAAAAATTACGATTCTCTTGCAACGAATATTAATGTTTTTTCCTGAATATTTAGACCAAACAATTAATGGAAGACACCGACAGAAAAAAACAAATGCATTGAGAAAACCAGGCCGAGATTCGTGGGAGCCGAGCCCTTGCTATACATATAGGACAAGAGAAATTTTGTCCACAGGATACACGCGTCACGGGTTCAAGCTTCCACCTGAATCAAGGTCATTGACTTGCCGGAATTTTGTTGTCGAAAATAATAGTGTTAGAGAAATTTGGTAACAATTAATTCTTGATCCCAATAGATGGGAGGAAGAAACACTGCATTAAAAGCATCGTGTTATTAGCATTCAGGTGAAAGATGTTTTTTTTATATATTAAAAATGATTTTTTTTATAATAAAAAAATAGCATATAAAAATCACATGTAGATTATAATATAAAAAACACTTTAAAAGGATAATTTGTTACGCAAAATCAAACAATCACTCAATAATTATTTTTTCAATATTTCCTGCCAATCAAGCCTGTGCACTCTTGGGAGGAGAAACACTATCAATTCTCTCTGGGAAAAAAGAGAGTAGAAACTATGAAAAGGTGAGACTCAGGGAGTGTTTGTTGTTAAAAGTTGTTTTTAAAGTGTTTTTTTTTTAAAAAATACATTAAAATATTTGTTTATGACATTAGTACTATATTAAGATCATATAAAAAACACCAAAATACATTAATTTAATTAGAAGAAAATTCTAAAAATACGGTTGAGCTACGAGGGATTAAAAAAAAACACCACCGCTGCTGAAACTGCTAGCATAACATGCATGTTTCGGGGGGTAGACACCCACACAGAGATGCATACTGCCAAAGCAGTCCGTTTCTTGAAGTCAAAGGAACAGGAGCTACGAAAGGAGCGATTCATACATTTTCCCGTGCGTAATACATAGAAGAAGCCAATAAAGGAGCTGTTTGGAGACACTGATTAGTCCAGCGGTCGTGGCTTTTGGCCACCTGCCCTTGAATCCCTCGTGCTTCCCGTTTTAAGTACACGATATTTAACCTGCCTTGCCTCAGTCTTCCAGCAAGAGAATCATTAAGAATCTGTAAAAATTCTTCTCGTCCCCCCTTGAAAATTCAATGCGATTTATGACACCTGTTTTATCAAGCGATTGATTGGCTGGCGAGGTCAAAAGTTACGAGGGACCAATGGGGAGCCCTTTTACGGTATAATTTGCTAGATTTTTCTTTTGGGTTTTCTACTGTTGCATGAATTAGGTGGTGCTGATCAGGGTCGTGGAAAACAGAATCACCATGAATGAAAAAAGCAAGCTTTTTGTGGTTGAATGAGAGGAGACTAAAGTGATTGAAAAGATGTTTTGTTGGGTGAGTTGTTCGTGTCTTCTTTCTCTTTTTTTTGGTAAAAAAGAGGGCCTTCAGACGTGGAAGACCAGGATTCTGGGAGATCGACGTGATTATTAAAAGGAGGAGTGAAAATATCAGACACAAGTCTACATGCATGAAAAAAGATGAATATGTAGAGGGAAAAACATGCACCAGCTCTTTCTTTGTCTGGGTGCTTTCTTGTAGGCCCACCGCCAATTTGATCGCTATAATAATACAGCTGCAAAGATCATAAGAAAACACTGATGAAATATATATATATAGATATTTTTTAAAGAAAAATACGAATTAGCCTCAATCGTCTTGATTTCTAATAATTATGGGTTTTTTTTATGGCAATCTGATATAAATTAGTGATTAATTGCTAGTGCTACAAGAGAAAGGGAGTCGAGCTTCATATCCACCACGATCAACATGGCAAAGTTGGTGGGATGAATATAAATAAATATGATTTCTAACATTTTGTTAAGAGACTCGTTGCTAATTTAATTTGGATTATACAATTTAGCAGTATTTTTTTCCTATTCCTAATCGATTCCTCGCACGTTTCAAAGAAAAATCACAAGGAAGGAGAGGCCATTGGCACGACCTTCCCTTGTTTTTGTGACCCCTTTTTTCCAAATCTGAAAGGAAGAACCAGTTAAATAATGAATTCATTTTATGGGGACCCTCCTTCCCTTTTTCCAGTTCTCTCCTCTGCTAGTCTTTGCAGTCCAATTTACCACCCAGGACACCATCTCAGTAAAGAAAGAAGATCCATGAATTCAGCTTTGTAAAAGGTGCTTTTTTTTATAAAAATTAAAGTCACCAGCGAGTGTTTTGAAGGTGCACAGATGGTGCTTGATGAAATTAATCTGTACAAGAGGTTAGAAGAACACATGCAGAGTTTCATGCTCGGAAACACGGAATAAAAAAACAAGCAGTCTGACAGACAGCAAACAAATAGGTGTAGATTTAAGATTTCACCAGACAGAGCAGATCTAGAACGTAGTACAAGTCAGGATGGAAGATTTACGGGGTAAAATTAAAGTCACAAAGCAAAAACAACGGAATCAAAAATAAAAAAAGGGAAACAAGTGGCTAGCTTGCCGCCGGTGACCCTTTACCGGTAGCAATCAACGGAGCTGAAAAGGTGAAGCATGAGATGGAAATAGGAAGAGAGGGATTAACATGTGATTAAAAAAACATGGATTCAATTGAAGAGTCTTTTATGTTTTGCCATGTAAAAAGGAGGGGGACAGTTTTGTCGTTCGGGTAATAAAATAAATAGCCGTGGCAATAGCAACTCCAGCTAGCTAGAGCAGTGAAGTTCAACTAATTGTGCGTGGTTGTACTTCTGGTTATTTTTTAAAGTATTTTTTATTTAGAAATATATTAAAATAATATTTTTTATTTTTAAAAAATTATTTTTAACATCAGTATATTAAAATAATCTATAAATACTAAAAGAAATAATTTAAAATAAAAAATAAAAAATTTTAAAAACGCTTTCTAGAAACACTATCAAACACCCCGTTACTATTTATTCTCATCCACCACCAAATAGGGTACGTTTGTATGGCAGGGATTCGATTCCAGGTGGGCTGAGCTGATTAATATTTGAGACAGAAAAGAGCTAATAATCAAATTCTAGCTGACAAGTGAGACTTAATTTGTGATATGCTATTATAGGAGGAGTCGCAAATAAATGTGACGACCACGCACACTCTTTAGCTATTTTTATTTTTTTATTTAAAAAAAAAAAACGATTCTGACCGAATATTCTCTCAAAAGAGAGATGGGCTGGGATCTTTAACTTTCCATTTCTGTCCATACAAAAAAAGATATCGGTGTCCCACCTTTTTATTTCCGAAAAGCACAGGAAAGTCTCTGTTTTGTTCCTGCCAATAAATATTCAAGGCTTGATTAAACAAGCAGAGAATAAAAGAGGAGTTTCATGGCTTTCGGTCCTGGCGTGCGCCGTCGCCAGCCAATTGAAACAAACCCTAATGGATAAGCACATAGAACCTCCAGTGGTTGTAATTCGTAACCAGCTTCATGGACTTCTTCAATTGGCTCGTGTTATTAGCATACTGTTCCTTCTTTCGGTAAACCTTCTTTCCCCCTCCCCCTCTCCCTCTCAGAAGCTAGCCTAACTTTTTTATATATATTCTGGAAATGCTTCATTTTATGGGTTTGGTTGACTGAGTAGAATCTCAGTTGTTCTAAATTTTTACAAATTATACAAGCTCTGACTTAAATTCGATACCTATTCTATAAATTATAAATTCTTTGTCATCACATCACGTTTCTCGATGACCTAGCTAGCCTCACGTTCAACCACAAAACTTTTTACTATTCATTGAACTATATGCATTTTAGGAAAGGGACAAAAGGGTATGAGGTGGATGTCCTTTAATAATGAAAGGATCAATTAGGATGTTCATCAATTGCTTTGCATGTGGAGTGCGTCCATCATTTTTACACTATACAAAGAGAGAACCGACAAAATGATCTTGCAACCACAGGTGCACATATGTCCATATATATATATATATAATGTTTTTTTTAAAAAAAAAAAACTCCCATGTACATGTACGGTGATAATTCAATCAATAATATTTGAATATACATTGTCGATTAAATCTAATTAATGTTGCGTTCAATTTAGTGATTTGCATTCTTTCTAGTAAAATAAGAGGAGGAACTCAAGTTTGACTGTCCTTCCTATCAAGTAAAATTTGGTGTTCGTGGGTACATAGTTGAAGTCATATCGAGCGAGGAATCAATCAAACAAATTAATAAAATCATATTGCAAATTTTGCGATCAGCTCAGATTAATTCCTAGGTAACCTTTTCTCAAATTCTCACATAAGACCCTTAGCTAAAATATATCTCAGTAGGTCCTTTACTTATCAAATACTCCTCAATTCCAGTCCTTTCATCTATGTAAATTAACATTCTTACATCACTTTAACGGTTCTGTTTTGTAAATCATCCTTTTTACATCCTTATCATAACTATACACATGCAAGAGTTATATATATATATATAAAGAATGTCAATTTCTCAAGGATGAAGTTGACAATCTTGTAATATGGCAGGGATGAAAAACTGAGATTTGCCCTTGTTATATATATATATATAATTATATATATAATTATATATATCTGCGTTTGGTTTCTGTGATTATTCCTTTTCTGTGCGTACGTTTTCTGTCTGTGATTGGGAGTTAAGGGGGGCCTACTGTGCTATCCATATCCAAAGATGAAAGAATCAGTCAATTTTTCGGTAGTGTCTCTTGTCAGGGCTGGTTATATTTGGACAAGAGGCTTGGGAGGGTACGTGTTAGAGTGGGGCTAGGGTGGATGAGGGATTCCTTTTTCATTACAAAGTTTTTTCCTTTTGTTGATGACACCATGTTGAAGTAGATCCACAAGAACCCTAACTTAATTAAATACCCTTTTTTTCCTCCTATATTTATTTCCCCGTAAAGTAATTTTTCAAGGCCCGGGCATGTAAGAACGTCCCGTACCGAAATAGGGTTTTGTTCACAACTTTTAATTTTGAAATACTGACCATAATTTCGACCAATATAATTGATTTCTTCCACTGTTTTTTTTTTAAAAAATATTCTAATATTTAGATTTAGGAATCAAAATCTGATGGAGATAGGGAGTTAATCGTACTTTAACTTAAAGCTAAAAAAATGTAGATTAAAGATGACCAAGCTACGTGGAATGTTCAACCGGACACTTTCCTTAGTGCCTGTTTGGGAGTGCGATTACGGTAACTTTTCAAAGTGCTTATCATGCCGAAATACATCAAAATGATGTTTTTTTATTTTTTAAAAATTATTTTTGAAATCAGCACATCAAAATGATCTAAAAACACTAAACCGCCGGTCTTTAAAATGTAAAAAAAAAAAATCAAATTTCAACCAAAAACAGTTCCAATCGCAATGCCAAACGGGGCCTTAGCATTTCTAGAGAAAAAAAAGAAGAAAAAAGGTGCCTTGCTGCTACACTCACCACTTCTGCCGACATTTTATATTTATCTGGGATTATGACAATTAAGGACATTGTGCAAAAAAACACGAAGCCAGCATACAGAACAGCAGTTCATACGGTTCCATGTAAGATGGTTAACATTTAAATGTTTGATTAAGAGTAATTCAAATATTGTCATAAAAAAATAAGAAAGCAAAAATATGATTCAACTATCTAGGTTCTGTTTGGCGCTGTTCTATTTCTAAATCAAGTAGAAATCAGATTTTGACTTAAGAAAACGTGCGTGCGTGTTAATAAAAACAGATTGTAAAAAAAAAAAAAAAAAACCTTCCCCTATTTTTCTTATAATTAATTAGACATGATGTTTTTTACTCAACAAGGCCAAACATAGACAACCTCTTATAATTAATTTGAAAAATTATTTTTAACATCAACATATTAAAATGATATAAAAACATTAAAATAATAAAAAAAATCTATTTAAAAAATACTTTGTAAAATATAATATCAAACATTCTGAATTCGCTCATGAGAAAAAAAAAAAAGGATGTCCGAAACATCGACAAAAAGTTTCTTTATCACCACTTACTTTTCAAAGTTTTGTTATAGCAAAGAGATTAGGGTGGTGGAGCGCAGGCTTTAATCAACCTTTTCAAGTCCTTAACTACCAAGAAATCCCATGAAAAGCCAGTGAGATGGGGCGCTTTTTAGCACATTGGTCTCCATAATATTTTACATGCTTGTTGACTTTACCTAATTTCCCAAAAATGCCGCATCCTTACTGGGCTGATCTCATGGATAAATTCAAATTTAATTAGATGGCCAGCTTGCGGATATACTTGGAGAAAAGTATCCGTTGATTATGCATGTTCTCGATTTAAGTATTCTTTTTTTTTATTCGAGTGTGCGCTTCGCTTTGTTTTAGCTAGCATCAGCTATCTTGACTGCATCTCGGGTCTGTTTGGTATTGCGGTTGCTGTTGTGGTTGAGGTTAAAAAAAAGCAGTTTAAAAAAAAGCACTTTCACTGTGGTTCAAAATAAACAGTGAAGTGTTTGGTTAAAACTGTGGTTCAGTCTGAGTTTGAAAAAAAGCAGTCTTGTGTGTTTGGTTACCAAACTTTGCATGTAGCTTTTTACTTGTGAAATTACTGTAAAGAGCGCGCTTAAGCCAGCAAGGATACCACAATCATAAAAAACAAAAAAAATATATAAGTAGAAAAAAATTTAAAAAAATATAACCAACAAAAAAATATTTAATGAAAAAAAAATTAGAAAAAAAAACATAATCAAGAAAAAAAAACAATAAAAAAATTGGATTCGAGGATTAATCATGGTGCATTTAAGCTAGCCCGGACACCTCGATCATATATATATATATATATATATATATATATATATATATAAGTGGAAAAAGAAAAAAAAAGCTATAAAAAATTGCATTTGATGATTAATCATAGTGCGTTTAAGCTAGTCAAACACTCTGATTATACAAAATAAATAAAAAATAAATATATATAAGTCGAAAAAGAAAAAAATATAACCAGTAAAAAAAATATTTTATGAGAAAATATGAAAAAAATAGAAAATAACATAATAACAAAAAAGGCAAGAAACAAAAAAAATAGAAAAAAAGTAATAAGAAAAACAAAAAAAAGCAAGAAAGAAAACCAAGAAACGAATAAAATGAAAAAAAAAATGAAAAATGTAAATAGGAAGTAGAAATCAAAAAGTGGTCTGTGTGGTTTAAAAAAAGAAATGAAAAATGAAATGACAGATATTTATTTCAGAAATAAAATAAGATTAATTTAGATGATGGTCTGTGTGTGTGGTTTGCTGTGGTGTGGAGAATTAAGTTGCAATTCTATTTTGTCAAAAAGCAGTTATTATCTGCTTTGCAAAAACCAGTGGTTGAAACGCTTTTATTGGTGGGCCCATGAAATTGTGCAGCTGGTTTTGGGTGTTACCAAACAGCAATTACATTGCTTTTTTTGGAACGTGGTTTGGACCACGTTACCAAACGGGCACCTCATCTGCGTGATTACATGGAATTCTTAATCTGGAAGGAGTGTTTTTCAAATTTAATTAATTATAAACCTATTTTATTTAATATAAATTAAATACAGTGTGTGTAAATTCCAGGCATGTTTGGATAGGATAGTTATTTGACAGATTTTTTATTTATTTTTATCTTTTTAAAGCGAAAGATCTTCTCTAAATTTAAACATGTGTCACCTTTAACATGGAGATCGGATATGCTAGATTTGAGAGCAAACATTCTGGCCTATCTTGGTGTATACACAGTAAATCTTAACCATTTGAATTATCAACGAAAGATTAATGTAAACAGATATAATTTTAGGAAAAGGGCACGTCTTACCAAGATATCGAGGAGTGGCTGATTTATAGAATTAGAGAATAATATAAATTATATTATGACATCTTAATTAATAGTTTAAGTTCTTAGATAAGATAATTCTTTCACATAGTGTCAGAATCTTGTTCACCTAGCGGTCATGAGTTCAAATCTCACCACCATCATTTTATTTAATAAAAATTAAGTACAAAGTAATGTGAGTCTATGCAAGTTTTGAGGTCAAAAAGGTTTTACTTGAGGGGAGTGTTAACAAATAATATAAATTATACTTTGGAATCTTAATTAATAATTTAAATTTTTAGGTGAGATAGTTCTTTAACATAAAATAATTATTTTTTTGCGTTCACGTAATTTTTATCCCTGAAATCCCCTTTTCCTTTGGTCCATAAATTTTCCATTGATTTGAGGTGCTGTTGAAAACAAATATAATAATTAAAATCAGAAGTCAGGTTTGGTTGGTAAAAAGTCTACACGATCAAGTGCCTGGTCTTTGTAGAGAAATCTAAGCTAGAAAAGATTAAAAAAAAATAGTATTATAAAATGTTTTTCATTTAGAAATGTATTAAAATAATATTTAAAAAAAATATTTTTGACATTAACATATAAAAATACCATAAAATTAATTTAAAATAGAAAATAAAAATAAATTCAATAAAAATATTAATATATAATTACCAACATGCTTGCATAGAATTTGAACAAAAGATATTGTAATCTCAAAACACTGTAAAACACTATTCTCTTATGAACACTATAGTGTTCATGATTTATATGGTGTTTGTTCTCTGTTTTATTTTTAAAACTTTTTAAAAAAGATTAAATTGCAGACAGCCTATTTAAGGTTAACTCTCTGTAAACATAATTTAAGTTACGATAAGATTTTTGTTTTGTTTCAACCCTTCTTCAAAGGAATTTCTCATTCGAAACCTTAAGTTTTACACTAACACTCCCCGTTTTATAAATTCCAACTCCGCCTGTTTTTATATTTTGAATCTTAAATCTAAAAGAATTTATAAAAATTAAACACTAGAATGTCACTTTGGTGACATTTTTTTATGTTAATTTTCTTTTAATTGTAATTCTCACGTATAATTTAAATATGAAGCAGTATTAGTCTCTTTTCATGACACTTGCGGTCTGTTTACCACTGTATTTTAAAATATTTTTGAAAAAAATTAAAATTTTAAATTAATTTTTTTATATTTTTAGATTATTTTGATGGGTTAATATCAAAAATAATTTAAAAAATAAATAAGATATTATTTTGATGGTTTTTTTAAATAAAATGCATTTTAAAAAACAATCAATCTCAACTACATTTCTAAAAAAATATTTTTTTTATATTATTTGTATCGAAATTTTGGATATTATAAAAGACAATGATTATATATTTTTTATATAATTAATACCATTTCAGGATGCGGATGCAAAATCAATTCGAGCAGAGTCTCAATCATCCTATCAAGTATCAGTATTTTACTACGTGAAAAATCCCCGTATTTTTACCTCGTCAGGATAGAAATTAGAGCCACTGAGACGTGGTTCTGCAGGCAGCCGTACCGATAAAAAAGAGACCCGACATGCTCGCTATCTGTTCGCCACCACGGGGCCCACCAGCAGTTCACTTTGCTTTGCTCTTGTGTTTCCTCATTCCACTAGTGACGAGGCAACACTTGCAATGGTTTTCTTTGTTTCTTTTTATGTGAAGATCTTGTCAGACTGTTAAAAGTGTACGGATTTATGCTGTTCCACGCAGCCCTCGCACACAGTGCTATTGCTGGTACAGATTTGTCTCCTAGCTCTTTAGTATTTAACCATGGTGTTTTAAAGTTTTTTTATTTATAAATATATTGATTTTTTTTTATTTTTTAAAAAATATTTTTTATATTAACACATCAAAATTAATATATTTTTCATATTTTTTAAAAATATAACCAGAAAAAACAATATGTCATGGTCCTAGATTTTTTTAAGGGCAAGACACAATTGGATTAAAGTATGACATATAATACATTGGTAGTCATTTATATATTACATATCAAGTTAAATTGTCTCTAATATGGAAAGGATATTCAACCGCTATCAATGTTTTTTTTAAAAAAATATGAGAATCGGGTCATTGATTTGAACGAGTTTGATAGATTTAGTTGGTTTAATAATACAATTAAAAAAAACATATTGACAATAAATAAATGGAACAAAAAAAAGCAAATAATTACCTACATAAATGAGTTATCAACATCATCTCCGGGAGAAGAAGCACGAAAAGCTTATCGGAGACTCATTATCACTTTGTCATAGACTTTGCCTCACCTTTAAAAGAGCTCATCGAAACGATTCTAATACCACTACAAAAGCTACACGACAATTATCATAACCCATTTTCGGGTTATCTCCACTATCTACTTGAAATAAAAATAACAAAAATAAAAATAATATAAAAGATTGACATGGTGAAAATATTAAGTTAGGGATTTTGGACAGATTCAAAGTTCGATCGTACCTCTATCGTGTCAAAAATAAATAAAAATGCAGATTAAAGTCTAAAATAAATGAGTATTGGATAAATCTCCAAAAAGTTAAGTTGAAATGCATAATTAAATTTTTAATAGACCAACTTGATTTAATCATGGGTCAAATTAAAATTTAATTATAATTAGGATCAATTTAAGGTCCAATTAAAGGATTTAATTAAGTGCAATGACTTAATTATACTATAAATGAGTCATATTAATTTTATTAAGGACTTAATTGGTGGGAAAATAAGTTTGAAAGTATAATTTGGGTTAAATTTAGAAGATTGGAATATTCAAAGATGAAATTTACTTTTTTGACCAAGTTAATTGGTTGAAATTCGAAAGAATTGCAATAAAATCATATTCATCATAAGATAGCTCACACAACTTATTGTAGCTTCAAATTCAGCAGTTCATAACACCTACTTTGAGTCAACGTTCGGGGTGGTTCTACTTTGAACTGGTAGCAATATGTTTTCAACGTTGGGGGGGGGGGGGGGGGGGAAGAAATCGGGAACAAATAACTTTCTTCCCCAAAGATTCACCAAAGAAAATGTTTTTGTATCAACTTTGTAGGCGCATTTAATGCCTTTATCATTCATCAAATTTGAAAAAATTGACACAAAAATGATCCATTGATTCTTGACTATACTAGTGTATGGTCAGTTTTTGTTGATTGACATCACACGCGTGTTGATTCAGCTTTAAAAGTGACAACTCATACAACCTACCATAACTATCAAATGTGACATTTCATGACATCTACTTTGAGCCAACAGTTGGAATGGTTCTGCTTTGAACCAACGACTGAAATTTTACTCCGATGTAGACTAGATTACCCTCTTACTCTAGGTATAAATAGAGGGGAAATCCATGTTTTGTACAAGGAGAAATCAGTAGCCAAAATTAAAAAAAAAAAGCTTTCTCACGGTAGTAAGTTAAAATTAAATGTCTATTTTTTTTATACTTTTTCATCACTTTTTGTATTTCGAATGTCATTTCAAAATTTTGATTAAAAAAAAGCAAACATGCCTTACATGTAACCTTACTGGTAACCATATCCTGCAATTTCCATCACCTATAACATACCATTACCTTACCTTCAGCACGACATTTCTTGCGCTGCAACACGATATTTCTTGCACTGCAATCTTATGTCCTACAACCTGTACACTAAGTCTATAAAAGGGAAGGGAATGAGAGAGAGGGATGAAAAAAGGGAAGGAGAGAATATAGAGGGAAACAGAGAGAGAATATAGAGGGAAACAGGGAGAGAAAAATGAAAGAACCAGAAAGGGAACAAAGGAAAGACGAGAGAAATAACAAAGAAGAAAACAAAAGGTTTACACACCATCATTTTCTCCCCACCGTAAGCAAACTACACAACGTCCAACGTAGCCCCTCAATGGCATATTTTGCCATTTTAACCCATTTAATTGGGCAACATCCCCTTTAGCATTTTGGGTCATTTCAACCCATTTCATTGGGCAACCCAACCCCTTTAGCATGTTGAGTCGTTTCAACCCATTTTGGTATGTATTTGAACCATTAATATGCATAAAAAATTGAATTCTAAAATTTTCTAAGCATTTTTTCACAAAAAACAAAAAATCATATCTTTTCTCATGTTTTAAAATGAAAAGATGGGATATCGTAACTAGTTTACGATTATCCGTTATATTTCAACCAAAATATCAAAAAAAATTCGTCAACCATTTTTGTTCATTTTTTTAGTTGTAAACTTTATTTATTAAGTGTAAAATTACATTGTAAAGTACACCTTTAGATTTCAAAAAACAATAAATATGGTGTTAAAAATTAGACTTTAAAGTGATAAGGTTTTCAACTCAATAAAGACTCCCTCACGAAAAGAGATCTACTTTGAAATTTAGAAAAAGACCTACAAATAAAAATCTAACTTAATAATAATAATAATAATCAGTCAGCAATGCAGTTTACCTTAGGTAAGGTGCATTGGGGGTGACGCGCTTCTCCCTTGCACAACAATTCCTCTTACTTAGACTCTCACAGACTATTATATTTTCTAGTATCTTAATATTAGGTGGAGACTCATAAAAATTATAATCCTAATTTTATAATTATAAAAAACCTTCTCTCCGAACACCTCCCCCGTCTTCGAGAATGGTTGCGCGGGAAGCGGAAAAAATGGTCGTCTCGACAACAATGTCGAAAGAGACCGCACGTACCATCAAAGAAATAACAAAAAAAAAAAGTAAACATAATAAAATATCATGAATGTCATAACTTATTTTTGGGTTATTCCCCAAAATTTACTCAAAATAAAATAAAAGGAGCTGATGTTAGTAGAAAAATCATGTTGGAAATTTTGTGGATTCAAGAGCGCGATCGTACCTCTTTTATGTCTAAAGATTAAAAAAATACAGATTCAAGGCTAAAATAATTTATTACCGGATAAATTTGTGTAAAACAGAAGTCGAAAGACATAATTATATTTTTGTAGGCCAATTTGATTTAATCTTGGGCCAATTTTAATTTTAATTATATTTATGAATTAATTTAGGGTCCAATTGAAGGATTTAATTAAATGCAAAAACTTAATTATGCTTTAAATTGGTCAAATTAATTTTATTAAGGGTTTAATTGATGACAAATCAAGTTAGGGAGCCTAATTCAGGTTTAATTGAGAAGATTAGAATTTTCGGAGACAAATTGAATTTTTTCCAAGTCAATAGTTTGAAATCAATGGAAAAATCAAAAGCAATTGGAAGTTTAATGGTCAATCAAGAGTCAAATAGCATAAATCTGAGACCAAGAACCAGATTAAAAAAGACATGTAAATTTAAGGATGTTATTGAATTTTTAGCGAGGATAAAATTGCATAATATTAAAATTTTAAAACCAATTAAAAACACAATTAGAATAATTATAAATCAAAGGACTAATTGTACTTGTGCCATCACATAGAATTTGCAGACAACCAATATAGTGTTGTGTGCTATGTAAGAGCACACATCATCATCTTTATCATTGCATTTCATCTTGTAAAAAAATCTATATCTCTTCATCAACCTGGGAGAGATGTTGCGTTGAAATGGCCCACCATGGTTGGGGCCGACCCATTTTATCGGGCCCAGTCTGATTTGAATTTATATATATATATATTTTAAAAAAATGTTGTTTCCATGCTTATGGCCGAATTCTATTAATTTCCTAAACTTATATTTTTCATAAAAAAAATCGCATCTTTACTCATGTTTTGAAATTAAAAATGAAATATCGTAACGATTTTATGATTATCTGTTATATTTTAGTTAAAATATCAACAAAAAAAATCAACAATCTTTTTGTTTATTTTTTTTAGTTGTAAACTTTAATATCGAAGTGTAAAATTACATTATAAAGTACACCATCGATATTAATGTACAATAAATGCAGCATTAAATTTCAAACTCTAGAACGGTTAGTTTTCGATCTAATGAGACAAAGATTCTTTCACGAAGAGAGATCTACTTCGAGCCTTAGTAAAGATCAACGAATTAAAAATTAACTTAGAAAAATAATCAATTAACAATGCAATTTAAATTTCAAACTAATGAGGCAAAGATTCTTTCACGAAAAGATATCTACTTCGAGCCTTAGTAAAGATCAACGAACTAAAAATTAACTTAGAAAAACAATCAAATAACAATGCAATTTAAATTTCAAACTAATGAGGCAAAGATTTTTTCACAAAAAGAGATCTACTTCGAGCCTTAGTAAAGGTCAACAAATTAAAAATTAACTTAGAAAAACAATCAAATAACAATGCAATTTAAATTTCAAACTAATGAGGCAAAAATTCTTTCACGAAGAGAGATCTACTTTGAGCCTTAGTAAAGATCAACGAATTAAAAATTAACTTAGAAAAACAATCAAATAACAATGCAATTTACCTTAGATAGAGTGCATTGGGGGTTATGTGTTTTTCCCTTGCATAACAAATCCTTTTACCTGGACTCTCGCAGACCATTAAGTTTTTTAGTGATTTTAATACTAGGTGATGACTCCTAAAATATAATGATGTTTTGTATTTTTAAAAAACTAATAAAATATATTTGTGTATTCTCTTTGTCAACTTGATATTAGTAATTTTGTTGCCTTTTCTTCTCCATCGTGTCATCATATCATGGAAATGGACAATAGAATGTCACTTCATTATTAAGTGGATGAAGGAGCAACCTCACATAAGACCAAACTCCATGTGTGGTACAACAAATAAACATGGAATAAGAAAATAAATATATTTTTCGATGATTCAACCGTCGAAATTGACTGAATTTCTAGATGGAGCACTTGGAACACATTGTTAAGGATATTATAAATTTATGCTTCATCATGGTAGCATTAGGTTTACTCGGTCATCAATGTCTTTGTCTTCACCTAACTCAAATAGAGAGAGAAAGCGGATTATTCTCCTCGCAGGCTTGTTTTTCTGTGTTAAGAAAGACAGAGGATTTTGGAGTAACGATAATAACCACCGGCTACAAGCATGTTATTTCTCAGCAGGCTAACTCATGAGAGAAAAGAGAAATTCCATTCGAAAAAAGGAAAGGGAACAAAAGGGGGAGGGGAGAAAGTGAAAATTGTAGAAATTGATTAATTATGCTAATTAAAGAAATCCAAAATAAAACTTTATGATGTAGCCACCCAAAAAGGTTCCCAGTTTAACAATCCCTTCTTCTCCGTTTCACCTTCTTTGCACCTTGTCGGCCTTTGACGCTCATCCATTCCCACATCAGCATCAACGTCCAAATCATCCGTACTCTCAGCCTCTTCTTCAAACAACGCACCATTTCCTAATTCCCCGACATCCGAATCATCTAACTCGTCATAATCCATGTCATTCTCGAGCTCATCACCTTCTTTGTTGTTGCCTTCGTTTTTTCCCGTGGCGGCTACACCTGCTGAGTCAGAATCGGAAGTGGAATCTTTGATGAAGCTCAAGCGAAGGCGGCCGTCCCTCCTTTCAGCATGTAAATAAGTGTGTCTTGCTGGAGCCTCAACGGCTCTGATTATCAACCTTCCATCCTCGCGGTGGGCCCTAACCTGTAGAGATTTCGATTCACTCATCGTTGTCAAGGGAGGTGGATAGCTACGAGAATTCGCTTTCTTGGCTCCCAAAAGTTGGCGCGGTTTCTGCTGCTCCCTCGATGGAGAACTTCCTGCCCTTGGGTCTGGTGAAGACAACGTGAAAATGCTGCTTTCAATCATGTCACTTCCACTTTCGCTACCTAAACTCTCCGTGCATAATTCCAGGCTCTTTCCACTGAGCATGGAAGAGGAGCGATTAATTAGAGGATGAACGTATATATTTCCTTTCGCCATTGATTCTTGGGGACCTTCGGGATCAGTGGAGAGAACCTGGAGGAAGCTCAGGCCACCCAGATCAGGAGATGCATGCCTATCATCAAGGAAGCCAGTTTTGTGGCTAGTTTCCTCGTAGTGGCATTTGCCGCTCACTTCTTTCGAATCAGAATCTAGTAAACAGGGCTTTAAGGCCAGTTCAAGGGATCGAGCGAAGTGAGGATTTGGTGAAGACAATCTAAGTCTTAGTGTTCTTGACTCGACAATAGGAGACTCGAGGCAAAACTGCAAACCCTGGCAAACCATAGTTGCCATTGCACAAGCTATTTATACAAGTTATATGACAGATACAAACAAGAATTTGCAAGAAACCTACCAAGATTACGTGGAAGGAGAGAGGAAAACAGAGGAGTTAGGCTTCGGGGTTAAGAAGTTCTTGAATTGTGGAGAGAGAGGGAGAGAGGAGAGGGAGAGGAGACCACTGAACATGAGATATAACTTGGGCGCGGGGCGTGATTTTGTAGTCTCCAAAAGCGCCAGGAGGTACAGTGGACAGAAGTGGGAGGGGAACTTTTTACGCCACTTGAATATAACAAGTCTTAATAATTTGCCACAATGAAAAAGAGAATAAAGAAACAAAAATGTGTGTGTCGGGAGGAGTTTAAATATGAGAGACTATTTTAACTTTCATGTTTTTGGTTTTGAACCTGTGAATTTTCGAGTTCCAGGGGGGGGGGGGGATCACCCTCAATTTCTCATTCGGGCAGATTTATGTGGGTTTGGTCAGGATGTCCTTGTAAAGGCATGCCACATGATTGTGGTTAAAAACTTGAGAGAGAGAGAGAGAGAGAGCTGGGGATGGAACAAAGGTTCCAAAAAATTACCAGCTCTTCTATTCCCTTTTTCTGTCCTTCCAAAAGAAAGCCAGCACAGAGCCAGAAAACAAAGGATTCTCTCATATATTTCTTGATACTTTGATGGTGATGTCTTTTCCCCTTTTTTCATTTTTTTATTGTATTTTATCAGGACAGGAACCACACTATCCATTCTTTTATGGATGATGATCCATGTCTTCGATCGAGTCAAAACCTACGTTGATTGCATTTCAAATAAATAAAATGAGAGGAAAACATCAGCACACTCCCTTTGAAATTTGAAGCTGGGGTGTCAAATTACATGAATGCTCACCATTCATGCCGACCAAATTCGTAAAAATCCTACTTTTCCAAATTTCAGCCCGGCAGAACATGCAACCAAATTATGCCCAATAGCAAAATGAAAACAATTGTCACTTCAAGATTAACATTAAAAAAATCAAGGCTTGGTTTGACCAGCACAGAGAATCCATGCTTTATTGATCAATAAGTATGCTTCACCAAAAACAAACAAATTAGAGACATTAGTATTGGAGCAACCGGCCTGCCGAATCAAGAGCTCCATGCCCCACCATGGATTTAAAGGCAGGCAAGGTCATGGTGAGGCCCCACTGGCATGTTAACTTGCCTATTATTCAAACATGGCTATGATATTGTGCACTGTAAAATTGAAACTCATTCAAACTCTGAGAATTCCATGGCTATAATATTGTGCACTGTAAAATTACAACTATAACAAAACTGAGAATTCAAGCTTGCATTTAAAAAAAAAAAAAATGTGCGGGTTTCCTCCCGATGAAACTCTAGCATGCTATGCTTCGATAGTTCTAGGTTTGGTTTATGCTAGCATCATTTTATAATATTATGCCCTTCATATTTAATTCGTATCTTGTCCAGCTATCAAAAATCGTACGGACTGCTTATGCAAGCATGTTAAAGCCCTTTGAAAAAGAAATGAATGATCCTCCACTAACAAGACCCTTTCTTTGTCTGCTAGGTGCTAACCTATGAATCCTACTATACCTCTCTCTTAACCCTAATCCATGTGGCGGACAACAAAATGACCTAACCTACTGGCTTAAAGTGACACCCAGGTTTCGTTAGCCTATACTAAAGTTGTTGCTAATACTCTTTTGCCACTTGAGTCATCCAAGTTTGGAGATCAGAGAACTCATCAAACCATTCCAGTGTAAAAAGAGAGAAAATGGCATCAGTTAATCACATGCACCTGTACAGTACAAAAATATTGCTTTCACATGTTGCCTTTCTGTGATTACACATGCTTGAACTAGCGGGTTTTCTTTCTTTAATGTGTTAGTAAAGCATGATCAAGTACATTCTTTCTCGAATCTAACTAGTATTCTATGGACTTCCTCTTCGTTTCAATACTCGGTTAATAAATTTAAGAATGTCAGAAAATGGAAAACGAAACCCGCGAGCATTCCTTGAATGCCCATGTAATGAGAATAAAAGGATATGCATGACAAATAGGGTTAGTATTTTTTTACTCCACTCGTCAAGGAGAGAAAGGATGAAACCATCAATAATAGATAATGAAACAATCGAGGAGCTCTTCTAGGTCAAAAACTTGAACCAATATGGCTGTGTTTTTCTAAGAACTACAGCCATATCGTGTGCATCATGGATCTCCAACATAAAAGATTGCTATGAATGAAAAGGGCGTAAGCACATCTCATCTGAGCAAATATTCTTGCCTCCATATTGCTTCCCAAAACTTTCGAAGAAGTTTATGCTCCTGAGCTGTGTAGCATATGAATTGATTGAGGTATAACTGGTGTTTACCAAGTCCCTCCCATAGTAGCTAGTTCCGTGTTAATAGAGCTAAGCACCTTGCCAAGAGTATGGAATGAACTTTAAAAACTTGCTTAATTTATTTGGGTTCGGCATATTTTTAATTCCATTCTCCAGAGCTGTTTTCCCCTTTTTATCAGATTATGTCCTTTAATTTACCACCACTAGGACGCGTAGCAAGGAGAAAAGGGGCAACGCCGGTGCACTACAACAAAATAATCAACTCGATTTATAACTATGGTATATAAAACACCAATCGCAGAGAAATATAGTGCGAGTACAGCACTAACACCCCCCCTGCCCCAAGCTCTAGCTAATGTGAGACTGTCGAAACATCACGCTCAAAAACATGCCATGATTTAAAATTCTGGCGACCGAAACTCTATCATCACTGAAACGGTTCTTCAAAAGCAACCAGGTAGCAACACATCAGCACTTCTAAGAAATCAAAGTGTCCTTTTTTTATGGCGCTTAAGTGTAGGTTATTGTCCCAAAAAAATTCACTCTTTCCCTTATATTTAGATATTGAAACCGAAAACAGAGAATGTGGTCCTAGCTCCTAAAATATCACCTTACATAACCAAATAAAGAAGTACAGTAACCTTTGGTTGCTCTAAACGAGCATACTTTTCAAGACTGTTTTTTCCTAGAACAAAGATTCTTTACTTGTTAGGTAATAATAGTTGTGTGCGCCAGCAGATAGAGAAATAGAGCATCAATTTTGCCGCAGAATCTAATCTGTGTTTCTTTGATTTTATTTAAGCCTAGGCCCATTTGGACTTAGAGAGTGAGTGAAATTTGCATCAGAATCCATCAAAATTTGTTTGGTTTTGTATTAAGTAATGGAGAATCTTTTACTTAGAATACGTCATGTCCCTTTGGCCTTCAGTGAAGCCAAAAGTTGGCCCCTCAATTTTTTCCATGGTGCGTTTTTTACGAAGCCTTTGTTCAGAAAGACATGGCTTACATTACACTAGCATGTAAACAAATCACTCTGCCTACCCTTTTGACCATGTTAGTGCCACCTTTCCCTTCACTTTATACTTTGTTGCATTAGTTTTTATTATAATTTCAAAAGAACACTAGAAACAGTACAAGAATGCCTACGCAATCCATGCAAGCATGTAATGCAACTAATGGTCATGCTATCACTAACGGAAGGCTAAAGTAATTTATGCATAGAGCCCGCGAAAAATCTTTAGAGGCATCATGCAAATGTCATAGTCGAAGAAGTTTGCACACAGTGACTAGATATATGAGTCTGATCTTAACTGGCATGCATGATTAGGACTGATGCTGCTCCATTGCTATTACAATTAATTATTATTATAACATGCCATCTATCATTTTCAAGCTATAGAAGACTGGTATTGAGAATTTCTGGGTTTGCCCAGCAAGTTGTCATTAATGCTTTAATTGTTGATTTTAAAGTAATATTTACATCACTATTGTGGAATAATGCTACTGTTTGATAAAGGTAAGCGTACAAAGGGAATAAATCTTTCAGGATTAGTTTGGAAAACTTACAGGCAGTCATGTGACTATCTTAGTGGACTTGCTGCTTATGTTTCAAGAAAAGATGGTGACGCCTGTTCTTGGGCCAGCAGAATCTATGCCATTGGATGTGGCTCCGGCATGATTCTCCCTAAACTCAAAAACATTTTCGACTTATCTACAAAGATGAATTAACGCCACTGAAATAGAAACAGTAGATTAATTATGGAGTATGATGCAAGATAGCAATTTCCAAATCCAAGCAATCAAATGTGGAGCACGGTCACAGAAAATTGGTAAAAACATCCATTATGCAGATTACAATTAACCTTTTCTCCAGCTAACCTAATAGACGTTGGTGGAAATTATAAGCAGTCCATTTGTTAATATATTCTTACCAGAGTACTAAAAACAAAACAAAAAATCATAGAAAATAAATTTAATCAACAATTGCAATCCACCAAGAAGGTGCCGAACCTTATTCCTAGCTAGCGTTACTCAGAATACAGCACAGAAAAAATGCTGTCTTCCAAAGCAACCATATGAGGAACATTAGATACAGTTCCCCAGCTGGAAATTGAAAATAATAAACTGGAAGAAAGGGAAAGTAAATTACATGTTTCTTCGAATCTCCATCTCATATACAGCCGGCTTTTCCAACCAAATTATCAAACTTGACATTAAGAAATCGATATCACCAAACTCTTGCCAGTGATTCTGCTGGGTTCAGTTTTTATGTTCCCAAAAGATCACTTGTAAATAAAACTACTATAATCAGGACTGTTATTGTGGTGAGCCCATCATCTGAAAACAAGGAGAATAAGTTTTTAAGGAACGTCAAGCAGAATACAAAAGGCAAATCATTCTTGGCACAAATTAGTGCCACATCATGGCCAGAGTGATAACATCACATACCAATTATTAAGGGTACTAATAACAATGTCTTAAATTCTCAATCATTCCTAACAGGTGCCGATTAAAGTCACTTGACATTCTCCAACAGGTAATATTGGAATAATAATGAGACGTATCAAGGATTGGAGGGTTACTTTCTATTTGTAATCCAACCATTGGACCACAAAAAAAGAAAAGACTCAAGAATTGTCACTAGCTATATGTCTCCAAATAGACTCCTCTCGAGTTTTATTTTCATTTTTTTATTAAAAAAGAGAGGTTTGAACTTGAGACATTTTGAAGGGAAGAAGAAAACTAATACTAGTTGAGCTACAACTTGATACATGTGATCATTGAGTTTAATAGGTAACTCTCCAAAACAAGTACCGCAACGCGTGCATGAGCAGAAGTGAAATCTTAATCTATTATTGATCTAGATGATCTTCCCAAAAATGGTACAACAACTGAATATTCCACATAGCTCATCATGGATTCAAACCCCCTCTATCATCTTGCAATTCTAAAATATCATGCACACGCTTTCCAAAAATGATCCAAGAACCCCAAGCTCTAAAATTCCCCATCCGAGATTTGGATCCTCGCCAATTATCAAGGAGAATTCTTCTTAAAATTACCTGCTTCTATCCTACCAATCATTTGAGTGAATCGTAATTATATATGATCCAAGAACCCCAAGCTCTAAAATTCCCCATCCGAGATTTGGATCCTCGCCAATTATTAAGGAGAATTCTTCTTAAAATTACCTACTTCTTCTATCCATCCAGGTTATGTGATCGAGACCTACCAATCATTTAAGTGAACCGTAATTATATATACCTGCTAGATATAGCTATTCAATGATATGGCAACAAATTAACTGAAATCCAGTCATTTAGGTATGAATGAATGATCAATGCGAATCAAGATAGATATTGAGGCAAAAAATCGTGGAAAACCTCTCAGCTACAGATCAAGTTAAAAGATCTCTTACATTTCAATAATTGAGATTTAGACCCTCGAATTGTCTATTAAATTACTAAAACCCCGTCCATTTGTTTCAATCAGTTCAGCACGTAGCAGATAACAACAATGTATCACTTAAAATCACATGATCTTCGAAAACACATGTTAGATCATGCATGAGAAGAAGAACAGTTCTGAGACTACTTCATATCGACTCATAAATTCGGGATTTCAGCACTCCTTCATCTATTATTTTTAATCAAATTCACAAGATACAGATCCAACTTTATATTTTGAAATTCAAAATCACGTATTCATGTCAAATTACTGGGTGTAGTTAACAATTAGATTCCAAATTATACTGACACATCATGGACAGCTTATAGCACTCTTAAATTACAGATAATTATCGCATTAATATATAGAAACGAGAGACAAATCGCTTACAGTAGCAAAGTAACGGAAGCGCTGATCAATCAGAGCAGCATCGATGGAAGCTAGGAAGGTGAAAGATCCGCTTGGTAGTTAACTCTAAAAGCGCTCTGGGGCTGCCGCAGTAATCGCGCGCAGAACCGCAGGTTTTGATTTTGAAGCCGTGAACATGAAAACGATTCGGTGCAAATAATATTATAAAATTTGCCTTTGGTAAATTATATTTACGTCCCCGGAATGGAAGGATTACAAAATCTTGCCAGCTTGGATAGTTACTAGATTTGTTGTCGCTATTTTTTTTTATGTGAATAGAAAAAAATAAGTTTTGAGTTATTGATAGATACACTTGATAATTAAAATAATATAATAAAAAAACACTTTAACCTAGTTTAACCCTTTAAAATCACATCTAGTGAAATTTTAGTCTAATATTCGACAAAGAAACCTCATTATCGGTCAATTTAATTTAAAAATGATAAAATCAATGAAAAATATTATTTAAAAAAGTTTGAATAGAGATGAAATTTGAAAGAAAAAAACAGGAAAGTGATTTAAAAAAAACAACAGAAAATGAATTAAAATAACTAAAATTAAATTCTAAAGATAAAAAATTATATGAACCTTAAGCAAGCCTATGAAACTCATTTGGACTTGGATTCGTTAAAAAAACTTAATTCTCTACCAATATAATTTTCAATGATGAAATCAACTAAAAATATCAATAAAAAAGTTGCAAGAGCCATGAAAAATAGCAACAAAAATAATAAAAAAAGGATATAATTTGATTGAAGAAAACAAAACAAGGATAATGAAATTTGAAAAAAAAATCTAAAATCATGCCATGCAAAATAAATTAAAAGAACAATGGCCAAAATTAAAAGATTATAAAAATCACAAGAGGGGAAATTAAAAAAAAATGTAATTTAAACAATTATTTATAAATTAAAAAATAGAAAGGGGTGTAATTGAAAAGAATTTTCAATCTTACAGATCATTCTAAAATAAAAAGGTAACCATAAGCAAAATGACCAAACACAAGAGGAAAAAACACAATCGAATGGGTTGTTCATCATTTCTACAAAGTTAAACAAAATCCAAGGAGAATACAGGAAAAAGAAACAATCATTGTTGCCAAACCAGTGACGATGATGATTGCATGTTTGCATCAGGAACGTCGGGATCCTTAAAACATTTTATTGGAAATAAATATTTAGTGGTTGGATAGTCTTACCCGCTCTTGTTCACATGCTGACATGTGAAATGCACGCACCATCCATTTTTTTTAAAATAACACTTAATATTTGATTATCACTATAATACTCATAAACAATATTAAAATTTATAACAAAACCAATATAAAATGACTATAAAACCCCCAGAGGAGAGTTGCATAGTCATTATCAAAGTAATTGTATTATTATGAAATATAAAATGATAAAAGCATCCTAGTAAAAAACATTAGAATTATTTATTCCAAAGCTAAAGCTTTATTGTGCATAAATAATAATAATAATAATAATAAATATAACCCTATGCAACATGTTAAAGATAACAGCGAGGAGACAGTTTCAAGAGGGTATTTGGGAAGCAATTTTGAAAAAAAAAATAAAAAAATTATTTTTTATTTTTTTTAAATTTAAAAAATTTGATGTTTTTAAATTATTTTTATATATTAATGTCAAAAAAAATATTATTTTGATTCACTCTAAATGAAAAAATAATTTAAAAGGCAAGCTCGACCAATCAGACTAATTCCAAAACTTGGTTTATTGCTTTTTATAAGGGCAAATCAGTAAATAAAACCCTACAATAAATAGAAAAATGAATCTTTGCTTATGACCCGACGCCGTATTCAAGCTCAAGCCAATCCAAAAAAAAAAAAAAACTTTGTTGTCTCTGTGTATAAGCACTTCTCTTGCCTACTCTCTCTCCCAGCAATACCCATCTTTTTATTTTCCCTCTCCTGTCTCTCTAAACTTTACTATTCCTTTCTTTCCCATTAAAACCCTATCCCAATAAATAAATCCTTCCATTTCACTCTCTCTGTCTTTTCCAGATCTAGATTTTGTCACATGTAAGCGAGCAATCCGTTGATTTTCACTTAATTTTTTCACTGTTTGCTATAACTCGCGCGTGTATTTTGTCACTGTTTACTTTAATTTTTATCTTGTAGAAGCCCTGGCTCACCTCTTTCTTCAATCAGTTTACCACGAGTTTATACATATCTATTTGTATTTAGTAGCAGGCGGGGAAGAAGTCAAATTATTTAAGCGTTTATATTTTAAGTGATTTATATAAATAATTTTATTTTATTTTATTTTTTTATATTAACACATCAAAATAATTTGAAGATATAAAAAAAAGATTTTTTATATAAAATTTTCTCTTTATATGGACTTTCTTAAAGAGTGACATGTGGCACCGAGTGAGATTACACAGGAGAAAAATTATACAAAAAAAATCTACATGTTCTTAAGGGTTCCCTTCCGCGCAACTCTCATCAGGCCCAGTCAGCTGAAAATCCTGACCCCGAGCCCGGGTTCTTCTGTTCCTGCTACATTTTCTAGTGAAACGGTAGAGGCAGAAACAAATTGGAATTTAATCAATGTCAACTTTAACTGAACTGCTAAATGAATTTTGTTAGATAGTTATTTTAATCGTGATTAATAAATAGGGTAGGAGGTTATGAAAAATAATTTGATATTAGTGTGTGTGTATAAATTATCATATATTAGTTTTCTATTTTATTTAGCCCCCATTTGGGAGTGCGTTGCAACCGGTGTTTACCGAAAATTTGATTTTTTTTCATTTTAAATGAATATATTTTGGTGTTTTTAGATCATTTTGATGTGCTGATGTCAAAAATAATTTTTAAAAAATAAAAAAACATTATTTTGATGTATTTCGACATGAAAAATACTTTGAAAAACTACCGCAATTGCACTCCCAAACGGGCACGGAATGTTTTACAGGTGATGGATACTGAAATTCAATGAATAAATACAAATATAATAAAAAGTAAACCTACTAATATCCATTACCATCCCTGATCTTGACATCCTGGTGATGGATTTATGTGGATTAAGCGCTCCCTCCTATCCGCTGGCCAAAAAAAAGAAATGAAAAGGAACGGAACACCCTTCCAAATTGGGGTGTAGCTCCTGCCACTGTCAGGAGTGGAGCCGCTTGCAGGTGGCTGCCAGTTTAACGAGTTGAGGCAGGCTCAGTTGCCGGAGTTTTTAAGCCTTGCTCGGTGATCAAGTTTTTTTTCCTGTAATCCAGTTCGGTTTTGATTTCGGGTCGAATAGGCGGGTTATGCCAGCGACAACCTATCCATTTTCGAACCCCGATGCATGGCGGCACTGCACGCACGAGTAAAGCAGATCCACTACAGACAAAAATGAAAAGCTTAGAATATTCAACCCATTCATGTGGCTTAACATTACATGAACCCAAGTCTAAATTATCTAAATTTTCAGTTTTATGAGGTAATATAGATAGATTCACATGGAGTCCAGGTCTATTATACGTACATACGATTCATATATTTGATTTATACGATTCATATATTTGATTTGTAGGTATAAGACAAGAGTCACACATATTTTACTTTCATTTGGGGTAGTAACGTTGTTTTTAAAAATATATATATTTTTATATATTTTATGTTTTCATATTGTTAATGTGCTAATAATAATAATAATAATAATAATTTAATTTATTTTCAAACAAAAAATACTAAAAAAAAACATGCACAATCCTTTCAAATATATATTTGAAAAACAAATAAAAATCGTGAGCGTTTCACTGTGTACCTGGACACGGATTATTATGGATTCCAACAGTAAAATTATTATTTTATCTCTTGGGCTGAAATATTTAACCTTCTAAAATGGGGGCATTTTGGACATTCCCCAGGGATACGGACATATGTACTATTTTTAAATTATTTGGTTTTTCTGGTATTTTTTTAAATTGCACAATAAAACTATCATTTTACCACTGGGAGCTAATAAAAAAACATGGAATAGCAGGGATGTTTTCGGTTTTTTATATATTCATGGACAGTGAACCTACACAAATATTCCAGAAAAGACAAAACACAAAGGGCTGGAGCTAGGGGTATTGTGATACTTTTATCCCTGTTTTTTTCGTGTTTATCGTTGGGTCCAGAGGTGTATAGGTAATTTGCTATTTTTTAAAAATTATTTCTTTTCAAAAACACTGCAGGCGCGTCGTACGGGCGCACTAGCAGTGTTTCATGTGCACGCGCCTTTTAGGCAGCGCATGCGGCGTCTTTAGGCCGTGTAAATTGTTCGGTCGTCGTGTCACGTTGTGTATCGCCATGTCCTCTATCTACCGGTGCGGTGTGTGTTGTGTGGCGGTGGTCGGTGAAGTGTCAATAGACGATTTTTAGTTTTTCTCCCTTTTCTCTCTTCTGCCATCGAAAAATACATGTAAACCCTTCATGTTTGTGATTGTTTTGGTTTAGTCCATGTTCTTTTGATTTCGACTTTATTCTTGAGTTGTTCAATGAAAATTTTGATTTTTTTCAATTGAAACGGATAATATGTGTTGGTTTTCATTTTAGTCTTTTTTTTATTTTTGGTTCCTTTAATTTTTTTAGTATGCAGGTTTTAATTTATTTTAATTTTGTCCTCCAATTGAAAATGGTCATATATGTTACTTTTCATTTTGGTCCTTGTTCTTTTAAAAAAAATTAATAAAATTACACTGCAATTTTTTTTTTCTAAAATGCTTTTATTTGTTTCAGTCCCAAGGTTTTTATTCGTTTCAATTTTGTTCTTTGATTGGAATTAATTAAATATTTTATTTTTCATTTCAACTCTTATTATTTGAATTGTTTTACCTGATATTAATTCCTTTGGTTTTTTCGGTCATTCTTGGACAATGTTTATTTTTTGCCCGTATTTATGTATCTATGTTTGTAGTTTTAATTTTTAATTTTTGTCATTTTATTTTTTATTAGTGTTTTATTTTTATTCAATTCAGTCCTGAAATTATAATTTATGTTGGTGATCATTTTAAAATTAATATTTCTCTCTTTTTTCCTTTGTTCTTTTTTTTTTCTGTTTTTTTGTTATTTTTATCTTTTCTTTGGATTAAATGATTTTTTATTTCATTGTTTGTGCATTAATAATGATAATTTTAGTGATTATTTTTTTTTGTAAGAATATTTTGTTTTTTTTTATTCTTTAGAGCAATTTAATGATTTTAACTTTTTGGACAATAATGTTGATAATAATTTTAATTGTTATAGTCATGATAATGAAGGTAATATTGAGATGAATTTTTAATGATGTTTTCTTCTTTTTGTAGGTAGAAAATAAACTGTTTATTTTGTTATTTGATTATTGCAGGTGCTTTCACAATTTATATTTTGTTTGTTGTGCTTAATTGATATTGGATTATAAAATAAACTAATCCTAATATAGTGAATTCAATAATTCAGATATCCAAAATGATAATGATGATTTTATACTGGTGATTTCGCTGAAACCTACCACGCAAATAAATTTATATCGATTTAAAATTCATATATTATATAAAAAACTTGCACTTCACAAGAATTTTGCACAAATTTATTATTTTATCTAAATTTATATTATAATAAAAAAATCCCACACAATTAATATTTTTTTGTGTTGAAAAAAATATAATTCCAACTACGACGAGGCACGGTTACAATGATTAGTATACACACATATTAGATTCGAGTTCCGCATGCCATTATTTTTATTTCTTATATCTTGAACACAACCCACTCATACTAACGTTCATCTATTTTTTTTCGTATTTCTTTCACGTGGAAAAGACAATAGAATTTACCCTCGTTATATTTCAATTGAGTTATGGGAAATAAACTTTTTCACACGTGCAATGTTTTTTTTTTTTAAATGATACGTGCAAGTTCATTCCATTTCTCTACATAAAGAAAAAAATAATCTCTCCAGATCCGTAGAGCAGAGTCACCAGGTCATACGGCATATTTTTTTTTTATAACCGGGGTGTCCGAGCTAACTTGCGCACACCACAATTAAATTTCTGAATTCATTAAATATCCTGTAAATCCAATGAACAGACAAAATACCACGAGAATGACACACATAGCTTGAACTGGGATGGGAGAAAAACAAGCCTCTTTCTCTTTCTGACCACTATGGTATACGGCACATTTTTGCATAGACATTGGGGTGGGGAAAGAAAAGACTACACACACTACCGCATAGCATCATATGCTAGTAGAAAAACAAAGAATTAAAATAAATGAATAAATACATAAATTAGAAGGGGAGCGTGTGAAAGGGCGACTATTTCAAAGCGAGGTTCTCGCAAATCAGGAATCCAATCTCTAATCTTGTCTAGAGAGACAAGAGAGGGAAAGACACGAGTATGGCGATGATGTTACAAGCGAGCATTGTCGGTGTATTTCTTCCTCTCGTTATGTTGCTTCTGATCCTTTTCCTTATCCTCATCGCCTGTAAACCATGGCGTTTCTTCTCGTCTCTTTCTTCTCCTTCTCGCACTCTCAAGGTAAAACAACAACATCTATAATCTAGTTTTATTTTTGCCTCTTCGTTTGCTTAGGTTTTTCCTTTCTACCATAAATGTGATGTACGGCTTGGTTGGTGGGGAATAGTAGGGATTTTGTTAGGGCCGATTCGACCTTCTGTTTATTGCTAGATCATTTTTTTTGTAAGGATTTTAGAACGAAAATAGAAACCAGTGCGGAAGGTTTTAGTTTCATCGAGGTTTATTTTTTACTTGTTGTGCATTGATATTAAGAATTAGGGGTTTGATTGACACTGGAACTCGTTCTTGATTGTCTATACTCATCTGTTTCAAGATTGTTCACTAGTTTGAGTAGGATTTGGTCAATTGATGGTTGAGCAATCCGTCCATTGTCCTATCAGTTTGTTGATTGTGTTTCAGGCAGCGAATACAGTAAGCATCGATTTGTCATGATCATTTTATTTTTTCTCAATTTCTCGGGTGAGGATTTTAAATGCTGCTTAAATTAATGGGATTTGATCGGTTACATATTGGTGTTACTGATATATGGTGTTTTGTGAATGAGCTTGTTGCAATGGTTGTATTTGTTTGCTTGCGTGGAGGTGATCTTTGTGGGAAGAAGGATTATAATCGTTATGCTCTCATAATCTTACATAAACTTGCAGATATCTATTGTTATTGCATTTTACTTTAGCTGACAGAATTGATTTTTTACCTTGTGGGGCATCAAACTTTATGTTTCGGTACATTTTGTATCAAGTGGCTGATTAAACAGTCTGTATAAGTTTATCATATCTGTGTTCATGAGGTATTTCTAGGAATTTTTTTCACATATAATACCTTTTAAATATTTTAGATCTAACAAGTTTATCTTATCCTTGTTTGTGCCCGCCTCATATATGAGAGTTAGGGCGTTTATTCAAACAATGAAAAATGATGTACCGGTAATTATCCATATGTTGATTTCTATGCACATAGTTTCAATGCACCAAGGCTGGTGAAATATGTTAAGTAAATTTTTTTGCACCAATACTAAAATCTTGTGCTTACTGCGTGCATATCATTGTGCATCTCGCTTTCTGATTGGCTCTGCTCTTGCCTCAAAACATCTCCATTTTTTAGGTTGGTGAGTTAGCGAGGCCCCTTGTTCTGGATGATGCAAATGCACATGATCAAGGCAATGAAATAATCAGAAGTAATGATCTAGAGGGAGCATATAGTCAAAATGAAGGGCTATTGCTTCCACCTCGGACTCATGGACTTATACATAAGCAGAGGCTTTCTTCCGCATCTCCCCAATTGAACCAAGGCATGTTTTATGATTTGATTCCTATTCCTTTATATTAATTTATGTGTGTATTTAATTTTTCTTCTATCTTTAGGGCTTAAATTTACTCTCTACTACTTCAGGTGATAGTGTTGTTTTAGATGTACTTTCGGACCAGATAGAGGAATTTTCAGTTGGCCAAACCTTCAGGTGCCTTACATTGACAGAGCGCTTAGCTGAAGTGCAAAAGCATGCTAGACAGGAAGATCAGGGTCCTAACTTGAAATCTGATTTGAAAAATGATTTACTTCAAGAGTTTGTGCCAAAGGTCATCGCTGATCAAAGTAATTTTTGTCTGTCACTTATGGGAAAGAGGTTACTTCTTGATATGTTCCTTTATTTGTCCAAATGTGAAAAACATGTTATCATATTGTTCTGTTTGAAATGCAGGAAGGTGTCTCTCTCTGGAAGTCATCTCTGGTCCTTCTCGTGGGCTCTGTTGCTCTGTACAGTCAACAAGTGCCTCAAGGCTTCCACTGACCCTTGGAAGGGTTTCCAGTGACTTGCTATTGAAGGATTCAGAGGTGTCAGGGAAGCATGCAATGATCAACTGGAATGCGGATGTAATTTCCTGATAACTATTCCACTTTGATTTTAGTTTGGATCTCTGCTTTGCATGTGGCACACTGCTTATCATAGGCTTCCTTTTGGGTTTTCAGAAAAATAACTGGGAGCTGATAGACATGGGTAGCCTAAATGGAACACTTTTGAATTCTCAGCCGATTGGCCATCCTGATTCTGGAAGTAGACATTGTGGTGACCCAGTTGAGCTTTCAAATGGAGATATAATAACACTTGGCACAACCTCAAATGTTCATGTAAGTCGACCTGCTTGTTTATCAAGTTGCATTTTAGAATCTGTGATATGATGCAGATTAAATAGTTAAATATAACCATGCTTTGAATAACTGAATTTTATTTTAGGATCATGAATTCATAACACCTATGTCCCTCATGATTTCTTGAGACACCATAACTTTACCCAACTTGACAGGATTAAAAATCTTGCTATTGAAATTCCATACTCCCCACTACTACCTGACTATTAGATTTATGCTCTTACATAACTATCACGAGTTTGTAAAACAAAGTAGACATGAAGCTAAGCAATAACTTCAACAATTTCCGTAGTCCCCACTGCCTCTCGTTGCTGTATGTATGGTAGTGGCTGCTTCATTTATGTTTTTCATGATTTCTTTTCCGGTGATGGATGTGATATGAACCTGAAATCTTGAGGAACTACAAATATATTTAGCCTCTTTTGTGTTGAAAGAACAGTTCTTGCTGCATATTCTTTAACTGTGAAGATATCTTGTCTGCCAGGTTCATGTGACCTCAAAATCTGGGAGCCAAACACCCTTCAGCGTGGGCATGGCATCAGATCCCATGGCTTTGCGACGAGGAGGAAAGAAGCTTGCAATGGAAGATGTGTGCTATTATCAATGGCCCCTTCCTGGCATTCCCCAGGTTTTTTTTTCATATGAAGCAACATATTAATGCTTTGTTTTTTGGAGAAGGGATGTATATGTATTTTGTCAGGAAAGTTAAAGGATCTAAATGCCTACCTTGCAGTTTGGAGCATTTGGTATCTGTGATGGACATGGTGGAGTAGCTGCAGCGAAATCTGCTAGCAAGTAAGTGTTCTTGTTTCAGTTTTAACATGTTGCCTTGATGTAGATTAAACCAGGATCACTTTCCTATTGTCACCTCTAGCTGTGAAAGCAAACTACTTCGCACTGTTGCACACATTATTTGTTGTTCTTGTCCAAGGTGGCTGGTTGAAATTGTCTTTTGATACTCACTGGTTTAAGAAATATGCTCTAAAAGAAACCACTTTTCTATTGTGTCTAATGTCCTGTGATTGTCTTTCTCTTCTTTCTTCCTTATTCACTACTCATGAGTCCAATCTTTGCTATCCTTGTGTATTTTATCCCCTGATTCTGCTTTTACATGATGAATTGGCTGTTATCATACCTCTTTGGTAATTAGTAATCGCTTTTTCATTATGTTTTTTTCCAGAATGCTTCCTGAGAAGGTTGCCAGTATTCTGTCAGATTCTCTTGTTAGGGAGAGGGTTTTATTGCAATGTGATGCCTCAGATGTTCTTAGAGTTGTATTTTCTCAAACTGAAGCCGATATGAATAACTATTACGAGGTTTTTCCCCTGGCTTTTCTTGTTTTATTTGTTTCTACTGATTGTTTGTGGTTTCTTAAAGTCCTGATTAAAAAGCTTATCATGTTTGCTTCCAAATTTTTTTTGGGATGGTTGAGGAAGGTAGAAACAAGTTTACTCCAATGGCAAATTAACCCCATCAGGTGACTTGAGCTATACCACACTGCCTTCGTGATACAGGATGGCTGGTTTTTGGATTTTCAAACAGCCACCTTAGTTGTTCATCAATGGCCAAGTCTGATATGTTGCTTTTGATTGTTTCTTGAATTGTGACAACCACTATGTAGGTGTCCTTGCATAATAATAAGTTGCTAAATGAAGTAGGCTAATCATAGGCTAGTGGATGACCAGGTGGCAATCAATGCATCACAAATACTATTTTATTATACATGATGTTTTGCGATCATATTGCAGACTAGCAGCATAGTTTATGTCTAGACACTCACCATTGCTGCTCTTGCTGTATCTTGGTTCATTACCTGGTGCAGGAGAGAAGATGTAGAATGCAGCTAGTACTTCAAACACATTCATATTTGCATAATGATGTAATTAACTGGTTTCATATTGTCTCGTACCAGTTTTGTGAAGGTCATATATGGGCAATATGTGTTGTTTTAACTCTTTAATGAACCAGCTAATTGTTAGAGCATGAGCATTTTGTGGATTTTCAAAGGATCATTACCATGGTGTTCTCTTCAAAGATAGCTTGGATCTATGAAGCACCTCAGGTCCTCTATGTTGATGCACTTGCACACATTTTTTAATAGAAACAAAAGGGGGATTGAACAAATAATGTTACTAATTTTTATGAGAAGGCACTTTCTCTTCTTTATTCTTGTATTTGGAAAGCATGGCTGGTTGAATTCAGAGCAACATTGCACTTAAGTGGATTTAACTCTTGGTAGCCTGTTGATTTTCTAGTTTAACTTGAATCGTTACCTGATTCATGTTAAGAAAAGAGCGGCGATATTGTAGATTGTTTACCATCACCACCGTGAAATGATTTTATAACCTACTTTTGAACCTTTTTTCTGCAACAAAAACTTAAAAGATTATTATCTTGCATATTATAATGGCCAATTCCCTGCAGGGTTGTGCTGCAACATTGCTTCTGGTTTGGGCTGGTAGTGATGAGAGTTTCTTTGCACAATGTGCAAATGTTGGAGACGCAGCTTGCATTATGAAGTATGTTTTTATATTCTCATTTTGTAATTTGATGAGAGCCAGCAAAAATCAAAATCCCAAAAAAGCTTTAGAATGCCCCGATTATACCATAAATCTGTATGAAAATGGAATCTTACAACTCACAATCAGGCCTTGATAAGCTTACAAATAGTGGTCCTTGTTTAACAGTCATCCTAAAAAAGCTTATTAGGAGTACCATTTTTCCTTGAAAAGCTTTTAACTCTGACACAGTATACTCACCTTTTGAAAGGGACTGCCCTTGTAACATATTGGCTGCTGTTAATACGAAGCTACACCAATCTGATTGAGGGCATGCCAAAAGTTATGGATTTCTAAATATAACATGAAAAATAAAAACTAAATTTCCCCCCCTATCATAACAGCATCTGTAATACCATATTTTCAGTGTTGACGGGAAGCAGATTAAGATGACAGAAGATCACAGAGTGAGTAGTTACTCTGAAAAACTTCGATTTAATGAAACTGGAGAACCATTGAGAGATGGGGAAACACGGCTTCATGGTAAGTTAAGGGTGACATTTTATGACATTTTCATATAATTGTCTAGATAATAACTCACCTTATATTTCCCTGCTCAGGCTTGAACCTTGCTCGTATGCTTGGTGACAAATTTCTGAAACAGCAGGAACCCCGCTTTAGTTCAGAGCCTTATGTAAGTGAAGCTGTGCATGTTAAGCAAGCGAGCAGTGCTTTTGCACTATTGGCGAGGTGATTTCTGAACTGAACTTAAAATTTTTATTGTCTATAGAAATTCTGTTTATAGATATATATTTATTTGATGTGTAAATCTGGATTCTTAAAAAAATTGCAGCGATGGCTTTTGGGATGTCATTAGTGCTAAGAAGGCTGTCCAGCTTGCCGTGCAGGTTAGCCTGCTTCCATCTTCTCATACTAACATGACATGTTACATGTGAGTTTGTGGAATTTTTTATGTTATAATGACATTTTGCATTTTTTTTATCTACACAGGCAAAGGAGAGAGATTCTGCAGATGGAGTTAATGCAGCCGAGAAGGTTGCAAATATTTTGTTGACCGAGGCTAAAACATTGCGAACAAAAGATAACACCTCTATAGTTTTCTTGGATTTTGACAGAAAATTTAGAATATCTTGTAAAGTTGATTCTTAATATAAATTGCAAGTTTTAGTGTACATTTTTATGTTTTTTTCTTAGTCTTTATTCTTTGAGCTGTAGTCTCCATCTATATACACTTTCCCGTCAGATGGTTATATGCATCGAGATATTTTAGCTTCTCGACTTGAATCTCGACCCAGATTAGCTTTTAAGTAACAAGTGCATGGATCCGGCTCTACTCTAACGGCGTAAGAGCAACTTCAACCGAGCATGTATAAGTAGAGTATAAGTAGAGGCAAAGCCAAAATGTTGTTCTTTTTACCTTTTTTTTTACTGTGTATTCTTCAACAGAATAACTATGTGAATAACTAAAAATAGTTGTTCCTTGTTGAGTTGCTATATATAGATGTAGAAAAAGAAGAAGTTATAGTACATATTCTTGTTGGAATTACTTTTCAACCCATTTTATATCACCCCAAAGTTGTTTGTCTCAATTGAAACCGAAGCAAACAACAATCATTTTCCGAAGCTAAGGATTTGTAGATCAATCAAGAAGAAGAACAGAAGCCGAATAAAAGGTAATTTCTGTTTCTTGTTCTTGTGTATACTCTCTAGCATGTTTCTTGCATCTGTTTCTTGAAAATGATTTTCATGGATTGCTTGAGTGCTTCATATACGCATATGATTATGCATTTGTCCCTTCCACTCAGTGCATTATTCTGGGGATTTCCTTATGATATTTCTGGGTTTTAGATTTTAAATGTGGGCTTTTAATTTAAGTTCAAAAATGTGATTTTTAGGGGAATTTTAGAAAGTTTTTTGCTTTTTTGTATTTTTTGTTGAGTTTTGGGATTTTGATGACTTAGAAAAGTCAAGGTTAGGGTGGATTGAGGTTTGGGTTTTGAGCTTGCGGTGTTGTGGAATTATAGGAGAGACTGAGATTGAAGAGGGAGAGATTGAGCTTGTGGTGTTTTGATGATTGCTTGGGAGAGGCATGACAGGGCAGTCTATGGGAGGGAGCTATACAGCACTGGGTTAGGCACTGGGCAAGAAACTACCCTGGGTTAAGCAGCTCTGGTAGAATGGGGAGGTGTTTCAGAAGTATGTGCTGCAAATGTAAGGCTCAATTTCATTAGCAACCAAACACGGGAGTTAGGTTAGTGCGTGTATTTAGATGATAATTATTTTTGACTAATCTATTTGCATTGTGATAGTTTTTGTTGTGTATGGTTGCTAGGAAAGTAGAGAAAAGGAAAGGGAAAAGGGTAGCAGAAGGATACTGTTTTGGTTCATTAGCAACCAAAAACTCAGTCTTTCTCTGTTCTTTGTTCGTGTCTTGTGTGTGCTTTATTTCACGGAGAAGAACTAAGGAAACGAATTACTTACCTACTTTTATTCTTTATTTATTTTTTGTTTTTTCTTAGCTTTATGTTTTGACTAGATTTCTCTCTATCTCTTATCTTCATCTTCTCGAAGAGAAACAGGGATCCTCTGCTCTTCAAAAAAATATGGGCTTGGCTTATTTTGGTCTTTGAAGAAGCTAAAGTAAAGATGATGCTGGTGGTGACAGTGGTGTTAATACATTAAAATGATGAAAAGATGATAGAAATTGACAAGAGTCTTTCTAGATATTGTTTATCTGGATGAGCTATGGATTTGGGATTTGTTGATCATCTGTATTTGGATGTGTGGTTTGTGCTGCATGCAAGAAAATTTGAGTTTTAGTTAATTGTGTTTTTTGTACTAGGATAATCTTAGATTTTATTCATTTATGATATGTTGTTTTTATTATGGTTCATGATTTTTATTGGTAGGTTTTTGCAGGAAAAATTGTGCTTTTTAATTATCTTGGTAGATTTTTTTGCATGTTATTGAAGGATTTTTTTTTATTACGGATGATGAGTATGGTTGTATGATTGTTTGACAAGGAATTTGGGTAAAGGAAGGCAGAAAAATTGAGGTTTAAGTTGATGAATATTTGTTTTTGTTAGATGGACTAATACATTTTTTTGTTGTTAGATGGACTAAAATTTGCCAAACTCGTTTACTAATTTTCTTATAAGTGAGTCTGAAGATATTATTTCTCAACCAAGTGATCCTACTCAACTTTTTTATGATTTCAAAGACTCTAATTTAATTGTTCATACAAATAAATCACAAAAAAGTAAAAACTTCTTATAAGAGGAAGATTATTTACTTGTGTTTGTATGGTTAAATACAAGTAAATATCCAATTATAGAAGTTGAACAACAAATGAGACAATTTTGGGCTCGAGCACATGTTTACTTTGTCGAGAATGGAGAAAACTTGAATAATCATTCCTAAATAAGCATCTCAAGTAGATGGCAATAAATAAATAGAGAAGTTGGAAAATTTGTTGGCTTTGTTCTCAAATTGAAAATCGTCAATAAAGTGGAACGACTAAAGAATCAAGTGTATTTTTTTTATTTCCATATTAAATTATTTGTTTCACATATTTTTATAAAATAGTTTAATTTATTGAATTTTTTTTACTAGATTAATAATGTTTGTCAAATGTATGTTTCATGTGTTGACAAACGATTTCAACTAGAACATTATGTGTTATCTTAAAAAAAGAACTCAATTGGCAATTTAAACGTGCAAGTCTACATCAAAAGTCAAACTAGAACAAAAAAAATCATGGAAATGCAAGTCTATCTTCTTCAACTCCATCAACCCCTGATTCTGTTAGTTTAGGATAATATAGTGAAACATTTATTTATTAAAATAGACCAATTGGTTAGAAGGCTGCAAAGGAATAACTTAACCGTAAATAGGGAAAAGAGAAAGTTGATGAGATACCTGTGACAAATCTCTTACAACAATTCAATGATACTTTAGTTGAAATTGAGGATAAAAAAAACAAGATAAAAAAAATAATGTTAGAACAACAAGCTATAATGATTAAACAAAGTCAAGAGAAATAAAAAATGGATAGGATTGAGAAAGAAGATGAAATCATGAAGATGAATACTTCTACATTGAATCCAATTTCTGCAACGTATTTTCAAAATAGAAAATAGAAAATTATAGCAAATAGGGGTTTTAATTTGTAATTTATTTGATTGAATTATTTGTAATGGAATGTATTTTTAATTAATTATGTTTAAATTTATTGGTTGCTTTAAATATATTGTATCGTGTTATAAAATTGATATCAATTTAGTTTTTTTTTTTTAAATTTCTTCTAACACTCAACGACAATAAGTAGCATTAGTTAACTTCAAATACAACAACCATAAAAAACATATAATTACTTGAAAAACATACAATAAATAGCTTAAATCTAATGATTATTTACTCATTACCGTATTGTTCCCATAAATATTCAATCAAATCGGCTTAAAGTTGGGAGTTCGTTGCTCTATCCCTGATTCGATTATGAGTTTGAAGAAAATCATGTAGTTCTGGTGTTTGTTTTATCATGTGACACTGATATTGAAGAATTAGTTTCACGTTCATGATCAAATTCAACGTTCATTGCTTCTTTATCCTCAATAATCATATTATGCAAGCTTTCATAATATTTGCAAGAGTTTCTTCATCCCAGTATCGCACAAGTCCACGCACTATTATGAAACGAGATTGTAACACCTCAAATGCCCTCTCCACATCCTTTCTTGTAGACTTTTGTTTACTTGCGAAATATTTTCTTTTTTCTCCTAATGAACTTGGGATTGTCTTAACAAAGGTTGGCCAATTCGGATAAATCCCATCTACTAAATAGTATCTCATTATATATTCATGTTCATTGATTGTGTATTTGACAGAAAGAGCACAACCTTTAGCAAGTGCAGCAAAGACAGGTGACCGATCAAGAACATTAATATCATTTAGAGATCTAGGCATTCCAAAAAAAACATGTCATATCCAAAGATCTTGTGAAGCCACCGCCTCTAGAATTATAGTAGGTTCCCGACAATGTCTAGTATACATCCCATGACATGTAATTGGACATTTCTTCCATTTTCAGTGCATGCAATCAATGCCCCCTAACATCCCTGAAAATCCACGATGCTCGCCTATTGATAATAACCAACCAATATCTAACTCCTTTGGTGCTCTTACTACCAATCCCGAAAAACTTTAACAATTGATTTGACAAAAGCTAAGACTTTCTATTGCGGTGTTTTCTCTAATTCGAATATATTCATCAGTAAGATCTGGAGGAATACCATATCCAAGTATCCTATGAGCGACAATTACCTTTTGAAGACAAGATAAGCCAAGAACACCAACTACATCTTTCTTTTGTTTGAAATATGGATTGTGAGCTTCCACCGTATTTGCAATCCGAAGAAAAAGACGACTCATCCTAAATCTCCTTCGAAACTGACTTTCCATGAATTTAGGATTTTCTGCAAAATAATATTATATAGCCTCAATTCACCTTCCTTTCTATTACGATTGGCGATATTGTATCTAGAAACTGAGCCACAAGACTCTGTTCTCTGCCCTTGATTTATCGATTCTTCTTCAGCACCCACTACAGTAGCAATTTGGAAGGCGAACATGAGAGTGTCATCATCAAAATCAAAATCATGATAAAAATTAAAACGATTCATGATGAATTTTAATGAATAAAATAAAGATTGGAAAGAAGAAAACGATGAAGAAAAATGTTTAGGTTTATGCGAATATTTATAGATGAATTTATTTTCCCTAAAATTTAAAATTATAAAATTTAGAATGTTGGCGGGTTTTTTTTTCAAAATTTGAAATCTATAAAATTCAAAATTTGGCGGTTATTCTTTCAATATTTGAAATTTTAAAATTTCAAAAGTTGGGGTTTTTTTTTAAAAAATATTGAAATTTTGGCAGAATTTTTCAATATTTTAAAATTTAAAATTTAAAATGTTACGGGTTTTTTATTTTAAATTCAATTTTTTTATTTAAATATAATAATAATAATAATATTGGAGGGTTTTTTAAAAGAAATTATTTAATTATATAACTTACTCCTATTAATTGTATCATTAATTACATAATTAAATTATATACAAAATAATTGCACTATATTTAAAATGATATATAAAAAAATGGTTTTTCTAAATGGTTTTTACCATTGGAGTAGACATAAACAAAAAAAACTATATTTACACTATTCAAAAAATTATTTTAGAGATTTAGCTCTCTAAAATAATTTTTACCATTGGAGATGCTCCAAGGACCAACTCCAGATTTTATGTGGCTTTGCAAGGATGTTGGAGTGTGCCATAGTTATTTTTCTGCGTGTAATGTTCAAAAAGAATTTTGATGTTTTTATTTAAAACAAGCATATTTAAAAAAATAGTAAAAAAATGAAAGCTAGAACATGTTGTAGCAAGAGATGTGGCATTTTAGTTTGCATAATTTTATTTTAGCAAACACACGTGCTACCTACAAATGAATGAGTCGCACATGTGACTCATGCCGATCATTATTGATAACATTCCTATGAATTCATTTCATTGAAATAAAAAATCAATAATATCTTTTTTTTATGTGAGAAATCTCACCATTACAAATTGCATATTAGTAGCTCGTGTAAATGAGTAAAATTCTAGTTGTCCTAAGTTTTTATAAATTATACATGTCCTGGCTCGAACTCAAAATCTGTTATGCAGATCGCAAGCTCTCTAACATCACGTTAGTCTCTTGGGAACAAATTACAATAATATCAATAGTGCCATTATCATAAATTTGGTGACTCTAAAGGTTTCTTTTTTTATATATTTTCTCTCCACAATGCTCTTTGTTCAAATTAAAATATGGCAGTTCTTGTAGCACTTCCTAGATTGTGCTATTTCAAAAAAAAGAATCTGAAATATTTTTCCTCGTATTGTTTCTTAAAAATTTTCTAACACGTGCTAGAAAGGAAAAATACCCTAGAATTTAAAAGGCCATGTTACTACGTGATTAGGGCACGTGACTCTGGTCCGAGCGTAACTCGAGGAGCATTGACTTTCGGCATTGCTGCTGTCTAATCCGAGCGTGTTAGAACTTACTCCCGTCTCTAACTTTTGCTGACCGAATCCTCTCATGACAGTCTCTTCTTTTCAGAGAAGTAAGCAAAACATGAACTCGGCGTGTCCACTGGGCCAGTCAGAGTCGGCCCTTCCAAGGAAGTACAGTGAGTAGAGGTGATCTGGGATACGCAGAAAGGTTGACTTTGTTTGAAATGGGAAAAAAAAAACATGGCTGATATTGGCTTCGTTGGTGTTCGTATGAGAAAATAGAAGCGCAGAATGCGAATGTGATATCAGAGGGTAAAGGTAGTGGATGAGGCCCACGTTCCGATAGTCTGTTTTTTATGATGACTTTTAATTAGAAATATATATATTTTTTTAAATATATTTTTATTATAGTGATATGAAAGCATTAAAAATCCATTTAAAAAATAAATATATATAAAAACATTTCAAAGATAATTTTAAAATGCAAAAACAAATAGGCTTTTAGTGTGTGCTATGACATGGTTGAATTAAACACCAGAAATCTAGGATTATTTTCCCTTTTGTTTTATATAATTTTTTTTTCTAGTAGTATTCTTAGAATAAAATAAAAAAATAGATGTATGGAAAGATTGATGGTGGTGATCCATCCCATGGAGTTAGGTCAAGATAAGCAAACATTTATTGAGCGTTATATTAAAGAATAGAGAATTAATTTTTAAATTAAGGGGAAGTAAAGTCGAAATTACAAAAAGTAATTTAAAAGGTCGGGCCATACATTCGAGCTATCCCTTGTTAATATTACTATGTCTCACGACATGCAGCTCTAGCTATTACAAGTGTTGTGGATTTGTTGTTTGTGGGTTATTTTATATTTTGACAATGATATACATATCTTTTAAAGATGATATAAAGTTATTTTAATAATTATATTTTTTAATGCATGGTAAAATTATTAATATAACCCTTAAATAAAATAATTTAATGTCTTCATGTTTTTGTATTTTTATATTTGATAAAATAGTAAAATTACTTTATTATCCTTGGTGTTCAATTTTGTTAGCTTTGGCTTTAAAAGCTTGATTGTAATTTTATTGTAGCCTGTCTATTATCATCACTTAGCTCTCGGGGCATTTCTAGTTTTGTATAAATTAAAAAATAAAAAAATTATTGATGCTTGTCTCACACGTAATAGTAATTTTTAGCGATTTTTACAGCTGATTTTAGTGATTTTAATTGTGATTCTGTCATGTTATTTAATATGTTTTGATGTTTTTCTTCTTCTTTTTAGATGATATAAATATAATAGTTTGGTGTGATTTGACCTCGAAAATCATATTAGCCCTTTGGTCTTTTGATTCACTCCCTCCTCTTATATACATTTGTTTTTTTTTACATTGATTTTCTCCAATTGAAAATTATTTTTTATTATATGCCTAATCATTTGATTTTTTTTAATTTGCATATGAATTTGGTCCTTATACTTATAATTACTATTTGTTTTGTTTTAAATTATTTTTTTGATTATATGTTTTTCAATTTCAACCCTAACATTTATTCTCATTTTACTTTTATATCAAAATTGATCATAGTTCTTTTAATTGTTATTTTTAATCATTGTCTTAATGGTTTTGTTTTTTACAACATTCTTTATAAAAAAAAATTATTTTTTTAAGTATCTAATTTCATTTAATATTGATGTCAAATTTAGTCTAAATTCCTCCGGTTTTTATTTTTTTAATGATTTTATTTCATAATTTTATCCTTCAATATTTGTTTGATTAAAGATCATGTTTTTTGTTTTTGTTTTTTCAGGCTTATTATTTATAGGTTCATCTCGGTTTTATAACCTAGATTGTGGATTTAAAATGTTAACCCGAGTAGACTTTCATATTTTTTCAAAAATGTATTTTATATATCTTTTGGTGTTTTGTTTTTGTTTTATAAAATAATTCAAGTTTTATATCCTAGGTCATGCGGTTGATTTATTGACTATTAGTTGTTAGGCTCGATGAAGGCTTTTTTGTTATGTTAAGTTTTTTAAAATATTTGATTTTAAATCGATTTATAATAAACTTTTTTTTTATAGGAACTGTGTTCAAGGCCTCGTGAGTTGTAAACTTTTTAAGATTTGATTGTGTATGAGATGTTTGTCCGGATCTTTTTGTTTTTTTACAGATGCTTTAATTTCATTTTCTATGATATTTCAATCTTTTAATTTCGGTCTTTTTTGTTTTAATTCTTTTTTTATTTTACCAGGGATTATTTTTTATATTTTGTATTGAATTGCATCCTCCCTGATCTTTTTTTTCTATGAATTTTTTTATTAATATCTAAATTGAATTGGTTAATAATTATACTTTATAATTAAGTTCAAGTAAAAAAATTCACGGGATATGAATTTTAACAATTAAATCAGGTTTCAAAAGTTTATAGGGCTTGCTATGTTTTTTTTTCTCCATTTCAAAATTATATGTATATGTATATGTATTATTTCAGTTAGATTAGTATTGAGTTATCTGATGACTCAAATAGGCTCGCGTATTTTTTTTATTCTTTTGTTCACAAGTTTATTTATCTTTTTTTCTTCTTCTTTTGTATAATTTAAATTACCATTTTAACCAATAATTTAAAACTTGATTTTTTTTAAACCTGTTAAATATTTTTTATATATAAAAAATATTCAGCCCAAGGGGCGGGCAACACATTTCAGTAGCTTACCACATGGTACAAACTGCCCCAGCCTCTAATAAACCCTTTGCCAAACGCGCGTCTCTACTCTACTCTGTATACACCCCAACGAAACAAAATGGGGAAGAAGTAGAAGAGAGCGGAAGCCGAGACTGAAGCGGAGACAGTTGAACACGACAAACCAGAAAACGAGCTCGATCTCACTAATGGCGAATCTTACAAGAAGAAGAGGAGGGAGAGGATGAGAAACAAAGAAAGAAATGAGAGTGATAAAGAAGCAAAGGAAATACCTACAGTCAGCATAGCTTAAGATTTGTGGTATGTGAGGGACCAATTCATTATTGATCGCGTCAAGTGATTTTCCTCTGTTACTTGTTCAGCTAATGCTGTTTGTGATGTTGTTCTTGTGTTTTCAAGGGAATGCTGCCCCCGCTTGATGCTCCACACCATATGCGCAAACATGAATGAGCTCCGTTTAGGGAAGGTAAGCTTTCCCCATTTTCCTCCTCTTATTATTTTCAAGGATACCCAGTTGATACTTCATCCCCCTTCTTTTTGTATTTGATTTGTGTTTTTATCTCCAGTGATCTTTATTTTTTTTAGATTAACCTCATCCGTGCACTGTTTATATTTGCATTCTCTGTTTAGCGCCACCTTTTGAGTGTCTTACAATAACATTGCAGGCGTCACGCTAAATGAAAAACTTCCAAACTCTGGGGAAACACTAGGTGATGTGGGTTTAAGCAAGGTAATGCTCTATCAAAGTTTCTGCAGGCTAATCTGTGGCTTTCACAGCTTTTCGTTCCTTTTGGTTGAACAAAAAAAATGTTGAGGACCCACAACTCATGCATGCTATCAGCTGTCTATCATTCACATAGCCAGAGTTGTGTAGTTTCTTTGTCACGGTTTTTTTTCTATTATACTCAAGTCACTTTAATCTTGATAAGTGTTGAAATTAGGCTCAAAGTTAGGGATTTCCTAGTAAATATCAGTATAGAAAATCTGCCATAATATGCTACACTAATTAGGAAAGATACTGTTATTTCCTAATGTATTATTTCCTATTCAGTATCCAAAGATGTATATATATAGATGTAAAGATGCACCCTAAGGAATAAGATGAGATAATCAGTCTCTCTCTTTCTCAAATTCTACATGGTATCAGAGCTAGGTTTTTAAAACCTAAATCCATTCATACAACATGAAGGCCGAAAGGCAAAGCTCAACCTCTGAAGTCACCTCAAAGACTGGAAAACTACCAAACACAGTCAGTCCTGGAACTGAAAACTCATCCCTCCTTATCACATGTCACAAGCTCAATGGCTACAATTACCTTCAATGGTCTTCATCAGTCATGATATTCATCTGTGGAAAGGGCAGAGATTATTACCTTACTGGAGAAGCCACCATGCTAGGAAAGGAAGATCCCCAGTTTTGAAACTGGAAGACAGAAAATCACATGATAATGTCATGGCTCATCAATTCAATGACTAATGAAATAGGAGAAAACTTTCTCCTTTATGGAACAGCAAAGGAAATATGGGATGCAGCAAGGGAGACCTACTCAAATTCTGATAACACTTCAGAACTATTTGAGATTGAAGCAGCACTACATGATCTAAGACAAGGTGAGCTTACTGTCACCCAATACTTCAATACATTAACAAGGCATTGACAACAACTGGACATGTATGAAGTCCACACATGGAAATGCTTCGGAGATACTGTCATGTTCAGAAGGATTGTAGAACAAAAAAGGACATTCAAATTTCTTCTAGGGCTCAATAAAACCCTAGATGAAGTCAGAGGAAGAATAATGGGCACAAAACCTCTTCCAAGCCTTAGAGAAACTTTCTCAGAAGTAAGGCGTGAAGAAAGTAGAAAGAAGGTTATGATGGGATCTCATAACTCAGGACCATCAATGGAGGGATCTGCCCTTGTCTCTCGAACCTCCAGTTGGGACAATAGAAAGAAGGGGAGACCATGGTGTGATCACTGTCACAAGCCAAGACATACAAAAGAGACTTGCTGGAAAATTCATGGTAAACCTAGTGATTGGAAGCCATCTCGACTATCCAATGACAAAGAGAGTAGAGCCTATGTTGCTGCAATCTCTGATGAAAATCGACAAAGACTCAACAACACACCAGCAGATCCCTTCACCAAAGAACAACTGGAGATCCTACAGAAATTGTTCAGCCAGAACTCAACCACTACTGGATCTGGCATGGCAACACAGAAAGGGACTGAATCCACAGGTAAACAAGATAACTCAGAACCTTGGGTCATAGACTCTGGAGCATCAAACCACATGACAGGTGATAAAACTGTACTCCATGAATATAGCGAGAGCAAGGAAGATTGTGCAGTAAAAGTTGTTGATGGAACTCTAGCAAAAATTGAGGGGAAAGGCTGGAGCAAAATATCAAAAGACATGATCCTCAAATCTATTCTTTATGTCCCTAATCTGGACTGCAACCTACTTTCTATTAGTAAACTAACTCGTGATCTTAAGTGTGTGGCTAAATTTTTTCCTAACTTTTGTGTGTTTCAGGATTTGGCTTCGAGGAAGAGGATTGGCAGTGCTAGGATGCATTTTGGGCTCTATCTCCTTAAGAACAACCTTCCATTCAAATGCAAAGCTCAGAATGCAGTACTTATCAGCACTAAGGGTCAGTCAGTTTTCAATACCCATAAAGACAATAATGTTATGCTATGGCACTATCGGCTTGGTCATCCAAATTTTGTATATCTTGAAAAACTACTTCCATCTTTATTTATCAATAAAAGTTCCAAGACTTTCAGTTGTGAAATTTGTCAATTCTCTAAACATACTCGTAGCAACTATCCCAGCATAGCATATAAGTCTTCAAAACCCTTTGCACTGATTCATAGTGATGTTTGGGGACCCTCTAAAGTGCAAAACATCTCAGGAACTAGATGGTTTGTCTCATTTGTTGATGACCATACTAGGATAACTTGGTTATTCCTAATGAAAGAAAAATCTGAGGTTGGTACTCTATTTAGAAACTTCAATTCCATGATTCAGACTCAATTTCAAACTAAGATTCAAGTGTTGAAAACTGATAATGCAAAAGAATACTTCAACACCATCCTAGGCAGCTACCTACTAAATCAAGGCATTATTCACATCAGCTCTTGTGTTGACACTCCACAACAGAATGGAGTGGCAGAAAGGAAAAATAGGCACCTCCTAGAAGTAGCTAGATCTCTCATGTTCTCCACTAATGTCCCAAAACATTTTTGGGGAGAAGCTGTCCTCACTGCTACTTATCTCATCAATATGATGCCTTCAAGAGTCCTTAAATTCCAAACACCATATCAAACACTCCTCACAGCCTTCCCACATACCAAATTCATGACAGACCTAGATCCACAAATCTTTGGCTGCTCAGTCTTTATCCATGTCCACCAAACACATCGCAGCAAATTAGACCCTAGATCCATAAAATGCATCTTTATAGGATACTCCTCAAACCACAAGGGCTACAAGTGCTACTCTCCCACCACTAAAAGGGTTTATCACTCCCTAGATGTCACATTTTTTGAGCATCAAGCATATTATCCCACATCAGATATTCAGGGGGAGAATATGAGGGAATATCAGACATGGGACACAATTCATGATACTGCTGACCCTAAGCCTACAGATTCACCTTGTAATACCTCACAATCACCTCTTTTAAATGTCCATACACCCCAAACATACATTGAGGGAAATAAAGAGACAGAGACTTACCTTCCATCCCCGTCCACTTATCCTCAAACCACTGCCCAAATTAATCCTGCACACAAAGAAAACCATGAGTTTCGTGTCTATACCAGAAAGAAACACCTCAGAAAGGAGATAGAGCACTCAATACCTCATACTCTTGACCAAGCTTCTGAACCAAGGGCATAATCTGCTCCAACACACACAGGTATGGAAACTAATGATCATGAGAGTACTGCACCTATTGTTAATGATACAGATATGCCTATTGCTCTAAGAAAAGGAATAAGAACATGCACAAATCATCCCATCAGCAAATTTGTCTCCTATGACAGATTATCATTATCATATCATGCTTTTGTATCTACCCTTGACAGCATACAGATTCCTATAAGTATCCAGGAAGCACTCAAGCATCCAGAATGGTCAAAGGCAGTTAGAGCAGAAATTAATGCATTGGAAAAGAACAAAACTTGGAGAATAACAGAACTTCCACATGGGAAGAAACCAGTAGGCTGTAAATGGTTATTCACCATCAAGTACAATGCAGATGGCAGTATTGAAAGACTAAAAGCTAGGTTGGTTGCTAAAGGATTCACCCAATCCTATGGAATAGACTATCAGGAAATCTTTGCACCTGTGGCTAAACTCAACACCATCAGAATACTTATTTCACTTGCAGCAAATCAAGACTGGCAGTTACATCAACTGGACATAAATAATGCATTTTTGAATGGTCAATTGGAAGAAGAGGTATACATGGAATTGCCACCTGGCTTAGAAACACCAGCCACCTACAGAAAGGTATGTAAGCTGGAAAAGTCACTCTATGGACTAAAGCAATCCCCTCGAGCATGGTTTGACAAATTTGCAAAAACAGTAGTCCAACATGGGTACTCACAATGTCAAGCAGATCACACACTATTTGTGAAATTCTCTACAGGAAACAGAATTGCTATACTAATAGTGTATGTTGATGACATTATCCTCACTGGAAATCATGAAGAAGAACTGGACAGATTGAAGACACTACTAGCCAAGGAATTTGAAGTAAAAGACCTTGGTCCTTTTAAATATTTTCTTGGCATGGAGGTGGCTAGATCAAATAAAGGTATATTCATCTCCCAAAGAAAATACATTCTAGATTTATTAACTGAAACAAGTATGCTGGGATGCAAACCAGCAACTACTCCAATGGATTCTGCTAAGAAGAGAACAGCAGAAACTGAAAGTGCTCCAGTTGACAAAGGAAGATACCAAAGACTTGTAGGGCGACTCATCTATCTCTCACTCACCAGACCAGATATTGGCTTCTTAGTGAGTGTTGCAAGTCAGTACATGAACAACCCAACTGAAGAAGATATGGAGGTCGTGAACAGAATACTCAGGTATCTAAAAATGACTCCAGGCAGGGGACTTTTATATATGAGAAGAATGACAGTAGAAAGGTTGATATCTACACAGATGCTGACTGGGCAGGAGATGTATCAAACAAAAGGTCAACATCTGGATATTGTTCCTATGTTTGGGGAAATTTAGTGACTTGGAGAAGCAAGAAACAGTCAGTAGTCTCAAGGAGCAGTGCAGAATCAAAATTTAGAGCCCTAGCACTTCGAATCTGTGAAGGAATGTGGATACTAAGATTGCTTAGGGAGCTAAGAATAGAGACAGACAATCCTATAAAAATATATTGTGATAATCAAGCTGCCATAAGCATTGCAAATAATCCAATTCACCATGACAGGACCAAACATATTGAGATAGATAGGCACTTTATCTCAGAAAAGATGGACAAGAACATCATCCAGCTAGACTACATCCCTACGAAAACTCAGATTGTTGATATCCTCACCAAAGCACTTCCTAGACCTAACTTTGAAGAACTAAGTCACAAGCTGAGCATGTACAACATTTACACCTCTGCTCATACAACTCAGCTTGAGGGGGAGTGTTGAAATTAGGCTCAAAGTTAGGGATATCCTAGTAAATATCAGTATAGGAAATCTGCCATAATATGCTACACTAATTAGGAAAGATACTGTTATTTCCTAATGTATTATTTCCTATTCAGTATCCAAAGATGTATATATATAGATGTAAAGATGCACCCTAAGGAATAAGTTGAGATAATCAGTCTCTCTTTCTCAAATTCTACAATAAGAAAATTTGTGATCACAATCAGATAGAAGTTTAGATGTTCCACCACTTCTTGATCTTGACAAGAAAGTTTTTGATCACCATCAAATTGAAGTTTAGATGTTCCACCACTCTTTGGAAACTCTTGCATCGATTTAATTTGAAAATGGAACTCAATTTTGTGCAAAGAGGATGCAAATACTGCAAAGTCAATCCTTCATCACTACATATCTTGACTGCAGTTGCTAAGAACTAATGTGAGCGGTGAGAGTCTACATTATAAATCCTCCTTTTCTATCTATCTTTATAGCATTTTCAATACCTGATATTACCTTCTTATGTTTCTGAGTTGCTTTTTCCATTTAGTTTTTTTTCTTAGCACTAGTTTTATCTTGTGTCTGTCAAAGATTTTATCTGAAAGCACGATTCTTTTTCTTTCTTTCTTTTCAATGCCTTGCACAATTCATTTTAGTGTCGTCAATGGTTAATTTCTTAATCTTATTTCATATTGATTTCATGCTTTCCCTTTCAAGTCTAGATGGGCAAGTGGTCTCTAGTAAGTTTATGTCTCTTATGGATTTGAGATGAATCATGCAGAGTGTTGTTGTAAATCAAGCGCTTGAACCTGGAATAAGAGTAACTATGGCTATGGGAACCAACCGCAATTTGGATGGTGGTAAATGAATTTCTGTCTCATTTTCCCTTTGCTATAAAGTTTTGAACTTTGGCCAAGTTGTTTCCCTTTCCTTCATTGTTTGGGGATATTTTTGAAGACAAAAGTAGAAAAAATATTTTTACTTTTATTTCATTGAACTGATGTTTTGAGCATCAAAGATAAATTTAGTTACAGTAGATACATAACCCTTATCTTTGTTTCCATGTTAAAGCTACTTTGATCCAGAAACCTTTTTTTTTCTTTCATTTTTTTACTTGGTTTTTGGTTCTTATAATGATTCAATGTTTTATCATTAAACTGTATTAAACACTAGTTTGCTGTTTATGTTAACTATGGTACAATTGTGAATTTTATATTGCATTCATCTAGATTCACCACGCCAGGTTGTCTCATTATTAAAGCCAAGGGAGGAAGCAGGGATGTATTGGGGGTATAGAGTGCGATACACTTCTAATATCAGCTCAGTATTTGAGGATTGCCCATACAAGGTATTGATTCTTTATTTTTTTAGCCTTTTTTTGTGTTCCTTGATTAACTTGTACAATAGTTTTTTGCTTATCATTACTTGAAGGCGTTTATCAACTTCTACAATGTCAATCATAGGGTGGCTATGATCAATTGATTGGTACCTCAGAGCATGGTCTTATTATTAACTCATCATAGCTTTCTTTACCTACATTCAGGTACGCTCTTGTTCTACATAAGATCATTGGTGTAACTTTCTCTGGCTAGTTACTTCTTGGTGACTAGAGGAGATTTTTGTTCCCTGTGCAGTTTGTTTAACTTGTTGCTTATGGAGAGCCTTTACCCTTCTCCTAGTAATAAAAATGCTCTTGTATAAATTAGAAAATTTGCCAACACAATACCATTGCTTTCTAGAGGATTTACTGTTATCAAATAGGGTAGGCAAAACAGTAAAAGAATAAGAGATATGTTTCTCAACGATTTTTTTTCTTGTAGAATGATTGAACAATTTTACTGTTGATGCATTGACATGTTTAATTGTCAGCACTCATAATTGTATGCTGACTTCTTTTTTTGTGCTTGAGACATCAAGCTGAATTGTGATTTTTGTAATACATAGCTACGTAGTTAGATATTCAGATAACTTGGCATAGGCTTTTCAGATAACTTGGCATATGCCTTTGGAGGCAATCATTAAGTACTGATGGGCACACCTGCACATGTCCTGTTGAGAAGTTTTTCAAGTGCAATGAACCTGCCATTTCTTTCCTTTTTTTGTTGATTTATTTATACATTAAGAGAGTTTGAGCTCAAGCTATACAGTGCATGTGAGGGTTGCATACAAATAAAAATGTTCCAAGAAGTTCTTGAAATTTTCCAGTTACATCATTTTCAGAGCAAAACTTCACTACGGTTAGGATATGGGATGTTGACTATGTATTTCTCTATCTTGACCATGAGTCAATTTAAGGCACTTGACTTTTTAATATAATGATTAATAAAGATTTGCTTTGAGATGTCACCAAAATATTTAGTTTGGCAAGTGATAGGCGTGCAATGCCTTAGGAGGATTGTGATCTCCGTTGGGTATATTTTTTTTAGCTTTGCCATATGCTGGTATAAAGTAGGAACATCTATGCATTTTATTCAAATGTGATCCATTGATAATTTCACTGTATGTTATATTTACTAGGCATCTGTTGATTGGTTTTGGCGGGCTTGCTGGATTGGAAGAGAATATTGAAGAAGACAGTAACTTAAAAGTATCGCTTCAATGAAACATCCATTGCCATTAGCTTATCATTTTGTTCCCTCTGCTTTTTCCTCTTCCTTTTGATGGGGTGTGGGGGGATTGATTTTCTCTTAGGGACATGTCATTCCTTGGTATATGGTTTTCAAGACAAAATTTATATGGGAAAAACAGCTCACTTCTTCTCATTCATTCATGCTCCTTGCACTTGATTCAAATCTGCTTGATGGCATTTGCTTAAGCTGGCCGTTGCTAACCAATGGTTGATTCAACATTTTCCTTCAGGGTAAAGATGTTCATGAAGTTTTTGATTCATACTTGAACACATGTCCCCATCAAGGAAGTCGGACTATTTGAACCGAGGTGGTACTCTTTGATTGGCCTGTTGTCTGTGTATCCATATAACTATCTTTTTACCGAAACATGTGATTTAATTAAAATATTTATCTTTTTAACAGGAAGCAATATTGATATCACTTCAGTATTTCCAAGAACCAATCAGTCGTGCAATGCAAAGAGTTCAACATTGAAGTTACTAGAAGTCAGCCAAGGTATAATGGTCATTCTGCCCTTGATCCTGATAGGAGTTAATAGCTGAAGGGGAATTGGAGGGAAAATCAGTGGGATTGTTAGTTAGCCACGTGTCAAAGTTTGTTATAATTTTTGTTACAAACTCTATAACTCTGTTAGACACTATGTGCATGACTTTCTTACCGAGAGGGGGGTCATTTTACACACAAGTTGAATAATACACTGAAATACTCCGAGGAATTTCCTCTGTTCTTGGTTATTATCCTAAGGTTGAAAGATAGAGACCTATCATTGATATCAGAGCCTTTGATCCTCTAAGCTGTTCCTTTAGTGTATGACCCGTGCACGTGTTCGTACTCGATCAACAACAATGGACGCCCGTGTATCTGCGCTAGAAGCTTCTAATTCCAAAAATCAACTCATTTTGTAATCCATTCAGCGTCAATTGAAGATAAGTTTGCATCAATTGACAAACGCCTCAATTCCTTTGATTCACATCAAATGGGTCCTGATCAGTCATTCACACCCCCAACTGATGACGAAGTAGGAGACAGTTGCAGACGGCAAGGCGAGAGGGGCCACCAAGAGAAGGAAAGGGGACTGCCTCACGAGAATCGCATGCCTTTCATTAAGATGGAATTTCCTCGATTCAATGACGTGGATGACCCAATTGAATGGGTTTACAAGGTGCAGCAATATTTTGACTACTTCTCGGTGCCGCAAGAGAAAAAGGTCAAGATGGTATCCTTCCATTTGGATCGAGAGGCTTTGCAATGGTTTCAATGGGAAGAATGTTCGTCTTCCTGCTCTAATTGGGAAGATTTCACCAAAGCATTTGAAGGGAGTTCGGCTCTCATGGATTTGAAGATTTTGTTGAATCACTCTTCAAGCTTCGACAGACAGGCGCTTTAAAAGATTATATAGCTGAATTCAGACGCCTAGCAACACGAATCCATGATCTCAGTCCAAACTTTCGATTGAGCTGTTTCATTGGGGGACTGCAGGAGGTACTCAAGCACGATGTCAAGCTGCTCCGTCCTTTCACCGTGCATGAAGCCATGAATTTTGCTCATGAAGTGGATACTAAACTGCAGAAGTTGAGGTATGCACACTCTTCTGGAGTTGCGAAGTCTAGATCATCCTTTTTATCAACACATAATGAGTTTGTGCCTGCTAAAACTGAAATTGTTCCTCGAAAAGATATGCACATTAAGAAATTAACCCAGAAGAAATTCAGTATAAGAAATAGAACGATCTGTGTTTTTACTGTGAAGAGAAATTCATGAGGGGTCACAAGTGTGCTAGGAAGCAAATTTTGTTGTTAGATGTGGGGTATAACAGTGCTGAGGAGGAAGAAATAGTTCATGAATTACAACAACTTGAACTAGTAGAAAGGGTGAATGCTTGTTGTATCACAGCTTATGCTTTATATGGTATTCCTGCCATTAAAACCATGAAGCTCACTGCTGTCATTAAGAATTGGCCTGTGGTAGTGTTGTTAGACTCAGGAAGTTCTCATAACTTCATTCACATTGGCATGGTTAAGAAGTTGGGTTGGAAGTTAGATCAGTCTCTCAATTGTGATGTTATGATTGCTGATGGGGGACAAATTTAGTGTAAAGGGTGTTGTGCTGAGATTCCCTTGGCCATAGGGAACTATGGGTACACTTCGGACATGTTTGCGTTGCCATTGGGTGGTTGTGATGTAGTGTTAAGGGTTCAATGGCTGCGGACTTTGGGTCCAATATAATGGGATTTTGAGAAATTGACTATGAAGTTTTGGTATGGAGAGGAACAGATTTGCTTATCCAATTCCAGGCCTCAACCCCCACAACCTATTTCATGTCATCAATTGGACAAATTATTGGTCACGGGATGTTATGGAGTGTTTCTTTATGCTGTGGAATGTGCAGATATGACTACACCTGCAGATGTCTTGTCCTCATTACAACAACAAGAATTGTAGGCCTTGTTGGGTTCTTTTGAGATAATTTTTGGCTCCCCAACAACTCTCCCTCCTAGAAGAGACCATGACCATCGGATACCATTGATTGCAGGCTGTAAACCACCTAGCATTAGACAATATGCTTATGGTCCACTGCAAAAATCAGAGATTGAGAAATGTGTCCAAGAACTGATGGATTCTGGTTTTATAAGGAATAGTCACAACCCTTTTTCTTCCCTAGTTCTGTTAGTCAAGAAGGACAACACATGGAGAATGTGCATGGATTATAGACAACTGAATGAGCTGACTATTAAGGACAAGTATCCAATTCCACTTATTGACGATCTGCTGGATGAATTGCATGGGGCAGAGTATTTTTCCAAACTGGATTTGAGGAGTGGCTACCATCAAATTAGAGTGCATCTCGGGGATATTGAAAAAACAGTTTTTCGAACTCATGAGGGGCATTATGAGTTCCTTGTTATGCCTTTTGGATTGACAAATGCTCCAGCAACATTTCAAGGCTTGATGAATGAGGTTTTCTGAAGTTCTTTGAGGAGGTTTGTCTTGGTGTTTTTTGACGATATCCTAGTTTATAGTATTTCATGGGAAAATCATTTGAAGCATTTACGTACTGTTTTGGAGATTCTGAAGCATCACCATCTTTATGTCAAGAAGTCTAAATGTGCTTTTGGGCTCTCTACCATTGAATATTTGGGTCACATTGTATCTAGACAGGGAGTTGCAGTTGACCCTTCCAAGTTACAAGTAGTAGCAAAGTGGCCTGTTCCTATTTCGGTGAAGAGTTTGAGAGGGTTTTTAGGTCTCACGGGTTATTATCGAAAGTTTATCCCTCATTATGGTAGGGAAAGTTTTCCCTTGACTCAGTTAACCAAAAAGGATGGTTTTGTGTGGTATCTAAAGGCTACTGCTGCCTTCCACAAACTCAAGGAACTCATGTTATCTCCTAGGATCCTTGCATTACCTGATTTTTCCAAATCCTTTATCATAGAGAGTGATGCTTCGAGTTATGGCATAGGGGTTGTGTTGCAGTAGGAGGGTCGACCTATTGCTTTTACCAGCAAAACTCTTGGCCCTCAGAACTAAGCTCTATCTGCTTATGAAAGGGAAATGATGGCAATTGTGCATGCCATTAAGAAGTGACAACGTTATTTGCAAGGTCATCATTTCATCATTAAGACAGATCACCATAGTCTTAAATATTTCCTCAATCATAAGGCTCACACCCCTTTTCAGCAAAAATGAGTTACAAAACTCTTAGGATATGATTACGAAATTCAGTATAGGCAGCGAAGTGATAATAAGGTGGCTGATGTTTTGTCTAGATTCCTAGTCAGTCAAGCCCTTGCTTTGGGTACCTAGCCCCGGGAGATGATGTTGATGAGCCCTTGGGAGAGAACTTGGCGATCACATATCCATATCATAGCTGGATGGATGATTTACGAAGGTATAATGAAGGGGATCCTTGGATTTCCAGCAAAAAAATAGCAAGTTCAAACTGTTGTTGATTCCACACAGTCCTCTCTTTCAACAGCAAATTAATTGCTCAAATTCCACATTGATAATGGCCTCCTCAAGTATAAGTCTAGGATAGTCCCCAGTCTTGATTCAATTTGGAGAGCTAAAGTGTTTGCTGCCCATCACTCAGTCCCCACAACTGGCCATGCAGGTTTCTTAAAAACTTATCAAAGATTATCTCATGCTTTTTATTGGTCAGGTATGAAGCATGATGTGCAGACAATGGTGGTTGAATGTCACACTTGTTAGCAACACAAGTATGAAACCATGACCCTTGTAGGACTATTGCAGCCCCTCCCTATACCAAACAAGATGTGGACTGACATTTCGATGGATTTCATTGTGGGATTACCTCCTTGCCAAGGAAAGTCTGTCATTTTTGTGGTGGTGGATCGCCTGAGCAAGTATGCTCATTTCATGGCTTTATCCCACCTTTTTTCAGCTGCTACCATTGCTCAAGTTTTTGTGGACAATGTTTTTAAATTACATGGTATGCCTAACTCTATCGTCTGTGACAAGGATCCAGTATTTGTTAGTGACTTTTGGAAAGAGTTCTTCAAATTGCATGATGTGGCACTACGGATGAGCTCCGGTTACCACCCTCAGACTGATGGCCAAACAAAAGTGGTTAATAGGTGTTTGGAGACCTATTTGAGGTGCTTTGCTGCAGCACAACCTAAAAAATGGTCACTTTGGTTATTTTGGGCAGAATTCAGCTATAATACAGCCTACCATACATCAACCAAATTGACTCCATTTGAGGTTGTGTACGGTCAACCCCCACCTACTGTGACACCCTATGAGCTTGACACTACAAGTTTTGCCATGGTGGATAGGAGTTTGGCTGCATGAGACAAGATGCTGACCTTGCTCAAATCGAATCTTCTTATGGACCAGAATCAAATGAAGGTGCAGGCTGATAAACACCGATCAGAAAGGGAATTTCAGGTGGGAGATTTGGTGTATTAACGGTTGGTACCCTACAGGTTACAATTCATGGCGCCTCATTCCTACCATAAACTCTTACCTAAGTTTTATGGTCATTATGAGGTGTTGGAAAAGATGGGACCAGTGGCTTACAAACTCAATTTACCTATGGGTTGTAAGAGTCATCCTGTATTTCATGTGTCTTGTTTAAAGAAATATTTAGGAGCTCAAGTAGCTCCCTCTTTAACATTACCTCGAATTACTGAGGATGGTATTGTGCAAGACGAACCACTTACTATTTTGGAGAGGAAGATCGTCAAACGTGGCAATGCAGCAGGGGTGGATGTCTTAGTCCACTGGAAGGGTCACACTTGAGGATGCCACATGGGAGAACTATGTTGATCTCAAGACCAGATTTCCTGATTTTGTTGCTCAGGTTAAAGCTGCCTTCAATGCCATATAACTCAATTATCTTCCTTAGCTCCTCTGTTGTTAGTATAATCTGTCTGTGTCATTGTAAATAAGTTTTCAATACTTGAAAACTTGGTTTCAAAGGGAGGGGTAATGATAAGAGTTAATAGTTGAAGGGGATTTGGAGGGAAAATCAGTGGGATTGTTGGTTAGTCACGTGTCAAAGTTTGTTATAATTTCTATTACAAACTCTATAATTCTGTTACACACTATGTGCATGGCTTTATTATCGAGAGAGAGGCCATTTTACACAAGTTGAATAATACACTGAAATACTCTGAGGAATTTCCTCTATTCTTGGTTACTATCCTAAGGTTGAAAGATAGAGACCTATAAGATCCTTTGAGTTTTCTAAAACCAAATCTTAAAGATCTTGGAATTGGCCGCTTGCATTGTGGAAGATTCAAGAGTTTTCATTTCCTTACTCTAGCTTAAGTTGTATGGTTGTGAAATTTGTAATTCTTTCTAGTATCTTGTTTGAGAATTTCTGGTGATAGTTGTTCAATCCTTTAATGCCAATATTTTAAATTTCAACCAATAACATGAATTGCAACTGATTTATTACATGCTATGCTTTGATGAGATTTCTTTCAGGCATTGGCTATTGTTAACGACCACATGCGAGTGGTCACTGTTATAATGTAGCAATTCTACCAACAACTTGGCTTGCTACTACCCAGTTTTCTTGGATCGGCTTCTCATTTTCATTTACAAGGATCACAATTGTATTTTATTGGTGGTGGTTGTAAAAAAGATTCTAAGTGCCTGTTTGAGAATGTGGTTGAGATTGTTTTTAAAATTGCTTTTTGTTCAGAAATATATCAAAATGATCTAAAAATACTAAAACTAAATAAAAAATAAATAAAAATAATTTTTTTTAATTTTTTTCAAAAACACTCCTAACCACCCTAAAGTGTCTGTAGAGGTTGACTTTCCTTGATTTGGACAAAACAATTATCATTAGCTTAACAAAGTATTCGATCTAGTTTAGGTGTCTTTTTAGATTTTAATCCAAACAGTCCCAATAGCTGATCAAACTAACCCCATAACTTGTCCAATATATTGCGGAGTTTTAAGAATATTATCATATGCCCCAAGTAACCTTTGGAAGTCTGCCGTTATATATTAACAAAAAAATGTACTAGTGAAAAATTATTAGGATCATGCAGACTTTCTCTTCTTCATTTTTCTTGTAAAGGTGGAATTTATGAGTATTTTTCATAATTTGTCATGGAAAGACAAAATTCAAGGAAAGGAATAAACTGCAAAACAATAAAAAATCACACGACCCATATCAAAACCAAGTGAAAAAGTTTTTTTCGAACCATTTTTTTCTTCTACAATGTGTAATTTTTGTTTTGGTTTTAAAAAATCTTTTATTTATTTCTCAGTCCTATGATTTGAGAATCAAAATAAAAAATAATTATAAAACAATAGATGAAAAGGAAATTCATCAGTTAACAACATCTAACAATAAAACAATTGATTTTGATGATGACAAGTTTTATCCAGCAATTTGTTTTTTATTAGATAATTCTAGACCTTCATTTTGCTTGGAGATATGGATTAGGGTTAAGAAATAACTTGTTTTTTTAATTTGATTTTGTATTTTTTAACCAAAGTATTTTATACTAGAGGACCAGTTGTCGGAGTGTTAAGTATGTTTATTATATATTTTTGGATTAAGATGTGTTAAAAATAGATTTTTAATCCCAAAAAATCTCAATCAATTTTGGTAATTGAAATATAGGTTGATTGACAACACATTGTTTATCATTTTTAAAAATAAAGAAATCCTTCATGTGAGAATGGTCTAGTAAGGTGACACACACTAGGCCTTTTAGTTGGGCTAAGTGCACAAGTTTAGCTACTTTTTTTAAAAAAAAAATATCAAATGCATCGTAGAAAAAAGATTAACTACGATGTTTCAATTATCATTGAATTTAGTCTCTATTCTTGAAAAATATTATAGTTTTTTTAAGAAAATGTTATTTTTTTCAATTATTATGTGTCTAGTGTAAAAACAAAACTCCTGAATACACCATTGAAATTAAATTATTGTTTTCTAAAGTTTTAATATGTGTAGACATGATTTTATCATGTTTATTAATTTTCTTTCCCTCCAACAACATATAAATATTGAAATATTATTATACTATTTTTTAAAGATTTTTATTTTAGTATCATGTTAGGTTTTTATCTAGAAAAAAAATCTTCTTTAGCGCAACAAGATTCATAATATTGTTTGTTGTAATAGTATAAATACAATTTTTCCATTAAAGGAAAACAACAACATTGAACTTGGTATTGAAGACATCAATGCTTTTTCACAATGACATAATTGTCCTAAACATCCTGTACAAGGATATATTTTTCATTTTATTTTGCACTTTAAAATTATTATTTTAATTTTAAAATAAAAAAATAAAATACCTTTTACTCAAAAGTGTTCTAGTTTTATCATTTTTTTACCAGTATAATTACTTTGATGCTTTTATAAACAAAAATATTATAACTTTTTTGTAAATATTTATTAGTCATTTTACAATGGTTTTTATTGTAAACTTGAAAGCTAATCAGAGGTATTATTGTAGTTGACATGTATTATATATTATTTTAAAAAAAATTATTGGTGTGGGTAATGCACCTGTCAACGTGTAGATGATGCCTGGAAGACATCAGTGCCCTTTATATGATATATGATCTGCGTACTAAAAGCCCTTATGGTTTGATGCCAACGATTATTATTTTCTTCTTCTTTTTTCTTTCTTTCCCCCTCAAATTTTATGTCAACCCCAAAAATCTCAATCCAACCTCTTTGTTCTCTTTATATCCTTTCCATATTCTTTTAATTATTATTATTTTATATAATAATCTATAAGATTACATTTTTTTTAATTTCACTTGCCATTTCATATTCTATAAATAACCTATCAAGTTATAAATGTTTTTTTTATTTAATTTCACCCCTATTATTTTTTTAAAATATAAACAATTTATCAAATCACGACTTTTTTAATTTCACTCATTTTTTTTAATTTTTAAAATTTGATTCTTATTTTTTTAATTGCTATTTATTTTACTTGTTATTTGTTTTTCAAATTTCATCCTCCTAGGTACTCTCTCTCTCTCTCAAGTTTTATCCCCATTTTGTTATGCCACTATTTTTTCTTGCTCTCATGAGTTTTTCTTATTGATATTTTTTCATTGATTTTATTATTCAAAAACAAATTGGTTGAAAATTAAACTTTTTGATTGAATCGAGGTTTGGGATTTTATGGTGAATTTTCTATTTTTTATTCTTTTTTTATCGTTTGTTTTTTTTACCCCCTACAATTGTTTTTAATTCACCCTATGTTTTTTAACCTATAAACAATCTACCAAATTATAAATGTTTTAAAATTTCACCATCCCGTAACTTTATAATCTTTCATATTTAATCATCATTCTTTTAATTGATATTTATTTTGTTTGTGATTATTTTATAAATAGTTTTGTTTTCAAATTTTGTCCTCTTTAATTTTTTTGCTCTTGTAAGGTTTTTTATTGACATGTTTTTTTTAATGATCCCATCCTTCAAAGTTAATTTGGTTGATTATTAAGCTTATTGATTGAACTTAGATTTATAGGTTATGGGTTTTAGAGACCAGATCAAGTTTAGAAGGTTTGTATTGTTTTTTTTTCTTTTTCTTATAATTATATTTCTTATTTTTTTTCTTTTTTTAGCATTCTACTTTGTTATTTTTAAGGTTGGCTTTCTATTGGGTAACCCGGAATTCATGATAAAAAACACCAATATCAAAAAATTAATGCAGATTCACCTTTTTTTCTTAAAAAAACAATTCATTTCAATTTTATCATTCAAATTTCTTTTTTTTTACGAGTTCATCTCTATGTTATATCTAATGGCACTAAGTTTCTCATCTCACCCAATTTAAATATATTATTTTTAAATTTTTATTTTTTTATGGTTTCATTTTACATCGTTGGGGTGTTTAATAATATAGATACACTCAGGTCTATTTTTCTCTTTTTTTTAAAAAAAAAAATCATCTTAATCTTATACCCATGGACACAAGTTATTCATCTCGCCTATTTTTCTTCTTAAAATATTTTTTCATAGTTTCACTGTATATCATTGAGTTGTTTGATAATTTAGATAGACTTGTGTCTATTTTTTTTCATTGTTGTTTATTTTGTCAATTTATTTATTGTTGTTGGATTTTTTTCATGCTATTTAAACTATCAATTGAATTAATGACTGGAAATTTAGATATTTTTTGCTCTTGCATTTTTATGTTGAATTTTTTTTCTTGACCCACCATGATGTGCTATTTACAAATCTATTAATTAATGTGATTAGAGAAATATTTCTATTAAAACAATTAAGAGATACAATAAAAAAAAATCAAATTTAGATTAAAAAGATATATTTTTTCTTGAATTTTATATTATTGGAGTCTTCAAAATATTTATTTTGATAAAATAAATAATTGGGAAGAATTTGTTTTAAAAAATATAAATTATTATTATCATAAAATTAAAAAAAAAGATTTTCAAAATCATTCCGCATGAAAAAATAACTAGTTAACAACCATGCCAAATGCCCTCCATATTTTTAAAAAAGGGCTATACTTTTATATATATATATATTTAGAGGTTTTAATATTTTATAAGACTGTATTTTCTTTTAATTATACCTTTTCAATTTAATACAACCACTGGTGTTTTTGTCAATATAATTCATCTGAAAAATAAATTAGTAGAAAATCCATAATCAGAGAGAGCTCGAGAACGGAGGAAGAAGGGCCCCAGTCAAAGACTCTTAAATTGAAAGGGGGCAGGCTATCAGCCGGATACGGGAGCAGATAGGCTAACAAGGGCATTTCGGTAATGTAACATAAATAGAGGCGTGTTTGGTGAGAAATATATATAAAGAAGGGGAGTACAGTAAGTAGTTAACCCAAAACGCATGTCGCTCCCCTACTCTCTCCAAAAAAAAAAAAGAAAAGAGCGAGAGAAAACGCCGAAGACAGGAAAGGAGTTTGCCAAATTATAGAGTGAGTTAGCTCAAAGCGTATGTTTGTGTTCCTTAAAAAACAAAAACCGTTTAAAATAAAAACAAGAGACCGTTAAAATCCTTCCCGCCAATCACCATGGTTGCTCACCTTGAGCACCGCCATCAACAAGACTCTCCAGCCGCCTCCTTCTCCTCCTCACCAGAAGACCATGTACAAAAGACCAAATCTCTGATCTCCGCCCTCAATTTTGTCTCCCGTAATCTCCCCCTACCTCCTGATCTTTTCAACACCGTCTCTTCAATCTATTCAGATGTTGACAACGCTGATTTTGACGGTGGGGCACAAGAGAGAAGCCAACTGGTATGTTTTCTCGAGATGCTCTTTAGGTTTTGGGTTATGGGGTTTGTTTAATTTTTTGAATTTGGGTTTTTGGCTGCAATTTCGATGCTCTGTTGGGAATTCGTGTCACAAGTTTGGAAATTTGGGGTTTCTGAAGGGGAAAATTAGATTTTTTTTAAAAGGGATTTTGCGGTGTAAGGGAGAATTTCGAGTTTAGGGTTGGTTAGGGATTTTGGTTTCTTGTCAATTTTGTGTTTTCTTCACCTTATGTGTGAAATTGCTTCTTGTCATCTTTTGTTTTGCGTGGCGTATGGGTGAAAATATCATGGATTATTTAACTAATATTGCATTCCTTTTCAACCCCAATATTGTGGTTGTGTCAATTAAGTTACGCAGGGTAGAGAACTGTTAGGGTTAGATTTCTTAGTGGTTGCCGGCTGGGAATTTGTTTTGTCATTTTTAATCTCTGGACTAGATATGTATGCTTAGTGTCTTTGTAGTGGACTATCAAAGTTGACAGTATTTATTAAAGATATACGCGTTTATTGTTGAAAAGTTATGCGGTTCCCTTTTCTTTTCTATAATTGTCTCACTGGTGTGTTATCTTATTTAAAGACTACCATGTGGACGAGTTTTGGTTTTTCTTTTCTGGTTTCCTCAGGCTTTTTATCGTAGAGTTTATAATCTCTTACATTGAGAAACAAGACGTCAACTTTTTATTTTCCCTAATGTACAGCGTTTCTTTCCAATGGAGATTTGCCTGCTAACTGCTCTAGCTGTTTGAAGTTGATATTGCAATAGAAGCCTGTAATTACGTGTTAATTTGTCATTTCTGATCTTGCTTCTGGAATTTGGATTTAACATAACACAGCAGGGTAACCCTGGGATTTCCATCAGAACGGATTTGATGACTGAATTTGAGGATGCACTATCAAAGCGAAGGCCAAATTGCGTGTCGGGGTTTTCTCTGGCAGAATCGAGGGAAAATCGATATCAAAGCCATATCTTGCATCGCTTGAATGAACTAGAAGGTTGCTATTTCTTGCACACAATCTTCACTTTCAGGATTTCACATTATTTTGTCCTGCTCATGAAATGCTGCACAGGGTAATTTTAATTCAGTTGTTTGCTTGTCCTCATGATTTAGCGTATTGTTGGTGCTTGATTAAGATACCTTATTCACAGAGCTGGGCTGCTTTGCCTACTGTATTGGGGCTTATTGATTTTTTTTTGGTTGGCAGTTATTTTGGTAAATTGTTAATAATAGTAACAGTGTCCTTTCTCTATTCGTTGATTTGTCCTTGTAGATAATTCTTGCAAAGGATTTATTGATTATGTGGTTTTATTGATGTTTTTTATGTGTTGGATCAGAACTGCCTTCAACCAGAGGTGAAGACCTGCAGATGAAATGTTTACTCGAACTTCATGGACTTAAGGTAAGCTTGATTTATTAAAGTTGCTCTGAAAAGTTCTCTCAAGTTCATGCTTGCCTTTTGTACTTATACTTGACACAGTAGAAGTTGCAATCTGACTTTGACATAGGTAACATTTGGTTCTTCTAATACTGTGATTGATGCTTCTCCCAAAAACCTGTCTGCTCGGGTGGTGAAACAAATTAATATCCAAAATGTAATAAATCCGCTTTTCCCCTTCAGAAATAGGAAAAAGCTTAATTGCTTATTTTTTGGGATTGATTTCCTTAAGGATTTCGAAAACCTGTGAAGAGAAGCTAGATTTAATTAAATTAGACATGTTGTGGTTGACTGGTTTCATTTTAGTATCTTACATTTTTTGTTAGACATTTTGCTAAAGGGACTTTTGGATCCATGGTGACAGATGGGCTCTGTTCACTGTTTTATTTGGAAATTGAGGGATGAATTTTTTTCTGGCAGCTAGCAGAATTGCAAAACAAAGTTCGATCTGAAGTGAGTTCAGAGTACTGGCTTCGTTTTAATTGTATGTTTCCTGACAAGCAACTTTTTGATTGGGGTATGATGCGGTTGCCTCGTCCTCTATACGGTATAGGGGATGCTTTTTCCATGGAAGCTGATGATCAATTCCGAAAGAAACGAGATGCTGAGGTTAGTTCTTCTATGTTCATCTTCTCTCTGTGAACTTATCTCACTTACAAATGGGGGAATTTTGGAATCTGGGCATTTGTATATAATATCTGCTAGAATATCCTATTATCTGATTAACTAAGGTGAAAATCTACAACTCGAGGGTGTTGACTAGGGTCCTGAATTGCTAAACTGATGCTATGCATCAATCTTAGCTGTCGATCATTGGAAAATGATGTCAAATGAAATAAAATCATCTCTCTCTAAAGATAATTATCTTCTCAGAAGAAACGCAATAAGTTGAGATGGAAAAAAAAATTGAGCTTTGAATAATAAGGTTTACAATGCAATAAGATAATTAAGAAAATAAAATTTGTTTGCTTTCTAATATATTGCTTTCTGTTCTATGCTCTCACTTGGTGAAAATCTTCAATGCAGAGGCTGTCAAGGATAGAAGAGGAAGAAAGGAACCATGTGGAGACTAGAAAAAGAAAATTTTTTGCAGAAATACTTAACGCTGTCAGAGAGTTCCAATTGCAACTTCAGGCTACTCTTAAAAGGAGAAAGCAAAGGAATGATGGCATCCAGGTATTCTATTGTCTTTCTATCTTGCCACTAACTTCATTCCTGCTAATATAAAACTGAGTAGTGCGGACATTTGCATGGATAAGGGATTTCTGAACCTTTTATACCTGGAATTTATATGTTTAACTGAAGGGATAGCTAAGGAGGAGTTGAATGAATTAGAAGTACATATAGTTAGTGAGGGAGAGGGGATTGCATATCACATCCAAAGGAAAAGTTTAGATGGCTTCAAAGCATTCTTATGTGATAGTAATATGAAATTAAGTCTTCTTTGCCATTAGAATGTTCATGTACAGCTAAATTGAGTTCTGTGATGGATCTGTCTTGTGACTAATTACATAATGTTAGAAAGGAAGTAGTTCATGTAACTTTCAATATTTTTCTGTAATTCCAGAAGATGAGATCTGTTGTTAATTTATTAGGTTGACTGTTTATTACTGTTCTTAGTATAGCCTATGATAGATGAATGCAAATTATGTTATTTTATTTTGACAGGCGTGGCATGGAAGGCAAAGGCAGCGTGCTACTCGGGCAGAGAAACTGAGGCTCCAAGCCCTGAAGGCTGATGATCAAGAAGCTTATATGAGGTTAGTAAAGGAGAGCAAGAATGAACGACTTACACTGCTTCTTGAAGAAACAAATACTCTACTTGCTAACTTGGGAGCCGCGGTCAAGCGCCAAAAAGATGCAAAACATTCAGATGGCATTGAACCTATAAGAGACTCAGAAGCTGATTCACCGGAGCTGGATGCTTCAAGGATTGAAAGTCCACTGGATACATATCCCGAGGAAGATGTCATCATTGATTCTAATCTTAATGATGATACTAGTGATTTGCTTGAAGGCCAACGACAGTACAACTCAGCCATTCATTCAATTCAGGAAAAGGTAAATAGTGAATCTTTATTCTCCGCGTCATTTTATCTATGGGTTTTCCTATGCGGATCTTTTATTTGATTTTCATGGTTTAAATCCAATCATTATGTGTGTCTCCGCAATGAGTAAGCTTGTTGTTTTGTTGTTTAGATTGCCATACTCTTGTGAGAATGACTAGATGAGAGTTAATTGCTTGCAAGTGAATGCTCAAGAATTAATCTGTTTATGGACTGTTCCCTTATAGCAGTTCCCCTAAGCTTGAGTGTTTGGCAACCTGTCTTAGCTTTTGAGTCCAAGCACATGAAATTGGGTCTTATAAGTGGCTGTCTTGTGCAAAAGATTATGTCCTGATAAACCAACAAGATTTTGCTTAAGCAGGTTTGGTCTTCAGTATTGCTTTTCCCCATTTATTTGAGATGGATAGACAATTGAGTTTCGTTGCATGGATTGCTTCATTCTGTATTTTCTTTTGGTTTATGGGTAATATGGTTGATTTATAGGCTAACTGTAGTGTAGTTTGAGGACATGCAAATTGTGAGGGTCCTATGCTTCAGATGTGGACAGGTTATGGGTATTTGCTCTCCTGCATTTTGTAATAGTGTATGGCTGTTAAGATGGAGATTTAGGGGTTGTAACTTGATGAGGCATTACAGATTGTTGGCAGTTGCAGAAATGATGTCTGAACTATAGGTTGGTTGGAAGAGATTGATGAAGATTTTATTTGCCAGCAGCTAAGTAATAATGAGTTTTGTGGTTTATTTTAAGAGGTTGTTTAGTGTATAAAGAGTTGGAAAAATATGTGAGGTTATCATTTAATCTAGAATAATGATGGGATGGGTTTGGAGGTTATTAGAGAAGGAAAGGAGGAATGTGGAGGTTGCTTATGTGCTGTGAACAATACTTGGTAAGTGTAGCATCAGAATTTGGAGAGAGAGGAGGAAGAGACAACAAAGCTTTCAAAACAAGGGTATCAAGAAGAAGGATATCACACCAGTCAAGTTTGCTTCTAGGTGCAAACCAAAATACTTTGGGTGTGTTGTATTTCAACTTTCCATAAAAACAAAGATTAAACTGCTGCAAAATGTTCTTATTGGTTAGAGGTGTAACTTTTTGTTTGAAAATAGATTTTCTGATTTCCACTTTTCTGGAAAACTGGAAAGCAAAAATTATCTGCTCAAATGAAGACCTGTGTTTTCTTAACATTTTTTTCCTGTTCATTGGAAGATCCATCATACCTTGGACTATACAATGGGAGATTGTAGACTCAAGGAAGCTGCCAGTCACACATTTTTTGTCCAAAGCAGCAAATATTATGTTTCTACCTCTCCATCATTTATAGAATATGACTCATTTAACCTGAAACTAGGAAGGATTCAACATATGAGACCATGTAAAGTGCCACCTTGTTTAAGCTCCTTTTGTGCTTTATAGGAAGAAAAATTCTTGAACTGCCAAAACATGATACGAGTTCAGAATAGGTGGTTTATCTTCCCATGACAGCATCTTCATAAATGTGGCTTATATTGAGCTTTGATCATTGGTGCTGTTTAGATCATGCAACTTTTTAAGGTTTGGAATGGTGATTGTAAATTCCAAGCAACTTTTGTTGTTCATACTGCTGTCAATCAGAGAATCTAACTGTACATTGTAATGCAGGTAACTGAGCAGCCATACATACTTAAAGGTGGACAATTGAGATCATACCAGTTAGAAGGGCTTCAATGGATGCTGTCTTTATTCAACAACAATTTAAATGGGATTTTAGCTGATGAAATGGGGTTGGGGAAAACAATACAAACAATTTCATTGATAGCATATCTCAAGGAGAAAAGGGGTGTGTGTGGACCACACTTGATAGTTGCTCCAAAGGCTGTGCTACCAAATTGGATCAATGAATTCTCAACATGGATTTCAGAGACTGAGTATGCAAAAGGATTTATTTACCTTGTTTCTTTCTCAGGTGTATGTGTGTGAGTAAGCATGATCATGTGGTGTTTGCTTCGAAATTTCTGATGTATTTTCTTCTTCTTCATCCAGGATCAAAGCTTTTCTTTATGATGGACGTCTAGAGGAGAGAAAGGCAATAAGGGAACAACTATCAAGAGAGGGGAACCTTCAGGTGTTGATTACACATTACGATCTAATCATGAGAGATAAAGCATTTTTGAAAAAAATTCAATGGCAGTACATGATTGTTGATGAAGGGCATCGATTAAAGAATCATGAGTGTGCTCTGGCAAAGACTATCGCAGGGTATGGTGCTAAATGTGTGCTAACCTGCCTCATTTTTTATTTTGAAGTTTATGTTTGTCCGCGTGAGCTCTATTTTCAGGTCTTTTAATTGTTTAGCTGAATCTCTTTCTATGCCATTTCTATACTACGTGCATCCATTGTTTGCATGGTTGCATGGCATTTGCTCATGTCATTGTAAAATCTTAGTAGCAGCATGATGGTTGGATAGGCATGGATCTTAACAGCACCTGGATTAAAAAATGTACTTTCCAGAAAAAGTGCTAGGAATTTAATTAACTGTTGTCTGCTGACTGTATGAGTATACTGGATCTGTTCAGTTGATGCCTGGACCAGTGGACAGCATCAGGATACTTGTTTGCATTGTTTCTTTTCTGTTGCTACACTGATTCTTTTTTATGAAATATTTGAAAGTTATTTTTTCTATCTTTTTACATAATAAGATTCAAATTGTGATTATCTGGGCACTAGCATGATACTCTGCAATGTGTTTTGAGGTGGTTTCTCTTTTCTGTTGAGACGTTGCAAAGATTTTTTATGTCCTCAGTTTTATTGGAATCCAATATTATTTGGACATGATTTCACAAGACATGGTGAAGGCTTTTCTAATTGAATTTTAACTCGCATGCAGCTATCAGGTTAAGCGCAGACTTCTATTGACTGGGACACCAATACAGAACAGCTTGCAGGAACTCTGGTCCTTGCTTAATTTTCTCCTCCCGCATATTTTTAATTCCGAGGAGAAATTTGAAGAGTGGTTTAATGCTCCCTTTGCTGATCGGTGTGAAGTTTCTCTCACCGATGAAGAACAGCTATTGATCATTCGTCGTTTGCATAATGTAGGCCCCTATGAAATTTCAAATTTGTTTTGCAGTCTCCTTGGCCCTTTATCCTGATTCATTTCCATGATTCTCAGGTTATAAGGCCATTCATATTGAGGAGGAAAAAAAATGAGGTGGAGAAATTCCTTCCTGGGAAAACTCAGGTTATACTAAAATGTGATTTGTCAGCATGGCAGAAAGTCTATTACCAGCAAGTTACAGAGATAGGCAGAGTTGGGCTGCAAACTGGTTTGTCGCTTGTGCTACCCATTGTTTCTTCGTGTTCTTTAACAGTCTTTGTTTGTGGGCGCAATTTTGATTTTTTTGTCATTATATGCTATGATTGTTTGGCCTTTCCTGTGATCTATGTTTACTGCCTTTGGAAGGAAAAACTGCTAGGTTTTTTTGGGTCTTTCCCATCCTTTCCTTTCCCCTCACAGAAGCGCCAGTACTCATTTGAAATGCTAATTAGCTACAACTACGAATTTTTCTGTGAAATAGCTTGACCATTTGTGTATTTGTTATCATCAATCATCTACCATTTTCTACAGAGAACTTGAAGTCATGTTTTTCCTCTATATATCTGCATGCTATGCTTGCTCATTTTCCTCATCTGATTTACATATGTTTTTTTCACTTGTGTATGACCTCATCACTGAGTATCTTTGTGGTGTTTATCCATCTTGTGACTAAAACTTGGAACTTAATGAGAAAACATCAATTTACAGGATCTGGAAAATCTAAGAGTCTACAGAATCTTACGATGCAGCTCAGGAAGTGTTGCAACCACCCATACCTTTTTGTTGGAGACTATAACATGTGGAGGAAGGATGAAATCATGAGAGCATCTGGGAAGTTTGAACTACTTGACCGCTTACTCCCAAAACTTCATGCAACCGATCATAGAGTCTTGCTTTTCTCACAAATGACTCGTCTTATGGACATTCTTGAAATTTATTTGCAACTTCATGATTACAAGTATCTTAGACTTGATGGCTCAACCAAAACTGAGGAAAGAGGAACATTACTAAAGAAATTTAATGCTCCAGACTCTCCTTACTTCATGTTCCTTTTGAGCACTCGTGCTGGAGGTCTCGGTTTGAATTTACAAACAGCAGATACTGTAATAATTTTTGATAGTGACTGGAACCCCCAAATGGACCAGCAGGCAGAGGATCGTGCCCATCGTATTGGACAAAAGAAGGAAGTCAGAGTTTTTGTTTTGGTTAGTGTTGGATCGGTTGAAGAGGTAATCTTGGAGCGTGCAAAACAGAAGAAGGGCATTGATGCCAAGGTCATCCAGGCTGGACTTTTTAATACAACGTCCACAGGTATACCCTACTCGAATTCCATGCATTTAGCAAGAAAGTGCCCATTTAGTAAAGAAGGAAATGTTTCTTTTGTCTGCTATTGCTCTAACCAGGGGCAATTACTCTCTTATTGCCAAGGTGTTATTGCTGCATTCTGCTGGGTAATTTTCATATTTTTTGCTCTGACAACTGTGGATCATATATGCTCACGTATATTAATGTTATTTTGATAGGTATGCCATCGTTGATTTAATCTAAAAAAAGTTGTAGCATCAAATACATGTGCACATGCTTGAAACCACTAATTATAATTATTAATAGAGCAAATAACCAGGACTGCAGTGAGCGCGTTGGTCTGGACATATCTTGGACCTGCTACAACTACTGAATAGGATAAAGCAGCGAGTCTGTTTGTTGGCTGACTTGGTTTTATATTCTCCAGCTGTTTTACAGTCAGGATTTCAGATATTGAAGAACTGTGTCATAAGAACCTGTGGTCTACTCATTTTTCTATCTCAACATTATGTTCCCCATCATTTATGGAATTAGTCGCTTGCACCTTTTGTTTTTCAACTGAAATCTTCTTGTAAATTTGATGATTGGAATCATAATGAGCTGGACTCAATCTGTGCCAGGCCTTTTCTGCTCCTTTTGGATGAATTGAACAATGCATTAATGTGGCATGTCTTTGCCTGTGCAGCTCAGGACAGAAAAAACATGTTAGAGGAGATCATGCGTAGAGGAACTAGCTCACTCGGAACAGATGTGCCAAGTGAGAGAGAGATCAACCGCCTTGCAGCCCGTTCTCAAGAGGAGTTTCGGATTTTTGAGGATATGGACAAGGATAGAAGAAAAAAAGAGGATTACAGATCTCGTCTCATGGAAGAGCAAGAGGTACCAGAGTGGGCATATCCAGCACCGGATAACAAGGAAGGTAAGGCCAAAGGTTTTGAGCAGAATAGTACTGGTGTCTTGGGAAAACGGAGAAGAAAGGAGGTAATATACAGTGACACATTAAGTGATTTACAATGGATAAAGGCTGTCGAAAATGGAGAAGACATGTCCAAACTGTCAAGTAAAGGGAAGAAACAAGAACATACTCGGTCTGAAGCCAATGACTCTGCCAGCAATAGTGCAGGAACAGACAAAAAGGTTCTTGAAATGAGGAATGAAAACACGCCCGTGGCAAGTGAGGGGACAAGTGTAGATACCTACGCTTCAGTCCCCAAAAGACCCAAGTCTGATGAGGCAGTCACCCAAAAACCAGACTATCATGTTTCAGAAAAATCTGAACAAGGTAGTGGAGAAAGTGGTTGGAACAAGCATATATTTACTTGGAATACCTATAAGAAGAAGAGATCCAGTTATGTTATTCCAAGCTCATCATCAAACTCTAGAGGGCAAAGTTCCAACGGAAAAGGAAATGGTTGGGCTTGATGTAATTGAGCAAAATGTCATCACAGTTCAGTGATGGGATGATCCCTAAGTCGTTGCTTTTCTGATTGCTGCTGCATTGCGCCAGGATTTTTTGGGGCCACCAGTGTTGCCCTACGAAGTCGCCACCCTTAAATGGGTTGCTGCCATTCCTGCTCCATCTCCATTGATTCTAGCATTTGTAACATCCGAAGTCAATGCAGCATTTTCCTTCTTTAATGGCACATCTCTCTTATTGTCATCACATTTCAGCGGCACTTGTAACATATTGGCAATCATGTGAGACTCCCTAATTTATGAAGTACGCGTTTATTATTATTTATGACTTTCAAGATGAAAATGATTTTTCATGTGGGAATAAGGCTTTTGACGAGGAAAGAATCTGGAGCTCATCCTTGGATCAAGGGAAGATGATTTTTTTTATGAACACGGTATACCTGAGAATGATGATCTTGTAACGAGCAGGTTTTTCTTCTTCTTCTTTTCGAGACAAAGCAGCAAAATGAGATCATCCAATCAAAATATTGCAACTAAAAAACTGGTGAAAATTCAGTACCGAAATAGCCTCGTCAATAATGAAAGAAAAGAGATGCGAATTCACTTTCGAAATCTTATTATTTTCAACTGTCAAACCTCGAGAGGCTATACACGTGCTCAGAAACTATACACGTGCTCAGAAACCAACATGCACCTTTTCTACATTCATCACAGGTCTCTAGTGTCTTTGGATTTTGATGGGGAAGGTTGTAAGCTAAAGCGAAAACCTTCTCTGAAGCAACTCGACCACTGTAAATAGATATGACACTAGCCATTTTACTCTGACCGCGGTTTTTTTTTTATAAAATATTAACAATAACCAAGAAAAAACTAAGCGATTAATATATTAAATAATATAAAATGAGACATTCATTCAATTATGTTCACGTATTTTTTTTATTTAAATCAATAAAAAATAAATTTATATCTGAAAAAATCTCATGACTTCAAAGATAAATACAAATGAAACTACCTGAATAATAATAAAAAATATAATGCAAGGCCAAACACATCAACAATATTAATTTGTATATAAATTGCTCTATAGATGAATCAAAATACTATCTTGAAAAATCAAACATAAATACAACAACTAAAAAAAGGCATGCATAACCAATGATCCACATCATGAAACCAAGACAAACCCATAGAAAAAAATAGAAGATAATCACACAACTAATATTAAAAAAAACTAATATAGAACAATAAGACCGTACAAAGTTGAATCCCCAATAAATTAAATGTCAAATATAAACCAAAAAAAGAATCAATTATATAAAAAAATCTAAAAAATAAAGTTGAAAAAAACATTAATTAGAGGAATACCAAATTTCACTTGGAGGGTTAAATTGAATTGAAAAATATTTTTTTAAAAAAATAAAAACAAAAGAACATTGGTCAAATTAAAAAAATATTAATTGAAAGATCGAAATTGAAAGCGAAGCACTAAACACTCGTCACACAAAGATAGTGTTTAACATTAGATTTAAACATGTTTTTTGTTAATTTCATGAGCAAGAATAACAATCAACCAGAACAGATTATCCATGTAATTAGTCTATGAAAGTATTTGACACTGCATTTCAAAAAAAAAATTGAATTTTTTATTTTAAATTATTTTTTTATATATTTTTAAATCATTTCATATGCTAATATTAAAAATAATTTTTAAAAAATAAAAAAATATATTATTTTAATGATTTCCGAACAAAACACAATTTCAAAAACAAACTTCAAACATCAAACTCCTAACCTGTTGCCCAACATTCTACAAGCAGATTTGTCCTCGCCCACATGTTTACCAAAACTACGGACACACCCTCTACTAGTCCCTCCCTATAATAAATTTGCCAACTAAAACCATCAGTGTTAAAAAAATGTTCACTTACAAAAGCAACCCTCCCTAGTCTTCCCAAAACAAACTTCAAAAAAAATGCCAAGATTTAAAAAAAAATATATATATATATATATCAAAATTAAAAAAAAAAAAAAACATGTGAGTAATAGCAATTGACTAAATTGATAAAAAAAAATCTATAAAAAAGTAAGAACGGAATAAAAAAAAAGTAAGAGAATAAGAATTAAAATTAAAAAAAATTATATGAGATTGTATTTGAAGAACTAATTGAAAAGAAAAAAAAAGAAAAGAAACGACCACCAACAATAATATAATTAGCATAAACAGTCACCTCCACTTTAAATAAAAAAAGTATATGATTAAATATGACATTACTACGTCGACTGAATGATAAATGCATCACTCACTCACTAATTCATATTCAATAATACCCTATATGACCTTGATGATTATAAAAAATACCAAAGTAAAGTTACAAAAAAATCATCAAATGCAAAGTTTTCTTAAAAATCTTTTTCAAGGTTAAAGATGTACTTTCATTATAATTAAATATTTGAAAACCCCAAAAGACCCTTGCCTAGCAACCTGACCCATGGCAAGTAAATGCTTTTGTTGTTAAGAGACTTGTAAAAAAACAAGAAACTTATAAATGCTTTTTTTGACCCAATAAACTAGTGTAAAAGACCAAAACACCCCGCTCCATTTGAAGGGGCGTTGTGACAGTTTACTAGTGAAAATGATTAATCTTTTTCCACTCAAGAGCACCACCACAGTAATCCATCTTAAGATACTGTGAAACTCTCACAAGTTTTATAGGTTTCGTTAAAAATGTATGAAATGATAGATAGCAGAAGCTCAACAATGGAGAACAGAGATTGAAAGTCCGGGCATAATTATCCACTATAGAGTGACGTCACATTTTTATCAACTAAACTCTGGAAGCCCCAGACAGACAAAATGCGATACAAGGCTGATACAGAAACATGGAAAGATCTCACTAAACCTAGGCTACAGACAACATCAATTATGATTTGATGCAGATCACAGCTCACAGTAATGCAAGCTACGATTCAAGAGAACAGTCAATCCAAAATGCTGTCACTGTCTCCTACATCAATGTGTGCCAAAGATTACTACCAAGGAAATAGAATCTGCTAAAGAAAAATACTCAAATAAAGCACAATTTTATTCCTCTTTGTTAACTTCAAGCTTCTCCAGTTCCGTTTCCAACTCAGGCTCATCCCCTAGACCTTCTCCAGATTCTTCCTCATCATCACCTCCTTCAGGATCATTCTCATCAAAGGATCCAAGCTTATCTGGGATTTTCTCAAACATTTCCTTCACCTCATCAATACCTTCATCTGAAATAAAATTCCCATCAATATTCAGAAATTTAAACTCAGGCTTCTGCACCACTACCCTTGCCAAGACTCGGGCCCCAGCCCTTCCTATAGAATTTATGCTCATATCAACTTCCTTCAACTGGAGATGGCCTTCTTCTAAGACCTTACTGATCTGGATAGTACCTTCATCCTTGAGTTCATTTTCAGCCAAGTTCAACTTGGTAAGATGTTGCTTCTCAGCTATACAAGCAGCTACAATAGGAGCAGCTTCAGCTGTGATGTCATTTCCAGCCATATCCAGAACTTCCAGCGAGGGAGCTGATTCCTTTAGAGCTCTAGCTATTGCCATGGCACCTTCATCTTCCAAATTAAGATAGCTCAAATAAACTTCTGTCAAACCAGCATATTTGGAAAGAGCTTTACTCAGAGCAACTCCTGCTTCCACTCCAAACATATTGTCTCGCAAATCAAGCTTCTTCAAATGGGTGCAAGTGTCAAGTGCTTCTGATAAGGCTACGCCTCCTTCAGAGCCTACCCTTGTGGAGGAACATCGAAAATCTTCCAGCAAGGGAGAACACTTCACAACCTTAGAGATGGCAAGTGCTCCTTTGTCTCCAGTCATATTGTTATGAAACTGAAGAACCCTAAGCTTCTCTGTCGAAGGAATTAATTCACAGACTGCTTCTGCAGCTTCCTCGGAGATGCCATTGTTCATCAAGTAGAGCTCCTCTAAGCAACTCTGTGACCTAAGGAGCGCCCCAAAAGCCCTAACACCCTTCTCACCCAAGGCATTATTTGAAAGGTTCAAGGACTTAAGAATGCTACCTTCCAAAGCAGTGGAGAATATATTCATAACTTCAATTGCTTCTGCCTCTGATCTTCCAGCAATAAAATCAGACAAATCAACTTCCTTCAGCTGATTCTTAATGGAGGCCAGAATGGGTTCAGCAACACGAGCTGCTTCTAGACCAAAGCTTCTATTGCTAAAGCATATTTTAGTGTAAGAATTTCCTGGCTCCTTTAAAGGCTCAAGTGTTTCCTCAGCCTCCTTCGCCTCAATAAAGGATCGTGCACCTTTAGATATATCAAACACAGTGTCATGGGGTACACATACTTGTTCGGACACCAAAACTTCTTTTTCATCCTTGCTAGAAGGGCCTCTTTTGAGAACTTCCAAGATTAGCTTACTGCAATCCTTGGCATAAAGCTGCACTGCAGAACTTCCATCACCATCTGGCTCCTTTTCATAGTGTTCATTTGCAGTAGCAAAAGCAACATCTTCGATTTTTTTTGCATTCTCCTCAGCCTCCTCCTTGCTCAGACTGCCATATTTCTGGGTGAAAATTGACTTAGTAGTGAGATTATCGGTAACACGAACCACAAGCATTTGCCTCGTGTTTTGACTAGGGGGCCACAGCTTTATTGAAAATGGTCGGCGCTGAGACTTTGATTCAGTGGCATCCATTTCAGAGAAACCTGCAGACAAGGACTGAAATATTCTCAACAATGAACAATGGCATATTTACAAAATCAACGTTAAAAAATACTTGACCATTCAATTTTCAAGCTTGATAAAGTAAAGAAACTAAGAAATTTGAAATATTAGATAGACAAAATGCTTACAGAGGTGCCAAGAAAGAACAAACCCGGGATAATAATGACTACGGACTAGATTCTATATCCATGAAAGTATATCTGAACGTTATTTATTCTCAACAAGAGTCATCAAAGTGAAAAATAAAATAAAAATAAATGTAAGCATCTAGAATCTACCAAAATGCTAAGAAGAAGGCTAATTCTATCTGAAAACCGAAAAAATCTTCATTAAATCATAAGGATAAGGAGAGTCACGTGACACATAAAGATCATTTCCAAACTCCAACTAAAAAAATACAAATGAGATGCAATCAAACTCACCAGAGGGTGCCTTCGCATGCCATTAATATATTAGTCCAACGAAAATAATTGCACAGATATCCTTCCTAAAGATTTCCCATTTTATTACATCTAAAATACGTCATCACTCTTTACGTGAAAGAAATTCAATTTTTCAGTGGAAATGATATATACCTCCCATTTCCTACCTATATTACTCATTTATATATCATCCACCCAATTTTCTATCTCGCAGACAAAAAAAAACACTATCGACTTATTAATATTTTGGGTACAGAGATTGCTTCTAGATTATAATATAGCACAAATAACATTAAAAAAACGGAGAGGTACACAAAAGCAATTAAAATTGACGAATGAATAGTATAATAACACGCGAGAACAAACAGCCCCTGGATCTAATGCTAAGACGATCAAGATAAAAAAATCTTCATTATATCAAGAAAAGAAGTGGGAAATGTAACAGATCTAGTGATATCACATCATAAGTTTAATCAATCAATCATAACAATTAAAAAGCAGAAGAAACTTTGGAGATGTAAGATTTAAGCAAGCGAGAAGATAAGAGTACCTTCCCCTTTCTCTCTCTCTCTCTCTCTCTCTCTGCGCAAATCTGTAGTGGGGGAGAGTGTGCGCGCGTGGAGGGAAATGGAGATTTCCAAATGGAGGAAGGGACTTTCAATTTCCCACACTAAAATACAATACTGGGAGTAGGTTTTTTCGGGATTTCATTCTATGGACAAGCATGCCATGGTTTTATTGGACTGCCTCTCTTGTGCTCTGCTCGGTTCGTAACGATGCTGTTCGGCGTTATTTTGTTTTTGGGCCTTACTTTGAGCTTACAGGTTGGCTTGATTCAGCTGTTTTGTTTTACCCCTGGTCTAATGGCCTTGCGATAATGGGCTTTCTGTCTTCTGTGTTTGTTTTCCTAACATTCAAAATCAAATTTCAGCTTAGGTGTGTGTATTGCTCGGATGAGCAATCGTGCATGAATTATTGAAACTAGATTGTGGAAACTGCAATTACATGTGAAAATCTCTTCAAATTCTTTTTTTTTTAGTCACCCAGAGGGAAATTTACAAATTAATTAGAGGTTGGAATTGTTGTTAAATATGTTGGTGGTGATTAGTGATGATAGTAGATTCTAATGGATCAAGTTTTGTATTATTTATATCTTAAATCAAAATAATTATACAAATTTAACCTAAATAAATATAGATTTTATACTTGAACTTAATCTTATTAGGTTTTGAATACTTGTCTAAATATCCATAGCCTATTTTTGAACGATTTTATTTATAATTATTTAACATGTAATTAGTTTGGTATAGATATGATTTTTCAAACAATAAATTTACTTATTTATTTATTTTTGGGTAGAGGTTAGGTAGAACAATGTCAATATTCCTAACCTAAAACCTGATTTTTGTCTTCAAGTTTTATACAAAACCGATCGAGTTTCAAATTTTCCTCCCCATTTCAATTGGTATTCATCATGTTGAGGTGAAATTGGCATGCTAAAAGAGATTCCACAACTGATTTAGAAGCGAGATGCAAGGAAACAAAACGTCTCTCTTCTCTCATAAGCAATGATATGACTTGCATTATATAAAAAATATTGAAAAACAGAAAACTAATGGATGTTGCTAAATAGGTGTAGCTATAACATTTTGCTTAAAGATCATATTTTGAAGAAAATATATGCCTCATCAGGTTGTTAAGATTTATTTAAATGTTTTATGTAATGTTTATTCGTTTTATGTTTATTTTATGCTTACTTAGTCATAATAGACCAAGTCTTTAGGAATTTGTTATAATGGTTAAGAAATTGATATTTATGTTGCAAAAATCACGGGTTAGTGGTGACATGCATTATGTAAAATCTATTTATATGCTCTTTCTTTCATTTTTTTTTAAAATAAGAACTATGCAATATCTACTTTCAAATATGTTTTTGTTTTTATCTTTATTTAGTAAAAGTGGTATCAGAGCCAAAATCTAAAATCCCTAAATCGTGAGCAAACATGAGCAAGAGCCAAAAATCCCTAAATTCAGTGTTTCTTCTCATTCTTCCTAATTAAAGATTGAGACAGTGTTTACAGAAGACGAATGACAATGTTTCTTCACCATTTTTCACAATTAATATCCCAATAAGATTTTACAGAAGAACTAACAAAATCTAACTTTGTGCAAGTAGTCATCCCACGTTTCGATGGTCAATATGATCATTGAAGCATGTTAATGGAGAATTTTCTTCGGTAAAAAGAATATTAGTTGATTGTCGAAGCTGGAATTGAAGCACTAGCATCGACTGTAGTCTTGATAGAAGCCCGGAAGACAGAGCTAAAAAGGAGAAAGCTAAGGATTTGAAGGCAAAAAACTACTTGTTCCAGGCAATCGATCGTCCCATCTTGAAAACCATTCTTGGCAAAGAAACTTCCAAAGATATATTGGACTCCATGAACATAAAATATCAAGGATCTACAAGGGTGAAACATGCACAACTTCAAGCCTTGCGACAGGATTTTGAAACCCTGCAAATGCAAATTAGGGAAACAGTCACTCACTATTATGCTTGGACAATGGAGATAAGCAACAGAATGAGATTCCATAGCGAGAAGATGGATGATAATGTCATTGTTTAAAAAAAATTGTGTTCACTGGCACCAAAATTTGACTATATCATTTGTTCAAATGAAGAATCAAAAGATATCAAACTGCTCACCCTTGATGAACTGCGGAGCTCCCTAGTAGTTCATGAACAGAAGATGAATTGGGGCTCACATACAAATGAGCAAGCCCTAATAGCTTAAACTTTCTCTCATTCTTTAAATTTTTGAGGAAGAGGTAGAGGGAGAGATAAGGAAGGCAAAGGCAAAGGAGACAGTAACAAAAACTACTTCAGAGCTGTTGAAACTCACGACAGAGGTAGAGGAGATGGTACCAAACACTTCAGGCCAGTTAAAGAGTAAAACAGAGGCAGAGGATGGATTCAACAATTTGAAAAATCCAAGGATGGATGTTTTAGATGTCACAATTTTGGGCATTATCATTCTGAATGTTATGCTAGGATGCCTAATGACAAATCTGAACTATCACATTTTGTCAAACAAAGGGAAGTAGAAACTTTATTAATGGCTATGGAAACTACTCAAAAGCAGGAATATGAAGTTGGTATGTGGATACGAGTTGTAGCAATCACATGTGTGGGTGATATTGAGATAAGAACTAAGAATGGTTTTGTAGAAACAATTTCTGATGTCCTTTATGTTACTTACTTGAACAGTAATTTACTGAGTGTTAGTCGATTACAAGAAAAGAGGTATATGATAACTATATAAAATAGTGTATTTGAAATATATGATCCTTTGAGAGGAGCAATTGTTGTAGTAAAGATGAGTTCAAATAGGTTGTTTCCATTGGAGATAAGACATCTCAACCTTGTTTCATGGATGAAATAAAAGACTCTTCATGGCTTTGGCATTTTCACTACGGCTACTTGAATTTTAGTGGATAAAGACACTTCAACATAAAGATATGGTGAAAGGTCTTCCTAAAATTCATACTCTTTCTCAAATCTATGAAGAATGTGTTGTTACCAAACAACATCGTTCTCAATTCCCTCAAGGAAAATCATGGAGAGAAAAGTATGTTCTAGAGCTAGTATATTTTGACATTTGTGAACTGATTAATCCATCTTCAAATGGAGATAAAATATACTTAACTACCATCATTAATGATTTTACATAAAAAAAAACTTGGGTTTATTTTTTATAGCACAAGTCAAAACCTTTTTGTATATTTAAAAGCTTTAACACTCATGTGGAAAATGCAGTAGGAAAGCCTATTAAGACCCTCCGAACAGATCATGATGGAGAATATTGTTCAAAAGAATTTGAAGCTTTTTGTGCAGATCATGGTATTTGAAAATAACTCACAACTGCCTATGCACCACAATAGAATGATGTGTCCGAGAGGAAAAACAGAATAATTCTCAACATGGTGAGGAGCTTGCTAGCAAGAGGAAAAATTCCAAAGAATTTTTAGTCAGGGGTAGTAAATTGGAGCATTCATGTATTGAACAGAAGTCCTACTTTTTCTATTCAAAACATGACACTTGAGGAAGCTTGGAGTGGGAGGAAACCAGTTGTTGATCACTTCATAATTTTTGGTTGCATAGCTTATGCACACGTCCCAGATGAGAAGAGAAAGCAGTTGGATGATAAAAGTGAAAAATATATGTTTCTCGGCATGGATGAATGTTCCAAAACTTATAAATTGTATAATTCACTCACAAAGAGAATTATGACCAGCCGAGATGTTGTTTTTTATGAGGAAAAAACTTGGGATTAGAATAGGCAAAAGCCTATACATATTGTTCTTGACATTGATTCTGAAAGATAGTCAACACTAGCAGCCATTATGCACAATAATTCCTTAGAAGCTCACACAACAGTTGCTGAAAATTTACCAACCACGACAGAAGCTCCTATTGCAGCAACTCAATCTTTACCTCATATTCATAAAAGACCTGCTTGGATGGAAGACTAAGGTAACTGGCATTGAAGATCCAATCACACATTTTGCTTTGTTTACAAATTGTGATCCTACAACATTTGAAAGTGTTGTCAAAGAAGAAAAATGGAGAAAAGCAATGGATGATGAGATTGATGCCATAAAAAAAATGACACTTGGGAGTTAACTGATCTTCCACGAGGAAAAAAATTCGTTGGTGTAAAGTGGGTTTTCAAAACCAAATTAACAGCAAATGGTGAAGTTGATATATATATAAGGCAACGTTGGTAGTTAAAGGATATAAGCAAGAATATGAAATTGATTATACATAAGTTTTTACTCCTAGTGCTAGACATGATACAATCAGATTGCTAATTGCATTAGCTACACAAAACTTGTGGCCTATTTTTCAGTTGGATGTCAAATCAACATTTTTGCATTGTAACTTGGAAGAATAGGTATTTGTCGATCGACCTCTTGGTCATCATATTAAGATTGGAAACGAGCATAAAATGTATCGCTTAAAAAGGACTCTTTATGGATTAAAACAAACTCCACAAGCTTGGTATAGTCACATTGAGTCTTATTTCCTAAGAGAAGGCTTCCATAAATGTCCATATGAGCATATGTTATTTGTTAAAATTGGAGATGAGAGGAAATTGCTTATTGATTGCTTATATGTAGATGATCTTTTATTTACTAGAAATGATGCTGATATGTTTAAGGATTTCAAAAATTCTATGATGATTGAATTTGAGATGTCTAATCTTGGTTTGATGCATTACTTTCTTGGCATAGAAATAGTGCAATTTATTAATGGTATCTTTATTTCTCAAAAGAAATATATTCAAGATATTTTGGAAAGATTTATGATGAAGGATTGCAATCTTGTTAGCACTCCAACTGAATTTAGTTTGAAGCTAAACAAAGATCATGAAGGCAAGAAAGTGGACAACACACTTTACAAGAAAATTATTGGTAGTTTAATGTATTTAACTACAACAAGACCAGACATAATGCATTTTATGAGCCTAATTAGTAGGTATATGGAGAATCCAACATAAATGCATTTGCTAATAACCAAGAGGATTCTTTGTTATTTGCAAGGAACTAAAGATTTTGGATTGATCTACAAGAAAGGTGAAAAAATGGAGCTGGTTGGGTTTACTGACAGTGATTATGCAGGTGATCAAGATGACAAGAGAAGCACCTCAGGTTATGTTTATATGTTGGGCACGTGTTGTTTCATGGTCTTCGAAAAAGCAACAATTTTTTACTTTATCAACTGCAGAAGCTGAATTCATTGTTGCCATAGCTTGCACTTGTCAAGCCATTTGGATAAGAAGAATTCTTGAAGAACTATAGTTTCAACAAATTAGAGCTACAACAGTTTTTTTGTGATAACAACTCCCTAATCAAACTCTCTAAGAATCCAGTGTTACACGGAAGAAGCAAACATATTGATATGAGATATTATTTCGTAAGAGATCTTAGCAATGATGGAACAATTAATGTGGTTTATTGTAGAAATGAAGACCAAGTTGTAGATATACAAACCAAACCTCTCAAAGTTGCTACATTTGTGAAATTGCATGGTCTACTTGGAGTTTGTTCACAATCAACAATGATTAAGATTTCTGCAGAAGGATGATTTTCTTTTTTAAACAGTTATCTATAGATTTCAGTTTAAGAAAGGGTGTTAAGATGTATTTAAATGTTTTATGTAATGTTTATTTGTTTTATATTTATTTTACTTTTACTTAGTCACAATAGACCAAGTCTTTAGGAATCTATTACAGTGGCTGAGAAAATGAAGTTTAAGTTGCTAAAATTGTGGGTTAGTGGTGACATGCATTATGTAAAGCCTATTTATAGGCTCTTTCTTTCATATTTTTTTAATAACTGTCAATATCTGCTTTCAAATTCGTTTTTGTTTTTATCTTCATTTAATAACACAGGTTTCTGCGGGATTCTCTACAATAATTATGAGAGTCAACCTCATAATCTCATCTATCTATCCCCGCGGAAAATAAAAATGCACATATTTCATTACCATGGATTTCCCAACATTTTTTAGACATCTTAGAGTTCATTACCTCAACTTCTAAAGTATGACAATGTCCCTTGACAAACTAAAAGTACAAAATACAGAAATCTTATCCAGTTGCAGTATCCAAGTGAGTCTCTACTAAGAAACCTTAGGAAAGACTACTCCCTTCCTTATTAACTGGTCATCGAAGCAAGCAAGTTTAATGGCCAAGATGACTTATAATGCTCTTTTATATTTTAAGTTTTGAGTTTTGTAACAAGGTGAGGCTGAAATTGTGATAATTGGCAATGTTTTGAGCAATCATAAATCCTTGTTTTCAAGCTTCCAACTATTCAATCCCACGTTAATTACATTCTTTATGTTTACATGTTTCAAATTTGAATTGTTTTCAACCAAACTTTATAGGTGGGAAAAGACATTTTGGATAGCAATATCATCTAGTAGATGTTTGGCTCTGCGGTGGTTTCTGTGATTGAGGCTCACCGCAGAGCCAAATCATTTGGTAATGTTTTGGACCATAGTTTTGTACTGTGGGTCCTACCAAAATACACGGCTCAACCGCAGTTTATGAGAAGCATCTTTTTTATGCTTCTCGCCCTAACGCAGACGTAAGAAATGCAATACGAGCTTAATGGAACTAACTTCTTGTAATAAAAAAATTGTTGTTTTCACTTGTCCTCTGCAGCTCTGTAAATGATACTGAGATTTTCTATTCTACCTAATTAAATATAACCAACGTTCAACTGCAGCTCAGCGAGCATGTAAAGGAGTAAATGTTAAACTTTAACTCATATTTTAATGGCTATAACTTGCTACAACAGCAACACGAATCTAACACATACCAGACTTCCTGGAAAAAAAAAACCTTGACAATTCCTAGAGCTCAGCCTGTGCACCTTCATCATTGAGAAACTGAAGCTAGGGGATTAAAAATAGCTCGACTTGGAAAGAGGAGTGTCAAAGGCAACTTTGCATTCTTGCCTTGGACTTCATCTCTCTTACACGAGCTGCCACCGCCCCTTTCTCTCTCCACGACCACTGGCCCTCTCTCTCTCCATAGCACCGTAGCTCCCTCTCTCTCCTCCACATTCATGACAGCTACAACCTTTCGACCCTCCTCCCGGCCACCACAAGGTATCATTTCTGACGCCGCCACCACAGGAAAAACCACCTCAGCCTCCTCTACCCATAGGTACCAGCCATTGACCCTCTCGTCACAGTCGGCCATGTTACTATTCACTTGTTACAGGCTGGGCTGGGCGAGACCTGCTCTCGGCCCAGCCCAAGCCCAGTAGAGTTAGGCTCTTTTGGCCCAACTTGGGTGGGGTGGCCCATTTAGTTTGGGACATGCCCATACCAATTTTTTTAAAAAAATATAGAAATCATATTTTAAAAAATTAAAAATTATGTAGATAGAGATCAACCCTGATGAAAGTGATGTAGAACAAGTGGCAGAGGTGTAGATGCTCAAGAGAGAGCATCCAAAATTTAAAAGCAACTTAATTTCCGTTGTCCAGACGCTGAAGTTGGAATGATGCGATACTCACCCAGTTGATGCGTCTCGGCATTTCTGGAGAAAATCAGCAGCTTGGTTGCTAAAGCACACCAATTTTTGGCCGAATTCCATCATTTCGGCCCTAAAATTGTCGTTTTTGCCATTTTAGAAAAGTTTTGTTTTAGCCATAACTCTTGATTTCAAGGCCGAATTGACTTCCATTAAGTCCAGCTTGCTCAGGATTTATAGCCTTTTCAATTTCTGCATTTATCTCAAATTTTCTATTTTTGGTAATTTTATTAATTAGCGTCGTTTCCTTATCCGACATGGGTGAGGCTAGGGTTTCTACTTTAAATATTGTTGTAAGCCTCTGGCCGAATCATCTTTTGAATTATTGAATAAAGTTTTGAACTTTTTGGAGAGTTCCCTCATCCTAGATTTATTTACGGAATATTGACATTGGTCGTATTCCTTGTGTTTTTCTGCTGCGTCAAAAAGGAAAATGTGTGTAACATTGTTTTACTCCACAATCCTGTTGCGTTTTGATTGATTATGGATCAAAAACTTACAACTGGATTTTACCTTGGAATTATATCTCTACAACAACTAAATAGAGATATTGAAACAACACTATTTATGGATCGCAGATGTTGTTCCTGATGATATTTTACCAGATATTGTTCATCAATCAAACAGCAAAGGATCGCAGAGGCCTTGACGTATGAATTTAATTTGTAATGGAATTGCAAGTAGTTTGATGGGAGAATAAAAATAAATGTCTAATTTACTTGAATTATTAATTATATTTTATTATTATGATAATTAAATCTATAATATTTTAAAAAAGATATATGTGTGTCTTTTAAAGTAATTTTACAAGTTGACAGCAATATGAAAAGCATGGTAATCAAACACTCCAAACTTTTTTTCACTAAACCTCAAACTCAACCACAGTTTTAACCAAACACTTCAATTTCAGTTATGAACCGTAGCTAAAATCGCTTTTCATGAAACTGTTTTTTTTTCAATTTCAACCACAACAGCAACAGTTGTGCCAAACAGACTCCTAGTAAACTCCTACTGAAAAAGCAAGCTTTCAGTCATTACAGTTATATGGAGCAATTCATCTAGCTTCAGATAACTATCCATGACAAAGAGATAGAGATAGTGAGAACGTAAAAATGGAAAAAGATAAAAATAAAAAGGACTTTACAATGAGTTTCTGCATAAAAATTAAAATATTAAAAGGAGGTTATTTTTTTCCATAGGTTTGAGAGAAAATCTACTTGCTTCCTTGATGTTTATTGTCCAATTGTGCTCACACGAGTGGAGACAAAGAATTTGATTTATAATTCCTGAACTTTTTATTGTTAAAACGTCACAAAGTTGTTCGATCTGGTCGCACAATTAAGATAAAGAGACATCCATTCTATCTTATATACCTCCACCAAGCATAATTCCTCAAACTAAACACAATTCCTCCGTCGATGTCTCTTATTATGTCTCATGCTACCTCAAAATGGACAAGATCAAGCCAAATATCTCTGGGCTTAAACGTGCACCTACCAAGAATTTAACCCAGCGACCATATACCTCGAGGCTTAAAACCACGTCTAAGTTTTAGGTTTAATGGGTGTCTGTTTTTGTGGCTATGGATGAGTTCGAAAAAAAATGGTGTGTTTTATGTATATGTATTAAACACTAAAGTAATTTGTATGGGGGCCACAAATTGAACCCCTCAAACCATGGTTTAGGAGAAGTGGTTATTAGTTACTTTTCGTTGCTTATCACCGACAAACCTCATCTATTCCCACCACAGAAATTATCATTGGAAATTAATTCCAAATTAAACCCTCACTTGTCATCCTCACCAACTTTGCTCCCCTTCTCATTCACTTTTGTGCCTCCTGTCCCTCACATCTGCGACCAAGTCCACAGATCCCCGCTCTCGTTTCTCTTCCCTCACATCTGTGACCAAATCCACAGATCCCCGCACTCGTTTCTGCTCCCCTTCTCTTAGAAGGAGATTTGCACCTAAAACCTAACAAATCCCCATTGTTGTCGTTTGTCTTCCATCACATTTGCGCCCCTAACCAACTACTACAACAGATCCCTACTACTCTCGTTTCTCTTTCAGGGCAACAAGATCTATGCACCACCCCACCAAAGTAAGCTCTTCTTTTTGTCAACTATTAGTTTTTCTCTCATTTGACCTTTTTTATGTTATTCGCTTGGATCTATGTCCTTACCTGTTTTGTGAACTTTATGATGTTATGGATTTTTAAGTTATTAGAGTTAGGATGCTAGATTACTGTGACAAGATTTCAGTTCTTGCTATAAACCATGAAACTATCAATCATTCAACTGAGTTGAATAGTTGCAAGCATTGACGAGCTCATGACATGTGGGTCTCGCATTTGAATTTTTAATTTGTTGTCATTGATTAAGTGGGTGTATGTGCTAATTCTAATTGCTTGTGAGTTTTAAGCAACACACTCCAATTTCTTAATTCAGTTGCTCCAATTGTAATTTTATGATAGTTTTGGTTAGCTAGGAAATGTCTATAAGAATCCACGCTTGTTGAATGAACTGATGTTGACTATGTTCTCTTCATGCTAAACACTTATTTCATGTTATATTCTATATTATATGAAGTATTTGTCCCTCATGAATTGTGTATTGTTCAAGTTACTAAATTATTGTTTGATTTTAGGGATACCTAGAATAGATAATGAGGCAAGTTTGATTGGTGAATTTTGTTCATCCATCGTTTTTGGTAAATCCAGGACATTATTTGCCATTTCTTTTAAAGTATGTGCTACAAATGTTTAAATAACATTTAGAGATATGAAAATCAAAAGAAGTTTCTTGGTGAATTTTGTTCAAGTTACTAAATTATTGTTTGATTTTAGGGATACCTAGAGTAGATAATTAGGCAAGTCTGATTGGTGAATTTTGTTCATCCATTGTTTTTGGTAAATCCAGGACATTATTTGCCATTTCTTTTAAAGTATGTGCTACAAATGTTTAAATAACATTTAAAGATATGAAAATCAAAGGAAGTTTCTTGGAACCCATTGTCCGTGGAAAAAAAGAGTTGCTTGTGGGAAATGCAGACATTTACGGCATCTCACTGTTAGTATTTATAGACCATAAATTGCCCTAATCTTAGAAGTTGTTGCAATTTTAGTCATTGCAACAGAATATATAGGAAAGCTTTAGGCAATTTCCTTTTTTTGTATGTGATGAAACACCACACACCACAATGATTTTAGTACATGATATAATTTGGGAAATATATTTTGGAATTGCATGCCTTGATTTACTTGATTGACACACACTATAAGTTTCCAAACATGCATGACTTTGGAATTATGTATCAACAAGTTAGGGACTTAAGTCATAAACATATCCATATCAATTAATCCATTTTAGAAAGCATTATGCATATGTGGTTGGTGTACTGAATAGTGGTTTTTTGTTGATATTGGTTGTTGTGTGACATTTACTTGACTTCTATATGCTGTAAAATACATGTTTTTCTATTGATATTTTGTTAAAACATTACATGACCAAGTTAGTTTCTTCATAGTATTTAGTGTTTGTTTAATGTTGATTTGTTTTTGTTTTCAAAGTTATACGAGATATCATGAATGATATTGAGTATATAGATAAGGCTGCTTGGAATAAAGAAATGTTGCATATATTTTATGATCTATGCATTAAGGTCATTGGCATGGGAAGGAGATTGAATACTCATTTTGATAAAGTCGGTTGGAAATTTATTTTAACATCATTTAAAGAACAAATGGGTCATGCGTTCATAAAAAACACAGCTGAAAAACAAATGGGATGGATGTAAAAAAGATTGGAGAATATGGACAAAATTGATTGTTGAAAATGGTGTGGGCTGGAGTAACGAATTAGGGACAATAGCGGCTAGCGATGAGTGGTGGAAATCAAAAATTCAGGTAAATTTTCATCAAACTAACTACTCCATATCTTTCTTTATGTTTTATGAAGAAAATTGACAAGAAAACTAAATAGTGATATGCATTTATTTTATGCGGGAAATTTGAGGGGCTAAAAAATTCAGACATGCCAGTATTGAGCCGTCTTTGAAGTTAAAATTTGATATAATGTACTTCGGAGTAATCGCTACTAGACAATATGCATGTGCATCATCGTCGAGCGCACCTGGTGGCAATGAATTTGATTTAGGCACAAGCAATGTCGGTTTGGAAAACGTTGATGTGGAAGAAGGAAATGGAGATTCATAGGAGGATGTCAATCCGAGTTTTGCAAGTCATATTTCTCGAATGGTTAAGGGGTGTATATGTCTAACAGTAGCAACACAAAGAGTAATGACAAAAGAAAGAAAGAGAGCAACCAGAGTCGAGAGTTGAAAAGAAAAAGTCATCTGGAGTTGGCATTCAACTACTTTCAAAATGGGATCAGCTTATTGAAAGCATGTCCATTAGGAGTGATTCCACTTTTGCACATAAGGATTGGCCAGGTTGTAGTATTTTTGAAGTTATGGATGAGTTCCATTCAATACCTGGATTGTCATTTGACAATGAGTTTTATGACTTTGCTATTGAATTTCTAGGTTTGCAAAGAAAAAGAGAAATGTGGGCCAGCATGAAAAGTCTTGAACAAAAATACAGTTGGCTTCAACTAATGTATGCTCGAAGTAAAAACACATAATTACAATGATTTGACTTTGTTTCGGTGTTTGGTTTTTATATTTATCTTCATTTGGATTGTAACGCAAAAACTAATTTGTTGAGCGCTACTTTTTTTGTATGAGTTTCATATTGAGTGGTTGCGATATTTTAAAAGATATTATTTTATAATTACATATTATATTATGTTTTAAAGATTATTATTTATCATAAATATTTGTTCTCATTATTTTTAATGAATGTTTGTTTATACTTGTGAATAAAAATATTGTTAGAAATATTAAAAATATGATATTGTTTAACCATGAATGTATCTTAAATGTAATTGTCCATAAATAAATGCTCCTTCATATTTTATAAAAAAAACAATAAAAAAAGATCTTGAAGAATTGACATAAAAAACAAGAAAAAAAAGTTGAATCTTGAATAATTGACATAAAAAAACAAGAAAAAAAAAGTGGGATAAAAAAAAATGACTTGTAATATTGAATAATTTATAGAAAACACAAAAATAATAATTGGAATCATGAAAAATTGATAAAAAAAAAAATGACATGCAATCTTGAATAATTTGTAGAAAACAAAAAAAAAGATAATTAAAATATTGAATAATTAATAAAAACAATACGAAATGACATATAATCTTGAATAATTTATAAAAAAACAAAAAAAAAAGTAATTGTAATCTTGAAAAAATGATAATAAAAAAATAACATGTAATTTTGAATAATTTGTAGAAAACAAAAAAAAATTTACTTGAATTATTAATTATATTATTATTAAATCTAAAATATTTAAAAAATAATATATACATACATACATATATGTGTGCCCTTTAAAGTAATTTCACAAGTTAACAACAATATGAAAAACATGATAATCAAACACACAACTACTTTTGATTTAACCTCAAATCCAATCACAATTTTAATCAAATATTTAAATTTTAATTATGAATCGTAACTAAAAATACATTTCATGAAAATATTTTTTTAAAACCTTAACTACAACAACAACCACAATACTAAATAGGCCCTTAATACGAAAAAATAACCCTGCAAAGCACTAAACACTAGTCACACAAATAGAGTGCTTAACATTAAATTTAAACATGTTTTTCGTTAATTTATTTCTTTTACTTCAAATTAATTCTTATTATTATATGATAATATAAAAAATTTAAAAAAAAACAAACAAAAAAAGGCTCTTTCAAACACAATCTATACCACGCAAAGGTGATCATTGTTGCCAATTAGCAACGAAGGTAGCCCCTTCACTAATAATCTATCATGCCTGGAAGATATGAAATGTCAGGGTGGACGAAAGGAAAAGTAAAATACAAGATTCGATTGGAATATCCACCCAGCTGGCTTTCTTTTCCTTTCATTTATCTAACTGGCGTCGCCCTAAACGTGATATTAGCTTATCAATCACCATCGTATCAGTTGGCAGCACTTCTCATAGTTTAGTTAATTGAAGCACAGAGAATGGACAAGAGAATGATCATCCAGCACAAAAAATTATCAAGAAAATATTAGGCATTAACACCTCCATAAAACCAGGAACCCAGCACTAACCGGAGAATCCCAGCTTAAGAATGAACTAATTTCATGAGCAAGGATCACAATAACCCAAAATTGATTATCCATGTAATTAGTCTATATACACATCAAACATCAAATTCCTAACCTGGGCTTTACCCAACATTCTACAAGCAGATTTGTCCTCGCCCACTGAGTCCCTATAATAAATTTCCCAGCTAAAACCATCTGTGTTAAAAAAAATGTTCATTTACAAAAGCAACACTCATTAATCTTCCCCAAAAATGAGCACTCTTATCACTGAAAAACTAGGTCATGTTGTATTTTTGTTAGCGTAATGGAAGTACTCTCACTGTCATAGTAAGCCAAATATGGTGCAAGTTATTTCACGAAAAACAATTACGAGATTCCTAAACTAAGCACAATCCAGAAAGCAAATCAAAACTAGGGCATGCAAACAATTAATCACAAGCAAAACCAAATTGAAAACTAAGAATTGCAATTCCATGAAGCTTTGAGATTCATACGACATATCAAAATCAACAGCGAAACTTAAGAGAATCCATAGAAGTAATACTAATAATCATAATAAGACTTGCCTAAAATCCAACAAACTTTAAAACAAAATCCATAAGCATAGCATCACCAAATAAAAACGCTTCGTCCAACAAAAATCAAAACATAAGACCTCTTCTCCTGCTGTCTTGTTTGATCAACGGTAAGATTTCTGGAACCTAGCTCTGGCACCACGTCCACCAAACTTCTTGGGCTCGCACCTTCTAGGATCAGCAACAAGCAAAGTCCTATCGTACCTCACCAAAATGTCCTTTATCTCCTTCTTGCTCTGCTCATCCACATACTTCTGGTAAAACGCCACAAGTGCTTTTGCTATGCTCTGCCTGATCGCATAGATCTGAGACGTGTGTCCTCCACCCTTGACACGGATCCTCATGTCCACTCCAGCAAAACGTTGTCGTCCCAGGAGAAGGATTGGTTCATAGGCCTTGAATCGGAGGATTTCAGGCTCAACTAGCTCGATTGGGCAGCCGTTGATCTTGATCAGACCGCGACCGCGCTTGCAGTGTGTGACTGCGACTGCTGTTTTCTTCCTGCCGAAGCACTGCACGGACTCTTTCGGCGTCGCCATGGTTGTTTGGCTAGGGTTTTTTTTTGTGGGTTTGGTTGCAGCCAAGCGCCTAGATACTCACACGGGGGGAAGCGGGGGATAATGGGTAGAGGAAAAGAGGCATATAAGGGGGAGGGTGATTTTAGGGTTTTTGAGTTGATAACGTGGAGGGTGGGGAGGGTTTGTGGGGGTAATTGGACGGCTACGATTGGTTTTGTGGAAAGAGGGTGCCAGGCCCATTACCTGCCCACTAAATTTATACAAGAGAAAATTACTTGGGCCCTTATGAAGGCCTAACTAAAATTTATTGGTCAGGACTGGAAGGCTTGGATGGACCTAATTGAAAAATATTTATTCTGAGCAGTGGTCCATACTAGACCAGGACTGGTGGGCTTAGAGCTAAATTAATGGATTAGCTCTATGTCGATTGTGGTTTCAATATGGCAAATCAAGGTGCTTGTAGTCTGATTCTTTACTGACCAAGAATCCCTTCATCGGCTATCATCAAGCTAAGATTTTTGTTCATTTTTAATTTTTTAAATAAAATGAGAGGTATATAAGCTCATTCATCAATATTGACCACGCCTAGAGGCTGTTTGGTAGTGTGGCCACACCGCAAGTTTAAAAAAAGCCGGTTAAAAAAAAGCAGGTAAGTGTTTGGTTATCACAAAAGTTGGAAAAAGTTGTGTGGGCCCCATATCTAAAAAGTTAGTAAACGAGGTTGCGTGAAAAGCAGCAAATTGGTGTTTTTCACGCGTGAGAAAAGTTGAAGCAGCGTGTGTGATGCTTTAAAATCGTGTTTGGACTCATGATAAAACTGATTCCAACATAAATATTACCGTTAGCATTTATAATTCCAAAATAAACCATCATTCTCCCCTTCACCTGCAGACAACGCCTCCCGTCCCTCACTTGAATTCATCGTCTGCAAAACCCATTCACCTTCATCCTCTGCAAAAATTTCTATTTGTTTCATCCTCTGCAAAACTCATTCACGGGTCAAGATTGCGCCTCTCGTCCCTCACTTCATCCTCTGCAAAACCCATCTGCTCTCCCTTTCTCCACAACAGCAAAACTCTTAATCAATAGTTTCGGGTTTGCAAGTTTAAAGCCCTTTAACAAGTGTAAAACTTTTAATTGTCTTTCGATTAATTCTTTCTGGTGTTACGGTAGCAATATATATATATATATATATATATATATATATATATATATACACACACACAAATAAACATGAATGAATCTACTTCTACTTTCCTCAACTGCAGTATTTGATACATGAGAAAGGAAATAATAATAATAAAGCAACAAGTAACCAACAACGGTAACCTGCACATCTGCAATTACAGCAGATGTGCAGCTGTATTCTTAACAATCCCCCTCAACATGGAGCGTAGATATTTATCATGCCCATCTTGCTAATAGCGTCATAAAAAATTCTTCCTGAAACTGACTTTATGAGGATGTCCGCTATCTGATCTTCAGACCGAACAAACGGAAGTTGTATAATCTTTCGGTCAAGATTTTCTTTGATGAAATGTCGGTCTACTTCAACGTGTTTCGTACGATCATGTAGTACTAGATTGTGGGCAATCTCAATAGCCGTTTTATTATCACAGTGTAGGTTCATAGTCGTCTCATAATCGATTCTCAAATCCTGCAACACATGTTTTACCCATAATAATTCGCATACACCGTGAGCCATACCCTGAAATTTTGCTTCTGCACTTGATCTAGCGACTACTTTCTGCTTCTTACTTCTCTGAGTGACAAGATTGCCTTCTACAAATGTAAAGTAACCTGATGTTGATCTCCTATCAGTCTAGTTTCCTGCCCAATCTGAATTTGTATACCCTTCAATTTTTCGAATCTCCCCTTTTGAGAACAATAGGCCTCTTCCTGGTGCACTCTTCAGGTACCTTAAAATCCGATATACTGCTTCCATATTCTCTTCTCATGGTGAATGCATGAACTGACTTACCACACTAACTGCATAGGCTATGTCTGGCCTTGTACGTGATAAATATATTAGTTTCCCAACTAATTGTTGATAACACCCTTTGTCTATTGGCACCTGATTTTCTGTTTCTCCTAGCTTGTGCTTCATTTCCATCGGTGTGTCAACTGGTTTACATGCGAGCATACTGGTTTCTGTTAACAAATATAACACATATTTTCTTTGTGATAAACATATTCTGGTGTTTGACCTTGAGACTTCAATCCCTAAGAAATACTTCAGTTGTCCGAGATCTTTCATTTCAAATTTTAATGCTAGGAATTGTTGGAGTGCTTTTTTTCTTCTAGATCATCTCCTGTTAGAACCATATCGTCCACATACACAATTAATGTTGTAATCTTTCCTTCTTTATGTTTTATAAATAACCTGTGATCCGAGTTGCTTTGCTTATACCCAAATTCCTTCATCGTAGAGGAGAACCTTCCAAACCATGCCCGATGTGACTGTTTTAGACCATGTAATGTCTTCTTTAGCTTTCGAACTTCATTTCTACACAAGAATTTTTGTTTAGCTCCAGGTGGTAAATCCATGTAGACTTCTTCTTTAAGATCTCCATTTAGGAAAGCATTTTTGACATCGAATTGTTGTAAAACCCAATCTTGGTTAACTGCTAAAGATATGAGGATGCGGATAGTGTTGATTTTTGCAACTAAGGCAAACATCTCTTGATAATCTACCCCATACTTCTGCGTATACCCTTTTGCAACCAGCCTTGCTTTGTATCTGTCAATACTGTCATCCGCTTTGAGTTTTACAGTGAACACTCATCTGCACCCAACTGTCTTCTTCCCTTTTGGTAGTGGACATATCTCCCAAATGTTATTCCTCTGAAGTACCTCCATTTCCTCGTTCATCGCCTTAGTCCATTTCTGATCTGCTAGTGCATCCTGTATATTACTAGGAATAGATACAGTGAATAATTGATTAACAGAAAATGCATACGACTTAGACAACCTATGGGAAGACACATAATTACTGATAGGGTATTTAGTCTTGGTTTTTAGGTCAGGTTCATATTGTTTCCTCGGGACTCCCCTATTTGATCTCTGAGGGTATTTATTTTCTACAAGAGCAGGAATATCATTAGTTTCATCAAGGGTATGGTTTGGATTTACCTGTGGACAAGTATTCTGGGTTGATTCTTCAGCTATTGGTGTAGGTGTAAACACCTCTGGAGACCGAGGGGGGTTGTCGCTGAGATAATTCTGATCTATACATAATTCTAAACTAGTACCATCGTTAGGGACCATATCATTCTTCTTTATTTCTTCATTGAACTTGTCGGGTACCCCTCCATTTTCCTCTAATTCAAATATATCATCGTCGTTCTCTTCATTGTTTCTTGCCCCCTGAAGAGACGACCCAGAAGCTCCCCTTGAATAGTACGATTCTAATTCATGAAACGAGGTATCGAGGGTTACAAGTAACTTCAGGTGCAGCGGATCATAACACTAATACCCCTTCTGAAATTCTGAGTAACCGATGAAACACACTTTTTTGCACATGGATCAAGTTTAACTCGCAGAACTTTAGGTATGTAAACATAGAACGTGCATCCAAACACTCGGGGTTCAAGGTTTGGTAGATGAGGAACAGAGAGCAAGGATTCCATCTTCTGTTGAGGAGTTTGAAAATTGAGTACACTGGACGGGGTATGATTAATTAAATAGACAGCTGATTTGACTGCTTCTCCCCAATAGAACTTAGGCATATTCATACCAAACAGGGATGCCCGAACAACTTCCATAATTTGCCTATTCTTTCGTTCAACGAGTCTATTTTGTTGTGGAGTATAAGTTCATGAAGTTTGATGTCGAATTCCATGGTGACCCAAAAACTTTCCTAGAATTTTGTCCACAAATTCTTTACCATTGTCAGATTGAAATGTACGAATTGACCTCTGGCATTGGTTTATCACCATTTTATGAAACTCCTGAAAAACTGTCCCTACATCACTCTTATTTTTCAGAAGATAAATCCAAGTCATTCGAGTGCATTCATCAATAAAAGTAACAAAATAACATGCACCGAAAAAAGATAGAATTTTTGCAAGACCCCAAACATCTGAGTGAATAACTGCGAAAGGTTCTGAATTTTTATTCACACTTGGTAAATAAGGGATACGATGGCTTTTGGCCAATTCACAAGTGTCACTCTTAAAATCTGAAATACTGAAATCTGAAAACAAATACGATTGTAATTTCTTAAGATACCCAAATGATAGATGTCCTAGCCTTTGGTGCCATAACCATACGAGTGCTTGAGTTTTATCTTTGTTGATCGCTTGATGTGCCTGACCGAATTTTGACCCCCCCTTCTCGGTTAATTCCAGAAAATAAAGGTGTCCCCGTCTAACACCATAGCCAAGAATCTCCCGGGTTATAATGTCTTAAAAAACACAAAATAGAAGCCAAAAAATTACAGTACAGGCAAGAGCATAGGTAATTTGGCTAACCAAAAGGAGGTTGTGTGCTAGGGATGGAACAACTAGAACTGTATCTAGGGTGAGGGATTCGGTCAAGGTTACAGACCCTTCTTCGGTAATAGGTGAAGGACTACCATTAGCTGTATAGATAACTGACTGAGATGATGGTTTAGGAAAATTTAAGTTACCAGAGTCTTTAGTCATGTGGTTGGATGCACCTGTATCAATAATTCAAGCATTATTCTTAGTAATAACAGATAAAGCAGTATTTTTACCAATTATTCCTGAATGGATAGCGTTCGCATTCGGTTGTCGTGGTTCGACTCCCGTAAGATTTACCATATTTTTTCCAAAAAATTTCCGAGGTTTTTTCTTAAAATCCCACCATTCCGGATATCCAATAATTTCATAACACCGTTGTTTTGAATGACCCATTTCACCGCAATGACTACACACTAACCCACTTGATATTTTCAGACCCAGGTATTTATGACCCGGATTAAAACCCCTCATTTCACCTCCGTACCCCATAAATTCCTTCTCTGGCTCCCTCACAACACCCCTATGGCCTCTTTCTCCCCCAAATCCTCTGTCACTCCCATTTCTCTCCGGCCGAGAGCTCCTGGTGAGCATTATGGTGGTTTCTGAAATCACGGGAGAGATCCCGTTGTGTTTTCCGTCCATGATTTTCTTCTGGAGCTGCTCTCGCCGGACACAAGTGTACGCCTCCTCAAGATCAAGCTTTGGATCTTTTCGAAGAATTTCACCACGGATCTTCTCAAACACTTGGTCTAGTCCACTGAGGAAGATGTTAACTTGAAGTCTGGCCATGGCAGTGTGGAGGAGAGGATGCCATCAACTATTCCGGCTTGAGATGTCTTTCTACAATCGATTTCTTGGAAAATCTCTACCAGTTCGTTATAGGAAGTAGATAATGGTCGTCCATTTTGTTTGGTTGTAAATGACCTCTAGTTCAACTCGAATATGCAGGTCTCATCGGAGCCATCGTAGAAGGTTCGGGCGACGGCCTCCCATATTTCTTTGGTCGTGGGAAGGCGAATGAAGCGTTGCATCAAAGGTGGAGTCATAGAATTGATGAGCCAGCTTTTGACCCAATGGTTCTCGGAGATCCATGATTCCAGATATAGGTCGTCGGATTCTGACTTTGCAGTTGCTCCAGTAAGGTATCCTCCTTTATTTCGAGCTCCAATTCTCATCTCCATGAGTTGAGACCACAGTGAGAAGTTGGTTTCATTGAGTATAATGCTATTTGTGAAAGCAGAGTTGTCTTGGTGGACAACGATTGATCTTGCAAGATTGTTGAACTGGATTGCTGGGGGTGAGGAATAGGAGTGAGGGGGCGAGGTAGGTTCTGTTATGGTGTTGATTTCCATTGTGTTTTGTGATGGGTTACTGAAATGGGTATTTTCTTTTGTGATGTGTTTTGTGTTCAACTGTAGTGATGGAGAATCGCGATTGTGTGGTTGGTTTTCTAGGTAAGTAAATGAGAATTTATGGGTTTGTTTGTTTGTTTGTTTCGATGAATACGCAGTGAGCTTCGATTTGAACAATAAGTGTTCTATGAACAGTGCTTAAGACTATTGTAGTTTCTGAGAACAAATATTTCAAAAGAAAAAAAAGTTTGCTCTAATACCATGTAAAACTTTTAATTGTCTTTCGATTAATTATATCTGGTGTTACAGTAGCAATATACATATATATACAAATAAACATGAATGAATCTACTTCTACTTTCCTGGGCTGCAGTATTTGATACATGAGAAAGGAAGTAATAATAAAGCAACAAGTACACAACAACAGTAACCTGCACATCTGCAATTACAGCAGATGTGCAGCTGTATTCTTAACAACAAGAAATCTCAATATCTCAAATCTCAACCTCCTCCAAGTTCGGAGCTTGAAGCTACCATCCAACCAAAATCATCAAGTCGAATTAAAATGCCGCCAAATCTTAAACCCTTCACCAACAATTCCAACTGCACAAACCCTCACTTCTCCTCAATAATTTGAGCTTGGAAAAACTCACAGATCATCAAATCTACCCTTCAACAACAACTCCCAATCACCCACTACGCAAACTAATCCAAAAATAACAACACCCAGAACTCCAATAGCCTTCAAACACGTGGCACAATTTTAAACTCTTGGAATTGCAAGTGGAAGATAAAAAGTCCAAGAAAAGGCTGTAATTAAAGCTTTTTAAATGGTATAATAAGAAATACACAAAAAACTAGTAGACAATCACAACAAGTAAATTGGAAAAATAAAGCAAGTTAAGTAAGGAATTTGTGGGGGTGTTTAAAACTTTAAACCGCCATAAATAAATGTCTATGTATATGTCCTTTAAAGTAATTTCACAAGTTAAAATTAATAAATAAAGCTTGGTAACCAAATACATAAAATTATTTTTTATTAATCTCAAACTCAAAAGCAGTTTTAACCAAATACTTCAAAACTTATTTTGAACCGCAGTTAAAGTGCTTTTTATGAAACTGTTTTTTTAAAACCTCAACCACAAAAACAATACCAAACATACCCTTAAACAACCCCCCCACCCCCCAACCAACAATATTTTAATAATATTCATTTCTTCTATTTTTTTAAATAAAATAAAATAAAATAAAATAGATGAAAATGACTAAATAATTAATTTTTTAAAATGAAACGGATTGATTAATTTATTTCTGGAGAATATAAAAACTAATTAACGATTCCCTTTCTAATTTCTCTAACCACGAAGAAAACAGAATACATACTATCGTTTCAAGCAATTACTATTCACTCAACAAAAAATATCAAATTTATCTGTAGACTTTAAATTGCTAGAAACAGAAATTTAATATGACAACAACGAAGCGTTCATATGGCGCTCCCAAATAAATAACCTACGATTTTTTTATTATATTAATGAAAAATTTAGCACACGTATCCGTGAGCCGTGTCTCAATGGTGCACTCTAGAATAACCTGTCAATAAATCAGGAAGGTTGTAAGAAAAGATCTACCTTACCGGCGAGCCTTTGTAAGAGCCACACACAATGAGTTCGTCGGAGATATGCTACTAATATTATCCGATAAAAAGAATTTAATCTTTCATCAAGGTGTAGGCTGCTCAGATGACATCCCGACCATAGAAACTAATTAAATTACAACGGGCGGGGACATATTGCTTTGTGTTTTTCGAGCAGCATCCTTGGAGCTATAATTTGGCGGTGTTTCCCACTCGCCATCATGCTGAGACAGTATTTTGACTATTTGGACAGTGGTAAACTCGAATAAAGTAGAAATGACAACATTTGCAAACCAATCAAAAATCTTTACTACTAGCTAGCATTCCACTTCGAGATCTACTTGTACAAAAAAACTGACGAGAAAAGAAAAGTGCCTGAACTATTCGACTGAGCTTTCAATCACAAACTCGTTCCAGGCCAAATCTCCTAAAGGGTCGAAAAGTTCGCATTAAGGGAAGCCCAGCAGTCTTCATAAGCAGCTGGAAGAAGATGTTCAGGGGCTACCCTGTACTCCACTGAAACAGAAACAGCTTCGGCTAGAGAAACCAAGCTTTTCATGAATTTAGTTTCCGCCCGAGTAAAGGCAGATTTAACGCAGAAGCCTCCACCGTGGAGGTAGAACAGGATGGGGAGTTCTCGTGAGGTTCAGTGAGCTTTGGGAGTTCAATTTACTCCCACGCTGTCCCGGGTAAAAAATATATAATTCTAGCTTCCATTTTTGTGGGGCATGACATAAAACTCCTTGAAAATAAGTTGAGTATCTATAATGATCGACCAAAACCATATAGAGGAGCCCGACCAGCACGCCTGCAAGTTATCTGCCCATTCAAAAAATCATACCCCAAAATCATTGCACCCGGACAGAGTAAATAATGGTTTTACATAAACCCATCTACAGGGGAAAGCTAGAATTAAGGGGTAACTGTAGCGCAGAGAGTTTAAAGAAATATAGAGCACAAAAGTCTAAAACAGGAGGGAAACTGACAGTGACTAAAATATTTTTAAAATAAAAAACAAACGAATTGAGAGGCGAATTGTCCTTCTCCTCCAAGTCCACACCCTCAGCCATGTAGTTCACCTTAAAAGTCACTTTCAGAGACAAAGTCCTCAAAGAAAGATTCTAGACCTGGAATCTTTTCCTAGTTTTTAGTTTGCTAAGAATTTGCATCGAGCAATGATTCTGTTATTGCGCACAAAAAGATGCATCTCTCATTAATGCCAATCAGAGAATCCATAAGCATCACAATCCTTGAACACAACCATGTTGGAGAACCGACAACATTCTCAAGGAACCATTGTGGAAACTTACAGAGTGCGTACATGCTACGTAACTCGGTCAACAGGAAAGATCAAGAATTTAGGAGCCATACTATTCGCCAACCTATTAGAATATTTGAATGTCTCAACATCAATGCGAACATCTACCCCTTTCTGTACAAAAAGATCTAGTCAGGCACCGAATCAAAACCAGCCCGCGACTAATGTTGGTTAGGTTTGGTGAGTGCTTTGTCAAAGTAATCGCGAATCTCAGGTATTATACGGTGGATTAATTGACAGTGCCTGCAATATCAGTACACAAAATAACGTCAAGAGCCAGTTGAATTTGGAACCAGTTCTTTTTTGTGTGTGTAACAAGTGTTTCACATTCTTGAAAAATATTGGACAAATCCAAAATTAGTGAGTTGGAAAGATCTATGCTAGAAGAATTCAATAGTTAATTGGGATAGACACCCGATGATCTTAATTTTTGAAAATTTTCTTCAAGGAGTGGAATTTGTTTTATCTTAGATTACATCACGTGGATCCCAGATAGAATTCTATTTCTTGTCTTTACTAATGGAGTCAGAAGCGAATATTTATATGTTTACGTTCATTGCCATGTGGCATTTTTTAGATAGTAAGTACACAAGAGTTGAGCAACAAACCTGGGCTTATCACTCAATTTATCAAACTGCTCCAGAATAAACAAAATGCATCTGTGCCTCAATGAAATAGCATGGAAAGCTTCTGAAAGTTCATACATGCTTGCAATGTTTTCCAATGTTATATCCTTAAACATACATAAAATGTTTATCAGACATCTGCTTTCAACTTAAAGCAGTACAAGATTGAATATTCACATGTATAAACGAGAGCTTCATAGCTCACCTGTGCTATGGTATACTCGCACAGTCGCTTAAGCCCCTCCAACAGATATTGGTCAGCAGCCCTGAGGAGATCCTGTGAGATGCCTAATGTAACATCTACTGAACCTGTGTATATGAATCTGTAGAAAATAGAAACAAGTTAGATAATTGTTGGCTTTATGAAAGTGTGAACTTTACATTCCAACAAACCTCATCATCAACTCGAAAACCTCCCATCTGATATTTGGAATTTCAATGTCTCTTGCATCCTTTTCCTGTTAGAAGCAGAGGAATTAATCAAGATGGACATGAATTTCACTGTAGGCATCTTGGTTCCCTGATGCATAACACAGCAACTCAAGTTGCCTATCCTATCTAGATTTCAGGTTATGCAACAAAACTCAATACATTACTATATATCCCATTGAGTTTAGCATCCACAATAAGGGGACTATCACATAGCATAACTATGAACAAATTGAAAACAGAAGCCGGTGATTTATCTGAGTTTGGATAGCAACAGAAGATTGGGTGGCAAAATATAGTTTGAACCCTTCCCCAAGAGGGACACGACGAATGGTTGGTAAACCATGACATACACACAGTTACCAAGATCTTACCCGGTAACCACCATCAAACATTGCCCGAAATGCATCTGAGGAAGCAAGCAGGCAAATTCTGTGGGCATAGAATCGTCTACCTGCAGTACAAATCAACTCAATTACATAACTCATCAGGGCAAGAAATATAATTGCCTTGCACTAAAACAAAAATAACAAGTACCACGTCAGTATCTAGAACTTATAATTTACAACCTTCGACTAGAAAGGTAACGTCTGATAATGTAGCATTGTTTACATACTGCTCTCCTAAATACACCTGTGAAAAAGAATAATTGTTGTCATACGCAATTCAACAGTCAGATTTTGAAGTATAGATTATCTTTCATGTTGTGATACAAAGACTACATAATAAAACAGCATCAAAAGGAAATGCGTGACAAAAATTCAACATGCATTAAACACACTTCAAAAATTTACTTGGTGTATATTTAAATTGTTGTTCACCAAAACTAGAATGACAACCATAAATTTAAGAAAGATATTTCAGAACAATACAACCATAGCAAATAAAAATGTTTATTTCAGAATACCCCCGTATTCATACTAGGAAGCATACCCAACAAATAGACATTTTTATTTGTTTAAACAGCAAAACAAAATGCATGAACAAAAGATCAAACAGTTCAGAGAGGAAACTCACTTGTGGTGTTGGGGAAGGAGGAGCCGCATCCACAGGAGAAAGAGCCATTGCCTTGTTGGCCAACCTATAAAGAGCTATGGCTCCATCAAGTTGTTGCTTCGGGCTTGAAGAGCCAAGAAGCCCAATGAGTAAATCCAATCCTGCAATCAAATAAATAAAAATAATAAGATTTTTCTTCTTTCTAAAATTTAATATCGCATAATAATAAGAATAGGACATGCCACAATTATTAATGAATATTGCTCTCTGGTCATCTGGGGAACAAAGATGTGCAAGAGCTAGAGCAACACGTCGTTGGACAGCCTTCTCTGCTACACGCATTAGATACAATAAGTGGTTTAAAACCTGCATATGATAATTACACAATTTCAAATTCAAGGCTCAGATATAAAACACTGAAGAAACACAAACCAGATACAGTTTCTACAACTGGATATTGCCAAATTTTAAGAGAAAAGGAAGAGGGACAGAGAAAGAGTAAAAAAAAAACTCACTCTTCCATGAATCTTCTCCTCCACTCTTTTCAAAGTTTTAGCTACACAATCTTTTGTTGCCTAAAACAAATATTAATAATTTTATATTATTTTAGATCAGATCAAAACACAATGAGAAGGCATACATCTTGGTCCCAACATGAAAATCTTCAAGCTACCATTTGTTTAAAGCAATATAGCATCAGCAACACAGGCGAGTAAATGAGCAAAGACATAACAGCTACTGTTCAGCTATAAATGAAAGAAGTTGCATACTTGAACAATAAACTCTCCATCCTGCAGCTTCTGAACACCTCCCACACTGATAAAATCAGAGACGTTGTCCTATTGGAGAAATGAAACACCACGAGATTGTCTACATTAGAAAGACTTGCAGTTTGATAAAATTTCTATTTAAATGGAACGAGCACAGTAGTTTTGGTCAAGTGTCAAAGAATTCAGTAATTATTCCAATACCTCATTATCTGCAAGGCCATACAGAGAAAATGCAGCATTATGTTGAAGAGATCCATTCTTTGAATCCAGAAGCTTCAGTAATGGCACTAGACCACCATTGTGGGCTATACCAGCTTGGTTGTGTGAGTCCTGAAATTGAGTAACTTCTTCAACCCCAAAAGAACCATCCAATCCAAATTCTGCTGAATTGCAAATGAGAGCTTGCTAAAATATATTACTACTTCTTAGGTCCTCCGTATTTTTAAGTTAAAGCAATTTGTTTCTGCAAGTTGCAGAACACTTGCACATTTGATGAAAAATAATTTGAAGTAGGGAAATTGGTCAGCTTTTGAAGAATTAAACAAAACAAAAGGCTGAGCTTAACAGCAAAGAAAATCTTCAATGAGCACATGGTATGAACGTTGCAGATTACAATGCAAGAAAAAAATTGAGCTTACATAAATGGTTAGCAATTAAGGGTGAAAAAAGGGGGAACATCCCCAATTGCAGCAGAGAGGAAGGAAGAAAATTGTGATAAGAGTAAACAATACCCCATTACTCTGTTTAAGAATTCAACTTGCTTGATGGAAAAGGAAAAGAATTCAAATTATAACAAAAACCATATTATATAACTATAAAATCATTATTGGCCAGATCTACTGTATTTTGGAGGAAAAAGATAGCTAACTCCACCAGCAAATGCAACATCATTTATTCTATAACTGGTATCTTTGTACTTGTATACAAATAGAGCAAGAGAAACAAAAAAAAATGGTAACCTGTGCCAACCTCCCCAATGCAAATGCCGACATTTCTCTCAGTTGAACATCGGGAGACTGGAGCATCTCTATCAAAGGTTGAACTGCACCCCTTTGTACAATGTGCACCTGCGAATAACTTATTCTTCATTTTTCCAAAACAAAAGGGAGAGCTTGCAGAGAAAACAGAAATAGAAATGACTGGAAAATCAGAAAAGGTCAGGCAATTGAGCCTCAACAGATTAAGGCAGTCTTAAGTGCATTTGTCTATCAGTTCAAGAGCTAAAGATAGATGTGAAAACTTGGAAACAATAAAGGAATAAAAATATACAAGAGATAAGCTAGATGAGAGGAGAACTCAGGGGGGAAATACAAAGGGTGTTACAATGCACCTTGCAATCTGAATCTGTTGCTGCAAATTGTCCAAGTAATAAAGCAGCCTCCCTTTGGCTCTCAGAGCAGCACGAGCTGCATAAAAGAATAAACTTGAGAAATTGCGAAAGAAAATAACAAGAGCTGGAAATTTTAAAAACTATGTATCATTCAAACTCTGCAATCCTAGCTTAAAGAGAGTTCATGTGACAAGTTTATGAGATCAGACAAACCTAAGCAAGCCAATAACAGGTTGAAGAGCCCCAGCAGCAAGAACTCCTCTTTTTATGCTTGGGGATGAATGTACCAGATTTCCTATCACACCTACCTGCAAACATGAAAAAATTTATGAAAAAGTGCAAAAAAAAACTTCTCACCCATGAAGATTTCAAAATTAATCGCAGGTGGCAGTTTGAAATATCATACTGCTTCATAGTGTATGGCAGCAGCATCAGATCGTAACATTAATATAAGGGCAGGAAGAGCATTGCATTCAACAATCTGCAAAATCAGAAAAAAATTAGCATTCACTCCTAATATAAGCAACCTCATAAAAGTCGAACTTGCTAAAGAACAGTTAATCACCTGATTCTTGTTCTCATCATTCTTAAAAGCCAGGGTTCGGAGTGCCCCAGCAGCTGCTCTTTGCACCTTTGTGTCAGTGAATTCAAGCAACTCAACCAGAGGAGGAATCCCACCTTCCATCCTGCATGTTCAGTTCCAAAGACCATAAGAATACTGAGCAGACTGCTGAATAATGAAATGAAATACCATTATCAATAAAACTAGCAAACCTAACACGAGTTTTAATGCTACTGTTCTCATGAGCAAGATTGGTGATAGCATCGGCAGCCCTCCTAATTACACTATTCACGGCTCGAGAATCAGAACCATCCTTGTGAACATCCCTCTGCCTCTTCAACAAGCTCACAAGATGCGACAAAGCCCCAGCGTCAACAATGAGTTGCTGATGCTCTGGCTGTCACAAAAAAGATAGGAGATGAAAGTAAGATTAGGGGGCGAACACAGGTTCCATCATTATATCTGGATTATTTGCCAACAAAAAATTTCAAAAGCCTTAAACCAAGTATGTATTTGGGGTACAACATGAACATTTATGAATCAATCAATGCTTCAAACATTAGATGTGCTTCATTCAAATGATGTTTTAAATGTTATTTTTAACAGTTCCATTAAAGACAACAGATCAATGCCTCATATTCCTTCATAAGAACCTACACATTGATTTAGTTGTCATTGCATAGCCAAGCACAACCTATAATTTTCTTCAAAACAAGCTTGAGTATATATACAATACTACATACTTTAGTCTTCAGCACATTGTATGCTCCATATGCTACCCTTGCTTTCCTTTCATGGCTTCAGTTGTAACATTCTGCGGGCAATATTCACATAATAACTACAAACCTAACAAGTACTGGATGTGTTCCACTACAACTACAACGTTCATACGACAAAGTAAATGAACCGACTACCCAAACAATCCTTCTTCGTATGTTAATTTCTTTGTAAGGAATTAAAATAACTAATTTCACTTAGTGCATGATCACCAACACAACTATATTCCATTAACAAAATCAGCATACCATAAAACATTTTCCAACAAGTTCACTGTGCAGAGATGGAAACCTCTTAATCAAAATCTTCTTCGCTCTACTATTCAAACACCACATCCAACACACGGATTTACAAGGTAATTGAACTAATTCACCTTGACTGCAAGCAGCCCAAGCGCAAAAGCACTTCCTTTCTCGACTTCATGCTCAAACGGCTTCGAATTATCATGATCAATTTCACTTGACGGTGGTACTTGAAGATGCTTAACCAGGGCAGGAACTGCACCTCCTTCAACAATCAAGTTCACTACTTCCTCTATAACAAAATTCCTCAATTAATAATCAAGACATGCGAAAATACACTTATTTAAAACGAGATCCGATTTCATGAACAAAAACTAAGATCTGGAAGTTTAAGGAAATAGCGGTTACCGTTTTTTGCAAGTTCCGCGAGGACGTGAGTAGCGCGTTTGGCGGTGGCTCGATGAGCTTCTTTCCAGGAGAAGTTAGAGTTGAGGATATTAACCTGAGCATAAACCTCGTTCAATATCACTTTCCGTGCCTCGCCGTAGGGAGCTGCAGCGGCCTCCTCCACCGCTGAGATCTCTCTCTGCTCCTCCTCGATTTCCTCTTCTAGTTTCCTCTTTTGCCCCTTCCTCTCAGGGAGCCTCTGATCTTGGTGCTTCTTCAGCTCCATCGACACATAAGAAGTGAGAGGCTGGTCAGAAAAGAAATTTTAGGATTTTGAAGGGGTCACTGGATCAGGGGTACTTTCGACATTTAGATTTTTTAAAACTCTTTTATTTTTACTTTTGTGATTTTCGCTTTGTTTCTTTTTTTCTTTATACTTTTCCTTTTATCTTTTTCCTCCTCTGGTGGAGGACGTTGAGTTCTGAATATGTCGGAGTTTGAACCGGCCACTTCACTTTCCGGTTCTAGTTAGGTGTGCAGTAAGCATGGTGTTTGCTTTGCTTAAAATGGTTATCGTGCACTCCCGCCGGAGAGGTGGGGAAAAGCAGTGAAATGGTCTAACGTGCGCATGCTAGGTGAGTGGGTGGAAAAGAGATGGGTCCACAGCAACGTTGGGGCCCACCGGACTTGGATCGGGGAAGTGAATTATACCGTGGCTAGTCATGAATCTCATGATTCACAGGGATAGTCGTGACTCGTGAGTGCTGGCAAGAGTCAAAGAAACAAAGGAAGGGATTGGAGTGGAGAGTCCTTTGCTTCTGACTTCCCACTGAACAGATTTGAATATTTTAAGGTTGCTAGTGATGTTTAAGGCTTATATTTTCTGCAATGCCATATGCTTCACTTGTGTTGCAAGATATCAGAGCATGATGCTGTTTATAAAGGTTTCTTCGAGAAACGACTGGAGAATGGCACTTTATAAAGTGCACTGTCCAGGAAAAGAATGCGCCACGTCTATTACAATCTCGATCAAGCGTGGGCTGAATAACATTTGACTATTTGCTCCCATGATGATTGTCGTCCAGGTACACTTCTTCGAGCTCTTGCGTCTGCGTGCGGGTCCATGGATAGTTTTGCTCCGTTTGGATAATTAACAACCTGTTATATTAATGTAACAATGATTAACCTGATAGCTGATAAAAAGACAAAAGTTGATCTAGAGTATTTTAGATTTTTTATATATTTATGTACGGTATAATATATAGTACAATTATTTATATATCTTCTCAAAAGACAAAAAAAAAAAAGATAGCTGGGTATGGTAGTACTTTTACTTATGATTTTTTTATGGTTATCGTTGTGTTTAATGGTGTTTAGATAATTCTGTATTTTTTATTATTTTTTTAAATTTATTACAGGCACGTTGTATAGACGCGTCATCAGCTTGTCACATGAACGCGCCTCTCAGACAGCACGTGAGTTGTCTATAGGTGGTGGAAAATATTTGATCGCGCATATCAGACAGTGTGTCGTCATGTCCTCTTCCTCACGATACGACTCGTGTCGTATGAAGAGTGTATTTGGTATTGTTTTTGTTTTTGTGGTTGATGTTTTAAAAAAACAATTTCATGAAAAGCACTTTAGCTACGTTCAAAATAACTTTTAAAGTGTTTGGTTAAAACTGTGGTTGAGTTTGAAGTTAATGAAAAGCAGTTTCAAGTGTTTGGTTACCAAGCATATTGCTTTCAACTTATGAAATTACTTTAAAGTGTGTGTGTGTGTATTATTTTTTAAATATTTAATTATTATGATAATTAAATATAATTAATAATTCAAGTAAATTAGACACTTGTTTTTATTCTTTCATCAAAGTACTTGTAATTTCATCACGAACTATAAATTCATATGTAAAGGCATCTGCGATCTCGGAACAACATATAGTAAAATATCATCTGAAACAAATTAGGATTGTGAGACAAACTTATATTGTGATCTCCTTATAATATATTTATTTATTGTAATTAATTTTTATTATATTTTCTTATAAAAAATATATTTTTAATATTAAAATAATCTAATATATTCCCCCCCACCCCCAGCCCTAGCCCCACACAGAAAGCAGCAATTTGCTGCTTTCCTTGAAACTCGGTTTCAACAGTAATTTAAGTGGGTCCCATGGTCAAATTTTAGCTTTTCAAAATTAACCAAACACCCAAACCCTCCATTTTTTTTACAACCCCTGGTTGCACCACAATACCAAACACCCTTGAAGATGATCGTGAAATTGCAGGTGGACGGTTTTTCTTTCCCCCTTTACTCTCTCCTTCAACTGAAAAGTACATTATGGTCTTTTATATTTTTAGTTGTTTTATTTCAATCTCTGATCTTTTGATTTTGTTTTTCTTATTGATTTCTTCAATGAAAATTTTGATTATTTTCAATTATATCCTTCAATTGAAATTGATCATATATGATACGTTTCATTTCAATCCTTAATCTTTTGATTTTCTATTTGTTTTTTGTTCCTTTAATATTTTTGGTCTTCAAGTTTTAACTTGTTTTAATTTTTTAATTATATCCTTCAATTGAAATTGATCATATATGATACGTTTCATTTCAATCCTTAATCTTTTGATTTTCTGTTTGTTTTTTGTTCTTTTAATATTTTTGGTCTTCAAGTTTTAACTTGTTTTTTTAATTTTGTCCTCCAATTGAAATTGTTCATATATAGTACTTTTCATTTTGGTCCTTATTCTTTTAATCTTTTAAACAATTACACTACATTTTTTTTCAAAACCCGTTATTGTTTTTCAGTCCCAAAGTTTTGATTTATTGTAGTTTTATCCTTCAATTGAAATTAATTATATATTTTATTTTTTTTATTTTGGCACTTATTCTTTAAATTTTTATTTTGTATTAATTTTTTTTTTCGATCCTTGGACAATGTTTATTTTTTGTCCATATTTATGCATTTATGCTTTTAGTTTTTGTTTTTAATTTTAATTTTTGTTGGAATTTTATTTTTATTTGGTTCAATTCTAAAATTTTAATTTATGGTGGTAATTTATTTTTCCCTTTGTTCTTTTTTTAATGTTTTATGTTATTTTTATCTGTTCTTCGGATCATATGATTTTTTTATGCTCATAATTTTATTTTTATTTTGTTTGCTCTTTTGTTAAAAAAAAATTTCAAGATAATTTTATGGTTTCATTGTTTGCGCAATAAAAATGATAATTTTAGTGGTTGTTTGTTTTATTGTTTTTTTTGTAAAATTGTTATTTTTTTTATTCTTCGGAACAATTTAATGATTGTAATTGTTTTGGCAATAATGGTGATAATAAATTTAATTGTTATAGTCATGATAATGATGGTAACTTTGCAATGAATTTTCAATTATGTTCTTAACTTTTTATATGTAGAAAATCAACAATTTATTTTTGTTATTTAGTTATTGTAGGTATTTTCATAATTTATATTTTATTATTGTATTCAATTTAAATTAGATTATGAAATGAACTAATCCCAATACAGTGAATTCGATGATTCATGTATCCAAATCTTCTTGTTTTTTTAATGACGATGATAATTTTATGCCGGTGATTTTGTTGAAATCTATTAAATAAATAAATTTATATCGATTTAAAATTCATATATTTTATTAAAAACTTGCGCTCCGTAGAAATTCTGCATAAATTGATTATTTTGATCAAATTTATAGTATAATCAAAAAAAATCTCACAATCTTAATATCTCACTCTTGATATATATTTTTTTGCGTTGAAAAAAATATGATTTTGGCCACCGCAAAACGCGAGTAAATGACTATATATATATATATATATATCAAAACGATATAATAACAATAAAAAATCAAAAATATTTTTAAAATACATAAACAAGGCAGGAAAGAGTAGAATGTGTGGAAAGTGATGGTGCCTTTTATAGATGACCATAAAAAATCTTTTAAAAAATTGAATACGTGAGCGCTAATTGAATCAAAGGTATTTCGATTTATGTGAAGAATAAAAAATGATGCAGTGTTTTGATTCTTGTTTCTTTTTTCTTTTTTTTTAATTAAAACTTTTGTTTGCGAATAAAAGTATTAGTTTTTCAAGTATTATGTTTTTATTCTTTAAAGAATATTTAATTTAAATCATCTCCTTCAGAGCAAGGTTAATTCAAGCATTAAATAGATCATCACATGGTTAGGTAATTGCAGTTAAAATGTTATGTCATAACAAACTCGATATTGTTGTACCAAATTGTGAGTTTTAGGAGTAGAAACGCGCGAGTACAAGGCCTGGAAATCAGAAGCAAGCCAGATGACGCTTATCATCTCCTTCTGTCTTGCAGGGCTGCGCTAGCGGCAACCCAACCAGCGGACTCGCGCACGTGACAACATTGGGAGCGTGATTTCACACGAGGGCTGATTGTGACACGCCAAGTTCACATGCGACAACAAGGCTATAGATGTGCACGAGGAGGGGGCTTCATTAGAACTCGAAAATTTTCAATTGTTTTAAAAGATATTTTTGAAATACGATATTAAATAGTACTTACTAGCTTAATGCCCGCGCGTTGTGCCGGGGCTTTTTTATCTATGTAGAAAATTGATTTTTTTATATGTATTGTATTTTGTTATTTTAATATTTAATTAGTAAAATTATAATTGATAAAATCTTTATAATCGAAATGCAAAGTGGGTCGTATATTTCTTAATCGTAGATAATGTAAGTAAATTTTTTTTTTATGAGTTGCATATTTTTCCCAATAATATTCAATTTGACACATTATAAATAAAAATATTGTAATTTTTTTTTCGAGAAAGAAACTTATATTTTTTGTGTGCTATAATTAGTTATGTCAATGTTTAAATTACTAAACTTGCAACAGATAAAAATATGTTAGGAATGAGTTTTTTGCGTGGTATAATTAGTATGCTTGCCCGCGCATTGCGCTAGGGTTTTTTTCATGTAGAAAACTTATTGATTTTTTACATGTTGTAATTAGTTGTTTAAATATTTAATTAGTAACATTAAAATAGATAAAATATGTAACAAATAAATTTTTCCTCAGCCTAAAAGGAATAGTGCCATCGAAATTGGAAGTGGTTCGTATATTTTTTAATTGGAGAGCATGTATATATATGGACAAAAATAAGAATTATGTAAGAAATATAAAAAAAAGAATTTTTTTTGAAATGGTAATGAACAATGAAAATCACAATTGAAATAATTGTTTATTACTGTTTGAAATTGCAATCTCCTTTAGCTATTTTATGAAATAATAGTAGTAGTTCTCGTAAACTGACTCGGACACCCTGTTTATAAAAGAAAAAATTATAAGTGCAAAAAATACAGAAAAAAATCCAAAAAGATAGGTTTGGGGATCATTCACGGTGCGTGTAAGTTGTTTCAGGCATCACAATTATAAAAAAACATATACGTGGGGAAAAATCAGTGGAAAAAATGTTAAAAAAATGGATTCAGAGATTAGCTGTGGTACGTAAGTTGTCACGGAAACTTTGGTTAAAAAACTTTGCTTCCATTTTTGTGTTTTTTTGCATTTATTTTATATATATGTGACATGATATTTTTTTAGTTTACAGTGATTTTTATTTTAATTTTAATTTTATTTTTTAAGATTTATTTTTTATATTATTATATTAAAAGTATTTTAAAACACTTAGATTAAATTAATTTGAGATTTTAAAAAAACTCAGTTCATTTTTTTATATATATTTTCAGGCGTTGATACCTAACAAATATCATAATATAGTCGCGCGTTGCGCTAGGCTTTTTTGATGTAGCAAACTGATTAATTATTTAGCCTGCAAAGAATTATTTAGTTGGTAGATAACAAATTATAATCATTAAATTTTGTTGTATTTTTTTTGTCTGTATTGAATTAGTTGGTTGTTGTTATCAGTTTAAGTGCTCGGATAATAATTTAGTTGACAACTCTCAAAATTATAATCGATAAAATTTATTAAAGATGAGTGAATTGTATTTTATAGCCAATTCATTAATGGGTGAACTTGCGTAGATATTTTATCGATTTATGTAATTTGCATATTGAAAAACTATAATTGATTAATTGGTAGGCGTGTTTTGATTGTTCTGACAGTTATTTAATTGGTGGACGTAAATTTGCAATTAAAAAAATGAATAAAATATGAATTATTTTTTTCTTGTATCGAACTTGTTGATGATTGGGTTTATTTTAACAGCAACGAACGATTTAACCATTTAATAGCAAAATTGTAACCGCTAAAATCTATCAGAGATGGATTATTTGTGGTTGATTGCTATTTTGTGTCGATTTATTTAATTCATAGATTGCAAAACTGCAATTGATTGATGATTTGGTGTGTCTTAATTGTTTTGACAATTATATAATCGGTTGATGGAAAAAAATACAATCGATGATATAAATTAGAAATGAATAACTTTATTTTTTGTAGTCAATTGGGCATTCGTTGGCTTTTTTCCTCTTGTAATATTAGATCTGACACATTATAAATAAAAATATTATAATTTGTTTTTATAAATAAACCTCAAGTTTTTTGCATGGTATAATTACTTATCTGTCGTCTAAAAAAACAGTGTAATCGAAACGGGAAGTGACTCGAATATTTTTTAATTGTAGATAATCTAGGTAAATTTGTCATTTTTTTTAGTTATATTTTTTGCCCAGTAATATTAGATAGGAAATATTAAAAACCAAAATATTATAAATATTTTTTAAGAAATAAACTTTAAAAAACAGAGCAGAAAAATTAAAATTCGAAGATTTTTTTTTTTGAGAAGATTTATTCTTTGTATTATTATATTAAATGTATTACACTGTTGAAAAAAAAATTTTATTTTTGAAAAGATTTATTCTTTGTATTATTATATCAAATGTATTACACTGTTGAAAAAAAAAGGTAGACGTGCGTTGCGATGCATCGGAGCAAATTGCCAATGAATAGTGACTATGAGTCACGGGCTACAGTAGAAAACTGAGTTGTTTTAGCTCGTCAGGTAATAAAAGAAAATAATAATGAGCCAAGGGATGAATCGCGGCGCGCTCAGTTGGCTAGGAAAAAAATATACTTGGGAAAAAAGAACCGTGGTGCGCGTAAGCTGACCTGGACACCTCGGTTAAGGAAAAAAATGTATAAGTAGCAAAACAAAATAGGGACAAAAATATTAAAAAAAAAGTTGATCCAGAGATTAGTCGTGGTGCACGTAAGTTGGTTTGGACACTTTAGTTATTTAAAAAAAATAAAAACAACAACCAGTTATTAAAAAAAAAAAATTTAACCAATTTTTTTTTTTTGGTGTCTAAGCGGTTTGAACTGGCGCGCGGACAACCGCTCGGCCAAAACTTCTGATATGTCATTTCCACCATAAAAAATACAAAAAGAGTCCTTGTGTAAAAAAAAAATTATAAAAAAAAGTGGATCCGGAGATTAGTCGCGGTGCACGTAAGTTGCCCTGGACACTTTAGTTATTAAAAAAAAAATTGTTTTTTGTAAAAAAATAAAAACAACAACCAGTTATCAATTTTTTTTAACAAAAAAGACAATTTTTTTTTTTAAAGAAATAAAAACAACAACCATAAAAAAACATTTAAAAAAAACAGTTCTTAAAAAAAAAATCAGATTTGTAATAAAAAACAACATCAACCAGTTAGTAAGAAAAAACACTTTTTTTAAAAAACAAACCATTTTAAAAAAAAATTAAAAAAAGTCATTTTTTTGATAAAAAAAGTTCTTTTTTTAAAAAAAACACTGTTATTTAAAAAAAAACAGTTATTAAAAAAAAAACGAAAAAAAAAAACCAAAATCACAAACGAAAACACAATTGGTGGCCGAGCGAATCAAAAAGAGTCCCGGTGAAGAAAGAAAAAAAGAGCACATACACCCGCGATTCACCGTGACAAATTGCCAGTGAAGAGGGGCAAGGAGTCACGGTGAACAGTAAAAAACCCACCTGTTTTTGTTATATGTAATGAATACCAATTATAAATAAATAGACGAAGGTTGTTTTTTAAAATATATTAAATTAATATATATATTTTTATTTTTGAAATTTTATTTTTTATATCAAATTTTATTTTTTATATATATATAAAATATTTTTTAATTAAGTGAGTGTTTGACTCTGCATCGCGCCCTGCGCTCACCGCGGGGCCAAACACAATAGATACCAAATGGGACCCCAAATTTTTTATATGGATCCCACCTAAATACCTGTATTTGATCGTGTTTTGAAAAGCATCTTTTCGATGCTTTTCAAAACAAACGCAAGCGTGTTACGTCTTGGCAATAAACTAGAGAACACGAGCTGTGTATATATTGCGTTCAATAATTCTACCATATCATCTTCTTAAAAAGAATTGATCAATAATTTAAAATTTGCAGTGGAAGCATTTAGTACATACCATCTCATTCAAAGTTGTTCCAGTAGCTGGTATCACCAATACCAAGCACCAATTCCAAGCCTTGTTCCAGTAGCTGATATCTACCATGTCCATCACATCAGTCGTTGCCTTCCTCTCATCGTCGACGGTCCTTCCTCTCATGGCCACTGCCTCCCTCCCTCTCTCCTCCACAGTCACGACCCTATCTCTCTCTCCACGACCACTATCTCCCTCTCTCTCCTCCACAGTCACAGCAGCTCCCACTCTCTCTCCAAATTCATGGCAGAAGCATTAGGTGTAAACTTCAGGCCCTCCTCCCGGTCACCACAGGGCACCATTTTCGACGCCACCACTACAGGAAGACCCACCTCAACCTCCTCTATCCGTTGGTACCGGCCGTTGACCCTCTCGTCACAGTTGGTCATGTTACTGTTCATGTGTTACGTGAACAGTAACATCGTGAATAATTGTCTGAGAACAAAAGCTTTAAACGTACCGTTTTGTGCCTTTTTTTAACTTTTAGGTTGGGTTGCTCTCGGCCCAGCCCAAGTTCATCAGAGTTGGGCCCTTTTAGCCCAACTTGACTGGGGTGACCCATTTAGTTTGGGTCAAGCCCAGTTCGATTTTTAAAAAAATATAAAAATCATATTTTAAAAAAATTAAAAATTGTGTACATAGAGACCAGCCCTAATGAAAGGGAAAAGTGTGTCACTTCGTTTTATTCTACAACCCCATTGCTTTTCGATTAATTGAGAATAAAAACGAGTGTGTAATTTACTTGAATTATTAATTACATTTTATTATTATGATAATTAAATCTATAATATTTTAAAAATATATATGTGTGTTCTTTAAAGTAATTTCACAAGTTGACAGCAATATGAAAAGAATGGTAACCAAACACTCGAAACTGCTTTTCATTAAACTTCAAACTCAACCACAGTTTTAACCAAACACTTCAATTTCAGTTCTGAACCGCAGCTAAAAATGCTTTTCAGAAACTGCTTTTTTTTCAACATCAACCGCAACCGCAACCACAACAACTTTGTCAAACAAGTCCTAAATAGCATTTGAGACGCGTTTTCAAATACTGCCGACGATAAAAAAGAAGAAGTTCAGGGACTCGCGTGCCATGGCCATGGTTTCAGATAGCCAGACAACTATTTTCCCTTTTTGCATGTATTTTAAAATAATTTTTTAAAAAATATATTATATTTTTATTTTGAATTTTAAATTAAAAAAATTGATATTTTTAGATATTTTGATATAATGATATAAAAA